>OX352735.1:13750000-15000000 GCA_947095525.1 Trisateles emortualis | reverse complement strand
GCCGTTGGAGCTGAAAGATTCTGGAGTGGCTGTAGTCCTGTAATAAGTAGGTTTTTTATACTACTTGAGTGGCTAACAAGCATACGGCCCGCCTGATTTTAAGCAGTTACCATAACCTATTGACACTTGCAATACTAGAGGTATCCCTTGCGTGTTGCCGACCCATTATATTACACCAGGGCTTTAAGGTGGAGTATCCCTGCGATAGGAAAACCTTTCTTTTAAAACGCATTTCTAAATGAGCGCTGGAAATCTATACTCACAGAAACATAACTACACCGCTGTTGGTCCTTCCCCAGTCGGGCTTGCTCTCTAGTATAATGTCCTACCTCTTTTAAATTTGACATAAATTTGCGACACAATGTCGTACACTTACGTCAAATCCCATACATTTTTGCTTTCTACTCAATTAGATTCGACTACCGTTTATGCCCTTTGTCTAGAGGGGCTAAAAGCTAACACTTTCACTATAAACAAATTTAACTATTTACGTTTGTTTGTAATATATTTGTACCTACGCATACGTGCACAACTCTCGATTTCTCCGTTGGTACTAAACCGGTGCTATTTATTATAATCTTACTGTAAATTAATTTCCGTGAAATTTATAATGTCAGGCGAGATACAATTTACGTTAGACGGTACAGTACGAGGTTTACGACCAGCGTAAGTAAAAAAAGAAAAAAATAGATTTCTGGGGTAGACTGCATGCATAATGGTAGGAAGAAGGGTGATATGGCGTAAATTTGACTGCCTTGATGGTCCAGTGGGCGCAGTATGCGTTGCTGTGCACGAGGTTGTGGGTTCGATTCCCGCACAGGGACAAAATGCTGAGTCTGGGAGTAATTTGTGTCCGTTAATTGTATGTTTGTAAAGTCCCCTGCGACACAGAGCTTGTTCTCTAGTGCTTTACTGCTTTGTACTTTTCATAAAGTCTACCCAAAAGATACCCAGCGCACCTTTTGTGATGAGTGCTAACAGCCGCTCATGGACTTTAGCAATATCAGTGACTCACAAGACACTGTCTCCCGTGAAGTGTTTGAAATAACATAGGGTCGGACCTCTTCACGCTACATAGCTCTGTCCCTCATTCTCGGTCGAATGACACACTACACGTGGTAAGCCGTGGTAAGCCTAAGGTAGTGGGTCTAATATGTATGTGGGCGAAATGTACATTGAAAACGAAGCGTATTTCACTTAGCCACATGTGAGTCAAAAGGTTACTATCAACATAATTACTGAGATTTAATCTCAAACACGTACTTTCTCTCCTTTATAACCCAACAAACATCCTATATGCTTTGTATCCGACCGTGTCAAGGTTCAATTCGTTATCATGCATATTACATAACATTATATCATCGGAACAAAGTTATGTCATTGTGATTTATACATATAGATAAAATAGTAGACTTGTTGTTTGTATCGTCTAAATAAAAGCTTTTTACTTTTACTTACAAAAAAAATGTTTGTTAGTCTGTATGTTGGGTAAATCTCCGAAATGGCTTCACCCAATGTCACTTACAATGGCAGATAGCTGACTAAGGCCACTTTTATTTTTATAAATAATACCTACAAAAAAAACTGTGAACTCACGCAAGTAAAACCGCGGGGTAGAGCTAGGTAACACTATTATTATTTTTGCTTCTGAGGTGAGAACTGTTAACGGTATTATGTCATGGTCTTTAATATGCGACTGTGTATTTAGATTTTGGTGTTACGGAGACTATGTTATATAATTTAACTTCCATAAATTAAGTTTTCTTTTTGGTGTATGAAGAAACCCACATGGCCTAGAAGAAATTCTAAAGGTCAGCGTGTGTGTATTAAGGCCTTACTCTGTCTGCTTTTTTGATAGAGGGAAGAAAACACGTGCCCATCCGTGAGAGATGTACGAGTACATACGTAGAATGCTATTATTATTATTTGTTGCATTAATAAGATTGAAACATGCGTCGGTTAACAAAAGGTATGAAAAAAATCAAGAATTAAAAATTAATAATTCAAGATTTAAGTAGACCCGTTGTCCATTAACATTATTTTTATACTATTTAGAGAACGAAGTTGTGTATCTTTATTTTTTCGCAATTATTCTATGCAAATAAGATTTAAAAGAAAACTTCGTAACTGAAAATAATAATATAAATATAAGCTCAGTGTAATGCTCGGTTTTCTTCCCTAACCAATGTAATGCTTAGTTATCCTCCCTTATTGATGTAATGTTTAGTTATCCCTTACTGATGTAATGCTCGACTCTGGACAAGTGGCATTAATATTAGTCGAATAGAATAGAATGCAAATGTTATTTATATGTACATTAGGTATGTCGTAAACTTATACCAAATCCTATACACTATACTTTCTGGGCACCAATTCTGCAAATTTACGGATGGCTCATCATACCAAAAATGCTACTGACATTCAATTAACTCTCAATTGAATCTCAGTAGCATTTTGGTCTTGGCTGAACCATTAATCTTAAATGATAAGCATTTTTGGTAAGTATAACATTATTGGTGTTCTGCTAAATAATTTAAGACCAATGGTTTTCCAAGTATTGGTCTTAAATTTATTAGCAGAATACCAAAAATGCTACTGAGATTTAATTGAGGATCAATTCATAATTAATTGAGTTATCCGTAAATTAGCAGAATTGGGGCCCAGAGGCTCTAGACAAATGGCATAAGCGATAGTCGAATCGAAAAGTCAAAAAATAAAATGTATGGAATTTGACGTGAGTCTACGATTTAATGTCGTAAACTTACGTCAAATCCCATACATTTTCTTTTTAGACTTTTCGATTCGACTATCGCTTATGCCACTTGTCTAGAGGCTCTGTTCTTCTTATTAGATTCGACTAACGCTTCTGCCACTTGTCTAAAGGGGCAGGTGAGGAAGTACCTCTTCATGATTTAGACCCGTTATCCATTAAAGCACTAACATTGTTTATTGTACCTATTGTTTCTGATGAAGCTAAGAGGAAAACATTTAAGGTCGGAGTCTTCTATTTATTCGAATGGATGCCATTAGTCCAATGACGCACGGAAATTAAAACTACGTAGCTATGTTTACGACAGCTTTTCAGCCTTCTTTAGTGTATCTAAAAATGAAAAGGTGTTCGGGGATAAACCGTTGACGTCACTGCAACTCAATATTTATACATCAGCCCCTCTAGACAAATAGCAAAAGCGGTAGTCGAATCAAAAAATAAAAAAGCAAATGTTGATTTAACGATTGATTTGACGTAAGTGTACAATATTATATTGTAAACGTACGTCAAATCCCATACATTTGCTTTTTTGACTTTTCGAATCGACTACCGTAAATGCCACTTGTCTAGGCAGGCAGGTATCCTCATACAATAACACTATTTTTGCTACCAATTTACGTTAACTGAAAATTAATTATACACTATGATGGTAGGCTTACAAATGCCAGCATTGTTCTAGTGGTTGTCTTGTATTTGCTAGTTTTTAACCTTCCTTAAAGGAGGAGGTTCTATGTAGGTATGTATTTTTTTTTATTTGGAGCATTAGGATCATCATAATTTGCATTGTTAGACATAGGAAAAAAAACATTAGATTTCAAACGGGGCTCTGTAACATTATTAAAGGTATAAACAAGTATTTTGATAAAAATTTCCATTCCTGTATAAGTCAAAGTCAAACTCATTTATTCATTTAGATCAAATACGTGATACTTATAAACGTCATAAAAACAAATGCCAGCATATTTTTTTCCTATGGCCAATTCGCTGACTAGGGTTGGGCCTCGAGAAGAATTGGCAAGAAACTCGGCCCACTTTTTTAATCGCATAATTAATATATTATATATTGTACGCTGGTGGTTGGTAAACAGAGTATGCCAAAGTTGGGTGCCCTGAATGGCAAGTGACATCGTGGTGGGGCAGAATAAAGGACATGGCAGGATTTGATGGACTCAATTAACGAAGACTGGGCTCTAGCTTTTAACAGAGAGAAGTGGAAAGAAAGTAGACAGGACTTTGCCCTGCAGTGGGACAATATGAGCTTATCTATACTAATATTATAAAGAGGAAAAGTTTGTGAGGTTGTAGGGGATAATCTTAATTTCGAAAATTCTTTTACCAATAAAAGGCCACGTTATTTGTGATTGTCATAGGCTATATATATATATATATATATGCCCAGCAAAGTGGGCGCCGATCAGTCAGTTTTTATATAAAGTTTTACCTACATTTTAACCTATAATTGTCAATTAGCCAGTAGCCACCATGAAGATAAACCATGAATATTTTATTATACCATATAATTTGCAATTTAAATGAGCAACTAAGATGTCATCATGTTTCTTTGTTTATTGAAATGAGAATACTATAAATAGATTGATACGGAAGATTTTCGAAATAAATTCCTTGAATTATTGAATAATACTTTGTATTCATTGTGAAGCATATTTTTTCCACGATAGACAAGTTCTTGATCTCACACATTTTTTTGATACTTCGCCAACTTACTTTGTCTCTGAAGCTACCAGTATCTGATATACTTAAAAATATTAAAGCAATGTGGAAAAAGAGGAGCCCGGAGCAGGATTCGAACCTGCGCCTCTCAGGTATTCCGGAACTCCGGAATAGAAGCTCGGATGGCACAGTTGGTAGTGCGCTGGGCCGGAACCTGAGAGGCGCAGGTTCGAATCCTGCTCCGGGTTCGTCTTTTTCCACATTGCTGATTGCATAGCAAAAATGCTAAAAATATTAAATAATACCATTATCTGTTTGTGACGAGTACCTTGTATTCGAGTCAAATGGATGGAAATTTTCTAAACAAGGCAGATGGTCCATTGTCAAATACATTGTCGCTACTCACTAGGCAAGGCTAAGGTTATAATAATAATACTTATTCATGTGGCTCTAGTGCATATGCGAGTCACCATCTGCCTATTTTTCGCTTAAAGTATATCGATGATAGACGTTTTATCCCATTAACCAGTCCACCGAACACCCAACCCTATCCATCTCAGCCATAAGACGTCCGCTGCTGGACATGAGCCTCCCCCAAGGTTTTCCACATCATTCGGTCCGGAGCTGACCTTGTCCATCGGTTGCCCGCTATGTCTATGCCAGGTCGTCGGTCCACCTTGTTGGAGGCCTGCCCACGCTGCGTCTTCCAGTTCGTGGTCGCCACTCTAGAACCTTTCTGGCACAACGGCCATCGGTTCTTCCCAACCTTTTAACCCAAAGTTATTTGATTTCACGTATCAATAGCTCTACACTTACCAAAGGCAGATCATGGCTGTACCGCTATTGTGTAGCTGTGGCATGACTATGGTAAGCGTCTCATCCCATTTTTAATTAAAGGGGATTAATTTCTTTAAGGGCTCTGCGCGTTGGACCTATGTCCAGTAAGCCTTCCGACAGCTCGGATATTCTCCAGGAATGTTGGGAAAATACCCGTGATAAAGAGGGACTTAATACTTATAAGTAAGTAAACTGCCATCAACTACCGCTAAATTCTTCTCACATATCCATCTAAAGTTTGCCTTGTAGAAAGCGCTGTTAGCAATAAAGCCGCCCATTGTACAGACTTATTTATAACATTATTGTAAATGGTGTACAATAACGTGTATAATAAATAAATAAAGGTTCCACAAAAAAGCTAGGCCTGTAAATATCTCAGACACGGCATACAGTTTTCCTTTTAGGATATAATAGGATAAAGGTCAGAAATACAAGTCTATCTTAAATAAAAACAAAACAAAAATGAAGGTAAACCTTGTAACACTGCATTATCTAGGCTCGTCATGTTTTATTTCATTAAACCACTTCCCCATTTGGTGGATAATAATACCTACTATTACTTCACCCAGCCTGCTATGAATACACGCATCCTTAACTTTAATAATGGTGTAAACCTTGGCAACACAGTATTCCGTAATGCATTGCCTGTTTGTTCAAAGTAGTAATGTTTTTCCTGATACCACCTTTGGGAGTTGGGGAAAAATATTATTAAAACGATTTGTATTTAGAACACGGACGGTACGTCATTATGGCAGCGGTAAAAGCATATTTCGATAAAAAATATTAATAAATAATATAAAATTCTCAACATTTAAATATATTGTTCGAAGACTCAATTCGTAAATTGACGCCTACAAATTCTAAGATAAAACGATATTACGTGTATGAACACTAATGCTTGCTATGTTTTATTGAGTAGGCGCCTATTAAATTGTTTTATGAAATGTGTAATATAAGAATTATAATAAGCCTTAACCGGAAGCTTGGACTCTGTTCCCAACACAGGTGGAGAGCTGTTTTTTTTATATTTTAAATGTAATATATATATTTTTTTTTTTTTTTGGTCCGTGTGGTAACGGATTAAGAATACAAATGTCACCACCCCTTCCACCCCGAGGGTGTCGTAAGAGTCGACTAAGGGAGTAAGTGTTATCCACCGCAAGAGAGGGAAAACTCGAAACAAAACCCTATACCAACCCGTCTGGCCAGCGTGGTATAGTAGGCTAATATCCCTCTGTTTGGAGGAGACCCGTGCCCAGCAGTGGGACGTTTATGGGTTGAGATGTAATATATTTTTTAAATGAATCGCTGAATGTGTTGCTTATTTTGTGTTGTTGCTAGGCGCAAATCTCAAGAACAGCTCGACCGATTTCGCTAATTTTTTTTTTGCTATGTTTGTTATTGTCAGGAGAAGGTTCTTATGTAAAAAATAAGAAAGTTGAAAAAGAAAGTTGGGCCGAAAATAGTTTACCCGGGCGCGATTTTCAGCCCAACTTTCTTTTTTTCTGGAGTGGACCACTAGTTTTTTATAATTTTAAAAATGTAAACATTCTCATTCATAACATTAAAAAGAATTCAAATAATTATAATAATATAATTCATAAGGATAACACAGATGGCAATATGATCCCACACTGGGCAGAACCTGGGCTATGGCAAACAGACAACTAATAAACACACATACGGTTTTTATTTTTCTTTAAAAAAGACAGCTCCCGCACTATGATCCCCTGGATCTCTGCAGCCATACGCACTACCATTGCACAACCAACGTAGCCAGCATAGCCGTAGTACTAAGCATAATTTCTTGTACATATTATCCACCTATCTAGATTGAAAACAAGGAGTAATTAGAGCGTAATAAACAATTACACAATGCTAATAAAGGGCTTGTAACATACAAACAATCTCGGTCACTTGCCATACACACAATATAATAATATAGAGATCACGATTTACGAGCAAGTCTTCGTAGTGACACCCTAACACAAATTCATGACATTGATTCTGATATGGACTACTCAAGCCGTATACATATAAGACTTTAATCAATTTCTTTCGCCTACTAATATTGTTTTACATGCTATTATCGTGGTGTAAATGTTATTAGGATAGGAACACACGGATTTTATAATCGTGATGGCCGACACATAATTATGTTAAAATATGTAGATAATAGCAACAACACATAACAATTCTATTCTTGGTATAGTCAAATACCGATACAACCTAAATTAGTTTTTCATTAAGAGAGTAAGAATAAAAAAAAACAAAATGAAAGCTTACACCGCTTTATTAACAAGCATTGTGTACCACGTGAATAGTTACGCAATGCTTTGTCTTCTTCTTTCGAATGTCAATTTATTGATGACAGAATGAGATATCCTTACTAATATTATAAATGTAAAAGTTTGTAAGTATGGATGGATGTATGGATGGATGTTTGTTACTCTTTCACGTAAAAACTACTGAACGGATCTGAATGAAATTTGGCACAGAGATAGATTATAGTCTGGAATAACACATAGGCTACTTTTTACAGCGATAACCGACATTCACGCGGGCGGAGCCGCGGGCAACAGCTAGTTATTCAATAATTCAAAGAATTTATTTCGAAAATCTTCCGTATCAATCTTTTTATAGTGTTCTTATTTCAAAGAAACATGATGTAAAGACATCTTAGTTGCTCAGCGATAACCGATATCCACGCGGGCGGAGCCGCGGGCAACAGCTATTATATTATTATATGTTTATTAATAAGACCGAGGATGTTATATGCATTTATAATGTTATTTTCACTGTGTAGTTTTTCCATTTTTTGTAAAGTTATGAAAACCTAACGGAAAATGCCGATAGCGTCGCGCATAGAATACAAACGTAGTACAACACATTTTAGTGTATTGTGCATTGGCATCCATATTTTAAATATGGGTGTCCAACTTTAAATAATTTTCGTACATTTATGGGCAAAATATACCATAGTTTATAAATTATAGTAGGTATTCGAATCTATTATAGATTCTGAACAAAGTAGGTAATTTCAGGTTTCTGCTATACCATGCATAGCTTGTATAAGATTACCTTCTGTTCAAGGCGTGACATATTCTGATCGCTGAGTGTGTTGTGTGTTGTTTTGATGCTATTTGTGAAAACCTGTAATTGGCTTTATGTTTCATAACTTATATATTATTTATTTTGTATGTAGCTGTTGATTTTCCAAATATGAATAAATAAATAAATAAGTCTCCCTGCTCCTCACGGGGCTTTTCTATGAATAAAGCTGAGTTGGGTGCACACACTTCTTTTTACTTCCATGCGCTTAAATTGACGCGTTTGTAAAATTGCAGATTAACATCAATATAAGATGTCGTCATAGTATCGCCACTCGTCACCACGAGATACACAGATTATTATAATAATATTTGTTTTTTATCTAAACAATAGCTACTTTGAAAACAATTGTAATAAAACTATATTTTATTACCTTATTTATATATAATTTAATTTATATAAACAACATAGTTGTTCTTTACAATAATCAAAGACGTGGATATTGCACTAGCGCGCGGAAATTGTTACCGTCAACAGTAGCTAAGAAGCATTCGATTTATCACTATCTCTTTCTGTATCATTACGCTCCGTAATATCTATCGCATGTAATATTGTATTTAACTATTTAAATAAGTGTAAATAACTACACCATCACTTGTTTTTTAAGCGTTCTGGTCATTCCTGTCCATCCCAAGGTTGCCTGGAAGAAAAAGCACTTAGCGATAAGGCCGCCCATTGTACTGCATTATTAACTGTTCGTTATTATAAGTAAGCTTTTGTAATTTTATGGTGTACAATAAAGAATTATCTATCTATCTATCGCATTCATACTTGAAATGTATAATCCAATACAAAATCATAGAAACAAAACTAAAAACCGCATATGTTTCTTTATTTATTGGTATCATACATAAATCTTACACTTCTGTACCTCCCTCTCTTATTGGCCATTATATACATGGTGGTGGGGTAAAATTTCCATCTCTCTATTCCACTTTGTTCTGTCCGTAAAAAGTCCTTTAGCACTCCATTTTTCCATCTTATCTTGAGTCTGCCTATGGATTTTTTGGAATGGAAAGCTGTAGTGCCTTGTTCCGTGCGTATTCTCGTGGTCGCCTCTGTACATTCCCATAACATTAACCTACTTTTCTTTATCTTAGCGACAGTATCACGCACTCCTAGGCTTGCTACCCACGTACTCATTACAGATCCATGACTTATCTATCTACAAATTAATAACATTAATTAAATCGGATTTTTTTATTGTAATAAGGCAACATACGTCCAGTGGGTTTTCTCACGATATTTTCCTTCAACTTTACATATGTTCTTTGTTTAGTAGGTACATAGGAATACCATTAAGTATTCATCCGTGTGGTGACGGATTAAGAATATAAATGTCACCTCTCTGTTCCGAGGGTATCGTAAGAGTCGACTAAGGGAAGTAAGTCAGGCAGACAATATCCACTGCAAGAGAGGGAAACTCGAAACAAAACCCTATGCCAACCCGCCTGGCCAGCGTGGTATAGCAGGCTAATATCCCTCCAAGTGTATGGAGGTGACCCGTGTCCAGCAATGGGACGTTTATGGGTTGAGATGAGAGACCAACATTGATCGGTATCGCCAACCGGGACCAAACTCACAACATTTGATGAGTTACAAGTTGATTTCTCATGGGTAGAAATCAGGACTAACTAAATCAGACTACTAAGTAACTACAAGACGAACAGGCCAACCAAAGTAGTGAGTTGATGAAAAAGTCAGTGTAGAACCAACTTTATTCATATTTATTCACAAATAGGTTACGTTAAATCACCCGCTGACAACTTATTTGATCTAGTTCACCTACTGACATAAATATTATGGTAACATGTAATGAGATATAGCAATTACTTATGTAAAAATGTTATGGAGTATAATAATACTAAATTATATGTGGTGCAGTCAATAAATAGCAGGCTGAGCAGGCTTAACATTATTAAATGTTTAGCAATTGGTGAGATAATGAAACAGTAAGTTTAAGAGAGGTTCTCCATTCTAACGAGCAAGCCCGACTGGGGAAGGACCTCCAGCTTACAGAAGACCACAGCCAAATAACTATACACAGCGGTGTAGTTGTGTTCCTGTGTGTGAGTACAGGTCTCCAGCTCTCATTTAGGGATGCGTTTTGAAAGAAACGTTTTCCTATCCCAGGTATAGAACATTTTAAAGCCCTGGTGCAAAAAAATAAATGGGTCGGCAACACGCAAACCATACCTTTGGTATTGCAAACGTCCATAGGCTACGGTTGCTACTAATCATCAGGTGGGTCGTATGCTTGTTTGCCACCCAAGAAGTGTAAAAAAAACGTTGCGTTAGTTATGAAGAGGATGAACGCGACCGATGAATTTTAATAATATTAAAATTCATCGTCGCGTTCTTATGATATTATCATTTAATACTTGTAGTCTAGGTGAAGATTCATCCCGCCGCACCGCCAACGCGGCGAGTGTTGAGGGTTCGATCCCCACAAACAACAGTAGGTACTTGTATGATCTATGACTATTTGTTCCGAGTCTGGATGGACTTGTGTCTTTTAATTGTATGTTTGTAAATTCCCCCATGACACAGGGCTTGTTCCATAGTGCAAGAGATGTCTTTCTAGCAAACAAAAATTTGTTATCATTTTTAACCTACTTAAAAAAAGTAGGACTATATGGTATTGTGAATTCTGAATATTTGTTATAGTTAATAAATCTCGTACGTGTTTGGTCACTTAGTAGGCTGTTAAATATATTTTTGTGTCCGAAGTGTCTCTATAACTTTAAAACGGCGGAACTGATTTCCATGAAACAAAACTACGAACAGCTCAAAGTAAATAAATGTAAAACCCAAAAAATTATGATGTTGATCGAAAATAAATTGCTATAAAAACGTCATAGTACAGCCCCAGCGTCATTAATAAGTTGAATGTATCGGTCGTGTATAAGTAGATTAATAACACACTTCCTGATTTCACTGATCAACTTTTAAGTAGAATCTAGAATGGATTGCAATCACGTATACTTACATTATGTATATATGGACCGTCCTACCCATGGTTCCAAGTCAGTCTACTAATAATTGTTCTTATCGTTAAGAGAAGTATATATACTAGCGAGCAATCCTGAATTGGGATGGGTTCCACCTTACAGAAGACCACAGCCAAATAACTACACACAACTACAACACACAGGAGTGTGAGAGTACTTTCCAGCACTCATTTTGGGATGCGTTTTGAAAGAAACGTTTTCCAATCCCAAGTATACTGCATCTTTAAGCCCTGGTGTAAAGAAATGGGATGGCAACACGCAAGTAATATCTCTGGTATTGCAAGCATTCATAGGCTACGGTAACTGCTTAACATCTGGCGGGCCGTAAGCTTGTTTGACACCCGGTAGTATAAAATAAATAATTATTACCCTTTTTTAAGGGAGGAAATGCTACTTTCTTCAAACGAGGCGGTCATGTCGTGCTCCCGGCCTAGAGGTGATAGGTGGCCAACCTACCGACTTAAACCTTTTTAGGGCCGAAACAAGCCTTCGCAGGTGAACCAGTGGTCCACTCAGCGGTTATCCACGCTTCGCGGTCTCCATCGCCTGTGATAGCGTCTGTGTGCACCGGGAACGCTGTCCCCCCAGGAAGGGTGCTATTGAGAGACTCAATGCCCCGACCTCTCACCCACACACAGCCTAACTATAGCGGCATCAGGCGCTTATGTACTCGCCGCACCACACCGTGTTAAATCTATACTAATAATATTATAAAGCTGAAGACTTTATTTGCTTGTTTGGTTAACCGCGCTAATCTCAGAAATTACTGGTTTAATTAGAAAAAATCTTTTTTTGTTAAATAATGCATTTATCTAGGCAGGCTATAGGATATCACGCTATGATCAATTGTATCGGAGCAGTAGTGAGATATGTTGCAGAATCGAGGAAATGTACGTTCCAAATTACCACGCAGACGAAGTCGCGGGCGACCCCTAGTAGCGAGATAACCACTTTACCCTAAAGACCTTAAATCTAGGGAACAAGTCCCTCGGCTTGTTTTCTAAAAATAAACATATACATAATATTATGTATAAAAAAAGTGTTGGCTACCATGACGGTTAAAATACTTAATAATAATGTAATGGGTTTTTAAGTTAACTTAATTATACAAACAATGTGGTAGTCATTGTTCCTGTGAGTAGGTTAAATTGAAAGAAAGAAAGAAAATTATCACACACATAAAAATTAAACCTTTGCATTAATTACTTCGTAATATGAATACCTACATTAATTTGTACAATGATAAATGCATTGAAAATAGAACAAATACATACCTTGAGGATTTTTATAGCAGATGCGTTTATCAGTAATTGCATCATATCAACACAAATGAGAACATTATGTGTAAACAATTGCCAAATATGGTGTGTCTGTTTCTGTTTTTTTTAATAAGATCAAGTCAAAGAACATACTGACTGCCTTGGTGGTCCAGTGGCCGCAGTATGCGCCTGCTGTGCATGAGGTTGTGGGTTCGATTCCCATACAGGACAAAACTCTGTGTGACCTGCAAAGAGTTGTTCTGAGTCTGGGTGTAATTTGTGTCCGATAATTTTATGTTTGTAAAGTCCCCCGCAACACAAAGCTTGTTCTCTAGTGCGGGAGTTGTGCATTTTTAAATCTAAATACTCGTAGTAGATCTATATGAGGACTAGTTCAATTTTTAATTTAAAACACTCGTAGATCTTTAAATGTCCCGTATCTCAGCAATTCTTTAAGCTCAGCTGATTTTATTTTGATACAAATGTAATGTATCGCAAGGGGAAAGGCTGTTACGTATATAAAAAGGCAACAGAGTTAGACTGCCTAATTAATATCACGCGTCTCTTACGAAGTCCTGAATTCGATTTCCAGGTGGGAAATGATATAAAGTTTTTCTATTTAAAAAATCTTAGTAGCGGCATGGAATATGGAATTGTGCCTAGTAAATGGTGATATGATTGCCTCTATGTAATACATAGAACCTAAATGTAAATAGGTTTATCATACTTCTCTACCTACCTCTAAGAAGAAGAAGGCGTGATGCTATGTTTATGTAACGATAGTAAATAAATACTGAAGGATTTGTTTTATACTACTTGGGTAGCAAATAAGCATACTGCCCGCCTAATGTTAAGCTGTTACCGTAGCCTATTGACGCACGCAATACCAGAGGTACTTAAGTATCACTTGCGTGTTGCCAACCCATTCTTTCACACCAGGATTTTAAGGTGGAGTTTCCCTGGGATAGGAATACGTTTTTTTTTTTTTTATCCTACCAAGTAGGCAAACAAGCATACGGCCCGCCTGATGGTAAGCAGTTACCGTAGCCTATGGACGCTTGCAACACCAGGGGTATCACTCGCGCGTTGCCGACCCTTTAGAAACCTTATAACTCCTTTCTTGAAGAACCCCATGCTATAGTCTCTCTCACGTTTCTTTGAAAATGCGTCCCCAAATGAACGCTGGAGACCTGTACTCACCGCTGTGTGTAATTATTTGGCTGTGGTCTTCCGTAAGGTGGAGGTCTCTCCCCAGTCATGCATACTCGCAAGTATGGTGCCCTGTCTTAAAATAAGGTATGAAAATAATAAACTAAAACGACTACTATCAAAAATGGTACCTTATGCGTGGTTATTGAACTGAGCAAACATTTATTGGGAAATAGTTAAATCTTAATATTCTAGGTGTAACGCAATTTTACCGCTAGTTTGCATAGATAAGATAGTTTTATTTGTTCAAAAGCAAAATATTAGTTAATGTTTAGCATAAAGTACTATAAAAACCTTTGAGAAAATCGTTAGCACCATCAGATCATATTTTGGCTTTGAGAAGTTAATTAAAACAAAGTGAAAATGAAAATCTTTTTCGTGGTGTGCATTGTTTTGGCGGTGGTAAGAAGTTTTATTAATTGAATTTTCGGGTAGGCTAATATAATTCATGTAGACTGCTGCGATGGTTCCACCTTCGTCGCGGTGAGAATAAAAAAGTGATCTAGGGTACCTCTTAAACCCAAGGACAAAACCTTAGCTTTTCGACTTCGCCAACATGATTACTTACTTATGTTGGCGAATCGCGCTGATATCTAAACGTAGGTAACCTATTCGCGCTTTAAATAATTTCACTATATTATAATTATTTTCCTTTATACAAAAGTCATTGCTATATTTTCATATAGTCTATTCCGTCCGTACACTGAATAAACCTCTAGCTTGGTCTTCTAGCATCCAGCTACACTACCCGCCGCTTTGGAAGATCGTTGGTCCTCCTTGCCTGAAAATTCTTTGGAAATTCGTCTTGATCTTTGAAACAATAGTCAAAGTTATAAGTTTTTTTTCTCTACTTTATATACGTTTATAATCCTGAAATTAGCTGCTTACTTTAAGGGAGGTTCATCAACAGGCAAAAAACAATTAAATTAATAAGTTAACTTTAGCGATTTGACTCGAAATAAATATCTAATGTTTTTTCAAGCAGACTTGTTTCACTAGAAAAATGTTTTGATTTTAATTTTACAAAAAATATTGGACGTAAGTAGTTCTTGTTCAGATAAAAGATTAGTAAATTGCTTACATATTGTTCTTATTACAGTCTTGCTCTGCATTTGGAGCAACAGAAGAGAACCATGCCTTGATCGTGCGCAATCGTCGTGGTCTGATGGATCATTCCGTGTAAGATTACTAATTTATATATGTATATTTAAATATTGTATGAGACCAAATATAACATCTGGTATTTTCTTAAATCTTAATAAATTTGATCAACATAGTTGTTCAGAATATAACAGCAACTTTAATTATAGAGTTTCAATAAGTATCTACCTAAATATCTTGCCTATCAACCTGGCAGAGCTTGCAAATTTAATATTGCATGACTGCTTTTTTAAAAATCTTGAAAGATCTTTCAAGATTTTTAAAAAAAAGCATTCATGCAATTTCGAAATACCTACTCCCATTTTACTATTGTAGATTATGTTATAACCTATTATATATTTCTTACTTTTTAATAATAGGAAACTCATAGAGAACTTAGCAGCAAATCTTCAGAAAGCTGCCAACGAAGCTATGGGTGCTGTTGGTAACTTCACGGCAGGTGTGGTAAAGGAAGCAGAGGAAATTCGAGACAAAATCCTTAAGGACGTAGAACAGTTTAAGCATAGGGTCTCCGAAGCTATTGAGAAAGTCTTCCAGAGATTCTCAAACACTAATGCTGCTGTCAGGGAATGTGTTGATGTAAGTATACGTATAAGTATTAGGTTTGAAGAGAGCTAACGCACCGTAATAGATAAGCAAGCAACCCCTGTGGTCATTTAGGGATGCGTTTTGTAAATTAACCGTTTTCTTATGCCAGGATTAAAAGGTAAAGGTTAAACTTTTAAAAAACCGTAAGTACCTTCTGCAGGCGTCCGTAAGCTAAGGTAATTGCTTACCATCAGGCGGTTTATATAGTTGTTTGCCACTTGGGTAAACGTAGACGACACTGGCAAACGAAGTCTCAATAACAAATCGATTTTTAAATTCCTTTATAAAATATAATTTTAGAACCAGCATTGCAGGTTTTCTCACAAAAGGAAAAAAGTTTCTTATATACTCAACACTTCAAGAATTATTATTATTTTAGCAACCAATATACATATATGTCCCATTACTCCTACTGCAGGGCACGGGTTATGGTAGTGAATGCCGCCTTTAGCCAGTTTGCCATCTTTTCTGAAACACCATACTTTCATTCCCGTAATGCCGACTTTTGAAACGTTTTATATCTACTAATATGATTTGACTTTTTGAATATTCCTTATAATGTTTACCAATTTGCCGACATTCGAAAACTTTGGTGTCATTGATTGCCCCACTCCTCGAAAGGGGCGTCGTACCGAGCAACAAGACCGTTTAAAAATAGTAACGTATTTAATAATTGTTCCAGTCTCACAGGTCCCAGGCTGCCAGCCTTTTCGATAATTCTGTAGCCCAAACTATGGCTTGTGTTGACGAACGCATAGCCGAAGTCGGAGTAATGATCCAGCAATTGAAGGCTCAAGCTAGCGCAGCTACGTCGGAAGCGGCTGCAGCAGTGGAAAGCATGAAGAAATGCACCCAAGAGAATACCAACATACTTAGCACCGGTTCATGCCTTGGAGTAGTTGCCGTACAAACTGAATTAAAGTCCGTCAGCTTTTTAGTACAAAGCACGGTTTTGGTAAGGAATAAATTTTTAATTAAATGTTTAATGCTAAGTATTACAGTACCTATACTTATTTCGGTAACCGTCCTCCGATCTTGTTTATTGAATAGTCTGATGACTGCTCGACTGCTAAGCTAAAAGACGTGCGATAGATTCGATTCTCACCTTGCACAAATCTTTATGAAACTCCTTTATTATGTGTATTCTGGGTAAAATTTGCCTGTTATATGCATTTAAATACTTATAAAGAAACCTCTTTGTTTTACACCAATTTTATTTAAAAATACACAAGTCGTTTTCATAGTGCAGTCTGCGAAGTTTGGACTTATTAGACAGCCGTATGTCCAAATAAATTATTATTATCCTCCGCTTTAACTTCACAGAGGCAAAGTTTTATAGAAACTCTTTTATCACAGCTACCTAAAAGAATTTACGTGATAAGTTTGTAGAAAGTCTTTCTACGTTTGTAAACTTAATAGTAGTAGTGAAGTAAATTTGCATATTAATTTATTTTTATTTCTCCAGATTGGCCGCATCAATTTGTCAATTTCAACATTGCCAGCGACTCTTGAAGTTTGTGCTGGCACTCGTCTAATTCAAACTGGCGTTCAAACTGGCAAGATCATCGTTGACATTGGCTCCTGTTCCGCAACCGCGATCTTTACTAACATCACCGGTAAAGAATAAAGATGGGTTTATATTGTATATACGTGTAATGTAATTTGAGTTCATAAATAAAGGATACCTAACAATACTTTTTTGTTTTCGTGCATTTTTTTCTAAGCTAATTTATATTACAACAAGAAGTCTCTTTCTCTAAGAGAAATGCCTTGACTCGCGATAGACTTTACGATTTTCGTTTTTCGTTGCGTAAAAAGCTTAAAGATACGTTATACTTCTGTATAACAGGTCTTTTTCTGTTAAAAGTAGGTATTACTTTTTTTTCATTTTCACGGATATACATTACAAACAGACTTGGGACAAACATTTATAAATCACATGCTTAGAAGACAAGGTCACTAACTTCTAGACCGACAGGTCAGTCAAAATATACTGCAGAATTATATTTTTATGGGGCGGTACAATAAGACCCATACCTACTAAACCTATTTGGTGAGTTATTGAAGTTTCCACGGGCGAAGATATGATAAAAAACAAAGTTTAATCGCTATTATTAATTGAAAACAAAGTTACTTTAAGTAATTATAGATTGAAGTAAACATTTATTGTACTTACATTATTTGACATACATTTTACAAACATTACATATCTTAGTATTAAAATAAATATTATAAAACTCAAGAGTCTGTATGTACGTAGGTAATTTACAACTAGAAAAGGTTTCACAATTCATATGTTAGGTACCTAGCTCATGTATCGAACTCATTCTTTAGAAGCGATATTTTCGTTTTTCTGGAGTAGTGTGATGTAAGGGGTACATTCCACTACAAATAATTTCAGGTTATATTATTTTTATGGTCTATATTATATTTACACGGTCCCAATCGCTCCAAAATAATTCTGTCATTACTAGACCAATTTTATTCTGATAGGAAAAAGCCATCAAGCAACTCCGACAAGGCACGGACTGCCGCCGTTCAGAAGACTACAGCCAATTTATAACGTAAGTTTAGCAGTCTATGTATGTAAAAAACCTGGTTTTGATTACATACTGCTAAAGTAAATATAGAATCGTATTTTGAGATTCGAGTAAAAAGATTAAGAAGTAGATAGGTACTTAATATTCACGAGAATATTATTTAACGAGGGCACATCGCATGACGACCTCCATCCACAGGGATAGAAGCTCCAGTAATATTGCTAGCAAGTGCACTTGCTATAAACAAAATAACATTAGAGACTTCCTGGACAGTTCCAATCCTACGAAGGGCATGAGTTTCTTCACATTTCAGTAAAAACTTCTCGTAGTCTTCCTGTGAGAGTCCACCTCTTAAATGAATACCCGTATCTATGACACCTGGGTTAACAGAGTTTACACGTACGCCTCTATCACCGAGCTCGAGAGCAACACATCTGGTAAATTGATTCATACAAGCTTTAGACATACAATAAGCTAATATATCAGGAAAAGATCTAGTCCCAGCTACGCTCGACATGTTGACAATGTTTCCTTTTGTCTTAATAAGATGTGGCGTAGCTAACATTGTCAAATAGTACGGTCCACGTACGTTAATATTAAATACCTCGTCATACTGCGCTAAAGTAGTTGTTTCTATGGAACCAACTGCCATTACACCAGCGTTGTTTATTAGCACATCGAGCTGTTCAAATTTATCGATAGTTTGGTTTACCAAGTCTTCAATATCACTTTCTTTTCTTATATCTGCATCAGCAATACACAGTGGTTTCAGACTTTTAGGTGACGCTTCTTCACATAATTTTGCTGTTCTTTCTAAGTCGGTCTTGCCTAAACCCGTGATGACTAATTTTGCTCCTTGTTTTGCAAAGTCTACAGATGTATGAGAGCCAATTCCTAAACTCGCACCCGTGATCAGAACTACCTTATTGGTAAACATTGCAGGTATCTGATAAAAAGAAAAAAATAAGTTAGAAACAGACGGGTATCTAACAAGCGTTAGAGTAACTGCTAAGGTTTTAACTTATTAACAAAAAGAACGTCTGTCCCTCTAGACAAGTGGCAACAACGGTAGTCGAATCGAAAAGTCAAAAAATAAAATGTATGGGATATGACATAATTCTACGATATAATGTCGTAAACCTACGTCAAATCCCATACATTTGTTTTTTTGACTTTTTGTTTCGACTATCGCTTATGCCACTTGTCTAGAGGCTCAGGACTTAAAACCTAGAAGTGATCAATGGTATCTTATGGATCGTTACGTATATATTTTTTTAGTATTGAGAATGTATAGTATAATGCTTGCATGAGCAACAGTCTCCTTCCCCCTCCAGCTCTACAGCCTTTATCTACTAAATAGGGAGGGACTGGCTCGACTTAATTCAAATATAATAATATTAGTATAATTTCAAATAACCAGGTACTTTAGTCCCGGGATTTTCCTAAACATTCATAATTAAAAACTACATGTTTTTTTAAATTTGAGATCAATTAATCTTATAAACTGTCTAGAAAGCGTGTTGTTTTGTACCAAAAGAAAAACATAAAATCAAACAACATAATTTATATGCATCTTAATCATTTCAGAACAAATCATAGCTGAAAATTGACAAATTTGTCGATATAATTTATCGAGGGCACATAGCATGACGCCCTCCATCCACAGGAACTGTAGCTCCAGTGATATTGCTAGCACTGTCACTTGCTAGAAAAAGAATAGTATTCGCAACCTCCTGAGTAGTTCCAGTTCTTTTTAGGGCATGAGTTTCTTTACTTTTCGCCAGATATTTATTGTAATCATCCTGTGAGAAGCCACCTCTCAAATGAATGCCTGTCTCAATGACGCCTGGATTAACGGCGTTTACACGAACTCCTCTATCACCGAGCTCTAAAGCAACACATCTAGTAAATTGATCAATAGCCGACTTAGATATACCATATGGCAGAATACCAGGAAAAGATCTCAACCCAGATACGCTTGATACGTTGACAATGTTCCCTTTAGACTCTATAAGGTGTGGAACTGCTAGCATCGTTAAATAATACGGTCCACGTACGTTAGTATTCAGTACAATGTCGTAATCTTTTAAAGAGGTTGTTTCTATGGTTCCAGGTCTCATTATACCAGCATTATTAACTAACACATCAAGTTGTTTAAAATGTTCAATAGTATTCTTCACTAAGTTCTCAATATCAGATTCATTAGTCATATTTGCATCAGCAATACATAGCGGTTTTAGTTTGGTTGGTGACATTTCCTCACACAAATTTGCCGTTTTTTCAATATCATCCTTCCCTAAACCTGTGAGGACTAACTTTGCTCCTTGTTTAGCAAATTCTACAGATGTATGAGAGCCAATTCCTAAACTTGCGCCCGTGATCAGAACTACCTTATTGGCAAACATTGCAGGTATCTGATAAAAAGAAAACAAATACGTTACTTGCCAAATATTTTTTAGAGAGACAGGAATTTTCCTTGCACTCCTCAGCTCTGCCCAGCACATGAGTTTCTGTTATTTTCCCATTAAATAGGTACTTACCATTTACTCTTTTATGCTGCTCTTCGTTACACGCAAAATGAAATAAATTCCTGAATAGTTCTAATACGTAGACTTACCTACATCTGTTTTTCTGAGGAGTAGGTAGAGCCTACAGATTTACACTTGCTATGGCTACCTTAATATCAATCATTCACAGCCTACCTGAATCATACAATGCTGATATTTACTTTTACCACTTATACGAGTATTTGCATTTATATTATTATGTTGCTGCGTCGGATCAAACGAACGATATTTAAGTTTACCCGATTATTTACTGACAATCCATCAGCAGGCATATATAGTTGCCTTTCAGATGTCAGTATCAGAATAGTGTGCAGGCCTGTAAATAATTTTTAAACCAAAACACTACAATAAATTTTAAACGATCCAAGATTACAAATGTCACAGTTATGACAAATGTTTGTTGCTGTTGTGATCAAGTTGTGACATTGCAAGTTTAATCCAGAGTATATTTTTAGACAGTTGTATCATTATAACTTGAATACATACATTACCTTCTTGGTATTATTTGTTTATGATTCAAAAATCTAATCTTTCAACTGAGACTTAAAACTGTTAAAAGTTTAAATACTGAAAACGGATTATCATCCGTTTTCAGTATTTAAGAATTTATATTTAAGTTAATAAGTAAAAAATCAGATCTATAGCTCGTCTTCTGGACCTATTGCACAACAAAACAAATATTTATTTATCAAAGGATTAATTTAATCATAATATTTAAATGTCTTGTAGATACAATATATTCTATATACAATTATCACAAACTTAACGATATAAAATAGGACATGTCAACTAAAATGAAGTAACTTGGGATTTCTTTTTATAAGGCAATTCCACCTTATACTATTTAGCGCGGACACATAGCATGGCGCCCACCGTCCACAGGTATTGTAGCTCCAGTGATGTTGCTTGCAGCATCGCTGGCTAGAAATATAATAGTATTGGCAACCTCTAGAGTAGTTCCAGTCCTTCCCAGAGCATGAGTTTCTTTACATTTCTCTAAATATTTTTCGTAGTTTTCCTGTGACATTCCACTTCTTAAATGAATGCCTGTCTCAATTACGCCGGGGTTCACAGCATTCACACGTACTCCTTTGCTAGCAAGCTCTAGAGAAACACATCTTGTAAATTGATCCAGAGCCGACTTGGACATACAATAAGTTAGAAGACCAGGAAAAGATCTCAACCCAGTAACACTTGAAACATTAACAATGTTTCCTTTGGACTTTATAAGGTGTGGAGTAGCCAACATCGTTAAATAGTACGGGCCACGTACATTAGTGTTAAATACACTATCGTAGTGTTCTAAAGAAGTTGTCTCGATGGTACCACCTCTTGCTATACCAGCGTTATTTATTAACACATCAAGTTGTTCAAAATTATTAATAGCTTTTACCATCAAATTTTCAATATCAGCTTCTTTATTAATATCTCCAGGAACACAAAGCGGTTTCAGCTTACTTGGTGAAACGTTTTCACACTGTTCTGCTGTTTTATCTAAATTATTCTTGTCTCTACCTGTTAATACTAATTTTGCGTCTAACTTTGCGAATTCTACAGCTGTATCGGCGCCAATTCCTGAGCTCGCACCTGTTATCAATACTACCTTATTGGTAAACATTGTATCTGTAAAAAATAAAATAAATTCTGAGTGACATTAGGTTAATTAGGTACTGAAATAAAATACTACAACCAGCATTGTTAAACATAGAATATCAATAATTTTACGTGAAATAATAATGAGAAAAAAAATAGTCAAATATATAGTAAATGGGTACAATTTTATTTATAAAATAATTTATAATTTTATATTTACACAAATATATCCTATTTAGGATCATTTTATATTATTATTTATGTCCAACGAAGCACCGGGGCGCTGTCGTGCTGCCGTACGACGGCGTTACACACAAATATATTAAATCTTTTCTGTCTTAAACAAAATTTAAGTGAAAAATATTATAGCAAAGTATATTTTGGGGTATGGATAGTAAAGTATGTAATGAGATCGAGCTATTAGATCCATAGTCGGCATACTACAGTATGCATCTGCACATCCTCGTTTTAAAAATATTTGAATTATTACTTTACCGTCCATCATAATTTTACAAGTAGTGTTGTATGTTACAGCAAACATGAGTTAGTATAGTAGGTACGAATAACGTTACACTCCTATAACACCAGCCCCCTAGACAAGTGGCATAAACGGTAGTAGAATAGAATAAAGAACCATGTATGGGATTTGACGTAAGTTTACGACATCTTGTCATAGATTTATGTCAAATCCCATACATTTGTTTTCTATTCTATTCGATTAAATTCTACTACCGTTTATGCCACTTATCTAGAGGCATAACTTAATACGACTTGAAACAAATACCGAATATTAGGTACCTACCTGTTTCAAATCTCTTTGGAAGCAGTTTGACATTTAAATATTTATGACATGTTTTGTATTTTTATCACATGTTTGTATAGATACTTTTTTCAATTTATATAACTTACGTTCATTTATAACTTCCTTGTAGGAGGCGGTACCTTAAAACGAATGACTTCTTACTTACCTACTTAAAATATAAGAATGTATATTGAATATAATGATAAGTAAATGCAATATATAGTTTCTATTTTGACATGATTTTTATGGAATATTTTAACTTTTTCGTGAATATTATAAAAATTAAATTGTACTTACTCTATAAATTGTTTGCAAAATAAATAAATAAAATCGACTGTTTGCACTTACTGGTGATAGAATATGTGGAGTTTAGGTAAAATATGAAAAGATAAAAAGTAGTCGATATGGTAAAGCGTCCGACACCAGATAGCATATTTATGATCAGTTATATTTCTAGATAGTATAATTTATAGATATAAAAAAGATAAGCTACGTCCATACTGAGTGGCGTTCAATTTTCGGTTTCCGAGCACTACCAATTATGCCTCTATTATCCGAGCCCTTACTCCTGAGTTTGAATCTGTCTACAGCGTTTTTAAATCTTGGAGTGACCACATTGCTTTAAATATTCAAATAATATATTATCACATCAGATGTGGACTATGACGTATACAATATAAATAAGTATGCAAATAGCTATATGTATTGTATAGTATTTATATAGTGAGTACACCGCAAATTATCTTACCTTACTCTTTCAAATCCATCCAAAGTTTATCTGGAGGAGATCGCTTTTAGTGATAAGACCGCCCATTGTACAGCTAACTATTACATCAAATTGTTATTTTATACTGTTGTATTTTTGCTGGTGTACAATAAAGAATATTATATCTATCTATCTATGTATACTTAACGGAACTTCAAATAAAACAATAAATACAAAAAGCGAAAATTTACTGAAAATAAAATAACAACTGCAACATGAAGTGGATACAACTGTACAAACAAGTTCGTCTCCAACACTTAACATTAAAACTTCTACATGATAGGTAGGCAGCATACCTTCTTAATTTATTTATTACAATATTAGAGAGAGAGAGAAAGAGAGAGAGAAAAATATTTATTTCTTACATTACATTATACAATACATACCTATAATATTCTGAGGTACAATTTTAAAATACAAGTAAAGAAATAAATTAGCGTGGGCACATGGCATGACGACCGCCATCCACAGGTATTGTAGCTCCAGTAACATTACTAGCGGCATCACTGGCCAAATATATAATAGTATTGGCAACCTCCCGAGTAGTTCCAGTCCTTCCCAATGCATGAGTTTCTTTACATTTCTCTAAATATTTTTCGTAGTTTTCCTGTGACATTCCACCTCTTAAGTGAATGCCTGTCTCAATTACGCCTGGGTTAACAGCATTCACACGTACGCCTTTGCTAGCTAGCTCTAAAGAAACACATCTTGTAAATTGATCTAGAGCCGACTTGGACATACAATAAGCCAGAATACCAGGAAATGATCTCAACCCAGCAACACTTGAAACATTCACAATGTTTCCTTTAGACTTAATAAGATATGGAGTAGCCAACATCGTCAAATAGTACGGCCCACGTACATTAGTGGTAAATATACTGTCGTAGTGTTCTAAAGAAGTGGTCTCAATTGATCCAGTTTTCATTATACCAGCATTATTTATTAACACATCAAGTTGTTTGAAATTATCAATAGCTTTTACCATCAAATTTTCAACATCAGTTTCTTTATTAATATCTCCAGTAACACAAAACGGTTTCAGCTTACTTGGTGAGACTTTTTCACATCGATTTGCAGTTTTATCTAAATTATTCTTGTCTCTACCTGTTAATACTAATTTTGCATCTAACTTTGCGAATTGTACAGCTGTATCGGCACCAATTCCTGAGCTTGCACCTGTTATCAGTACTACCTTATTGGCAAACATTGTAGGTTTCTGTAAAGAAGAAATATTTTCTTAGAAAAATAATGCCATTGGATTAGTTATTGAAATAAAACAATGCGATTTACTTATACTAAATATATTTATAACAAAAAAAAACAGATAGATTCACGTAAAATACTTTATTTTTTAGAAAATAGACCTGTCCACCTAGATAGTAGGTACCTATAATTTATAACTTAGTATTACATATAATATTTAAACTAAAAACTATTTGAGATCATTTCATATTCAGTCAAACGTCGCGCTATTACATACAAATATAATATAACCGTTAGCAATTCTGGAGATAGATGTGAAGTTCAACTGAAATATGAAAGTTCTCAAGAAGTTGATATGGCATAGCGTCCGTCACCCGATAGCAAAGTTATGCCCAGCTTGGTGTATTTCTAGGTAAACTTATGATCACAAACAATATCTTTTTCCTTTCACCAGTTCAGCCCAGTGTAAGAGTTTCTGTAGGTTTGTACTTACCTGCTTACATAATTTTGCAAAATGTAAGTGTTTTTCATGTGAATGGTTGTGGTTAGATTAATTAACGATATACACGGAGTGGCGTATTGTAAAAGCAAATTATTTAAGTACTTGCGTACTTAAATAATATTATTAAAAATGTTAAGAGATACAAATAAATATGTTTAGTTTTGCACGGGGTGTAGTTAAAAAATAAAACAACAAATACAAAAATATGACAATTTAACATTGAAAAATATAACAACTGCAGACTAAAGTAACAACAGACAACTGTACAAAAGAGCTAGTCTCGAACACATAACATTAAATTAACATCTTCTTGTTATGTAGGTAGCATACCTACTCAATTTAATGATGACATTAACGTGGACACATGGCATGACGACCGCCATCCACAGGTATTGTAGCTCCAGTAATATTACTAGCGACATCACTGGCCAAAAATATAATAGTATTGGCAACCTCCTGAGTAGTTCCAGTCCTTCCCAATGCATGAGTTTCTTTACATTTCTCTAAATGCTTCTGGTAATCTTCTTGCGAAACTCCACTACTTAAATAAATACCCGTATCAATAGTACCTGGATTAACAGCGTTTACACGTACTCCTTTGCTAGCTAGCTCTAGAGCAACACATCTTGTAAATTGGTCTAAGGTAGACTTAGACATACAATAAGCCAGGAGACCGGTGAAAGATCTCAGTCCAGCAATGCTCGATACGTTAACAATGTTTCCTTTAGATTTGACAAGGTGTGGAGTAGCCAACATTGTTAAATAGTAAGGTGCGCGTACGTTAGTATTAAAGACGCTGTCGTACTGTTCCAAAGAGGTGGTCTCTATGGAACCAATTCCTATTATACCAGCATTATTAACTAGTACATCAAGTTGTTTGAAATGATTGATTGTTTCTTTTATTAAATTCTCAACATCAGCTTCTTTATTAATATCAGCACTAACACAAAAAGGTATCAGTTTGCTAGGTGAGTTTTCTTCACACCGTTTCGCTGTATTTTCTAGATTACTCTTATTTCTGCCTGTTATAACTAATTTTGCATCTAGCTTTGCGAATTCTACGGCTGTGTCGGCACCAATTCCTGCGCTTCCTCCTGTTATCAAAACTACCTTATTGGTAAACATTGTGGGTACCTGTAAAAAGGAAATACATTCTTAATAAAGTTATATCATTGGGCTAGTTACTAAAATAAATGCTGCGTACTACATGTTAAACAAATTAACAAATAAAATTCAATAGCTTACGTCAATTCTGCCTAGGTAGATATTTACAAGACGAACTATTTCAGATATATCATAATAAAAATTAAGTATTTATTTGCGCTAAATAAAATCTACTGTTTGCACTCGCTGATAGATAATGACGTTCAGATAAAATATAAAGTTATCTCATGTAGTTGATATGACATAATCTCCCGATAACAAATGACCAGCTATATTTTCAGATAGACAAACGACTGGCTTCGTTTTATCAGTTCAGCCCATTGCATAACTTTCTTGTTTTTACATTATTTATAGGTGAACATTATTATGTACGTACCTTTTTAATAAAGACATGGCAAAATAGAAATATTAGTAAAGCTTCTAAGCATTAGTTAGAAATACAAGATATATTTTTAAACTATAGTACGGTCTTT
Organism: Trisateles emortualis; assembly: GCA_947095525.1. Classification (NCBI taxonomy): domain Eukaryota; kingdom Metazoa; phylum Arthropoda; class Insecta; order Lepidoptera; family Erebidae; genus Trisateles; species Trisateles emortualis. The sequence continues at coordinate 14,972,773 of OX352735.1, read as the reverse complement.
AAATAATTTGACTTTATGCAAACCGTTATTTGAAGGGGAGCAGCCATACTGTTGTCATGAAAGTTCTTCAATTTTAATAAATTCGACACTCAATCATTTCCATTCTTCTAACCCAGGCTCATGTTCTTTTTAACAAATATGCCTTTTTTACACTGTCTCATTACTAAAGAAGAGAAAAAAATAAGTCGATTCTCTCTATTCTGACGTAAAATGACACACTTTTAAAATAATATTCCAAATGAATAATAATTATCTTAGTATATTATGCGAGTTAGTCTATAAAATAGAAATAAAACTAAAATATGAGAAATATATTTATTTGCGAATAAAGAAATAGGTACTTACGCAATAAATTTACATTTATTTGACCTTATTTGGGACAGTTTGAAAATCGTTTGCATAGTCATAGGGTACAGTCGAGTAAGGCTGGAGATTCAAATCATAACAATAGATGAAGTTTTGCTGAAACCTTAGTAACAAAAGAAAATATATTATCTTATCGAGGACACATAGCATGGCGACCGCCATCCACGGGCAAAGTTACGCCAGTAACAAAACTTGCTGCCTCACTAGCTAAAAATATAATGACAGAAGACACTTCTTTCGCTTCACCAGCTCTGCCCAACGCATGAGTATCTGCACATTTTTTAATAAATGCTTCATATTCTTGTTCATTCATGCTGCTCTTCATATGAAGACCAGTTGTTATAACTCCAGGGTTAACCGCGTTTGCACGAACTCCTTTAGCTGCTAATTCGAGTGCGATGCATCTAGTAAACTGGTCCAAAGCAGCTTTAGACATACAATAAGCCAGAACATTCGGGAAAGATCTCACGCCTGTCACGCTGGATACATTCACAATGTTTCCTTTCGTTTCTATAAGAAAAGGAACGGCTAGCCTGGTAAGTAGAAATGGACCTCGAACATTAGTCTCCATAACTCTGTCATATTGATCTATTTCGGTATTTTCTATGGTGCCAGACTCTAAAATGCCAACGCTATTTACAAGGACATCAAGACGTCCAAATTTCGAAGTGGTTTCTTTTATAATCTGCTCAACTTCACTGTCTTTGTTTACATCTGCGATTATAATTAATGGCTTAAGATTATTTGGGGAATTTTCCTCACACTGTTTAGCTACATCGTTCAAATTTTCTTTATTTCTGCCCGTAATTGCTAGTTTGGCATCAAGTTTAGCAAAATCGATAGCAGTTTGTGCACCAATACCAGAGCTGGCACCGGTAATCAGCACAACTTTGTTTGAAAACATTGTTGATACCTGAACAACAAAATAGTTGAGCTGTATTCACTATCTACATATATAAGATACATTTTGATACTAGGTAAAGCTTAAATTTAGAAATACTTACCTACCAGTTTAAAATAAATCTATAATAATATTGGGGACCTATATCAAAATGGCCTTCACTTTATACGTGACCTATCTATCTAATCTTAGTTTCGTAAAACACAATAAATGCCTTGTCATTCGATCTAATAAAATTTTGCTCATAAACACACATTATCGAAATCAAGAAATATGTATTCTATGTTTTTTACGCAAATATTTATAAAACGTAATGAGAACGCCTAAATAGGCAATTGCTTAGGAAGTAACCGATTAAAAATTAGTAACATTCAGTAATCTTAATCAATTTTATGTAAAATAGGTAGGTAACTCTATAGGTACCTATTTTACAGACAATCAACAATCTACTTACCTAAATTTCTTAAACATTTATTGTCGAATTTAGGACAAAATTCTGACCATAAATGTTTATCATTATTATTTAATTTAAAAAAAATATAGGTAGGTAAATATGCGCTGCGAGTATACCTATCATAACCTAGGAGGATAGGATCTACCTTAGTATTTGGTAGGCACACCTAACTTTTGATTACACTGAATAATAAAAATAAAATAATGTACTTTAAAATGTTATTATACACCTGTACCTACTCAACTAAGGAAGCTACCTACTTAGATAGACCTATATTAGAATAGATACCTATCTAAGTAATTTATAATATATAAATCTATAATCTAAACTTATAATTATTGTGTAGGTACTTACGTACAAAAATACTGAAGTCAGCACCCAAGTTTTAATCAGGTAATCAGCTTGCTTCTCAAGTAGTTAAGTAAATAATAAAATATTTAATGCCAATTTGTTCTAGTCAGTCTGCTTTGATCAGGCCACCAGCAACCTATTAGTGCCCCTCCTTCACTCTTTTAAGATTTTAGTGTTGTCATACGTCGATAAACATAACGGTATAAGTTACTAACGAACTAAGTAATTTACTGTCACAGATAAGAAGAGGCAAAAGTTACTTATCGAAATCGATTAAATTGATTAAGATGCATGATAAATAATGCACTCCCCAACTGATCCATAAGTGCGGTAATAGACTGTTGGTTGGATTTTTAGTGAAATGCATATTCTGGATCCTCATTTCCTGTAGCACATGTTTTTAATAATCTTTCATCACATTCGACAATGACAATCGTATTTGTACGAAACTAACACCATTAGGTACTTATATTATTTTAAAACTGGAGTTCTAAAATTAAATGCTCCTTATAAAAAAATACACCTTTTGTTTGTATGCATAGCCATATAAAGGCGAGGTTCTTTTAAAAGTAATTTATTTATTAACTTAATACTGTAATTGGAGTGATGTTTTATGTTAAAAGGTGTAGATAGGTTGTAAGCGCTTCGTGAGCGGGGCGGGAGGTTAAGAAAAGGACAATTGCCTTCTCTGACTCTGACAAAAATGTCTTGTCTGATTAATATTATTAAATATAATTTCTACGACGATGGAATTGCAATGCCGTCCTATTTTAACGTCTAATGGCATTGCAGTATTATGTTATAGAGGCAAGTGTGCAGTGTGCTATTTTTGAAGATTGAATGTTGTTTAGGTAACCCATCTACACATTTTACCTATATGTAATAAATCCATAAACCTTGGAATTACCTACGAACAACTGCTGACCTCGTTAGGAACGACATCACGACGTAAAATGTGATATTAAAGACTTAAATCTCTGAAGATCACACTATGTCGATCTCTTTTCGGTTGCTTTACAACGTCGTAGATTCGATGTCTCCAATGACTCCAATTGATCGATCGAATTGTTGTTTACCGAGTCTGGCTTAGCAATATCTTAAAAACATGAATTCATATTGGCCAACATTCTATAAAAAAAAACCATACTATCAAATTAAGTCCACAAACGAAAATTCAGAAGTAATTCTAAAAATAAGATATTGATGGTAACATTGTCTTTTTAATAATTTTGACACTATTGACAACAATGGGTGTGTCTCATAGAGCTGTCTATCTTATTAAAATTTTAGTATTTTATGTACTAATATACTATAAAATAAATAAAAAATAATATGAATACATTACTTGATATTTGATATCATTCAATTTATCAAAATAGGTTAACTTTTTTTAAAAGTTAGTTAAAAATTGTTATTATGTTAGCTTTCTTTTTTGATAAATTCATTTTTTTCTCTCTCTTATTTTATATAATTCCTGTGCGCGTCGTTGATCGACAATGACATGTTGTACAATGACGGGTACTAGCTGAAAATCAGTGCTGTACTATAAGCACAGCGTATACTGAGCTAGATCCCCTGCTACACATGTATCCTTTGTAGTGATAGATATAATATTTGTATGTATGTGTAAATGTATTTTTTTATGTAAATGTATTTTTTCTGTACTGTTATGTGTGTGGCAAACATAAATGGTTTAAAATTATTAATAGTGACATGAAAATAAAATTTTATTTGAATAGTTTAGAAATCAATTTCAAATATTACTCGACTAAAAGTAATAAGACCAGGTGGAAGATACTCGACTAAAACAGTATACTATTGAAATCCCTATTTAGTAAAAACTCTGCCTTGGCTTTGCGTTTGCTTTGCAAATGTGTGATTGACTAATGTTGTGTAAAACGTACACAGAATTTGATTTAGAAGTCTATCTTATTAAAGTGACAGACTTTTGATGTAATTGTAGTTTATTTCTTGTATCTTATGTTGTAACAGTGAGTCGTGTAGTGAAAAGTTAAGATGTCTTCCGCAACTTCTGCTGCGAAGTCGGATTCGTTTGACGTATTTTACACTGAGGTTGGGTTTTGTAATAGTTATTCCGTGTTTCGTTTAAAGATTAAACATTGGGCGTTGTGGACATGTAATATTTACTTATGTGAAAGCATGTCTATCACAATGTGAATAGTGTTTAACATCCTGCACTTATACTTATTACAATTTTATTTACTTATTCTAACACAATTTGGTAAACACTTTCTGTACATAGAATAATAATAGACCAATATTTTGTTGCACAATATTACTTGCAGGTGAAAGAAATAGAGAAACGCGATTCAGTGTTGACACCTGTACAACAAATTGAGAGGTTACTACGTCCAGGGTCCACTTATTTTAATCTAAATCCATTTGAGGTATTGCAAGTTGACCCTGACTCTACCTTAGATGAGATCAAGAAGAAGTACAGAAGGTTGTCTATACTTGTGCATCCAGATAAAAATATGGTAAGAAAAACATTTAACCTACTTGGTACACAATTATTTCTGGCCCACATCATCTTTGAAAAACAGTAAAATTAATATATCAGTGAATCTTTAACATAAAAAATCTTTTAAATCAAAATTCTCAATTTGATATCATAGATAATTGTTTTCCATCTATAACTAGCTCTGATGAGGATTTGTTACAACAAATTAGCAAGTGACACCTTAATCCTGCTCACAACTCCCAATTTAGTCAATAAAACTTCCAGTCCTTTAGGTTTCTTTTAGACGGTTATACCCGTCAACATTTCATTTTTATCCACAGATGGAATCGTACCGAGAGACACCCTGACTCCCGCTGTAATAGGTAAGGAATAACAATGTGGATCATAGGTGTGAACCAGAGTAAAAAAACTATTGAAACAAAAAATCGACATATAAATTCTTTGAAGCACTTTTTGTTAGCCATTCAACAAGACGGTTTTTCGTGTTTTAATTATGACTTTATGCTGTGTTAACTTACAGGATGACTCGGAGAGAGCACAACAAGCTTTTGAAATAGTAAATAGAGCTTGGAAGACACTTGAATGTGATGATACAAGAAAAAAATGTTTGGATATATGTGAGGAGGCTAAAGAACGTACTGATCATATGGTAAATTAAGTTACCATTGTTTGTTTTAACATTGATTACATTAATTAAAAGTGTGAATATGTGTGTGTGTGTGTGTGTTTTTTTTCTTTTATATTCTTTTATTTTAATATATTTTTAGATTGATCAAAAAAGGAAAAAACAGAAGAAAGATAATCGTGTAAGTGAAGGCATCCCTGAAGACGACCCGGTGAAATATAAACATGCTATTTATGTTATGACTATGAAGGTTGGTTCAAATAATTAGTATAAATTACTATTGTGGCTATAATACCTATTTTATAATATTCTTTATAAAATTAAAAATCTTATACTTGACTAATTGCCATGCCCGTTGATCCACGATTGGTATTCTCTAAAAACGCAGCAAGCACCTAATCTCTTCCTGGTTGTGTTAGACTACTCCATCAGACCGTGAGAGTGCAGGTATAGTTGCACAAACATTTTCTCTACAATAGATCCCACACAGTTAGCTAGTCTTTTTAAGATTAGTAGGGACTAGAAGACTAAATCATGTGAATCGGTGGTTGCACAAGAATATGTGTTCTTGAATTTGGTTACTGGTTTGAAAAGTAATTATTTTGTTTTATATTACTTATGACCGGTCTGATGGTTAGCAGTTACCATAGCTTATAGACGCTTATTATACCAGATTATTACCACAGAATACTTAATAGAACAGGTACAGAAGGTACACTCCAAAAAATCATTTAAGCAAAAAGCAAATTTGTTTGTTCACAATAGAGCGCAATTCAGCTCCCACAGCGCTAACAACCTAAATGTGATATTCACACGCATTTGATAATAAACCAAAATATTGAATACTAGCGGCACGTCCCGGTTTCGCACGGGTGGTCATTAATTTAGTTCGTAGGGATCCCGTAATTTTATTTCAATAAGTATAGCCTCCTAGTGGCCCTGGCATTCGTTGTCCTACCCGGAAAAGCTGATATACCGACAGCAGCGCCACCTACCTTGTCCAATTGTGAATCTAAATCATCTGGGGCCCTACCCGACCACACACAAAATTTCATTAAAATCAGCCGAGCTTATGAGGAGTTCAATTACAACGAAAAGTGGCATTGATTTTTATATATAAAGGATGATGTAGCTTTCTTATAGTGAAAGAATTTTTAAAATCGGTTTTTGAGTTAAATGGTAACAAGCAAAAATCTAATCTTTCCTCTTTTATAATATTATTATTAGTTTAGATATTGCTAATAAAAGTACATGGGAAAGTAAGAAATAGCTGTTGCCCGCGTGGATGTCAGTTAGTTAGTTAGTACTTTCCATAGGTTTTACGTGAAAGAGTAACAAACAGCTATACACCCATACTCACAAACTTATAATATTAGTAGTTTATATGTAATAACAAAGTTATATTAATCGAAAGAACGATACTTCATCCTGTTTTTGTGCTTTTAGAGTATAGGTTTTTTCATTTTTGACAGCACACTTAGGCACTGTGAGAAGGGACACTGCTAGCGCGCTGCGAAGCGACTGAGATCGGAACTGTGCCCGCACACTGATTAGGGCCCAGTTCAGTTGGTGCCGCTTTTCAAGCAGTGATCGTGCATCTATGTTTTATTTGATCAAATTTGCAAATAATTTTTTTTTTTTTACTAGCCTATATTGTCCCACTGCTGAGCAAAGGCCTCCCCCATTCCCGTCTGTCCATTGCCTTATTACACCAATCCTTCTCATATGCATCCAGGTCGTCACGCCAGCGTTTTCAAAAATAATGATTATGTATCAAGCTTGTAAGGAAATTTGTGATAAAACTATGTACTAAAATATCGTTTAGGTGACTAATGTGTTATTACGAATTTGATTTCAGTTATTTGCAGACATGGAGCGAAAACGCCAACACCTCGAAGTGCGTGACATGGAGGAAAGAAAGCGGAAAAGAGAGGCAGAAATTGAGCAAGAGGAACAGAAATCTTTTGAAAAAGAATGGGCTAAGAACTTTGAGGTTGGTCTAACACTTTTTTCTGTGACTTCATCCGCTTCTTTACGATGTTGTCATCTCTTGGCGTTAATTTATTTGATTTGATGTTGAGCACTTTTTGGGTGAACAAAAACCATAGAACTTGTGTCATCGTCACCGAATGCTTTCCATGAGACAAACCAAAAAAAAAATGTAATTGAAAGGAGAGGTGACCCGTGTCCAGCAGTGGGACATATATGGGTTGCTATTATTATATTATAATAGCTCAACGATACAATTCACAACAGCAGTCCCTAAAGACTGTTCCGCATGTTTTTTTTAATACACCTATATAAATAACATAAAAAAGCAAAATTTGACACAAATCGGGCTCTTTTCGATAGTTCCTAATTTGCTGTTATAAGAAAATTATTTCATCAAAGTGCTAACTTGTGTTTGATAGAAGTCTGTTGAGCCTTTTTTAAGTTTTGTTTGACGTATTTAATACTTTTTGACTAAATAATTTCAGGAATCTCGGCAAAACCGTGTGGACAGCTGGAAGACCTTCCAATCTGGTGGTGGTAAAGAAAAAAAGAAGAAGAAAATCCAAGGTTTCAAGCCACCCAAACCCAAACCAGAGAGCAGATAACTCTTACTCAAATATTTTATTCTATATAATAGTTTGATTTAGTGCTTTATTTTAAATTTATTATAGTGTCAGATAGATTTAAAGATCAATTCTCCTTTAATGCAAATAGATTTTACATGACTATGATCTGTCTAGCTATTTAAGAATGTAATACACCATCATTATGGCCTTTGTCAGACGATTTATGGTGCAAGATCTGGGAGACATCGCTATTGGTTGTTGAACAGACCGATGTGAGAACGACATGCTACACCAAGACTCTAAAAAGATAAATTTACGGCAGCTGGTATAGAGCCGAATACATTTGGTATTCAGAAATTAACATGGTAGTAGTAGAGTGCTATTAACATACCGAAATGTACAATCTAACATGGAATAAGCCACGTGTCCAGTACCAACTTTAGCACTACCGGTGCTCTTTGAATAAGATCTAAGGTTGATATTGGGTTTTTCTGTCAAGAAATTCACAATATATACCCGGAGTTTGTAAATTGGCGGTGTTTACACCCCCGTGCCTCTAAAAGCACGTAAAGCCGGTGGTCCTACGCCTGATCTTTCTCCGGTCGTGTCGGATTGCCGTCCCATCGGACTATGAGAGTGAGGGAATAAAGAGTGCGCTTCTGTTTGACCACACACTCGTGCACTATAATAGCTAGTCTTCGATGAGATCAGCCGCCGTGACCGAAATTCGGTTTGGAGGACATTATTTTCACTTTTAGTGCCAAGAACCCGGCTCCCGGGTTCTTTGATAGGTACGCTATACGCTGAGAACCCGGCTACCGAGTCCATCTATAGATAGTTATTAATTACCTGTCCTCGTGCCTAGCACTACTATTGTTTGTTTGCAAAATAGTAAGGGTTGGTAATTCAATACTTTTCTTAAATCAATTTAATAAAATTATTTTTTGACTGAGTAAAAAGTAACGGTTTTCTTGGCACTTAAAGTGTTATTTAATCTGAACTTCTGCGTGCTTTGGAGGCCACGTTAAACTGTAACAGTCGTTAGTTCCCGACAGAGGCTTAAATCATCATCATCTCAGCCAAAAGACGTCCACTGCTGGACATAGGCCTCCCCGAAGGTTTTCCACAACTCTCGATCCTGAGCCGACCTTGTCCATCGGTTGCCCGCAACCTTAACCAGGTCGTCGGTCCACCTTGTTGGAGGCCTGCCCACGCTTCGTCTTCCAGTTCGTAGTCGCCACTCTAGAACCTTTCTGCCCCAACGGCCATCAGTTCTGCGAGCTATGTGCCCGGCCCATTGCCACTTAATGGAGGCAATTCTTCGAGCTATGTCGGTTACTTTGGTTCTCCTACGGATCTCCTCATTTCTGATTCGATCTCGCAGGGAAGCTCCAAGCATAGCTCTCTCCATTGCTCGTGACTTTGAGCCTTCGCACGAGGCCCATAGTGAACGAGGCTTAAATATAAGCGATTTAAATAACTCTGTCATCGGGTTGACCACTAACCAAACCATAAGAAGAATCATCGAGATCAAACTCGCACCTCATATGGTAAACTCGATTGGAAAGTAATCGAGTAACATAAAAGGTGCAAGTCACTCTGCTACCACAACTTTTGCTATGTCAAAATATATTTTTTTATCTGTTGGCATCACACAAGTGATACCTCTGGTATTACAAGCGTCAATAACTGCTTAACTTAAGGTGGTATGCTAGATTGCCACCTAAGTAGTACAAAAAATGATAAAAATATTACTCTTTTAAATTAGCTGGATAGATTATAGAATATTAATTTTCAGTTTAGTAGGAATTCGAATAATATAGAAACTCGGCTGTGTCAAGTACTAAACTGAAAGATACTTATTTATCGCGAAGATTTCATTAAGCAATAATATCTACAAATGTCTTATATTAATGTGTGCAAAGTGGATTAACGAATGGACTTAGTAACATAGGTAATTATATAGTATAATTATACAAAATGTTTGACAGAATATGATTTTATAGAATGTTATCGCGATCTCTTTCTATCGTACCGGTTAGTTGTTGGCTTCTCACATGGAGCATCAAAAGTACCTACCCAATGTAAAGAAAACTTTGTGAAAGTTCTTCAATGAAAAGAGGTCCTCTCGTTTTGTGAGTCAGTGGTAGTGACATCTGTGCTGTTTATGTTGTAGCTTTGTTTCACTATCATGTAGTATTTATTACTATTGTGCTGATAGATGGCGCTACAACACAATTTAAGTTTGCAAGGTGGTGGACGTTAAATGCGTCTTTTTTTATGCTTAGTTCAATTTTTTTGGGGAAATGCTCAATAACAAGCCTCGAACTATGCCCAAAGGCTCTTTTCCACATTTATGGAATATGCAGCGTAGCTAAAGAAATGTAGGTTGTGATACACCTCTGCCTTTTAGTATTTTGTTAGGCTTGGCACGCACTTGGCAGCCTAGTTATTGTCCAGCCGTTATTTGCGAATAATTGAGTAGGTTTTCATTTTACTGTCTAGAGCTTGGGTTTCACAGTACAGTAGCACTAGGCTGACTAATGCGCGACAGACGTAACAAAAAAAAAATAGGCGGCATGAAATTTGAAACGTCTGTTGCTGTCCCGCTCCCTCAAACATCTTGTGAAAGAGACAGACTGATGAATGAAATAAACAGAATCATAGTTTCGTATTCCACTGTTTCCTATTTCAGAACTGAGGCGATTTTTATGCTTTTTTACCAATAATTTAAAAAGGACTACTACTATGTCTATGTTTTTCATTAATTCATATTATATTTGTCAAATTTGTAAAACCAGTAAATTTAGGTTTCTTCTGTACAAATATATATTTTTGAAATAAAAGGTAAGATAGATATAAAATACATGGTAAATAAATATATCTAATGTAATTTTCTATGGAGGGAACAGAGGAATACGTTTTAATGAACTAAACGAGACCCACCTTTCTCTTAACGGGGTGAATTATATTGGAGCGGTATAGGTGGAGCAGAAAAGTATAAAAAATAAAAAAACCCGCCATAGGCCAATCTGCGACGCGCCGCACAATTAATGACACGTTTTTTATATTTTATAAAATAAAAATGTTTTGTAGCGGCACAACGCCTGCGCAGATCTTTGCCTTACGCAGCTTCTATGTAGTTTTTAAGCCAGGCATTTCTGTATAATTATATTCCCAGTAAGGCCACGACTAGTAGTGATCAGTGACGATTTAAGTGCTCTTTTGTCAATCCGGTGACGATTTTAAGTGCTCTTTTGTCAATCCGGTGACGATTTTAAGTGCTCTTTTGTCACTCCGGTGTCGGTTTTAAGTGCTCTTTTGTCAATACGGTGATCGTTTTAAGTGTTCTTTTGTCACTTCATGTGAGATAGGTCTTGCCCGCATGGTCAATAATTTAGAGATTACTGTTACTCATAACTTCATAAGATACACCGGAGTTATGGAAACTTTACTATGCCTGAAATACATCCTCTCAAAGTAAGGATTAAGAATATAATGTAAGTTTCTATTGATAGGAAGTTTCTTCACATTTAAACACGATACCATGTTGGGTATAATTTTAATAGTATCTATAATTTACTTTGCATTAGAATGTCTACATCTACTAATTGAACGTGATTGGTTTTCTCTGGTTTTTGTACTATTCTTATGCAACAGTGAAGGTATCGGTGACTATTGGCTCAAGTTGTTATCGTTTTTAGTTCGAGTGTAGAAAGCTTAGTGCGGCGTGTCTAATGTTGTATCAAAAGTGTTCATTACAGACAATCCGTGACAGCGTACAACGCATTGTATTTTAGCTCTAATGTCTCGTTCTTCTCTGTAGAAATAAAAGATAATTTACATACTGCCTGTTATTTTGTTTCTTTACAGCCCTGTTAGGTATAGCGATATTTTAAAAAAAACTATGCCAAGATTTAAAAAAAAATGTAAAATTTGATTCCCGAAACCATAAACCAATTTGGCAAAGTTATGGTTAAAAAGTTCATAAGGGTTTAAATGGTGCCATTGAAATGCGGCGAACCGCGTGGCCACGGAGATTGGAGAGACCTAAATATTCATCATCATCATCATCATGTCAACCTATAAACTGCCCACTGCTGGGCACAGGTCTCCTCCATACATTTGGAGGGATATTAGCCTACTATACTATGCTGGCCAGACGGGTTGGTATAGGGTTTTGTTTCGAGTTTTCCCTCTCATGCAGTGGATATTGTCAACCTGAATTACTCCCTTAGTAGACTCTTACGACACCCTCGGTGGTGACAATTGTATTCTGTTTCCCTCACCACACGGACAAAGATTAAATGTGTAAATATAGGAAAAATCCTACGTTTATATTTTAGGAGCTGTAAGACAATCTCCATGGCCGCGCAATTGAAACGGGGAAAGACGCGTTATGGCCGAAATCCCACTGACAAAATTAAATCATTGCAGAGGTCTGAAGATTTTTGTAAAACTAGATTTGAATTTGTAAAAATACACAAAATATTCCTATTCGGGAATATTTTTTTCAGAACTGTAGTACGGTATCGCGTAAAACCTTCATTACGTTTTGAATGTTTCAATAGGGAGACATGGCTTATCGTTTACAAAAAACTTTTCACTTATTGCATTACAAATCATTAGGTACTCAAGTAGTCTATAAGATACAAAATCAAGTTTTTGACGAAGGTTCCAAAATTATTTTTTTGCCTGCCTTTGTGGTCCAGTGTGTGGGAATCGAACCCACAACCTCGTGCATACTACAGCCGTAGTATGCACGAGGTTGTGGGTTCGATTCCCACACAGGACAAAACTGAGTCTGAGTGTCAATTCTGTCTGTTAATTGTATGTTTGTAAAAGTCCCCCCAAGACACAGAGATTGTTCTCTAGTGCGGGAGCTGTCTTTTTTTAAAAGACTAATTAAATAAAATGACTAATTTAAACTGAAATATTTATTTATCTGTAAGCAATCCAATTATTCTTGGTCTTCACAGTCTTCAACCAGGTCACTTGGGGGACCAGGATTCGCCGGTGGACTAAAGTTAAGATACAGACTGTCCGTATAGATCAACATTGTCAATGAGAATGCAAACCTTAAAAAAATGGTGCAGTTATAGTTATAAATCAAAGCATCTAATAATATCTGTATCATAATTGTAATTTAAAGAGTTTTCTATATATCTACATATATAATAGTAGTAGGGGAAGCCCATGCGGGGATTTCGGGATTGACTAAAGCGCGGCAGATTAATATACAGGGGGATACCTTGTACCCGGTTAAATAGCTCCACCAAATATGAGCACCATATAATATATGGCCGCCCGTCAAAGATAAAGGATCAGACTAGTAAAAAAAAAAATCAACAGAAATTCTCGAGCGCGTAGGGTGAGTTAATTACATGCTAAAAGTGTATATATTCCACTAATCTAACAATTTGCGAGTGACGTAAAGAAAGGGGAGGGCTGCAAAGTTGTAAAAAGCGGCCACTGGACCACGAAGGCAGTCCAACTTTTTTTAACTCTCCAACATTTTTTAGCTCTATAAATAAACACTTGCCAAATGCTCCCAATTAATGCCGTCGACCAATCAGAGAACAGCGTATTAAGTGACGGGTAATAGTGTACCGTTAAATAGTACACTGAGCAACGATTGGCTCATTTGTGGATGATTTTACTTGTAGCAAAATTGTGAATTACCTATTAAATTACTGCTAGGTGCCGTAAGTTGACCAATTAGCTAAAATTCATTGCGTTAAATAAATAATAATAGCAACCCATATAATATATGGGTTGCTATTATTATTTATTTAACGTGCAGTGGGACATATTATGTCCCACTGCTAGGCACGGGTCTCCTCTACTCTATCAAGAGAGAGAGAGGGTTTAGGCCTTAATTCACGCACGCTGGCCTAATGCGGGTTGGTGAATCAGACATGTCTTTAGAATTACTTCTAAGACATGCTGGTTTCCTCACGATGTTTTCCTTCACCGTTAGCAGATGGCAAATCATTTGATTAGTACATATAAACTCCACAAAGTGAAATTTACATTGGTACTGCCACCCGGGATCGAACTCGCACCTCTTGCGTGCAAGTCGGTTACTTTCCCCCTTGGCCACCACCGCTTTAACTGCGTTAAATAATACATTTTAACTACCGTTTGTTATATTCCGAAAGTTGATCAACTACCTCGAAAATTGATCAACCTAAGTACGATTCTTGCTATTTTCCGGTGATATAATATATATTTATGACATTGTGAAGTTTCCGAATTAAGTAGATAGATGGCATGTGTTGTCTATGTTGCATCTTCGTTCTACATGTAGCGTTACCCTTTTGACCGGATAGATGGCGCTACCCGTTGATGCCGTAACATAAAAAAAAAATTAAAATAAAACCTGTACTATCAAGTATTCTGTGATAAAACGTAAGATTTATATAATTTGCTTGTTGCGTACAGAAATGACTGATCTGTTTTAGCACAAGATCGTTTTGAGAGAAAAAAGGAAAGGGAGGCTCTGCAGTGGGACAATACAGGCTGAAAATAAAAATTAATTTATATAATTATTATTACCACAGTGCTCCACCGACCATTAATTTGTTGTATATGCCCTGCTTGTGGGTATACCATGGCTCCCAAGCCCCACAAGGTACTGGCAGCTCATTCATATGGGCATCGCAGCGAGCTGAGTAGTAAAATTATTATTAGATTAGTAATTAAATCATTTTATTGTAGATATTGTATATGGTTTGCCCTATTTACGAAGGCCTTATTTATAATGGAATGACTGGAATCAAAAGCTAAGGCACTGTAGCCAATGAAGCTTGGGCACTCAGACTAATAGAATAAGATAGACGGAGCGTGTAGAACTCGCGCGTGAAGCCGCCAAAAGTCATACTAAATAGCAATGTCATACGTTTTCGTTTTCGCGCGCAGTCGATTTGAGCCGCTAGTGAGTACGCACGTCTAAACACGTTTTGACAAAATATTATTATAATGCCGTATTGTGTAGTAAAACGTTGTAAAAATACTTCAGAGCGGCTCAAATCGACTGCGCGCGAAAACGAAAACGTATGACATTGCTTTTTAGTATGACTTTTGACGGCTTCACGCGCGAGTTCTACACGCTCCGTCTATCTTATTCTATTAGTCTGAGCTTGGGTATCACTCGTGTTGCTGACCCAATGTTTTGGTCACTAGGGTGTTATGTTACGGCTTGGATCGAAAAACAGTGTTTTAAAAAAGACGAATTCCACTGAAGGATAATGACCACTGTAGGTAGAGATCTATAAGTGCCTTCCTACACAACAACAGGTTAAGGTCTTTTTATTCTGTAAAGTGTGAAGCTCACTTGTTGGTATAGTGCCCTGTGCCCTACGCCTCTTAAGACTTTTGTCCTTTCTAGTAAGGTCAATAAAACAGAGTTAAGAAGCACACATCTATCGTGTAGATAGGCATCTACTAGCTACCTACTTCATCATCATCATCTCAACCCAAACGTCCCAATACTGGGCACGGGTCTCCCTCCATATGTAGGTACATTTGGAGAGATATTAGCCTACCTACTGTACCACGCTGGCCAGACGGGTTGGTATAGGGCTTTGTTTCGAGGTTTCTTCTCTCATCGAGTCTCCTCTTTTGCAGTGGATATTATTATCTGCCTGAGTTACTCACTTAGTCGACTCTTACCTACTGACTTACTTCAATATCTAGATATAGGAACTTAGCTAGGTATCTATTCTACTTATTTAAAAAAGTTAGTAAAGTAGGTACTAACGTGGTTTCCCGTAATTTCGTCGAGTGATGGCAGAAGCGATATTACTTTGTAAACCTAATATTTTCGCTCTCATTTTAATATTATTAAATAGTTCAATACGCCTAGCAACTGTATAATATGGGTTAATGTCAGATGTCACCAAATATTTACTCGTAGCATTTTTTTCATGGGCAAAATGTGTTACTGGCCAGTATGGATTTAGCTGTATAATAGCGATCGTTACACAATATTCAGGCTCAGACCCTCTAGGCAAGTGGCATAAACGGTAATCGAATCGCAGAGTCAAAAAAGCAAATCTAAGGTAAAGTAAAATAAGTTTACGACATTACATCGTTAACTTACTTCAAATCCCTTAAGTACATTACATTTTTCGACTTTTCGATTCGACTACCGTTTATGCCACTTGTCTAAAGGGGCTGTACAGTTATCTTCGTTGCCGTGAGTACCTTCAAATACCACTGGGATGAAGTACCTAGTCTACATGGTCTCAAACTGGGTTAAAACTAATTACCATTACCATGCAACACCAACCTATAAAAAATTAAGAAAATAAGGGTATGGTTAAAATTAGGATCAAGCAGTTGAAGAGACTTGAGACTTGTCGTTGACTTGGGGCAGAAGCAAGAGATAAGTATATGTTATAGGCACAATGTATAGCTTTATCCCACCTCCCGCGAACTGTCAATTAGAACGAACGTGTTAACATTAGCTCTGTCTAAATTAATTTTTAAAATTGCGTACAGTACGTAGGTAGTGTTAAATAAAGTGTTTAGTTTCGTTTTATTAAACGACAAAGGCAGTGGAAAAGTGATTTAACTAACTTTTTAAGTGGTTAATATACCAATGTATGATTATAAACTGTGACTATCATCATAAAAATATCTACTCTACCCTCTATTATTAACTGTTTGTTGTTCCTGCCAAAATTGTAATAGCAACCGTTATTGTTATGTGAATTTGCTAACACCAAACCATCAGGCGTACAACTATCGCCAAATATTTTGAAAAAGAATTAATATAAACAAATCAGACACAAAAGTATTACATTTACTACGGTTTTGTGACCATGTCTCTGCGAACACAGAAAAATCTGCCCAAAAACGACTGAAACCAGCCATCGTAACGAATGACTCCGATACTGCTTCAGATTACCTGGGTTCTGACCCTGATCATGGTAATCAGACAAATGTTACGCGCCGCTTAAAACCTAAGCACAGTGATACGATATTATGTAAGACTAGTTGTTGCCCGCGGCTCCGCACGCGTGGATGTCAGTTATCGCTATATAAAGTAGCCTATGTGTTATTCCAGACCACCGAGATCCGTTTAGTAGTTTTTACGTGAAAGAGTAACAAACATCCATCCATCCATCCATTCTTAAAAACTTTCGCATTTATAATATTAGTAGAATTAAGGATATGCTTGCGAATGTACCTACAGGTGGAACAAAAAACGCAGGCTCATAAAATTTACGAGGAAATGAAAAAAATGACACAACAGAATAATGAAAACGATGAGGTCTTATTAGGAGGATTTTTCTAGATAGGTACTTGTTAAGTACGTTATACCCACTTATATATTTTTCTCGCTCATGTAAAAATACCTATACGAGTACAGGTACCTAAACGTGACGCGTCCTTGAATTTCACTCTTAATTCTCGTCAAATTATCGCCGCCTAAGAACTTCACTTCAAAAACTATGTCAACGACAAAACTTGACATTAGAGCAAAGTTTAGCTATTTCAAAATATAACAATGGTTATATCATAATTTTATTTTATATTGTAACTTTATTATAAACTGATGACTTTGGTACTGCTGAAACTGACATAAAAATCTTTAGAAATAGCTCTTGGTATAATAAAAACTTCAGCAAGTCGTAATAAAAAAAATCTCCGTTACAAAGCGTTAAATATTCGGAAAGTTTAACAATAAAAGTGTCCCTAGGGAAACTAATGTGTTACTGCGGGTAGGCAGCATGATCGTCACGAGCGTTAGTAACCAATGTGTAGGCTGTGGAATGAGCTTCCCTGCCGAGGTTTTCCCAAAAGACTATAGCATGGGGTTCTTCAAGAAAGGAGTTATAAGGTTTTTAAAGGGTCGGCAACGCGTGAGTGACACCCCTGGTGTTGCAAACGTCCATAGGCTACGGTAACTGTTTACCATCAGGCGGGCCGTATGCTTGTTTGCCACCTTGGTAGTATAAAAAAATGTACCTACTTAAATGGCAATCGTTTTATTGCAGCACCTATGCTTATTGTTTTATTCTGTCCGTACTGCACGTACCTCCAAAGGCCAAATTTGACCTTTTCATATTTACATACGCTGTCGCCGCCACTATACCTTTTCTTTTTTTTTTTAACTGCTTGGGTGGCAAACGAGCATAGGGCCCACCTGATGTTAATTAGTTACCATAGCCTACGGGCGCTTGTAATACCAGAGGTATCACATGCATGTTGCCAACCCATTGTTTAACCAGGGCTTTATGATGAGAGTATTATCCTGGGATAGGAATCCGCTTCTCTCAAAACGCATTCCTAAATGAGCGCTGGAGACGTGTACTCACACACAAACACAACTGTTGTTTTTACAACCTATACACAAATATTGTTTTAAAACTTCATGATTCAATCAATACCTACATAAATGTGAAAGTAACTACTTGCAATCTCAATTATACATATAGGAGATATCAAAAATAATCAGCCACACCCATGTAATTAATCATACATTAAATA
Source organism: Trisateles emortualis (assembly GCA_947095525.1). NCBI lineage: Eukaryota > Metazoa > Arthropoda > Insecta > Lepidoptera > Erebidae > Trisateles > Trisateles emortualis. The sequence goes on along the minus strand of OX352735.1, from coordinate 14,954,536 downwards.
TACGATAAGAATTTACTTACAAATATCCTTCTAGACCTATCCATTGTAATGTTTATAAATAATAAAGTGACTAAGTATTGTCTGGTCCTCACAGTATAGGTATTTAACATATAATCGGTACTTATTAAGCCTTTATCCACATAGTAGCTGGCAAATGTGTATAACCATAGTGTAAGGAAGATTATATACTGAGGACACGGCTGCATTATACCTATTAAAATCTCTCTCATAGTTTTTGACTGCCTTGGTGGTCCAGTTGCCGCAGTATGCGCCTGCTGTGCACGAGGTTGAGGGTTCGATTCCCACACAGGACAAAACTTTATGTGACCCATAAAGAGTGGTTCTGAGTCTGGGTGTAATTTGTTAATTGTATGTTTGTAAAGTCCCCCGCGACACAGAGCTTGTTTAGAGAACAAGCTCTGTGTCGCGGGGGACTTTGTGCGGGTTTGTGCGGGAGTTGTCTTTTCTTAAAAAAAAAAAAATAATGGCATTTTGATACGACCACAGTGAAATTATGCTTAGAAGTAACGCTTTACGTGTTTCCCAAGCCACAAAATGGTCACTCATTTTCTTAACCTTTTAGGTCTGTCGATCTGCGCGGCTAGGCACGTGCACTCAGTGGCTCGCCATTTATCACTGCTCGGCGTGTTGTGGGTCCCATTCCCACACGGGTCCGTTTTTGTATGTTTCTAAAGTCCTCCGCGACACAGGGCTTGTTTCCTAGTGCGGAAGTTGTCGTTTTAGATAAAAAAAATTGCTACGAGCCCGCATACTTTTACGTAGACGTAGTAACAATGAGTTATTTCTTAGCAATAAAACACTTAAACTGATCCTCGTGAAATCCATTTTTAGTGCACTCAAGTATTCACTTACATGTCATCGCATCTGCAGACGAAGCAAGGTTACCGACATAGCTCTTGAAGTTGCAATGGGCAGGCACATCGCTCGACGAACCGATGGGGAAGAAAGTTTCACGTAAGATTAGGTTGTGAAATCTGCCGTCCTATAGCTAGAAAGCCGTTAAGCCCAAAAAGTAGTTTTGGAGAAAACAGCAAAAAAGGCGGCAACCGTTATTTCTTAAAAAGTACAATACTTAGCTTGACGGGTGTTAGGCAGATTATTGAATATTATTTCCGTGGATCATTTTAAGGTTTTAGTTATTAAAAAAAACTACACCTCGTTAAAAAAAACGTTCTTTTTCGATTTAGCTAAGCATTTTAGATCATTTTTGGCTCTAAATCCTGTACTAAAAGGTCGCTAACGTTACCGTAACGGCTTTTTAGTCAAGTAATTTTAATAAATTTATAGGATTCTAAATCTTAGTTAAATTTATAATGCAATCCTTAACTAGAAAGTCGCTAAGTCGTCTAACGGCTTTATTGTCGAAACTTTTCATCAATCTGAAACTTAATATATTTTCTAATAAGCGGCTTAGACTCTTTTAAGCTAAGTAGCGTTTATAGAATATGAAACTGAATACAAGATTATTCTAATAATACTTAACTAAAAGGCGGCAATACTTACTTCGCTTGAGTTTAACTTCCTTATTGCTAAGCATTTGACAGGATTATGTGAGAAATAATAAATTTTTAAAGTATTAAATCAAAGTTTAATAAAAAAAATTAAAACAATTAAAAATGCCTCCTTTTAAAATTCCAGACAAAAACGAAAATTTTCAATACAAAATTCGTGATTGCGTGAGTCGAGCAAACTTGGCGATTAAACTACCATATATATATAATAGGAAGATACAAACGAGGAATATTTTTAAATTCATATATAAAAAAGGCAAATTCCATAAGATATTTACATGAATAGTTATAAAAATTAAAGTAACCTAACCTAACCTACTTACAAACAATCAGATATTGTATTTAAAGGTATTAACCTATAAATAAAATATCTGATTGAGATCGCAGTTCTGAGGAAAGGTGCCCAAAAGACTGGCCACATTTCCACGCTGGATTGCAAGGCTAATACGTTGACCCAAGTAAAGGCCAGCGTTAGGATCGTGAGACGACTCGACCAAACGCCTTGATATCTCACGATACAATTTGTGGGCACTTGGGCCCAAATTACAACCAGACTCAGAACAACTCTTTGTGGGTCATACAAAGTTTTGCCGGAATCGAACCCATAACCTCGTGCACAGCAGGCGCATACTGCGGCCACTGGACCACCAAGGCAGTATACTTCACATACGCTGGCAGGATCGGATTCCCAACACGGAAGTATATAGGATTTAAGTAAAAACATACATACATACATAAAGACTTGCGTTAAAAATGTTAACAAATTGTAACGGGAAGACAAAGTAGCTAGCTAGGTCCTTCTTACTATTGTAGGTGCGTTATCAATGCGGTATATTTATAACGAAATGCATAAAGATGTTATATTGTCTTGATTTTTGTACCTGTTGGTAAACAAATCGAGCAAAGCTTCTAAGAGTAGCTATACACATAAGCGGGCCGGCATTAATCGGCACAGTCGGGCAGTAAAATCGAATTTATATATGTAGATGATGTTCGAGGAAAAAGTATAAGCTTTGAGTTGGCTTTGTTGCCGCACAGATTATGCCGGGCCGCTTATGTGTGTAGTAACCCTTGTGCACGAGCACGAGGTTGTGGGTTCGATACCGGCAAAACTTTGTATGACCCACAAAGAGTTGTTCTGAGTCTGGTTGTAATTTGTGTCCGTTAATTGTATGTGCATTCCTTTTCCTTCTCAACTAATCTATCTATCAAGCTGGTATCATATTTCTTTCAGTAACCCTTATGATCTCAAAACTTTGAGACGCAGTTTACAGAAACGCCCCACGTCCGCACAAACCATGCGATTCTGAAAGCGCACGTTGAAATATAAGCGTTCGGCAAGCTTTCGGTATTGCGCATTGCGAGCATACGCTACCCGCGCCGATACCGCTTCGACTAATGCGAAAAGAACTTAACCAAATATTACAACTCAAACCGTAAGTTACTAGTAGGTGTGTGCGAAATTTCAGACATTAGTATAAGAATTAATAACGAGCATCCAATATTTCATATTTATAAACTTAATGATGATGATGTCCTCCTTAACGTATCCGTCGACGGCGACCCCTACTCACTCACGGCCATACGTCTCCGCTCATGTGCTCGGACGGGGCTCGCGAAGCCGAATTACGTCTTAAAAAGACGGTCACACAAAGCGCAGTGAAGCCCTTGCGCATTAGGTATACTCATAAGAGGGCCTGAGTTGAGTTTTACGGTGCTGGCGTTTGGCGTCAAGGTCTTTAAGACGACAGTTTTCAAACTCTTCTATACCTCTGTGAACAGCCTTATGCCAGTCTAACCTGTGGGTAGCAAGCTCCTCCCATGAGTTTGGAGACACACCGGTTACAGATAAGTGTCGCTTAAGAACATGCTTGTACAAAGATACTGTCTCAGCTGATCTCAGAGTAAAAGACAGCTTTTGGCAACCTTGAGGGCTCCATGCGTACAAGATGTTCACACCAGTGAAGCTGCCTTTTAATAAGGAGGCTCTCTATGCCCACCATATCCGTCCGACGAAGTACTTCCGTGTTGGGAATCCGATCCTGCCAGCGTATGTGAAGTATACTGCCTTGGTGGTCCAGTGGCCGCAGTATGCGCCTGCTGTGCACGAGGTTATGGGTTCGATTCCGGCAAAACTTTGTATGACCCACAAAGAGTTGTTCTGAGTCTGGTTGTAATTTGTGTCCGTTAATTGTATGTGCATTCCTTTTCCTTCTCAACTAATCTATCTTTCAAGCTGGTATCATATTTCTTTCTCTTTGTGGATGATGGTGGTGCTAAATTTACTAAATTCATAGAAATAGAGCAATCAATAAAAGATAAAGATGCACGTCTTTTCTTAGGTAACCGATGTCCAATAATCTCTTCTGTTCTTGTAAATTCTTGAGTATGTCGTCGCGTTATTAATTTTTCGGGAAACGTTTTAGTTATTGATGTTCTCCTTTTCAATATTGGGTTACTTTTAGGGTTTAAAACTGTATTTTGCCTTTGCATGTCATAACCATATTCAGTATCATCACTTAAAACTTTGTCACATGGCTGGCCTTAGTCCTTATCCTTAACGGAGTCATCACTATCATAATCTTATATTTCTGGTATAATGCAGTGAGAAGAAGATGGCATCGGAGAAGGAGGAGGTATCGATTCGTGGCAGTATAAAGAATGTGTTTCAAGCTGTTGCTGAGTTAATGTTTCTATTGTAAGCTTCAGAGTTTCTTCTGGTTGGCTGTTTTTATATGTTATTTGTGTTTCATTAAATTTTTGAAACTCTTGTGATGTCATCGAGTACCTAAGGTTCTTGGTTAAGAAGATTAACTTAATCGTTACTGTTCATGTGGGCGTACTTTGATTCTTGGCTAATATTAGAGCAAGTGGAATTGCGTGTAGATGGCATACTTTTAGTTTCAAGGCGTTGTGCAGTTAGAAATTCCTGGTCCACCAACACACTATTCATCATAGTTTGGATCCTTTGGATCCTTTCCTTCCGGAATATATCCTGAGCTCGTCAAACGCAAACAAAAATCACAAGCGTTTAACTGCTTTTTAATCTAGTATTGTCGTTTGACTGCTCTCTAGCTATTGATATTTAGCTAAAACTAATTTCAATACATAACTTAAAAGCCGCTATTGGCGTATAACTGCTTTCTAGTGTAGTTTTTCTTTATAACTGCTTTATAGTTAAGGTACGATGTTCAGGTGGTTACATATATGACACAATACATGAAGGTAGTTAAAGACGCTTAACTGCTTTTTAGTCAAGCATGACTAGATAACGTACTTTTAGTTAAGTAAAATTAGAAAAAATGATACATCAGTTTGCCGTTGAAGTATGTTAACGTCTTTCTAGAGAAGTATTGTGGCTTAGCCGCTTTTTAATTAAGGAAGTAACGAAATTTATGTGGTTTAACTGCTCAGCAATGTTTTGTATCTCTAAAACTAAGCTAGCTAGCAAAATGAATCATAGACCAAAAGATAGAGCATCGAAAGTTGTATAAGACTACATTAAAAAGTGAAAAACGGCTTACTGTGGCTTAACGGCCTTTTAGTTAGTGGACGGCAGAAATGAGCTTCCTGCCGAGGTTTTCCCGAGAGACTATAGCATTGGGTTCTTCAAGAAAGGAGTTATAAGGTTTCTAAAGGGTCGGTAACGCGCGAGTGGTACCCCTGGTGTTGCAAGCGTCCATAGGCTACGGTAACTGCTTACCATCAGGCGGGCCGTATGCTTGTTTGCCTCCTTGGTAGTACATAAACAAAAACGCAGGAATGGCCATTGTGGAGGCATATGAGAGAGACCTACATATAACAGTGGGCGTCAGCAGGCTGAGATGATGATCGTAAACGAACATATTTTATGTCTTTTATTAAATTTTTCAAGCATTCACGGGAGAATAAAACAACAAGTTAAATTTTGAAAACAATATCAAATTTAATACATAAATAATATTTATGTACTTCTACATACATGTTTTGTCTATATATTTACATTGAAACACATAATTTCATTCTAATTCATCTAGATTTTCACATTTTTGTCGTCGTACAGTTATTATAATAATAGTAAGCAACTGAAAAAAAAAATCAACAAAAATTAATATACCTAGCAAATGTTACGCCATAAAAATAACGAATGCAAACATAGATTTTTTAACATTGTACAAAATAATTTACTCAGAATTATCTCTGTTATGGGACGCACACCCAACTTTTATAAATAAACATGATTACTAACACAGCAATAATCATGATCTAATATTAAAATATATTATCTATTACCAACTAATGACAATTCCCATAGGCATCAACAGATGGGCAATTGTATGCGTTTACATGCGTTTACGCATATTCAAATTACGTCACAATTCAATCTACTTACGATCAGATTGTTTTACTCCGTCGACGTACATTTAACCATACAGTAACGATACTATCCACACGTTAGATTACCACACGATTATTTGTTAACCGTTCGGACATTTTGTATCGGAAAATACGAGTAGGTACATTATTTGGTACGTTGTGCAATTAAGTTTACTCCTTATTTTGTGCCTCTAGTCTCGTAATTAACTATATTTGTAACTATTTATGTATTTCAGAATAAAATGAAAATAAAAATAGGTTTTTTTTGCATAAACATCGACAAAGTTGGCGCATTCGAATGCTCATAAAATATATTATTCATTTATTTGATATAGATAATATAACGACGTGAAATCGCACTTGGTAGGTGCACTGGTAAATAAAGTTTCACAGTAAAATCAGTGATATAAAGAAAGATACGCTACCTTCATAGTGAGCTAGCTGTGTTTTTGTGCGTACTTGCTCATAGATTTCAAGTATGAATGCGATAGATAATACGGAACGTAATGATACAGAAGAGAGTGATACATGAAATTATTGTACTTATCTACGTCTTCCTTACTATGATATAATTGCAGTTAAATCATTCGATTTTCTAGTTGAGTAATTTTGGCCGCTTATGTCAAAATAGTTCGGCCAAAATAATACCTATGAGTAATCGAGCGTCTTCTTAGTCGATTATAAGTTTTCGGTAGCTTTCTTTTGCTGGAAATTTGATGAATGTCGACATTTGATTAACAAGGTTTGTTCTGTTAATATATCTATAGCTATATTACGAATATAAGCAGCGAATCAAGACTAAAAGCACAACATCAAACTACAATTTGTTCATTCATTCACATTAACGCTAAGCCTTAATGGAACAGACTTTAATTCGGTCCATACTTAATTGACCACATGGATTGACATAAATACGTCTCGTCATAATGTATAATTACCATAATAATATTACATTTCAACAACCAGGAGATTAATATTAACTAACATTCTTAACTAGTTCATGAGATACCTCCGAAGAGTCTAATCATTCGTCTAAAACACTCATAATACAAACTATCGATTAAATTTCGATTACACATAATCGATTTGTTATTGGATTTTACGTATTTATTTATATTTGGCAAATGGTTACTATAAAAACCCATCACCTAGTTAGGCTAGATGTTGAACATCTACTGACCGGACTGACTTTAAGTCACACATCATACACACACACATTATATTTAAACATTACCTATCTACATATTTATAGAAATTACATTGTGTGCTTCACGACTGCACAGTGCACGTCGCTTTCCTGAATTTATATATACTTAATAAATCTACGCGTCATCTTCGCGTGTCCGGGAATTTTTTATCCAATTTGTACGTCATTTACTCATGTATTCATTATGTAACTAAATAAAACATTAAAATGCGCTATTAAAATATTTATCTATAGCACCAAATATCAGCTGCAAATATACGCAATAAAGTATAAAAGCAGTGAATGTTTAATAAATGGCATGCGTAAATAAACATTTCAAAAAACTATGCAAAAACCAAATATTGTCTTTAAATATATATATAAATGGACGCCAAAAAGTACAAGAATTGACTTATACGATACACGTACTAAATTGAACACTTATTGGCTAAAATCTATCACACACAGTCCACTGAGGTAATAAACAAAATGAACTCATTTTTGCTACGTTTAAGAGTTAACGGGCTAGTCCCCAACACCAACACTGCTTATCTATGAGTAAAATTCTGCTTATATTTGACAAAGTAGCTTATTGAAAAAAATAATATCTGGGACTAGAAATTTGACTATAACGGATTTTGTTTATGTATCCTTTAAGACACAATTCTAACTCCTGGTTTTACTGTAAATGTGAAAATTAGCTTAACGGCATATATTTAGACAGGCACGTTGTCTCGAACAATGTAACAAGCTTGTAGCATTATATATTCATATGGAGCTACTGTACGATACTCAAGCTGATCGTGTCCGTTCCGAATTTGGCGTCTAGATGTTGAGCAATCACAAAAACGGTATTTGGTTAAAAATGGCGCGTGTAAATGTAATTATAAAATAAATCTATGTACTCTATGGCATTAATGATAACAATTAATATTTGCATTGTTGACAAAACTTCATATTTATAATAATATTTAATGGATAAGGAGGCGAATCTCAGAGGTATGTTATTTGGTAAAATTATAGTAAGTTAGCAACTCTCTGACTTTAAATAAGTTATTCTTGAAAACTGCGATCTCGAGTTCTGTGGTGTATTTGATTTCACGTATCAGGTACCTATTATGAATAATATTTTTTTTTTATAATTAATAAACATAAAACCACCACAGCCAGGACTGACTGCTGTTCATTTCACATCGTTTGGGGCCCAAGAAAAGTTCTCTAGTGTTATTCATGTATTTTATGTTTTATTAAATAGATTGATTACATGATCGATTAATATCCCATAATTATCCAAGTAAAATACACCAACAAGTACGATAAATCGATGGAAATTATCGCAAAGCAATATATTTTTAGTGTTTTATCATGATTGGAAAGACAGTATCGCAACTATAGCACGCATACGCATCTTCGCGTAAGGCTTTCATAAGACATTCTATTAAAGTCAAATGAATAATTTTATCAAATAATATATCTCGAGATATCACACTTAACATTTACACTTATATTTTCGCACAAAATTGGCCCACATTTAATTTACAATTTGGCCAAATATTCTCATAAAATTTCGTAACAAACCCAATGACATGAACTCATATAATTTATTTACAATTTCAGCATAGATTCAAATCAGACATAGAAAAAACTCTCGGTTGAATACATTCGGAAATAATTCATTATCAGTCAGATGTGCCGCCCGACACTGAGATGTGGTAAACTTAAACTTAAGTCGTTTTATGGAGGGGGCAATCATTGCACTACCGCCCAACTCCTTAGTCCATACACTAGATGTCGATGCCAGCGTCTAACTTGAAACTACACATCGAAAAGCGAGGTCACATACATCTTAAAAATAAAATTTCAATGTCTAAAATATCACGAAGAATGTCACTTTTGATCGTCAATTTTGCTTGCCAATAACAGTTTTTAGAACACTTATCAGTCTCCATGATTAAACTGGTCATCAGTTTTGGTTCATAATTGTGATGAATCGTTGTATTTTGTTTTTGATTGCCTTCTTAGGCGTTTGATCCATGTGGAGTTCACTGCACCTTCTGATTGCAGTGGTGTACACAACAGGAATCGACAAGGTTGTCGATGTTTTTTTCTGGAACAAAGAAAATAGAAATGAATAACGTTGGTAGTTTGTGAAAAATTTTGATTGATCTTAGTTATTTTGTTGAAACATGACAACAAAATACTTTTAATTAGATTATAGATTCGTTTATAGATTATACTAGCTGTTGCCCGCGACTCCGCCCGCGTGGATGTCGGTTATCGCTGCATAAAGTAGCCTATGTGTTATTCCAGACCATAATCTATCTGTGTGCCAAATTTCATCCAGATCCGTTCAGTAGTTTTTACGTGAAAGAGTAACAAACATCCATCCATCCATCTATCCATTCTTACAAACTTTCATCTTTATAATATTAGTAAGGATATTTAGATTAGATTAGTCAAGAAACATTTCCTAATAACTACCTAAACATTTCAAGGGTTTGTTATTGAAATTTTCAGTTACCAATCAAAGTACATAGTTGCTTTAAATATACATCATCATCTCAACCCATAAACGTCCCACTGCTATACCACGCTGGCCAGACGGGTTGGTAATAGTTGGTATAGGGTTTTGTTTCGAGTTTTCCTCTTTTGCAGTGGATATTGTCGGTCTGACTCCCTTAGCCGACTCTAACGACACTCGGGATGGAATGGGGTGGTGACATTTGTATTCTTAATCCGTCACTACACGGACGCGTATATAACCTAATACTGTTGAAGTCAAGAAGATATTTTGTATTACCTATTATTTTACATACAAAAGCGTAGTGCGTCGCAGACCCAACGTGCAAAACAATAGAAATAATATTAGTGTTTAGTTTATAATTAAATGTATGTATGTTAGTATATAAGGTATATATTGTAAACTGAGCATCTTCAACGGCGTCCAAGACACAAGCTTGCGCTTAGTTTGGGGCCGAAGTAAAGCTCACTATTGTTATTTGTGTATTTTATGTTTTATTAAATAAATTATTATTATTAATTATTAATTTTGAAATGTCACAATTTATAATGCCTGCCCAATAATAATATAGTACTACTCATTTGTAATTTTCCTGTTCGTATTATTATTAAGGTATTTGCCCAGAAGCTGTACCTACTACTATTATTATTGTCAGTCTATATGTAGGTATGTACCTATGTAGGTACTTACATATTGAAATAAGGTTGACCACAACAATACTGCATATAAAGTCACTCATACCGAAATACCTCAAATAATAGTTTTTTTTTATACTACCAAGGTGGCAAACAAGCATACGGCCCGCCTGATGGTAAGCAGTTACCGTAGCCTATGGTTTTATTATTTGAGATATATCTAACATAGTTGTAAGTGCACTAACAAATTATGGATTGTTTTTTATCTGATTTAAATAAATAATAATAATAATAACCCTTCGTATATAGTTATTATTTCTAGGATAATAAGATGTTTTTACACCTTATCGTTTCCAACAATGATATTATAGTAAGAAAGACGTAGATATAACACTAGCACAACAGTAGCTAATTAGATTCATTTCATCGGTAACTATCTCTTTCTGTATCATTACGTTCTGTATTATTTATCGCATTCATACTTAAACTCTATAAGCAAGTATGCACAAAAACATGGGAATAAAACTGAATGCCGCCCAGCTCAGTATGAAGGTAGCTCAGCTCTCCTTATTAATTGGTTTGAAAGTAATAAATAACCTAATTTAATATACTTAAACAAAGAGAAAGACTAAAAGAATTAAGAGCGATTGCCACTGCCCATTTTCTGATTTTCCTTCCTTTATTTTGAGCCTAGAGCAATAAAATTTAAACCTGATAATAGATATCAGGCTCAGGATAAGAATACGGGGGAATAGATTTATGTTAATCCAAACCTCTAAATGCCAAGCGACATCGCGGTAGACCCAGACGGAGATGACGGGATGAGTTGGATTAATTTAACTAAGACTGGTCCTCAGCGGCTTTAGACAGAGAGAAGTGGAAGGAGAGTGGGGAGGCCCTTGCCCTGCAGTGGGACAGTACAGGCTTATAATAATAAACTATGTACATATTACGCCAGCGTGTGTGAATTAAGGCCTAAAAAAACCATCTATCTCTCTTGATAGAGGAGAGGAGACCCGTGCCCAGCTGTGGGACATATATGGGTTGCTATTATTATTATTATGTACATATGCGTGTGTTATGAATTAATTTTCAAAACACTCGCGAGTGTCAATCCCTCTTAAGAAGGTGGATTTTGAAACATAAGCTTTGATTTCGTAGCTACAATTTACCATTCTATCTACTACAAAAAATAGAACGCAGTAGTATTAGGTCAATCATAACACATTTGAGCATGCCCTTAGAAAAACCATTCATATATTCAGTAATATATTTCCTTGGTATCAATGAATCGACTGATTAAAGTCAATCAAAGATCACGATCACTTCTAACCAATCAATTAGTTGTAATAGTGATTGAACTCGTAGGCACTAGTGTACTGAATAGTATACGCTATGTTGATACAAAGTGGGTAAGAACGTATGTCTGGTTGTAATACATATAGCTAAAAATCTAAATTCAATCCATATTTGGGGTATTCCTCGAAGCGTACCCATTTTGAAACGCACCTAACGAAACGCACCTAAAATATTCCTCGAAACGCACCATTCAGGTTTCGGTATATTTTTAATTTTTTTCGTTACCGCACCTGAATGGTGCGTTTCGAGGAATACTTTAGGTGCGTTTCGTTAGATGTGTTTCAAAATGGGTGCGCTTCCAGGAATACCCCCATATTTAGCTTTATTCTTTATTTATTTAAAAAATAAAACACAAATTTGGTGGGTGATGCAGAGATAAACAAAGAAAGCGCATATGTCCCACTGTTGGGCACTGATCCTTACTTCTCTATTATGAGAGCTGAGACGGTTTAGGCCTTAATACACACAGGCTGGCCTTATGCGCGTTGGAGGATTAGACATGCCTTATAAAAAAAATCTCACGATATAAGCTATATATAAGATATAATTTAAGCTTATTGCTGACGCTGACGTCAAATAAAAACTTCTATAAATGAACAAATGACAATCAACGCAATAGACCATAGAAAAAGCGTACTGTCTATATTGCCTAGTCTCCTGTAACAAAATCTAACCTAACCTATCTCAACCACAGGCTGAGGCACCAATATGTACACGAACAGCCAATTTACATCCTAATTAAATGTGTATGAATAATAAAAATATATGTGCGAGTCGGTATCATAGTAATCTCGATCTAATTCACGCGCAGTGTCTGTGGATGTGGATTATCAGCATTTCTCGTTCGGGCAGAGTTTCTGCTGAGTTGGTGGAGTGTAAATCGTAACCTGCCCGACAGAGCGACGCCGAGTCTGCGGCGCCGCGCGCCCCGCGCCTCCCAGGTGACGGCTTTTAGTGTTGCACTACTATCGACTTTTATAATATCTTTTTCTTTGTAGCATTAGATGTATTTTTTATTGGTCAGGGATCTTTTAGACCAGGCATCCTAGTACAAGATATAGTTATCATTAAAATAAAATCTATTAAACTTATATTAAAGTGACATGAAAAACCTAACAAACATAAATTGATAAATTTTAATAGTACTACTTACTATTAAAATTTATCAATTTATGTGAATATATTGGTGAATTTGGCTGTAAGTCTCGAAAAGTCTTTAAAAAAAACATTTGTTATTAATAGTCAAATTCTTGAGGAAGTTATAGACTATTTAACATCTCGCTACGGTTCTAGAGGAGCATAGCAGTAACAACTAACGTGACACATTATTACAATCTTCATATCGATAAAACTCAAAATATGTAATAATCTCTATCATGATTTATTACAAATATTATCGACAAATTAATATGATATCACATCACTAGAAAACCACGATAAATCTGTCGCATATTCAGCGATGTAACAGACTTTCTCTCTGTGAGTCATTGCTCAGAATAAGTGCGTTCTTAATATGTGATGTGGATAATTGGCATACTATCCCGAAATAAGACCCGCATAGAATGAGCTTGGATGTACGAGACGTTCAGAATGTACCTACTTATCTCGGAATATTTGCAGATTTTGCGTTATGTTTGAGTACCTGTATATGCTGAGACGAATGTAAAGAGAAAATTAATTTATAAGGAATGTCTTCACAATCTGTGAAAATGTATTTGTGTTTAGTTAACAGTTTTTGGAAAACTTTTCTCTATTACAGATACCTACATACATAAATATAAATATATACAATGCTGTTCATTAGTAGGTAAGCTTATCACTTTAAACCTTAATTTAGCTTATTTTGATTCAAAGAAAAAAATATCCGGAAAATTGAAAAATGCGGGAAAATCAAATGTCCTTTTTTTACGGTGATTTTTTTTATTACAAAACAATTTAATAGAGGTAGGGTACCTTGCATACAAGCGAGCAAGCCCGAGGAAGGAAGGACCTTACATAAAACTCTGTGAGTACAGGTGATAATTTACGGTTGCAGTTTTAAAGAATCGTTATCCTATCTCAAAACCGTGGTGTTAAAATTTTAAAAATATTGTTACCAGACAGATGGAAAAAGTTACACAAAGGTAACTGAGGACGGCGATGTCTCTGGAGTCACGAGCTGAATGCCGTTTCATAGCACAAAAACCAGTTGCAGACTGAGTACTTTTTCTAAACTTCGTAACGACCTAGTAGTTGGTCAAAAAGCCTTAGAATTTAAAGCAAGTAAAGTAATTATAAGCACATAATATGAATCAAATGATTTACCATCTGCTAACGGTAAAGAAAAATATCGCGAGGAAACCCGCATCTCTTTCTCTCTCTATTGGTAGAGGAGAGGAGACCCGTGCCCAGCAGTGGGACATACATATATAGGGGTTGCTATTATTATTCTGTTCCTATTTCGTCATTCTTCCATATTATAATATAAGCAAGCCGTTGCCAGCTAATTCTTATTCGGTGGCGATTTCCAAATGTCGAAGTATCCGATTTTTTCTCCACCAAGACAGGGTGATAATAAATCGAGTTTCGGATGTCACGGGTTATAAAGCATAGGCGTCGTCGGTTATCGAGTGATTCCGGTGAGGCGGGGTACTACGTTCTTCGGCTAAAATTTATTCATACAAGGGAACCGGCGACCTCTTAGTTCTGCTGTTATTTAGGGCGTACTTCCTTTACGATTGTTGCCCATTTGTTATTGCTGCGTGATTTTTAAAATAGTTAGGTAGGTTACGCAATGAGATTGGAAGGGGCTTTTTTTAATGGTATGGTATACAAAGAATAGAGGTAGGGCAGCTTACTAGTGAGCAAGCCCAACTGGGGAAGGACCTTCGTTTTACAATAGACTACAGCCAAATAACTACACAGTGGTGTATTTGTGTTCCTGTGTGTGAGTACAGGTCTCCAGCGCTTATTAAGGGATGCGTTTTGAAATAAACGCCCGCCCTATCACAGGGACTCCCATCTTAGAGCCTTGGTGTAAAAAAATGAGTTGGCTACACGCAAGTGATACCTTTGGTATCGCAAGCGTCCATAGGCTACGGTACTGCTTAACATCAGGCGGGCCGTATGCTTCTTTGCCACCCAAGTAGTATAAAAAATTAAAAAGAACAAATAATAATTTAATAGTAAGCAGTTTCCGTTGCTGCTGGATAGAATATGATGGCATTAGATTGCTTTGAAGATAATTAAACAAAGGGAATAATTTAAAATTAATTTAAGCAAGAAATTGTTTACTAATTACTATTTAACCTAGCTGTTCTATTATTGTATAGAATATAAGTCGTAAGAAACGCTAATCGGCATAGTTTTTTAACTTACTTATATCTTAATTTATTTTAAGAAAACCATGTATTTTCTCAGTAAGTGATATTGTAATATCTTTTTGAGAAATAAATAATCTTTGACCAGAAATTAACAGTCATTTATTCGTTAACCCCAGTAGCTAAATTGTATCTGTAGATTAATCACTATATTGTCACTGAGTATATGTGTATCTATATATATATATTTAAATTTAGGCATATTTACGAAAACTTAAAAGAAGGGGTGATAAGGAAAATTGATTGAGGTTATTAAGCGACTCTTGCGAAGTAAACTAAATGTCTCTGATGAAGCTAGCTAGAAGGTAGGCTCCGGAACTCTATAATTATACAATGTATCCTAGCTGTGTTTGGCCATATTAGAATGGTCATAAGAGCTGTGAATTATCACGTTTAAAAAATCCTGTGCAAAACACTTCAAAATTGGAATAGTTATGAAAATGTTAATATTTATTGCATTTGAAACCTGTTTTTACCTACTGTTAATCTATACTATAATATTATATAGCTTAAGAGTTTGTTTGTTTAACATTACGCTATGAACAATAGGAGCGGAGCAGTAGTGAGATATCTTGCAAAATCCGGAAAAATATTCCAAAAACTAGGCGAACAAAGTCGCAGCGACCCCTAGTAGTAATATAGTATAGTATAGTAACATACATTCAATTAGGAACATTATAAAAAAAATGCCAGTGTTCAAAATCGAAAACTCTTATTTTAAAAATGATATTCATTCGGCAGTTTTGCCTGCGGCCTTCTAACCAATGTGAGGCGAATTTCAGTTCACGTAATATCTTTGCCTGAAGTAATATTACAGTGGATGGGGTATAAAAAATGGGTTTGCCGTGCGACGGCTGGTGTACGAGGGTTGAGGAGCGCGGGGTATGAGGCACTTGTTGCATGAAGGCGGGGCGGCACGCCCAACGCCCATCCAACCACGTGCTCTGAACAACTTTTCAAAACTGACAACATGCGATTCTGATTTTAAAAACTTTTTGCTTAGTTATGTCAGTAGATAGGTCATACAACTTTTCTTTCTACCTCCTCCTATTCACTTCTGATTAAATTCGTTGCGGGGTCCAAGACAGTAAGTTTAGTTGTCTACGGGACGCACGAGAGTCGAAGCTCGGTGTATCAGTTGGTTACTCCGCTGTTAATCCTGGCTCACAGGAGTCACAGCGGTGTGCATGTGGGTGGGATTGTCCCGAAAGGTAATTCAAACAAAATAATATTCCCTATTCCTGATGCAGTTTACCTTCACTGAATTATAGGTAGCCACAGAAATTCTATCAGTGTATCCTTGGGGGATGCTTATGTCTAACGGTGCACGTCTTTGAGCTGAGATTATAATGATAATGAAGATAAACTATACGCTTTTTTATATCAAAATATTTCAAGTTCTCATGTTGTTTTACAGGCCTAACCGTAGATGGCGCCACTAATCTATGTATAATGAAACGCTCAAATAAAATAGTCTACTATGCCAGTCACCCAGTCATAGTTTAGGTTCAGTTGAAAAGCGTCGAACATCAACTTAGTTGTTTAGACCTATGCTGAACTGGACCTATTAGGCACAGGTTTGAGGCATACACAGTAGGTATTTAATAACCTTGTCTTATTTTATGTATTTTCTTTTGTTGTTTCTTCTTCTTTTTAATTGTTATACCTATTTAAGTTAATATATCTCGTGTTGTTTCCGTTTGTGTCCAAATAAATTCAATTTTTTTTTCTTTATATGGTTACTCTCACTGATAGGTAAACGGTCTTTGTTATGAGTGGCTCTAAATATAATAAATGGGTAAGTAGGTAGGGTATAAAGACAGCGAGCCTATTACTACAACGGGTGAAATTATTAGTAGTAAAACTATGTACCTGTACCTAGATAGAATGCCTACACAAAATTCGATCTTCAAAAATGGCAGACTAACGCACACATAAATATATAATGCAATGCCATGAGACGTTAAAATAGGATGGCAAGATGTGATTATCGTGAGCGAAAAAGGGTGAAAAATGTTTAATTGCTCTCAAAGTAGTATTGAAGAAGTACTTGAAGTGCATTCGTTGCCACCGGTGCGTGGTGTGACACAGGTCAGAAACGTTAAGAAGAGGTCAATTGTCCTCTTACTAACATCCCACTCGCGAAGCACGAAGCTGTTGCCCGCGGCTCCACCCACGTGGATGTCGGTTATCGCTGCAAGAAGGAGCCTATGTGTTATTCCAGACCATAATCTATTTCTGTGCCAAATTTCATCCAGATCCATTCAGTAGTTTTTACGTGAAAGAGTAACAAACATCCATCCATCCATCCATTCTCACAAACTTTCACATTTATAATATTAGTAAGGATCTACGCACCTTTTAACTTATAACATCATACACAACAGGCATTTTTCTACCTGAATAACCTAAGACCTGTGAAACAAATCCGAGACATCTGCACGGTAGTTGTGCACTAAGTACCACTGCGTCACTAACGCAACTTTAAAATAGACTGGACTGCACAGTTGGTTTATGGTAACCTCATAATTTACCACAGCGTGTTGTGGGTTCGATCCCCACACGAGACAAAAAATTGTGTGTTCCATAAATGGTTGTCCCGAGTCTGGGTGTACTTTGTGTCCGTTAATTATATGTTCGTGAAGTCCCCGCTACACAGGGCTTGATAGTGCTGGATTTGTCTTTTTAAAGAATAAATCCTTACTAATATTATAAATGTGAAAGTTTGTAAGAATAGATGGTTGGATGGATGTTTGTTACTCTTTCACGTCAAAACTAATGAACGGATCTGGATGAAATTTGGCACAGAGATAGATTATGGTCTGGAATAACACATAGGCTACTTTTTGCAGCGATAACCGACATTCACGCGGGCGGAGCCGCGGGCAACAGCTAGTAAACAAAGAAATATATTCTACTTATCAAAAATAAAATAACTATACAATAAAGTGAGTACGATAAAGTAAAGGCACAAAATATAAGCCTCTCTAATTTGTATCGTCATAATCGCTACGCATTTAAGGGTCCGCAATAAAATCATAAAATCGTTAGGGGGCGTGCTTCGGTCGACAGTTAACAAGTAATCCAATTTTGTTGGTCGACATCGACATGAATGCTAAGAGCCTTGGCAAATTACTCTACACGTTCTGTTATACATTTTTTACAATCTTATATATTTGATATCTTTTTCTTTTGTATTTTTTTTTGTTTTATAAAAAGACAATTCCCGCACTAGAGAACAAGCTCTGTGTCGCGGGGGACTTTACAAACATACAATTAACGGACACAAATTACACCCAGACTCAGAACAATTATTTGTGGGTCACACAAAGTTTTGTCCTGTGTGGGAATCGAACCCACAACCTCGTGCACAGCAGGCGCATACTGCGACCACCGGACCACCGAGGCAGTCAAAAAAAAAGTCTTTAAAAAGATTACAATATTAAGTTTGTATACTTTTACATTCTACTGCCACTTTGAACCCGTATATTTGATTTTTCTGTTTGATTAATGTAATTGGCGTATTTTCAAGCAGTTACATTTTACCTGTTCCGACTGTCTAGTCTGACTGATTTATCAACGCAGAGCCTAAACTTGGAAGAACTTTAAATGCACAAATGTTGCGATTGTTGGACATTCCCGTAAGTAAGCAATTAATAATGGAGTTTCCCTGAATAGATAAAAAAGTTGATCAGGCGAACTCAAAGCGGGCCTCTGGTTTATAGTAACAGTTTCAAGACACAGGAAAAAACTTTATATGATCCACAAATAATTGTTCCGAGTCTGGGTTTTATTTGTGTTCATTAATTGCATGTTTACAAGGTCCACCGCGACACAGAGCTTGTTCTCTAATGCGGGAGTTGTCTTAAAACAAAAAAAAATTGTAGTTTTTAACAACGCCTACGAAATCTGAATTAATTACCACCTATGCAAAGCCAGGACGTACCGCTTATCCTACTTCCTACTAATATTATAAACGCGAAAGTTTGTTAGTATGGATGGAGGGATGTTTGTTACTCTTTCACATAAAAACTACTGAACGGATCTGGATGAAATTTGGCACAGAGATAGATTATGGTCTGGAATAACACATAGGCTTTTTACAGCGATAACCGACATGCACGCGGGCGGAGCCGCGGGCAACAGCTAGTAAATAAATAAATTTGTGTATCTCACCATGAATTCGATACCCCGCTGACGCATCACGGGCCACGGCCAACAGCGCGGAGTAATTTATTTATGTATTTAGAATCCAACTTTACACATCAAAGTCATAAGCATATGCCATAGATAAGTAATTAACATCAAATCCAAAGTCCAGGTACAACTTACAAGGTCTTATGACATAATATTACCGTAAATTAATTCAGAACTATTTACTATAATTGTAGGAATTAATTTCGATGAATAGTTTCAATAAGTCGAATGTTAAAGATAATTACAATAAAAAACTTTAGGAAACTTTATACAATTTAGTACCTTCTAACAAAAAACTTTAGGAAACTAGGCGTGGCATGGTTTAGGAGTGGCGACCACAAAGTACAAGATGACTTTCGTCTATTTTCCATTCGTAAGAATGCAATCTATACTTCTATACTAATATTATAAAGCTGAAGAGTTTGTTTGGTTGAACGCGTTAATCTCAGAAAGTACTGGTACTTTTTTTTGATTAGTGCATTTATCTAGGAAGGCTATAGGCTATATAACATCACGCTATGATCAATAGGAGCGGAGCAGTAGTGAGATATGTTGCAAAATGGGGGAAATGTACGTTCCAAATTACCACGCGGACAAAGTCGCGGGCGACCCCTAGTAAGATAATAAAATGAAATTGTCTTTGTGGTGATGGATTAAGAATACAAATGTCACCACCCTGTTCCATCTCGAGTGTCGTAAGAGTCGACTACGGGAGTAAGTCTGGCAGGCAATATCAATCGCAAGAAAGAGAAAACTCGAAACAAAACCATTACCAATCAGTCTGTCTCTAATGTATGGAGGAGACCCGTGGGACGTTTATGGGTTAAGATTATGATGATTTGACAGATTCTACATTTGAAATAATCTATGTATATTTGACAGATTCTACATTTGATATATGTATTCTTAATTTGACAAATTAAAAAAAAGTGAGATAAGAAAGGGACATTCTGAAATCAACTTAAAAAAATTGAATCCCTATTTCCCTTGAACGAACGACTTAAATTTCATTCATATTTTAAGAAATTGTTTTTGAATACTTTATAGAATGTTCTTACGGTTAAAAAAATAAAATTGCGCAAAAAATTGTTAAGTCGAAGGGGGGGACCGCAAGTAATTAATAAATACGTTTTAGAATTATTTTGATTTAGCAGAGATCTCGTCAGGGCACACTAATACTGATGCGCAACCTTGGCAATAAATAAACCCAATAAACAACTTGGTTTAAGTTTAAAATATTGTGGTTAACATTCCCTTGATGTTATGTTAACCACCATTGTTAGGTAAACCACCAGGTTTGACTAGGCAAATGTCATGGTTCCTTTTTTTTGTCAAGCAAGTAAGACAATAAAAATTGCCTTGCAAAACTTGAATGGTGTAAACGTAACGTATTTTATTCAAATTTGATAGAATAGATTTGATAAAATTTATTCATTCTCATTTATTTATAGAAATATTCCATATTCAAATGGAAACAAAAAAGTTTACAAGTCTATCTGAACTGTTCAAGTTTAATAACTAATAAGACAGCATAAAATATTCTAAGTAGGGGCGGCAGTCACGTAAATCTCAAGCAAAATTGACATCCCTAACTATGTTGGCACTCATTTAAATAACTGATCAAACTCGCCAGCAAGCTGTCAAACAATAAAGAGCCACCAAGTACTACCCAACTTATTGGATATGCGGCGTTCATCCCACAGACTTATATTGGACGCGAAAATTCTGCGACAACTTTTTAAATTGATAGCATTTGATTTTTTTCTTCTAAATTGAGATTCAAAAGAAAAGTACGAACTAAAAGATTGATACAACTTTAAGAGATAAGACAATATTGGAGGTTTTGTGCATCTTTATTGTTGAATAATGCATCAGCGTGGAAGGGTTTACGAGAAAATTATAAACATGCTTTGCAGGATTGTGGATAGTATTATATTTTTATTACTTACTAACCTGATGGATAGTGAAATGAATTATTTAATTCTATTACCTTAAACAGAACTTTATATCTGAAATAAGTACCAACTAAGTAAATTTTAATCATCAAAAATTGGCAAGTAGTATAATTTCAAACTTTATTTGTTTTAAATATTATTTAAAAATTACTTTTTTATATTATTTATTAAATTATTATTAATATTTATAATTCTTTTATAAATTATATTATTAGGACATTTTGAAAACTTCAATTGATAGGTATCATCATCTTCATCGACAGCCTATCGCAACCGATAAATAAAGTTTTAGAGAGTCGTAAGTCATTCCAAAAGAAAATTTGCAACTACTGCTAATTATGAAGTAAAGCATCATTAGCACGCAGTTTAAACTTTCATCAAACAATTAATTAATACTGCAGTTATAGTAAAGCATTAAAATAATGAACTAATGTCACAAGTCAGGTCAGTTATGGAAATGAAATCTTAATACTGTAATAAAAATTCTGATATAAATGTATAATTCATCACTCATCAGAGAGGCCATGCGGCAAATATTTAAAGTACTTACCTATAAGGCAATACCAGGAGGTAGATATAAAAAAGAGAAAAGGAGCTTTTTATTAAGTAGAAGGGCGGGGGAAGAATATAATGAATAAATTCCGTGTAAGGACCCCTCCTAACGCAATTGAAAACTTTTAACAAGTGCCGGGAAATCGTGTGTAAAGGTGGCTCCCGTACCTAATTACGTAGCTAGCCGAACGGAATACAGGATGAGTTCAGAAAATTTAAAGGATGTCTCCTCGCACCCACTGTCCTCACACTTTATGAAAATCAGCTTGTTAATAAAATCAGACGGTGTTGACCGATGATTCGGCACACGGGTCCAACTCACAAGAAACGGAATATAAAATTAATGAAGTGTACATTCGTACCCTCCTAATCGAATTATTATAAAAGTATCTCATTCGTCAATTTATAGAACAGTTCGTGAAATAAAACTCCCATTACGTAATTGCGTACCAAATGAACAGTTAAATCACGTTTCGGTACTTTTTAAAATCGTGTTCCTCGATTCGAGATTTTACCCCCCATTAACTTTCCGTCGTGTCCAAGTATTAAAAAATTAACAAGATTTTTTCCACCGCCATCTCACCGTCTGCGGAGGACGTATTCATTCTTTTGTAACCCTAAAAAACAAGTCATTACCGAAGCGGGTTTAATTCAGCGTCGTGTTCTGGAGAATTTTTCGTGATATTCCATTATTCGGGGGCGATCGCTCGACAAGCCGCGACGGGCACCGTTTACGCTAAAAATGATATGATTAATTACTAGCTCCGGTCTCCCTCATTAGCGCACAAATAGGAGCGCTCAATGGTGAAATTGAATTACGAGCGCTGGCGAACCACGCTCAATCGGTCTCTAATTATGATTATTATTCATATGAATAAACCATACCAATTTGTGCTAGACTTTTTTGTTGTGACTGTGGGGTAGTATATAGTATTAAACACAATATTTTTAAATAACGACTTAGTTTAAATCTTATGTATGTTTAGCGACCCGCCCTCAGTTTGCTTCAGTTGGATTAGAATTTCTTTATTACTTTGTTCTTTTTAAAAATACAAGTCCCGCACTATGAAACAACCCCTGTGTTACGGAGGACTTAACAAACATACCATTAATGGACACAAAGTACACTCAGACTCAGGACAATCATTTATGGATCACACAAATTTTGGCTCGTGTGGGGATCGAACCCACAACACGCCGTGCAGTGGTAATTGGCGAGGTAACCTAAGCCACTGAACCAACTGAACTGAAAACTGCATTAGAATCCATTGCATAGTTTTGAAAGATCTAGGAATACGTAGTTTAAAAGTAGCGTACATACAGCGAAAGCGACTTAGAAATGTAAAAAAGATTAGTTAAATGTGTAAATGGCTGTAATATTTTGTGTTTCGCGTTCATTTAAAACATTAACATCATAATGAATTTATAATTCCCGTAAGGTTTGACAAAATCAAGCTTAGAAACATTCATTGGTTGACAGTAGCAACAAATTATTCAGGAGCTCATATAATTTGCAAAGAAACGATATGACCGTACACCTAAGACTTTTTCCTAGGGGGTCTTACATAAATAAAGAATACATCACGTCTCATAATCCACGTACAAAGAAACATAAACATGAGTGACGTACTTATCTTTTGTAATACCTAATGTCGTAAATATGAATGTGTCAAGAGATTCGTTCTTTACTGCAAATTTTGGGGGTCGCGAATATACAGAAACTACATTTTTTGTGGTTCTGTTTTTAGGTTCAGTCGTAAAAAGGGAAAATTCATTTACGCTCTGATTTTTCTTCATAGTATTTGCCTTATGAATAGAGAAAAGTTG
Organism: Trisateles emortualis; assembly: GCA_947095525.1. NCBI lineage: Eukaryota > Metazoa > Arthropoda > Insecta > Lepidoptera > Erebidae > Trisateles > Trisateles emortualis. The sequence continues at coordinate 14,931,057 of OX352735.1, read as the reverse complement.
GCATTATCATAGTACTCGACTTTATATCCTGCCCTACTCGATATAAAAATACATACAATCAGACAAAAGGAAAATTATGCAAGAGCGAATACGATTGTGTCAACTAGAGAGTAATAAAACGCACTTTCTTCTACACTGCTTTTGTAGATAAAAATATATACATATATCTGAATATCCCCTGTTTTATAGTCCGTGGTATCCATCCTGCTATCCATTGATGACAAATAAGTAAAGAAAAATACAGATTCAAATAAAATTTGTGATTTTTTTCCATTTCTTTTAGGTTTTATTATTTTTGACACATTTTTTGAAACAAATTTCTTAAATTGCTACAAGTAAATTAATGCACTTTTCATAAAGCACCAATAAGCACCGTTATCTTAAAACATAGCGTCAGTATATGCCGTATATTCGTATATTATATAAAAAATACTATGCCATGTAAATAAGCCTTTCTAGAATTTTTGCATTAAAAAAAAACATTGGGGGAGGAAAAAAAGTATCCTTATGTACAGCAGTGGATGTTTTTCGGCTGAAAAGATGATGAAAAACAGACTTTTGATATCACACTTAAGATTAGATATAAATTACCTTTTATATATATCCAACGGCGGCCCACATCCAATCCCCCTCCAGGGTCCAAACATTCCGGATTACCCTATCTATATCACAAGCTTCCACCTAGCTTAGCACTAAAGCCTACACTAACACAATTGACTGCAACAACGATCGGTAACCGTCCTTAACACTAAATAAAACTCTAACATTAGTTAACATGATAAAAGAAACAAAAAAAAAATCTCTACAATGCGAAGTAACAAATAGTACAAAAAATGGATGAAAGAGTCGTCATATGACATATGACGTAAGTAGGTAACTGGTCCGATGTTAGTGTCTCTCTCTCTCTCAATGGACCCAGGAGGGAGCGACAGAGTAGGGCGTGCGGGGGGCGCCCCCTCCGGAGAGCGTCGTGGGCACGGGCGGCGCGGGCGCAGCGAACTGACTCTCGGCCTCGGCTGCCATCGCGTTGTGCTGCTGAGGGAAGTTGAAGTCCAGAGTACCTTCCATACTCAACTCGTGTTTTATCACCTGTTCAATAAACAGTATCTGTTATAAAGTAAAAACTGTTATAAACTTTGTTGGGTAAGAGTGTTAGATAACGAAGATATGCCCTATGTGTTAAATATGTACTCAATATATAAATGGTAGCAAATAGAAAGTAATTATAGTATTTATATAGCTGTTGCTTTGTTTTTTTATGGCAGAAGAATTCCCGCCATAAAAACAAATCTATCCCACGTGAATCGTAACATTTTTCTGTCTGCCTGATGTCGTAATCTATCTCTATGCGAAGTTTCATACAGATCTGTTCAGGCGTTTTGGCGTGATTAACCAAACCCGTACCACAGTATACTTAATATTTTTATTTACAGTTTAACATTTTTATAATATTAAGTAGTGTCGATAACAATAATAATATCCTCTCCTTCTTATGATAAAGATAAAAGAGTATCAGATTTCATTCATTCTAAATTATCGATATTTGATCACAATATGATCTGACGTAGAAACTTTGTGAAACTCTATATATTTAAACTTCCATACAGGAAAATAAAACTTGCATAACTTTTTATGATCTAAGGCTTTCCATGTTTATTATAGTCGAGTATTGATTTCGATGCACCAAGTTGCAGGTAGGTTACTATTATTAACTTTTTAACCGACTTCCTAAAAAGGAGTAGGCTATTTGTCTGTTCGTATGACGAGCTGAGACCGCAAGTGTTTCGCAAGGCAGCCTATACGGCACTGCATAATATGTTTGTCACCTACTCAATCACGTCAAAACGGCTGAATGGATCTGGATGAAATTTGGTAGGGAGATAGATTATAATCTGGAATAGCACATAGGGTACATTTTATCCAAAAAATAAAACTATTTCTAGTTGATTTATACATTTATGTAAACACAAGAGAAAATATTTACTGTAATCTACTCGATAAAATAAAAATATCGGCAATATTTTAATATTGTTTTGAATAAACCCTCCATCTCTCTTACCTCATCCACGTTGCAGTCGAACCCATGGTCCAAGGTCTCAATATTGAGGTCTTCCGCGAGCCCCGTATTGAGCGCGCCCATGATCTGGCCCATAACAGTCGTGGGTCCCATAGCACCTGTCTGCACCATCATTCCACCATTCATCAGCGCTGCGTCAGATGTGGTCACCATTTGCGTCTGATTGTTCTCTACTGTAACAATGGAAATAACAGCAAGTAAGATACTATAATATAAAATTTTAATCTTTACTAATATTATAAAGTTGAAGAGTTTGTTTGTTTGGTCGAACGCGCTAATCTCAGAAAGTACTGGTACGATTAGTTTTTTTTTTTTGTTGAATAGTGCATTTATCCAGGAAGGCTATAGGCTATATAACATCACGCTATGATCAACAGGAGCGGAGCAGTAGTGAGATATGTTGCAAAATCGGGTAAAATATTCAAAATTTCCACGCGGACGAAGTCGCGTGCGACCCCTAGTATTACATATAATGAGGTGTTGCTGAAAATCAGCGCTGCGTCGTTCACTACGATGTAGCTTTAGGCTGAGTGACATCTGTTTTTGACAAATTTAATGACACATATTGCAGAAGTATTGTCCTCGTAAAGTTAATTATCATTATAATAATAATAGCAGCCCATATATGTCCCACTGCTGGCCACGGGTCTCCTCTCCTCTATCAAGAGAGAGAGAGAGGGTTTAGGCCTTAATTAATTTTAATTATCATAAATTTTTGCAAGTTTTTTTAATTGTTTTTTTTATTTAGATTTATCATTGATTGTTCAGTATTGTCATCAAATATTATAATTGTTTTGTTGAAATTCATAACAAATAAATGAGTTTTTCTTTCTTTCTTTCTTTCAATATACTAGCGATCCGCTCCACCTTCGCACTGGTTTAATTTATGTATTTACAAAATATTAACTGCTTTATATTTTCTGTAAATATTACATTACTGCCGAGGTTTTCCCGAGAGACTATAGTACCGTGACTATAGCATGGGATTCTTCAAGAACTTATCAACTCCTTATATGGTTTCTAAAGGATCGGCAAGGCGTAAGTTATACTTATACCCTGGTGTTGTAAGAGTCAATAGGCTACGGCTAGTCAGTCTACATGATTGTTTGCCTCCTTGGTAGTATAAAAAAACATGTATCTGATTGATAGTGGAAATCGCGTCAATATTCGTTGCGAAGTTTAGAAGATCTAAGGCTCTAGACAGACGGACTGCATTTCAACTGCAAATTTGCAGTTCGGATGCAGTTTGAATGCAGTTGACACGAATGCAATAGAACTGCAAACCAACCGTGCAGTCCGATTGCAGTCGACTGCACGCCGACTTCAATTGGCCCGCACGGTTGGTTTGGTTGGTTTGGCCCGTCGTCTAGAGCCTAAGTGAAAGAAAAGCAACTTTTTTATGCTAAATTATGTATTAAAACCTGTAGTATGTAGTAAAGATTACCTGTTTGCATAATATCAGCAGAATCAGCAGGCGGTGGTGGCCTAAAGTGATCTAGCGCATGTGGATGTGTTGGATGCGCGGGGTGCGCGGGATGCGTGTACATCGACGCGCACGCGCAGCCACCGGGCGGGTGCCGCGGACAGGCGTACCCGCCATAGCGATAACTGCCGCCAGATGAAGATGTTGTTGGAACGTACCTAGTAGAGAAATTACTTTGTAGTACTCGGATTATTTATGTAATTATTTGATAATGGCCACATTCGGGTGCGGCCCCTATTCTTGTTTGTAATGTAAAAAAATAAAAATATTTCGTAGTTTTTTTATTATTATTTATGAGCACATATTTTAGGTTTCCCCATAGGTATGCTGTTTTAACAGTAATTTTAGAAGAGTCAACTACAAAGAATCTTATTTCAAAATCTCTTAACTTTCTTTTTTTTTCTTTTTGCGCCAGGTAAACTATGTATCTATATTAAGATCGACAAAATTTGCAGGTAAATTGTACATAGATCGGCATTATCGCTAAAAGCGATCCAGATAAGTATTCCGAGGAGATAGCATAATTTGGAAGACGCAGCGTGGGCAGGCCTCCAACAAGGTGGACCGACGACCTGGTGAAGGTCGCAGACGGCCGATGAATAAGGTCAGTTCAGAGAACGAATGCTGTGGAAATGTTTGGGAGAGGCCTATGTGCAGCAGTGGACGTCTCTTGGCTGAGATGATGATCATGAAGTATTCCAAGTAGTTCCAAAGGCTAGAAGTGGGTTTTTGTCAGTAGTTTATATTATCAGTTGTTAATATTCTGAATTTGTGTTTTCTTTATTATACCTACACATAAGAAAAAATAAAACTTCTTTACGCTTGAAGATAGATATAGTATTCTTTATAAGGCAACATCTTTAGATTTTAATTTAAAGAGTATGAACTATCTGTATATAAAAAATATTTAAACTAAGAAGGAAAATCTAAATAAAGCAAGCGTACTCTAGGGCGAAGGCGTTAACGACAACTGTTTCAATAAAGTCGAGGTCAGATTTTTGGATAACAACCAAAATTCCAGCGTCGACGCGAAGCGTACTACAAAATGCTTACGTGCTGAGGAATGGATCTGTCCCGGCCAGTTTCATGGAATCTGCTAGCGAACCGGCCAGTTCTTCTTGTCCGAAGTCAGTTTGTGAGTAGTCGCTGGTGGAAGTGTAGTCACCCGCAGGTGTGTAATCAGTCCCCCAGTCTGGCTCTGTTGTGATCATTGACGGGATCGGTGACAGCCGCCCACAGGACGATGCGTTCGATGACGCCCTCTGACGGAAGTCCGGCGACAACTGGAAACTGCTACGCGCAAGCAAAGAAGCGTCAAAATAACAATACTATCTCGACTGATTGCGGAAACGATGTGACAGATTTAATGTATGTAATGTTTATGTGAATGTCAGAGATTGTTTGTTCATTCGGCAGATGGTCTATATTTTCATTTCATTCACGCTTTTATAATTTTTATAGCCTTCATTAAAAGTTATTTTATGGTAGAGTATTCTACCTAAACTGGCAAAAATAGTCCACATCCGTCGTCTCAGTTGCCAAATGAAAAGTTAAAGAAATTTGAATGTCACATAATTTTGTCGCCAACAATCGAGATGCAAAAAATTAAAATATTAGCAGAAAGAAATCTTAAAGCTAATTCGCTTATACGATCCTCTAAGAATCTCAACATTACGTGTAACCGGGAACATGCAAATCTAATGTCTATGTCGTCCACTAACATATAAATTTGTATGCTAAATGAAGCGATCACAATAACGGGTTCAGTGGTCAACTCAGAAATATCTTTATTACTACGTATAATGACATAAATGTTGGATAAGATACTGGTTTATAGCATTTATAGGCAGGCCCTTCGAGCACTCATTGAACCATCCAAAATATATGTCTATGACTCTCGTAATCCAGATAAAATAAATCGGCAATAAAAATGTTAAATATTGGTGAAATGACGAGATTCAGCATCGACATAACTCATCATCTAATGGTTCTGAATGATTTAAAACCTTTTATCATAAAGTAGCAGAGTTGCAATAACTCAATTTTATTAGTCTGGTCAACGCAGCTTTATGCCGATGCTTTTATTATAGAGTGAGCGTATCATGCGTTTTCACTGTTTCTACTAGTCGTTAAATTTCAATATTCCCAAGGAGGTTGCGTTATTTTATAATAATATACTGTCAGACATTTGTAGTTTTTGGCAAAACTTGCAGCTGCATTACCAGTACAGGTAAAGTATTGTGTCTTTAAAGTCAAATTAGTATCGTAAAATAGCGTCCGAGACCGTTACCATTATTGGCTTGATGCCACTACTCTTTTGGACTTTCCTCTACTTTAATCTACCTGTATCACTGAGGATAATATGCTACATTTCTATTGTAAGCTTTGAGCATTTCGCTAGAGATAAAGTGGAACAAGATGTACTGTTAATGTTATTACCTGTGCATAGGCGAGTCTGGGAACATGTCGAGACTTTCCGACACTGAACTACTGGGGCTCGGCGTCGCGTCGGCGGTCGCACCATTTCTTATTACTTCTGCCTATAAATACATAACAAGTTCTGTAATGTGTATGTAGTAAATCACCTGATTAGAGTTCTAAGTTTTACATATGTAGGTATATTGCTGTTTGCATGCCTAATCTTTACTACCAAACAAATTGCAAAATATGATTTTAATAGACTTTTGATATAGGTAATATGTCTTTACCCGTCGTACGGCTCTAATTGCAAAGCTCTCTAGATGAGTTTTAGAAAAAAAATCTTAGGGTTGGCGCAAAAGAGCGATTATTAGCTTGGGAAACTATCAGATACCTTTAAGATTATATTACCTTCTTCTTAACCCTGCCTCTCCGTTTTTCGAATTTCGACGTCTCCATAGACGCAGCCCGCCGTCTGACTGACTTGCCGGGCTTGGCATCTGGGTTGATCATCCACCACGACGATTTGCCAGTTCCCTCGTTCTGCACTCGCATGAACCGGTTGTGAAGAGACAGGTTATGTCGGATCGAGTTCTGGAATACAAGAATTAGGGTTAATAACGTGCAACTTTGTATTCTTAGTCTAGAGTATGACCAAGGGACAGAATAGCTGAGATTACTTATTTCAAAAATGCTGCAATAGGATCTTGTTTGTTGCTGTCATTTGTTTTTAGGTATCACTCGAAAGTTGATACTTTGTGCGCAGTGTTGAATATCTACGAGTACTTATGACAAAGGTAAAAACGTTAGTTAGCCGCGTAAATCTTACAGTCGAGTTCGTGAAGAATTCGAGTTGGCAACAAAATAATTGACCACGAAGAATGATATCAAACCAGTTGAAACTATGTATAAATCTAATGAAAGTGTGGAATTAATCGATTCTAGAATATCAGATTTACCGCAAATTATTTGATAAACCATATTGGCTAATGGTGAAAATGTACAAGTCGTGTTAGGATAATAAAAAATGTATATTATTCATGAATTCCAAATTATTTTATGATTTTCTAGAAATCCCAAATTATCTTTAACAATTGCCTAATCGATATTTTAATAACTACTAATTCTTTTAAAAACTTTCTAAGACTGTTAATTTTTATAATAGGTTTATAAAACTAATTGAGAATAACGGGTTTAATACGAAATAGCATAGAAACAAGAATTTTAAACATAATACTTTCCGATATGTGATCGCGATGATACGTATCACTGAATATTACGAGTACCAACATGATAGTGGTAAACTAAAAATAACTTGCAATAAAATAAAAAGTCCCTACGGTATCCGGGCGTTGTGGGGGTTAGGTACTGACCACAAAAAAAACTATTTTAATTCCCGCTACCGTTGAAAGTTAGTGCAATAACGTGTCCTATCTCACACCGGCAATAAAATCTCACAACTTTTTCCCGTCAAAGGAATAAAAGCGACCGCAGCAACGAATGAAGTTTAGCTATAAAACAGTCCATAAATAATTTTTGCGTGCCTTGTGAGAACTGCCACTTATGGCGGTACACTCGGCTTCATACAAATATGTACCTATACTTTAAAAACTAAATTTTCCGAACAAAAAGTCATTTTTCAAATTTAAATTTTTCTAGCTAGATTTTCACGGGTAATTTACCAAGAATGTCACATCACAATGTTTTAGTTCAAATGCATAAATTTTGAATACCTCTATCTACTATGTAAATCACTCGGATTTTATGTATGCATCGATCCAAGAAACCGTTTCTTCTATTTGCGCATCAAAAACGTAGATAACATGTTTGGTACCCTTGCGATACCTTCGTTATACTACCAGTGTCCCGTTTTATTATGGAAAACTTTTAGAAACGGATCCGACTTTCAAACTACACCATATATGAATTTCATTGCGTCCTCAATGTTTTGTGTTATGAATAATTATAATTTCTTCGGTGTCTTGGCAACAGAAATGTGACAGAAACTAAAACCATACCGTACGTTTAATTGTATTAGGACTTCGCAGACGGAATGGTAAGTATTTATTAAGTACGCTCAATTAAGTTTATGTGATGTTAACAATTGGTCATGTACATAAATCCAGTAAATGTGGACAACTCCAGCGATTTATCAAGCGTGAAAACACACGCAACAAATGGCCTGTCGACGCTTTGATGGATTTGTCGCCGAGAGCCCTTACCATGAATTACGTGCGCTATAAAAGTGACAAGCTCGCGTTGATCTTCAAGCGCTGTCATGGATGTATAAAATCTCGACCCATTCCCGCGTCCAACTTTAGTATCGAGTTTCAAAAAAGAGTGGAACGTGAAAATCCGTGATAAGTTATGGATTGGATTTACCGAACACATACACTTTAGTGCGAAAATCTTTTGATACGATACGATAAGTAATAAATTTAATATAAAAATGGGTAGTGGACAAACTAGAAGGACTTACAGTGAAGTTGTTGGGAATGATTTAGGTATTTTATAATAGGAAGCGGGAATGACTTGTTTGTAGCGTTATTTTTGCTGCCGACGTTATTTATAGGAATGGATGAAGCCCTATAGTATATTTATAGAGGCTCGGTATTAATGTATCCGATATAATAATTCCAGGAATATAATTTATGGGCAGTAAAGATATATAGTTTGCTGACAGGCAACTAAGTTAATCGAATTTTCTGCGTCTGTGACATCACGTGCGTACGCTTTTCATGTAATTTACCTGTTTTTTTTTGGGCCGTATATATTATGGTTTACACGGCCGTATTTCTCCTCGCTTCGGTGGAGATTGAACGGGTACCGAATGCGGTACTTCGTACAGAGAATGCGAGGAATATAATCTGACATGAAGCGACGTATCTTGTTCACTACTGTACTATAAATCTAGAGGTCGTGTCTGTACATCTATAATATTTATGAAAGAATAATTTCAGCAGATATTACGGATAAGTGGAACACGAAAATGGGATTATAAGATATACATCTGTGCGTCTTTTTTGCTAACTTCTGAACATTTTCTGGTAACTAGTTAAGATTTTTAAAATGTTATAAGTAAGGTCCTTATTTTAAGTTTGCAAACCTATTAGGTACAAATGAATGAAACACTTTCATCACCATAAATTTAAAAATGGCAGCTACAGCTAGTTAAGATACTAAAAATAAAAATAAGGTTTGATTTTTTGTAAGATTTAATCACACACTAAATAACAGATAAATTAGACATCATAAACTTAATTTATATAAAGCGGTAACAAAGTTCACTTATCAAGTATCTCACTTGAAACGTCGTTGTACCAAATTCCAGCACTTTATGGAATGAAGATCGCGACAAGCGGGTCGGAGCGCGCGGCGGCAAGACATCGTACTTAGAATTTTGTCTACCGTAGGATCCATGGCGCCACACCGACCCTTATGGGGTGAATTAACTGTCTACGCTGTCTACGGTCCCCTTTAATGCTTCACCGACTTAAATTTTACCGAATTTCCACAGCTATTATATAGTGTTACGCAATCTTAGAAGCGAATGGCTTATGATTTCCGCTCTTTATAACCCCTGCTTGTTTTCTCAAGGCAATAGCGTCAATGACGAGCCGTTTGATTAGTTACGATGTAGTTATAACTCAAATTTAGAGTGGCGTAATAAACGGGAATTTTCGATGTTGTAAAATATATTCGTTCGATATAAATTGCTGAATATTAATTAGTTGTATTATTAATTGGGCGATTATATCGTCGAGTTTTCCGGCAAAAGTCGCTAAGTCGCATATTATGTAAGAGACTACAAAGTCGCAGATGATAATTATATATGTCTCAATGCAAGGCACGGGTCTCGTCTCTTCTATCACATATACGTCTAATGCGAGTGTGTAAGTGGATCAAACATGCCCTTAAAAATTCTTCTCATGATTCTGATGATAAATACAGACAAAAATGTGATAAAGCCTCAGAATAGTTATTACATTTTTATTCTGATTCTGATTTTGGTAGCAAAAATAATTCAAAATATTTTATTTTCGGGATACCTACTCTAAAAAACTAAATGTTGGTGAGGACACGAAACGTGGAAACGAAACAACGGAATTATTCTCTTAGGTTGACATACTGAGTGCACACTATGGACCTTCAAAATGAATTTTAATGTGTAAGAAAACTATACAATGCTTTTAATATAATCAAAGGGAAGAATAACATTATTATTTAAACGGTATTTTAGTGCGCAGAGAATATGTTATCGATCGTTTTATTGAATCATAATGCACAATATTTCTGAATTTACTGATTAAATTTTACGATCAAACCCATACGCTATGTTTAAAATCAAAACGGTCAAACCGTCGTTCTATTTTTGAAATTTAGTCCCTATTATAAATGCGAAAGTAACTTTGAAAGTAAATGGCTAAACAAATCTTAATAAATTTTGGCAAAAGGTAGATAGGACTTTTTTGGGATTACCGTCATCCACAAAATTTGTAATTTTTTTAATGACATTTCATTCACATTTTTTAATGACATTATGCCGTCAACATCTCTTCGACAGTTTATTGAAACGAATGTACTCAGATGCTGAGAGAGCTCAGAGTTTTAAAGTTTATTAATAGAATATTTGTCACAATAAGTGTAAGACAGTTCCCCCTATGTCCTTCGGTCCTCAGACAATGCGTCACTACCGAATGTATGCGCATATAAAAATTTAGTGCTGTTATTAGATGAATGAAATTATGGAACCTACCAACTCCCGTATTATAGAATATTTTACGCATGTACCTATTCCTTTGTAAATCCAGTTCTGTGTTTATTTTGTTAACAATTAAGTGAGTATGGTAGTTTGTTAGTTCCTTGAAAGTTTATAAGGTTTCTTAGACTTAGCAACTCAGTGTTGAAATAGGTTATACGATTTAAAACCACCTACTAAAGTTACGGACCGGTTTTAATAACATTGAGTAAATATAAGGATACTAGTGGACCTGGCAGACGTCGTCCTGCCGGAAAAAGCTGAAATACCGACAGCAGCGCCACCTACCGGGTCCAATTGTGAATCTAAACCATCCAGGGCCCTACCCGAACACACACACAAAATTTCATCAAAATCGGTCCACCCGTCTAGGAGGAGTTCAGTCACATACACACGCACACAAGAAATATATATATAAGGATACTAGTGGACCTGGCAGACGTCGTCCTGCCGGAAAAAGCTGAAATACCGACAGCAGCGCCACCTACCGGGTCCAATTGTGAATCTAAACCATCCAGGGCCCTACCCGAACACACACACAAAATTTCATCAAAATCGGTCCACCCGTCTAGGAGGAGTTCAGTCACATACACACGCACACAAGAAATATATATATTAAGATTATTATACATCAGTAGGTATAATATTAGTGCTAGGTGGCGTGCACTTGGAGAGGCTTATGTCCAGCAGTGGAGTGCGATAGGCTGATGATAATAACATGAGTGTTAAAATTATAGATGGATACTTTTGTGACTAAACTAAATGTTTGTAGTTTACTTGACTAGTGACATCGAAAGTGCTATTACTGAGACCTAAATTTCGTACTATCCTTTTGTTCAGGAGTGGCGATTACGACGCATTTGGAATCAGTAGCTTAATACTCGTAAAAGTAACATTAAAAACGTAACAATTTTTTTTAAGGTTTGTATTTTTTGTGAAAGAAAAATTAAGATTTGTCAATACAATATTTCCTTTCCCATTCATATCGAATAACTTCAAACAGCCAAACAAATTCTAATTATAGCTAGGTACACAAATGATATCAAGTACAAAGAAATCAAAGTCGCCATTCATAAAATCGCAAAAGAAAAAAAAAGAAAGCGTTCGAATAATTCAGAAGTGTGAAATCAAATAATAAATAATTCAAATTATAGAATCGGGATTACACAATAGGGGGCGGTGGCATCGGCCCCAGGGGGAGCCGCAAACGTGACGTCCCGACAAATTTGGAAGAAAATCCGGTGACGTGTCAACCGCTACTGACAAATTTAATTATTCAACTTACCGAAACGTTAGCAAGATGACTTTTCCCGAGCCGATAACTAAGTACGAATAAATTCACTTAGAGCTGCCGAAGCAAAGTTTAACTTAATAAAACATTGGAATTTTCGTAATTCGATTGTACTGAGGTTGGATCCCGCTCGGCCTGATTTGAATACGTCATTACGAATCATTTGTAGCGCCCACCTGAACAGTTTATATAAAATAATCTACGTTCTGTCAATCCTAATGAATTGGCGTCATAGTTTCTGTAACGAAGTGTTCTAAATTTTAAATATAACAGAGAATTAGTTTTACTTTTGCAAACTTTATGGATATTACTTTATTGAAGTCAAACTTTGATGGGTATTGTATCATATAATTTCCTCGTACAGTCTTTATATTTTTTTAAGAAATTCGATACAGTTTATTGGTGTACACAGATCAAGTCTGATATCGGCCTAATGGCCTCAAGAGTAATCTGGTCACGAAATTAACCAAACAAACTTTATTCACATCTTCTAAAGTAAATCTTAACAAATTTAATTTAACGTAACTTTTGCTGATTTGTTTTGAATTTCGAGTACGTAAAATTAATATAATTGTTCTTGTATTCCACTTTGAATGTTATTCACAATGAATATTCAACCTTCATACACAAAACACGAATACTAAAACATCGTATTGTGTAAATAATTGGTACCTACTCAGCGCTGTACAAATTTACCATGACGTTTATGTATAAATACATTCATATAAATATGACGGCTTACTGAATAAGGGCAACATTTTTCCTGGCCCTTTTGTATATAGCTAAAATGGCTAACAAGCACAGGGCTCCGGTCCATCTGATGGTAAGTATTAGCTATTGTAATCTATATGCATTTAAATAATGTTAGGAACCGCCTATTATCATTTTGATAATATGGCATTTTGAAAAAAGACAATTTGCGAACGTGGCATTTTGCTAATGTGGCACTTTGAGAAAAGACAATTTGCGAATGTGTAATATTGCTAGTGTGGCATTTTGCTAATGTGGCATATTGAGAAAAAACATTTTGCGAATATGTCATTTTGTGAATGTGGCATTGTGCGCCCAATATACGAGAAGGCGATAATTGTGTTTTGTTAAAAGACAAATACAAGGTACAAGCCTTGTCTCGCGGGGGACTTTACAAACAAACAATTTACAGACACAAACTACACCCTATTGAAATGAGCCATAATATATCTACGTAGACGTAGAGCCTAAATCGCTAAGATACAAACACGAAATTGTTGACAAAAGTTCCCTAAATAATGAAGGTAAGAATGAGCACTGAAAATGCATTTTTGGCTTCCATCAAATATTTGATCGAAGATTTTTTGAAAATTCAATTCCCATACGGGTAAAAAATATTAAGGTCGCACTGGGCCGTTAGTTACTTATATTAAATTAAACGAAATAAGTTCTAGCGCAAGTAACAATATTCATTCATTACACAAAGAATAAGAAAAATTCGACAGGCGTGCTCAAGCCCATGGATTCTTGGATTTATATCTGGGTTCCGTATAAATCACGTTAATGTTCCGACTAATGTCCCGACCGTGCTGAGGTGAAGATGTACGCAGAATAGACGTATGCTATCAAATACTTGACAAAGAATATTTACGAATACTTGCATTCACTTCAATCTATTTTCTATATATATAATACTAGGGGTCGCCCGTGATTCGTCCGCGTGGTAATTTGAAATATTTTCCTCGATTTTGCAACATATCTTACTACTGCTCCGCTCCTATTGGTCATAGCGTGATGTTATATAGCCTTCCTGGATAAATGCACTATTCAACAAAAAAGAAATGATTTTTTCGAATTGAACCAGTACTTTCTGAGATTAGCACGTACAACCAAACAAACAAACTCTTCAGCTTTATAATATTAGTATAGATATAGAAAATAAGTTTCGTATGTTTGTGGCCGCAAAGCTCGAAAAGTGAAGTAGAAGGATTGACTAGATTTTTTTACATGTGTTGCATTTATATGTGTTTTATATGATTTTTATCCCGATATTCCCACATAAATGGGAAATACGAAGCATTTCAGCACCACAGTGAAGCGTGGCTATGTTTACCTACATATAATATGGATAATATTTTGGGATAACTTACACACTGTCTACCATCTGATCCCAAATTATTCAGAGTCTATATTTTTGCAACCAGAAAAATTGTTAACATACTTATTTTTAAATACATACCATATTGTCAATGAACTACACCAGTTACAGAACAAAAAATCGTGTTCATCACACAAAGATTTGTTCTGGGTAAAAATCGAACCCGCGGCCTTCGTCTAAGCAGTCAGGGTCACTAACCACACATTGATGATAACCATCACAACAACAGGCAAATGCGGACATACTCGTATTAGAAACACGATTTCGTAAAAAGAACTCAAATAAAAAGGTCATTCCATAACTAAATTTAAATTCGAAAAAAAACATAAATAATTTAAAAAAAGAACTCAATATATTAGAATATTTTTGTTTTTTCTTTTAGTGAATGAATGCTGTGTTACGATATTCTCGATAAGTTTATTTTTATAACTTTATGCCCGCAACTTCAACCGCGTAGATGTTTTTGGTTTTTTAAATAAAATATAGCTTTTTGGTTATTCTGATGTATAATCTATTACCACAGTCCTAAGGATATCTTATGAAAGAGTTATGAGTTTTTACACTGTACTATAACATTGTAAAGTTTAGTCAAAAGCCGTGCCGTAGTTTTTGCGTGAAATAACAAACATACATCCTGACAAACTTTTCATTTATAATATTAGTAGGATAAACAGCCGCATGTATAAACAATACAACATATATAATATATTAAGTGATTAAGTTGATCAACACGGATGTTCCCGATAACCTGTCGTCCTAGTCCTATAGATCACGGTCTTTGATATCAATAATTTCCTTTATCTATATGTTTTAATCAGTCGTATCTTTTATACTTTATAATATAAGTAGTAGTTGTTTAACGCGGCTCCGGTCGCGAAAACCAAAAGCAAATTCAGGAAAATGTAGTATATGTGCTATCCAGGCTATAATCTATTTTTATGCCAAGTTTTATCTAGATTCGGCCGTTCTGGCGTAATTGAGTAACAAACATCTATCTATTCATCTAAACTTTCGCATTTATAATATGAGTAAGACTCAGACTAATAGAATAAGATAGACGGAGCGTGTAGAACTCGCGCGTGAAGCCGCCAAAAGTCATACTAAATAGCAATGTCATACGTTTTCGTTTTCGCGCGCAGTCGATTTGAGCCGCTCTGAAGTATTTTTACAACGTGTAAAACGTTAAAACGTTGTAAAAATACTTCAGAGCGGCTCAAATCGACTGCGCGCGAAAACGAAAACGTATGACATTGCTATTTAGTATGACTTTTGGCGGCTTCACGCGCGAGTTCTACACGCTCCGTCTATCTTATTCTATTAGTCTGAGGAGTAAGATTAGTTGATCAGTGTAAATGCAAAAAGTTTTTTGACGTGAAATCTTCCTTAGGCGCGTTGAGCACACATCATGGAACTCGCGTCATCGTCACCAAACTCTTTCCATATTCAAATTAATATTCTAATAGCTCGACTTTGTTTTCACTTCTATCGGCAGTCATCAAAGACTGTCCCAGGTTTTTTTTTATTTTTCAAATCGTACTGGTAGTTTCATAGATAAGCGCATTAAAACAAAATCTTCAACTTAATAGTACTAGAGAAACCAACAGACGTTGTCCTGCAGCGCCACCTATCGGGTCCATTTTTGAATTTATTCATACAGGGACCGACTCAAACTGAGTTCAGTGACACACTTTCAGAAGAATTATATTATAAAGATCAAATATATCGGTCACATATTTGGAAGCTAAACAGTTATCCGGATTAAGTTAGAATGGTTCCGAAGACAAATTATATCTTTGAACTGTGGCAACCCTTGAACTTTTAAGGTTAAATTGGTATAAAAATAAACCTTATCTTTAAAAGCTATTTACACTAGACGATTGTAACATTTTATAGGTACAGACACTAAAGTGTTATTTAATTTGTAGTGTAATATAAATAATAGTGGGAGTAATTGCGATTTTTAAAGATAATTAATAGAATTAAAATAAGCTATAAGAATTTTCACTTACGAACCAACAACACCGTACAGGTAGAAAGTAAGAATTCTGTTGCCGTGATTTGAATGTTTGCAAAATAATATCAGAAATAAATAAATAAATTAAAGGTAATATAATTAGTAGGATAACTAATAGCTGCATCAAACCATGATACTTTATCCAAAAAGCAATAAATTAAACAACATTATTTATTCATATAGGTCACACCATGACAGTTATGCAGGTCAATGAAAAAAAATGCTAAATGAGAAGTCAGCTAATTTGCCTACTGCCGGGTTTGCTGACTGAATAGAATAACCGGCAAGAAACTCAGGCCACTCTTTTTAATCGCCAGACAGTTACAATTATTTTATTTTCCTAGCCTGTATACGGTACTAATCATTTTATCTTGGTGTTGGTTATATATAGATACAAAATAAGATAAAATTTTACCCGATTTCAATTATTCAAATCAATCACCTATTTTAAATAAAAGTATACAGGACCGACTATATATAAACCTATTTTCAACAGGGCCAAAGTAAGGCATATAGGTGGTAAAAAGTCTAATAAAACAACGCTTATCATTGTCCTCACCCGAGCGACCGAGACACAACGATATCAAATTTATAATTACGACCAATGACTTCACGCCATTTAACTATAATGAACGAGCGCAATGAAAGAATAAAACTAACAATGCATTTTGGAATCACATATTATTTTAAATATCGAATGCATTATCAGCTTCATTTGTTTCATGTTTTAAAAATAGAACTTGATTAAAAAATAATCGAATTCTATTGAAAAATGGAGGCAAAGTACAAGTTATCGATGCCAAATGTCAAAATTGAAAAAGAAATGAATGCTTCTAGTTTTTATGACAGGTTAAAAAGCTTTCATCGTATTCCATAGATAATCTAAATAACAGATCATACTAACAACATTAACTTAAAATAGATCTGGCCAAAAATAATGCCAGACGTCCGAATAAAAATAAATAAATGACATTTACAAATGAACAAACTATTTGTCTAGACTATTTATTCTCATATTGCACTTTAGTATCAAACATGTATAATTGCATTTTATTAAAAATAAAAAGCGAATTTAATTTATGTCAGACCACCGAACGAAGCCGGAACAGTTGGCGAGTTCCCAGATCTAAATCCGACATCTGCTCATCATGCTCTTGACCCCACCTAAGATGCCGTGCAGTGCGATTTTATTACTGCATAATATTTCCTACACTTAATAACAACGCATTTTTAATGTTCAATAAAGGCTCGTATACACTTGCATCAATTCCGAAAAACTCCTAAAAGAATCTTTCAATTGAACGAACAAGGAATGACTATATAAAATTTCCCTGAGAGCCATTGTTACTCAATGACGATGGAAGATTAAAACATTTCTTTTTCATAGGATAATAACTATCGAAGCCTAAGTGATCCCGAGATAACATTTTAAAAACCGAGGGGAAACCTATTTTGCCGCAGAAACGCAAACACCTTTTCAATCCTTCAATAGGCCTAACGATGAGATGGTGAGAAGAGCCGCGAAGTACCAACTAGCGGTGGCAGTTTCTTAATGGTATTGTAAGACAGAAAAAATACCGGGATCGCGGTACAATGGTGCAAAGAGAAAGATTAATCGTTCGTTCGGAAGACGCACTCGGGAACGTACTAGTGGATACGCTCGCCGCTTCTACAAAAATTAATCATTTTAACGCGTCATTGTCGTTCGGTCGCCTCCCACGCGTGAAAACTTCCCCGCTAATTAAATTAGAATTAGGGAGCCGTTTGACAGATTGCGTTCAAATTTTTCACTCGCTTTTCGAACCGAAAGACGTTTCTACAACTCCCATAAAATCTGTCTTCTTGATTAATAGACGAATGTGAATACTCGGATAAGTGGAAAATTTTATTCCACTACCTATCGTCGTGAGAGATAACGAAGAAAGAAGAATTACATAAAGCTTTCAGAAAGTGTGATGTAATCTCGACCGTCGTTTCCATAAACTTAATGGCGAAGTATCACAGAACTTACATATCGCTGTTATAACAACCCAAGTTGGCATATTTGTTACCCCCTCAGTCAGCATATTCGCGTCGAATGACCGCCAATTTATGTGAAAACTTCTACCGGTTAGAGCATGACCTATCTATATGAATAAAAGTTTTCACTCGTCAAGGAGCTATCGGTATGTTTCGAGAAGAATACCTTGAGTAAATATGCCAGGTTGAAGTTTTCGCACGAAACTTTGCGTTACGAAAGAGCTATGTGTCAATTCACCGATTGAAATATGGCGTCGGAGTTACCGTGCATGGGTGCCGGCGACGCCACTGTTTCCGTGAGCTATAACTCGATGCACATGCATGCTTTATGCAACTGTACAAATTTTGTACAAACTAGAAAAGCGCTCGTATTTCACACCATGCATGGACGATAAGTTAGCGTCGATATTATCGATACGGAAAGCACCTTGACAAATAAACGTTGAGACATTCGGCAGCCGCAATACTCGTTGTCTAACGTACAATATACATTATATATTAATAACTAGGTTTAGAGTAATGAATGCGAGCAATACATCTCAATGTATAAGCTGTAGGTAGTCGTGCCTTGCGGAACGCCTGGAGGATAAGTAAAATATTCCACTTAGTGAATTGCGCTCCACAAATTGCCACAATTATCATACCGTTTTACCGGAGCTACAGTCGCTAGTCAACGGAGCTACCGACCGCTTTTATTTCTAAAAGAAAGTATCAAATCAAAAAATAGTGTAACATTGTAACTTATAAGTTTGTCATAGGATTTTATTGATGCGTAGAGGGTCTACGAGATTTCGTAGTAGCGAAATGATGTCTCATTAACCTAGTAGCAAGGCCGGGGTTCGCATTGATGTGAGACAGTAGTAGTACGTATGAGCAATAAATATACGGAAAGCCTTACCCGGAATTATATCCGGAATCACGACTGGTGAAGTAGCACAACGGTAGTTAGGAGCTTGCTACTACGCCTAGAGGAGTAATAACTAAGATACGTCATGTAATTTCACTGACTTTATATTTATGGTAAGGGATGGATTATTTTAGGATGTTATTATGTTGATGTTATTTTAGTATATTACAGCGGTTAATGTCACAGTTTATGTAAACCTATTTAGGCCTACGTATAAAATATGTAAGTATATTAGAAAAAAAATGGTTTACGATATTTTTGGATAAAATTAAAATATTTAATCATATTTTGTAATAGATAGAACAGAAAATACTTTCGTCGATTTGGTATCACAACTCCGAGCTTTAATTAAATTAAGCTTTGATATAGCATTAATAATGTCAAAGCTTACTTAATTCCCAAGAGTGATATTGTATAGTGCGGCATCACTCAATAAATTTTTATTTAATACATATTTGCACATGTTGAAAATGTACGATCTGTGTCGTTAGGTAGGCGTCCGTGCGTCGCGTCGCAGGTACGTCGGTGGCGCCACATGGGCTTCTGCCAGATTAATGGATCATTGCCCCCCGTCCCGCTCCTGGCCCACCCCCCACACACCCGCAGATGCGAAACTACTGTTCGACGACATCGCTTCTTCCTCCACTAGATATATAGCCTTCGTTCTTCCACTTAACACTATTTTACATCGCCAACGTTTTCATTCGACGATTTCCTCGCAACATATGAATAGACTACTTTGGTACGTACTCAGCTACTATATTTGCAACATACGAAAATAGTGCTCGAACGCATTGAGGAGCCTATAAAATACTGACCCACTAATACTGAGATCATAACCCGCTTCGACCTTCAGTCTCAACAAGTAGCGAACTTACATTTATGCTCGATAAAACACTTCGAAACGGCTCGTCGTAAATCACGAAGACATCGAAAGTTAGCCGCCGAGCACTTAAAGTTTAACAGACAATAATAACTGGCGATGAAAAAACGGCCTTCTTCGTTGAGGGAATAAAAAGTAATGTGGCAATAGTGGTGGGGTAAAGTACTAAAGGGCTAAGTTGGTGAGTGGGTAAGTTTTGAGGAATGTTGTAATGAGGCGGAGGACAATCGATAAATTTGAATGTTCGCCGGCGCCGCCCTGCGACTTGCAACTTTTTTCGGCAACGGGGGAGCGCGCGCCACCGCGACGCCACTAAAACAAGTTCACTTTCCACTCACCGTGCTAAGCTATACTACTTACTACCTTTACTTACTAAACTGCATATCCTAACCATTCTATTAATAAAGCTCTTTTTTTAGACTCTAAACGCAATCGCCGCAGTGGGAAAATTGTATTCAACAATGTTATATTAGTTACAGAATATGCATATTCTGGTGGACTAATAGATATTTGTATCAAAGAAAAACTGATATAAAATTTAACGTCGAAAAATCATTTAAAACAGGAGTTTGGAACGGGTGCTAGGTGATCGAAATTCAGTCATTGAATGAAAAAAAAAAACAGTTTTAATTTGCTTCATTAATATCTTTAAAGCTCGTCAATTAAACAGTTTTGTGTTTACAATTGTAATTATTATTTGTAAAAATAAAGACAAAAAAAAATTAAGAGAGAGTTTTATCTTTATTTCAAAGCTAATATAACAATCATGGGTTTTAGCTATTTAGGGACCATAATTTGCCAGTTTTATCCTAAAACTAACACTAAGGACTAAAGTCCACCACTAAACCTGTTTACGTTTACCTGTATAGGACGGTATAGACCGCCTGTAAAGGACAATGCGATGTATAGCATTCAATTGGTGTACAATGGCCTTATATGCAGGGCTGTCGACATTGTATATTTGATGCGATTGATTCCATACTGTGAACACCTCGTTTATACACGACTGATATATAGGCTCTTTTGTTATACAATTTATTGTCATTTGTTTAGCTTACGTAAGAGAAGTAAAAGTCCTAATAATATTGTAAATGTGTTACGATGTTTGAATGTTTTTTGCTCATAAACTAATAAACGGATTTTAATGAAAATTTACAGTGTTATAGTTTATTTACTGGCAGAGGACAATACATATAATATATATAAATATAGTAATGGCGGGACAGAGGTTATTTTCACCTAGGAAAATGATTTCGTAACGTTTTTCGACATTATAATTATAATTAAATTACATTTCTCATAGAGGCGACAGTGGCAACTACTAACTGGAAGATTTAGGCACGCCTTTGATGAAGTGGACCGATGATCTGGTGCAGATTGTGATGAACAAGGGAAGCTTAATTCCGAATGCTATGGAAATTCTTGGGGGAGATTTTATATGTGCAGCAGTGAACGTCTTTTGGTTATGAGATAGAGGGCTCTTAACATTTAATGATTAAAGATAATAATAATACATCGACCAAGGAGGGGATGAGGAAACATTGCTGTATACACCACTGAATTTGAGTTTTGACCCTTTTCAGCAATTGGTATACTGACCCCAAGGTTCTTATCCTCGTCCATGCAAATGACATCTCTGCTGGTTGTTAAACATTTCATTCTACGATTATATAATCTGTATCCTTTAATGTCATCTGGATAACCTACTAGTATATGCACTTAAGAATTGCCAAAAAAGGACTAAATTACAAGTACCCAGAATCAACGTTCTCTCGTATGTATGTATATAATAATAATACGTATTTAATAAATAATCGTAATTCAGCTCAGCCCTATAAACAAGCAGGTAAGGTAGCGTGTAGGCGAATGCGGAAGTGATAATCTTAAAAGTTAGATTGACATAGTTCTGTCGTATAAAAGTGTACGAAGTTACAATGTCACACTGGAATATGTAGGTACGCAACTGATTTATCGGCTCTGGCACTCTTTCAAATTGTAATTGGGGCAAAATACGTAAAATTCCTCGAATAGCACAACTTTTTATGACATAACCCTTGACATACCTTCAAAATCTGCTTAGAATAGTATAGTTTTAGAGTCTTGTGATTAACTGATTTATTGTTGAACCACTGAAGATTAATTTCGAAACCATACTATCTTTAGTAGTGTAGTGACACAGAGAAAGCTATATGCAAAAATCAACATGAAATGGCGTATAAAATCCTTACTAATATTATAAATGTGAAAGTTTGTGAGAATGGATGGATGGATGGATGTTTGTTAATCTTTCACATAAAAGCTACTGAACGGATTTGGATAAAATTAGGCACAGAGATAGATTATGGTCTGGAATAACACATAGGCTACTTTTTGCAGCTATAACCGACATCCACGCGGGCGGAGGCGCGGGCAACAGCTAGTAATAGTATAATAGTGTATTAAAGTTCTTCATTAAAAAGAAGACGGAAAGTGAAACTAGTACTGGTATTCTATATTTCGTACTAAAATTGATCTTTAATGTTGCCATGGCGTTTGATGCCCGTTTCTTGTTAGAATTAGTAGGTAGTTATAATTCTTGTTAGATCAGATTCTTGTTTCTTTGAATTTTGATTTAACCTGATTCTACGAATCTTATCAGGAATAAACGTTTATGTGTAAAATTGAAGCAAATAAATAAAAATGCTAGTTATTTTTTTATCCTTATACAAACTATATCTCTACTCTAAACAAAGAAAAAGAGACTACAATTTACTTATATGGGTAAGTAAATTGTAGTCACGCCACCGACAGGGAGTTCATCCTCACATCCTTGCATCTCAAACATGCTGTACCGTAAGATTCCAGAGGAATTTCTTACTACGTACGATTAGGCTGAGGAATGAGCTCCCTGCCGAGGTTTTCCCAAAAGACTATAGCATGGGGTTTTACAAACATTCAATTCACGGACACAACCATTTATGGATCACGAAAAGTTTTTTTTTCGAGTGGGAATCGAATAATCTACTCGGTATAAGCACTTAACGCACTGAACAAATGATGCAAATACATGTCACAGAATACATTTAAATATAAATAAAAATTGCAAAAAAAATGCCGACAGAAGTTTTATATAATATAATTTTATAGCAATAAATGTTTTTTTTTATTTATCTAGACGCATTCGCGGTCTGCTATATGTACATGCATATATCGCCTCTTTGCTTTAATAACGTGACAGTCGAAAAAAGATTTTTCGGATATGTCAAGCTGCATCTCGTAACGGTGTCGCGAATCCAGAGATTGTATCTCATCTAAAAATATGCGTACCGTGCTAAAAGAAGTTTTCACTTCAAAAAGTCTGTACAATATCCTAAGCAAAGAGAATGAGGTTGTATATATGTATAGTCATTGTCCCTAAGTCTGTCTTACACAAGCACTGTGTACTTAATTTACATAAATAAATATGTAAATTATTCATTAAAGTAATAATTAGCAATATTATATATCTGCATTTGCGTAGTGATACGTAAGAGTTATAACTTTATTATAATAAAATGCAAATGTCAATGCATGTGTGACTTATTAATATATAATAGTCTACATTATTAAAGGCATATAATATACATGTGTCTGTTATAAATAAGACAAAGGGGAAAGAAGGCATTTATTAACGTACGTAGGTACACGTGACTACTACGATCATAAGAGTTACGATCAGTTTAAGAGTCCTACTAATATTATAAATGAGAAAGTTTGTAAGAATGTGTGAATGTTTGTTACTCTTTCACGCAAAAACTACTGAACGGATCTGAATTAAATTTGACCTAGAGATAGATTATAGTCTGAAATAACACATAGGCTACTTTATATCCCAGAAAAATAAAAAAAGAGTTACTGGTACTCTTCGTGCTCTCTATCGTCTGAAGAACTTCCTCCCATCCAAGACAAAGGTAATGCTTGTGCAAACTTTAGTCCTTCCCATAATTGACTATGGTGACGTGTGCTATCTTGACCTGAATGCAGATCTTCTTAATAAATTCGATCGTCTTCTTAATAACTGCATTCGATTCGTTTTTAATCTTCGCAAGTATGACCATGTGTCTACTTACCGCTCACAGTTGAATTGGTTACCTATTCGCCAACGCCGTAGTTTGCGTACTCTCACTACTCTCTTTTCCTTCCTTGGGTCACCTACCTCTCCCTCCTATCTTGCTCACTATTTTCAGTATCTATGTAGTAACCACAACAGAAACCTCCGCTCTTCCCATAATCTCCTTCTTAGTTGTCCTTCTCACAGTTCCAATTTTATTAACTCCTCTTTTCCTGTTCAATCTGTTCTTCTTTGGAACGTTCTTCCTCTCGAAATCAGGATGTCCACAAACCGTTACGCGTTCAAATTGAAGGTGCGGCAACTTTATCTAAATAAATTGGCAGAATCGTCTCAATAATTGATATAACTTATATATTATAGTCTATATATAAATATATATTTAGGTATTTATTGGATGTATGTTTATTTAGGTAGGATTTATTATGATTTAGTATATTTTAGTATAATTATTTATGTATCTTTTGTGTTATAAGAATTTAGATTTTTTTTTAAATCTCTTAATTTTTTTTTTCTTACTTCAATTGCACCTACTTTGTATTTCTCTGCATCACCCTTACAGGTAGACTGGTAGAGAATGCCTTCGGCATTAAGTCCGCCTATGTACTTTATGTATATGAAGTTTTAATAAATAAATAAAATAAAAATATCTATTCTCGAGGGATTGTAGGCGCGGGCGAAGCTGCGGGCGTGTCGTACTGAAATTGACAATATGCCCATTGAAAACACATAGCTAGCAAAATTTGGGAGTCATACACCTCTGCGTACTCCTTTGGAAAAAATAAAACAAACAAATGCTTGTTATATTATGAGATAATTACTAAACCGATTGTACGAAGTGAACTAGCTCCTATATTTCCAGCTGTAATAAAGTATCGATGTAACACAAAGGCCAAAGGAGACACGCTGTCATTGACAAGCTGCCATAGACACTTGCTGAGTAGAAAAGAGTATGTAATATCCTCCTGTCATCCATTAAATAAAATAGTATTATAATGGTGGAGGTTGCTCCTTCTAAAAACTATCTAATCTCGTCAGCATAGACTTTTAAAATATTATTATGGGCGGGTGAACAATAGACTCATGTTTACCTTGCTTATTAGTTTGTTTTTTTTTTAAATAAGGATACGATCCGTTTGATGTTTAACAGATACCGTAACCTATAGATGCTTGAAGTACCAGAGGTATCATTTGCCTCCTTCTTTCATTTTATATCCACATAGCAAACCGCATAAATTTGCCTTAAGAATATTTCGCAAGGCAATCTATATGCTATCATTATTTAATTATTTTATGGAAATGAAAATAACGCTTCTAGTGTTGCTAGCGTCTATAGGCTTCGACAACTGCATATCATCAAGAGGTTCCTACGCCTTTAAAAAAAGAAAAACATTATACCTCAAAAGTAATATTTCGTGGTATAATGTTTTTCTTTTTTTAAAGACAACTCCCGCACTAGGGAAGAAGCACGGGAAGTCGCGGGGAGTTTATAAACATACAAATCGCGGACACAAATTATATCCAGACTCGAAACAAATATGGATTACACAAACTTTTGTCCTGAGTGGGAATCGAACCTATGACCTCCGGCTTAGCAGGATCACTAACCACTAGACCAACAGGCCACTCTATATGAGACGAAGACAAGTTCTACATATTTTTAAGCTTTTGGCAATTTTTTTTCCTTACAATAACTTTATTGAAATCCCATTGATAGAGGTGATTGTACTAAAATTAAGCGTCTGTATAGTTTTTATTTAGGTGCAAAGAAATATGCACTTTGATCAAAGGTACAGAGGTTCACAATCGTAAAAAATGTTTCTTTTTGTTTCGGTAAATGATATGAATTTAAATATTTATCATAGTGTTAATCAATCAGTCAATGCATTCTGGACAGTTCTCGTGTGATAATGTCTTGATATAAAGTATTTATATTTACATGACGTGTATGATAACATACAATTCAATTATTCATGTCATGTCCACTATGCTACACGTGTTAAACTAAAGACGCCATTTTTTTTTAACCAATGTCAACCTGTGTCACATAAAATCAATTCACGTGCTTTGTTTCTTTATACTATTATTTTAATAAGTATGATGGTAAGCAGTTACCATAAGCCTATAGACTCTTGCAATACCAGAGGTATCACTTGCGTGCAGCTAACTGAAAAAAAAAACCACAAATTTCGTGATGGAGTATACCTGAGATAGAAAAACGTGTTTTTTAAAATCGCATCCTAAAATGAGCGCTGGAAACCTTACTCACACATAGGAACACAACTACATCTCGTCGTGGTCTTCTGTAAGGTGAAGGCCCTTCACTAGTCGGATTTGATAGGTTGCATGGTGCTCTATCTCTTTAAAAAAATATTTATTTAATGTCAAAATTAATCGTGGAAAAAAAAACTTTTCCATCCAATCTACAATAATTTATCCAAAAGAAATTGTTAGCTAAAACAAGTCAGTAAAACCAAACCCTATCGATTTAATTTCAGATAAAACGATTACATCAGCGTAGGTGAAGCCGGAGCAAAGTTCTGTATCTGGAATAGTCGTAGCGAACTTAGCACTCACAATAAATTACAAGTTCCCTTCAAAGGAGAATGGATTAAAACTAGTTCGTGAAGTGTGGGCCCTGGGAGCGAGAAAACTTTCAATTTTTATGACAAATTCAATTAGGACAAGATTTATGCGTCTCTATCTCACCAAATCTATTTTTCATTAGAGCGAGGGAGACGACACGCCTAAGCCTTTGATGGCTAAGTTTGGCTCGTAATCTGTAAATGCATTTTGTTTTACTAAGTGACATTAACATAGTTTTTACTTTTGTAATTCATAATGGAAGGAAATTTATGGTCGGTCTGGCTTTCTGTAATTGATTTTATTCGTTAGCTAAAGTAAGGTATTACATAATCCAATTTATGGATAATAGAAGCAAATACTTGGAAGATATATATATTAAAACATTTTAACAGAACGTTAGCTAAATTAAATATTTTACAAAAAGGCATGTCTAAGCGAGTAAAGTTTATGCAAAATTTGTCTACTTAGTCAGCAAAGCTTGCTATTATATAGTCTGTAGTTACAATGTTGTCGACTAGCAGTTCGCAAGTTAGCTGACATTTTAAATCTTTCTGAACCGGTGTCCGATAGCGAAGCAAAACTCACGACACCAAATCCCATTACCGATAGGAATCTCGCGACATCGGTGGACAATAAAATTGTTCCATCATATCTGAAAGTTTGCCCCATAATGAAGCGTATGGGGCGAATGGTTTACGACAGTCGTCGGCGAATCTTTATTGGTAGCGGACCAATTTAGATAAAAGGAAAGAGCTTTTGCCCTGAAACACCAGAGATAGCAGTCTTAACTATCGCCAACTTAGCGGTAGTTAATCCAGTCGGTTCGCAAATAAATCAACAGTCGAAAGCGATAAATTTGGGCCGCCCGTGGTAATAGGTGAAAACTATTAGGTCCTGGATAATTTAGGGATGGACCAAAAAAATATGAAAGCCTATTAGACGCCAGGTTTAATCAGGTAAAAGATTAACGTAAACACTTTAAATTACATAAATGTATTACTCGTATTAATTTGCATGTTTACTGATAAAATATGACATCGAATATAAACGTTTTAAACTTAATACTTAATGCAGTCTTAGCATCTTTTATTTCAAGTTCAGTTTTTAATATTGTTGAAATTAAGCCAATAGAATTTGCAGCCGAAAATATTTTAACCCCCGTTGCCTGCAATAAGTAATCTTGGATCAAACATTTGTTTAGGATTTTTTCTTTCATTCTTTTCAAATCTGACCCCCTAACCGCCTGAGGCGCAAATAATTTGTATTCT
This sequence comes from Trisateles emortualis, assembly GCA_947095525.1. Classification (NCBI taxonomy): domain Eukaryota; kingdom Metazoa; phylum Arthropoda; class Insecta; order Lepidoptera; family Erebidae; genus Trisateles; species Trisateles emortualis. The sequence continues at coordinate 14,903,137 of OX352735.1, read as the reverse complement.
TTATACGAAACAAACTATCGTATAACAAAAACCACTAAGCAAATTCAATCGCTCGTATGGAAATATGGAGAAATCATGAAAATTAAGTTGTCAACCGACGCTGAGGGAAGGGGATTGTGAGAATAAAACTATTGTGGGGCGGATTTTCCTCCGAATAGAATATACCCGTTTCCTACAAGCATTTGTATTCAAAAGTCAAATAATGTGATATAAAATAGAAAACATATAAATATTTCGAAGACATCATATCTAAAATAATAAAATACGATACTTAATGTGTTTACCCTTTATAGGTCACTTTTCAAAAACCTGATTTTATTTTTGATTCAGTTTAAAAATGTAATCTAAATATGAAACCAATTTCAGCATTTACACAGTTTAAAAAGTTGCAAATTTATTCCTAAATATATTTCATTCATAATGCTGAGGTAGAAAAGGCTTCTTGACTAATTTAATTGGCTTGTCAGATAAAGGTTGAAATAGATGTAATTATAATGGGTACAGATTGCAAAGCCTGTACAAAATTTCAATATAACCATGAGTATAAAACTCGATACGTAAGTAATGTCCTCCTATTGCGAGAAAATTGTGATTTCTATACGAAAATGTTTAAAGTGAGTTTCGTTTCCCTAGTAGCGTCCTTAGAACCGCCACATATTCATTCGGCTGTCGGCTGTCGTCGGCGCCTGTCGTCTCGGCCGAAGTACTTCGAAATTTTTCGTGAAAACTTCGAGAAATTTCGACAACTTACTTTCTGATATAACAAAATGGAGACGTTTAGACGGACGACATTTGAAAGGGGAGGGTCGTAAATGTTTCAAGGGATGATTATATTGTAATCACAAGATTGGTTATCCAACGTGACTTAGTTTTATTTGGCTCCTGACTACAGTTATTGATACAATGAGAAAACGACTAAAAGTTAAATAAAAAACAAAGATTAGCTAACTGAAGCTACTCAGCTATGCTTACTTACAGGCTTCACTTGTTTGAGGTTTTTATTTGTATTTACCCATAGTATAAAGTTACACGGAGAATATACCTACACATAAAAATATTACAGTAAAACTTTGTCAAATTCATAAGCTTATGTAAAAATTTTCTAACAATATTAAAACAAGCTTTTATCCAAAAGAAAAGATTTTCCAATTCACCGAAGGCAACAACGTAATCCACTGAGATCTTAAAGTGGACTTAGCCAAATCGGCGTCTCCCTTTCTTAGCTTGTTATCTCATATCCTAAAAGTTTAAAACGTAGGAGCCATCGAAACGGGAACTTATTAACTCGATGTGATCGCCCCCGTGGAAACTGCTCTACGGTAAAATGTTACAGGAAGGAAAACTTTCGACAAACTGCAAAAATAAACTGACTAAAGTTTAAAAAGAGAACGCTAAATGCGATCCGTACTTAGCAGATAAAGACTCGACCACACAAGCTGTTCGAAATCGCATTCATCAATAAACTGAATTAGCTACTGACGAATGAGATGAATGCTAAACGGTATTGGGATCACTACACAGATAACCGCACAAGTATTAACGTCCGGCACGACTCGTACTCGACTGAAACACTTTTAAAATTAATCGCACGAAACTTTCGATTTATATTTGTCTGAGCTTTATAGACAAAATTTGCTCAACGTTACAGAAGCGCGATTTAAAAGTTTACACAATCACAATGCGCGTTTCACATCGCAGATCGCATTCTACCTTCTGATCATAACAAGTTGAAACTCGGCGAAATATGGCAACTCTTTTTATTGTGCTCAACCCCGGGTAAATGCGTGCACGGTTTTATTCCAGTTTCGTGTAAATTTTTATGTTAACTCCCGATTTTATTCGACTGTCATTCTCTCATATAAAAGTTAAAACTGTAGATATGAGCAAACTTAAATTGAACGAATTTATTGGTGGATAGTAAAAGTAAGAAAAACATTACTTATAAAATTGATATTCAAAAATTTTATAGCAAAAATACCAAAAATTTAATGTTAACTTTAATATTTTTAGTATTCCGTATCAAAATTGTAAAAAGAAAAACATTCAGTCTCTTAATACATTTCCCTAATTGCAACCATTGAAAAGTATCTATACTGATAATCTCAAGTCCAGTATACTTAGTCTTAAGACGTTATTAAATTAAATCAATAGTCTGTACTGTCAACTAACAAAATAATAATAAAATGAACAGAAAAAAAACAAAAGCGATGATTTCGATAATGATCTTTGTAGCCCGCTATAAAAATGCAGTTAAGGTGTGCGATGGTAAAATGGCGGATTTTAAAGATCCGGGCGCATATCCTATTCGTTAATAGTCGGTAGCACTTAAAGATTTCCGCGGTACCTGCACTAACAGACGATTTGCATACATTGCGATCGACCAGCTACTGTTAGACTAGCAACTATAAATAGGAGTGAGCATTCGCGGATGTGGTATTCAATACGGAAAATGTTAAATTATATTATAATAATGCAACTGATAACGGGGCAGCCAGTTCAGAAATATAATAACTCGCGTGCTATGGATCTACTGCCAGCTGCATCGTGATAATAAATTATTTATATAACAAAAGATATAAAATGACATTCAATATTTTATTGTGACTATTACAATTATCAGTTACTGGCAAATTAGAGTCTGTATTTTCTGTCATATGAAAAAATGATTGAATAGTTTCATTACAATAAAATACTGCTACTAAACTAAGTACTTAAAGGTAAGTCAATCAAATGCCTAAGTATAATCTATAAATTTGATCCGAATGAATAATGGATAGGGAATATAAGGTTCCTTTAGGCATCCGTATCCATTGCTTAGTTTCTTTATGAATTGCGGTAAATGCAAATAGGGGCCAGCTCGCTCTGCATGTTGCATGAGGATGCATTCGTAACCGACGTCTTCATGTTAATTGTGGAAATTATCCATGGCCGCCGCCATTTCAATAAACCCTCCCTTTCAAATAAATTATTTATTTACCCGTCATAGTAGTTAGTGCGGGTTTTAACTACCTACTTATTCGATGGATTTTTTATAACCTGACGTACCTAATGCCATTTTACATGTAAATTTCAATTGTACACTTTTTGTTTGATAAATGACGTCTTTTGATAAAAATATTACCAATTTAATATGTTACGGTTTGTATACATATTTAAGAATTTTATAATAAATGCAGCTTTGATACGAATCCTTCAATATTTAGTATATTTTCGTTGTTGAGCGCTTTAATATGATAATTTATTTTAGCTTCCCTTTGAGACTATACAAGTAACAAAAATACAAATTCAAATCAATCAGGTAAGTTCTACCTTTAGCATCGATATTTTAACGGACGCACCATATTATTACGTGCCATTTGGTTCGATAGGTACTTGATTTAATATCGACAGAAGGTAATAAAAGAGCAATTTAGTTACATATTAATAGTATTAAATTAATACGGTAGCAGTTAGCAACCGATCGTCGAATTAATCTTCAGAACGTACGGCCTTGACTGGACATACGGTGGCGCGGCGTGGCGGCGGCGATGCGAGCAAAAAATCAAAACGAACGTTACATTGCTAATTTTATTAATTTTTTATAGCACTTTAATAAACGTTTAGGCTATATGTAGATAAAACGCTTTTCCTTTTTCTATGTATGTTATAACGTTTACTTGTTTCAAAATCAAATTCAAACATTGTATTTAAAATATTGACTCTTGCTGTTATTGGGTATTTTACGTAATAGATTGAAATAGGTTTTGAAAATTTGAAATTGGTATTAGGAGTGCATACAGATTTATTTTCCAATCACTTCAGATTTATATGAATAACGATTTGGCTTCATAGGAACAATTAATCAGTAACAGTTCCGGCCAACTTTAATAAGGCGAAAATATCTGACGTTCGATTATGATTTTCGCCTTTCGATGGTCGAACGAGCCAGTAAGCTGCTCATACTGTGCAACGTAGCGATAGATTGGAATTTAGAATATTTTGCGTGGGTAGACTAGTACGAAATACTCGTGCGTAATACTGATAACCGCATATTAAAAGCACATTGGTCTTGCTTTCTTCAATACGCATTGCTTGAATAAAATAATCACGAAAAATAGTAATTCAATTTTCGAATGTTTTATTGGATCCGAAGAAAAGAAATGCATTGATGAGAATTTATGTTTTCTGATTTAGAACTGTCGCAATGTTCCTTGAATTTATTTATTCTTTATACTTCATTAGGGGTCTTGTGCCTAAATGTAAACTATTTTATATATTTTATATAAAATAGTTTCTATATTTTATATATTAATGCAAATCAATAGAATTGCAATTTTAAGCTTACTATGATCAGTCCATATAAGTACCAAGATTTCTGCCACGTATCGGGACACGGAGGGGTTCGTTTCCGCGGAGAAAGCACGTAAACCGTTATTTATGCTGAAATTCCTATAGATAAAATATCTGATTGTTTGTGAATAGTACCTTGAATAAAATACGTATTTTTAGTGAATTTCTATGTGATTTTAATATTTCTTTTGGTTTTTACTTCGCATAAAATCTTGGCACAATCTTAGTTTTCTTTTTGCATTGTCACCTCAACTGAAATCAAAAATTGTGTAGAAAAATTCACATAAAATTCTGTTTCCGTCGTTTACACACATTGAACTCGTCAGAGACGATCACCTTGATATTCCTTTTTTTACGTTTAGCCGCATCATGTCCGTGCACGTCATTGGTGTTAATTGTCAAGGAGATTCTCATCACTTGCATTCTGAAGGTGACGCCATTATGAATTGATTATATTTTTATTTCGAGAATTTCATGTATATATAATTGCAATTATATCTATCTGTTTTTTCTTTGATCCTAACACTTGCATGTGTATTCTCACTCTTATCTCTATTTAGGTAGGCAGAGACTATGGTATTTTAAGCATCAATGTCACTTATGGGTAATTTGGCCCTTTTTAGTACATAACCTAGGTACTTGGTATGTATGATCCTATTACTGACACTAAAAATCGATTTATATTTTCAACCTTTTAATGGTACACGTTTAAAGTTTGTGATTCGAATCATTGATGAGGATGTCTCCTATACATTGTAGGTAGGTACTTAATCTATAAAAAACGGTCAATAACCTGAAGATTAACCTAGCGTGCCAAGGTTGGGGTGACATTGGAAGCAGCAGTGCGCGGGCGGCGTCGTGCCGACAGTAAACCACACACACGCCTGAGATTAATCGTACATACACACACACACACACATCCACGTGTGCATCGTTTGCATACGAACTGGAAAATTAATAGACAAGTCATAACATTTTCATATGACATATTCTCAATACGTAGCCGGAGTTTTTTATCTTGATATAATATTTATATCAGATAGGTATACTTATTTCTTGTGCAATTTCTTCAAGAATTTCAAGTACGCCATGTCATTGCACTCAAATTGATTGCAGACTCATGATCGATCATCAATATCTACCTGATCTGTAATCGATTTTAAAACATGCGAGTTGTACTCGCACGTCGATAGTTCCGTAGGTCGTTTTTACATTTTTAAAACGTGTAACTTCAACTTAATTGTAGATAAATATTTTGTGTTATCTTTACTGATATTATAAAGCTGAAGAGTTTGTTTGTTTGGTTGAACGCGCTAATCTCAGAAAGTACTAGTTCATTAGAAAAAATATTTTTTTGTTGAATAGTGCATTTATCCGGGAAAGCTATAGTCTATATAACATCACGCTATGATCAGTAGGAGCGGAGCAGTAGTGAGATATGTTGCAAAATCTGGCAAACTATTCCAAATTACCACGCGGACGAAGTCGCGGGCGACCCCTAGTGTTTACATAAAGGTTTATAATTACATATTAACAAAAAATACTTTGGAATATAAATTTGCTTATTTGATGTAAAGCTAGGCCTTTGTATATGTTGTGTATATGAAGTCTAAATAAATACTATATATTAAACTATACATAAACGTCGGTGTTAGAAATTCCAAAACTATTTGTTTAGATGGTCTTGGAAATGTTTTATGGCAATTGACACTCTTAGCCAATAAAAAATCGTACAGACCTAGGATCGATAGATAATATTTGCGAAAAAATATTGAATTGGAAATGGAAATGTAAATGCATTTAACATAATACTGATGTCATTAGAAATGTATTTGATGTTAAACACATTACGTTTTTATATTCGCACATTTATGATTACGACGCTCTCGCCTGTCTGTCTAACATAAAACTTAAACAGGGATGATTATACGTTCCCTATAAGCACTTAATGGAAAGTTAAACATAACAAATGTAAATACAAATTTTATAACGAATTATCATGTAAATGTAAACTTTATTGCGTACAATTTACGACATATAGGCGTTAACGGAATGTCTTAAGGACATAAACATGTAAAAATAGAAGAAAGAATGTGGAAAATCATCATAAATCTTTGAGGGTAAGATTGTAATGTGATATAAACGGTAGGGAGTGAAATAAAATCATAAGAATCACAGTCAAAAGCCCATTTTAGATTTAGTCGCGTTTCTAAAAATCCTTGGAACGTCAAGGGATCCGTTTTATAGCTTTAACCGCATAATGTCGTTTAGAAAATGTATGCGGTTGGCATTTGTGAGCACCGTACCTAGGACCTAAGCTACTATGTGTCGTTGAACCCTAATAACTACAACTAAACGCATGATTTTTAATACTGCAGTTATTGCCAGGTATAAAAAATATATAAATCCATTTTACTACTTCAAATTTCTTGAAATAAATCGACAACAAAAACGTAAAATCATTGTTAGTATTTTACTCGTAAAGGGAGTGAATAAAATCTTAATCGATAGTTTATTTTTTATATTAGAAGGTGCTTTGCAAACGGCTCTTCAGATGGTAAGTAATGACGTACCTATGAACAATTGCAACAACGATACATTCAGAAATAAGCAAAATACTGAACAATCAGTTGAAAAGACCTAGCCATTAAAAGAAGTAGCCTGAGTTTCTTACCGGTTCTTCTTATGACATAGCCTAGCGAACAGGCCGTAGGTATATCGGCTGCCATCATCTTCTTGGATTCCTACTTACATAATATTATGATATAACTTCTAACTGGAAGAGCTAGGAGTTAAAGTAACCAAACTGAGGGTTCCAAATAGCAGAAAGCATACAATGGTGGATCCAAAAGGAGAAAGTAATATAAACTGGACACTGAAAGGATTGATCCTAAAGTTCCAAAAATAGAAAATCGTAAAAAAGGAGGCCTTTGCTATGCCGTGAAAAGATAATTCATAAATGACCTTCATGAGTGTTACTTTGTCTTCCGGAGCAATTTACCAGATTCTCAATTCACCAGATTCTTTATTACACAAAATATACAGAATATTCAAAGAAAATATGATGTACAAAAGCGAGCTTAACTCATAATGAGTTTTCTACCAGCAAACCTCACAGTGGTAGAGGAAAAGATAAAAAGATAAGAGAGCAAATAAAGTCTACAACTGAATAAGAAAGATGAGATACGATTTTGTGTTGTTAGCACAGAAAATATGTAGACTTAATTTTAAATTTGAATTGGACCTATATTCATCTTAAGAAACACAGACTATGGCAATTTGTTTAACCCTTTTCCTGTGTCTGTAATAAATAAATTATACATAACACAATATTAATAAACAGTAGCGTACGTGTCTGTATGTATACTCCGCAACTGATAACGTTATCAGTAGGAATTATAAGCGATGATTTAACCGTTGACCTCTACAATCTAGCGTGGTCACACAAATATAATCTAGTTATAAGGACATCAGTAATATGTTTGTAAACTGTTTAAATGGCTTATTTTCTATATACTCCACTTTACAGAAGACCACAGGCAAATAACTAGACACAGAGTTGTGTTCCTGTGGGTGAGTATAGGTCTCTAGCGCTTATTAAGAATTCGTTTTGAAAGAAACGTTTTCCGATCCCAAGGATACCCCATCTTGAAGCCCTGATGTAAAAAATGGGTTGGCAACACGCAAGTGCGTGATGCTTACCGATATTTTTTACAACACAACTGTACCGCTGTGTCACAGAATACTTAATAGTACTGTGTGTAGTTATTTGGCTGTGGTCTTCTGTAAGGTGGAGCTCCTTCCCCAGTTGGGCTTGCTCGCTAGTATGGTCCCCTACCTCTCTAAAAATACATATATTTTCAATTTGATTACTTAACACACTGACATTTTATTAGTAAGTAGTATTTAGTGTCATTCAATTTATATATTACTAGAGGACCCAACAGTTGTTATACAGCGCCACCTATTGCGTTCAATTGTAAATCTGAATCATCCAGATACATACATACATACACGAAATTACATTAAAACTGGCAGAGCCATTTAGAAGTAAGAAAAAAAAGGAGGAGTAGAAATAGGTAGGTACTATTATTCATGTTTTGTTCCCAGAGCAGATTAGTTTTATACATATACTAGTGGACCTGGCAGACGTCGTCCTGCCGGAAAAAGCTGAAATACCGACAGCAGCGCCACCTACCGGGTCCAATTGTGAATCTAAACCATCCAGGGCCCTACCCGAACACACACACAAAATTTCATCAAAATCGGTCCACCCGTCTAGGAGGAGTTCAGTCACATACACACGCACACAAGAAATATATATCGTCGGCTTAGATCGTTAACTTCGTAACTCCATTTTTTGGCTTAATAAACATTTTGGTGTCATTCGTTTCGGATTTTTTTAACGCATCTTTTCGTTGAAGTTTTATGTTTTTTAAAAAAATCGTTACGCGCGAAAACAACAAAACGTTAACTGCTTAACTCCATGTTGTCATTTTGTAACGACCAAACTGCGTAACTCCCCCCGCTTCAGTACTTCACGCAATGTGGAAGTGAATGCACGTAAATTTTTTTAATCTATTTGTGCTGCACACTGTGTTTTTGGCGTCTCAGGTAAGTTTTTTCTATTGTTTACTATTATTCTCACCCTAAGTTATTCTGTGACAAATTAAAACCTTGGACAAATTAAAAGCTAGGATCACTCAGGAAACAAGACGGCTGCTTCACTAACTCGGACCAAGAAACCAGCGAACTACTACTGGCAACCCACTTCCCAGGCTGCCGGATAGTAGACGACATCAGCTGGGACGATGACAACCCGCATACTCCTACAACCTTAGATTGGGACGTAACCACTAACATAATCACAAAGGAAAAGATCCTCTGGGCCAAACAGGGCTTCAAATCACCAGGACCGGATGGCATCTTTCCTGCACTACTGCAATGGGGCCCACCAAAGATCATAGACCACCTACAGACGCTTTTCAGAGCTTGCGTAGCGCACAGGTATACACCAAGACCATGGAGAGAGGCCAAAGTCATCTTTCTCTCTAAACCCAGTAAGGAAGACTACATGCAAGCAAAATCCTTCCGACCCATAAGCCTAACTTCATTTCTACTAAAAACCCTTGACAGACACCTGAGGGACGGCGCGCTAAAAACCGCACCGTTACACCTACAACAGCACGCATACACCAAAGGCAAATCCACTGAATCAGCCCTACACCAAGTGGTGTATAAGGTAGAGACGGCCCTAAGTGCCAAACTCTCATCAATAGGTGTCTTCATAGACAAAACACTTCACAATTGCATAGACCAAGCACTACTCAGATATGACGGCAATCCGACAGTCAGAGGCTGGATAAACAACCTAATAAGTCATCGGGCAATACAGCTTACAGTAGGCGTGACCACCAGGGCAAAGGTGACGAGAGGCTGCCCACAAGGGGGAGTCCTGTCACCGATCCTTTGGAACATAGTAGTTGACGGCCTGATCAGACGCCTTAACGATAACGGATACTTCACTGTAGGCTACGCAGATGACTTAGTAATCATCACCAACGGCAGTGCGGAAAACGTACTATGTAAAGTACTGCAGACCGCACTGAACATTGTAGAAAAATGGTGCACCGAACAAAAACTGTCGGTAAATCCTTCGAAAACGGAGCTCGTCCTTTTCACTAATAAAAGGAAGATACCAGAACTACAAACACCAAAACTGTTTGGACCCAGGCTGGAGCTGTCGACGGAGGTAAAATACCTGGGACTTACCCTAGACAGAAAACTAAACTGGGCAAAACATATGGACCAAAAGATAACCAAAGCCAGCATGATCTTTTGGCAGTGCAAAAGACTGGTAGTTTCCATGCAGCCCCTGCAGAGTGGGCTGTCGGTTACGCCTAGTTTGTGAAAGTGTCTGTTGAGTGGGCAGTGTCCTGTGAGGACGCCCACTATTATCCTGAGGTTTGACCTGGTTTGCGTGAGAAGGTTTCGCGAGAGTTTCCAGGTTGCGGATGGTACCGCTTCCTTGGTTTGTCTGCAACCTCCATTGTTGTTCCATTCCTCCTTGTGCAGTTGTGTTGTCCAGTCCTTGAGCCAGGCTGGCTGTACGGGATGGGCCCCGCGGTCGCAGTGGCGGAGCCATGCCTCGCTAGTGCGTCTGCGGCGTCGTTACCTGCCGAATCGCTGTGTCCCTTGATCCACTGCACGGTGACTTTATTGGTGCTTGCAACCGCTTGCAGTGCCCTGTGGCAGTCTAGTACAAGGCTGGATGTCTTTCTAGTGTTCTTTACAGCTGTTAGTACTGAAGCGCTGTCTGAAACTATCTTGATATCCAGGTTTTCTATGTCCCTGGCAGCGATCGCTCCTGCAGCTCTGGTAATGCCCATACATTCCGCTTGGAAGATGGTGTTGTGTTTACTGAGTGTTGTGGATATGTGGATGTTCAGGTCTTGCGAGTAAACGCCCGCTCCAATGCCCGTCAGCGTCTTGGAGACGTCGGTGTAAATCCTTACTTGATATGATTGTTATGTAATTCATAATCTTAAGTATAAATTGTAATAAAACATTACTGACTCTGACAAGCATTTTAATTTCACATCTTATGGCAGAGATGTCCTTTAAATTAATTTTGTCTCATATTAGAAAGATAGATTGGTACCTAAATGTAATTGAAGTATCTAAAGGTAGGTAGAAAGTATCCTACTAGTGATAGTGGTATGGCTTAAGTCCACTTTTTGGAATAGGAATTAAGGACTAACTTAATTCGAAAACTTCGTATATCCCAGATAAGTGCTTAAGTCCATCTAAAGCTGTGAATGAAACTAAACACAAAATGCTTAAGTCCATTTTTTATGTAAAGGCATTTAAAAAAACATGTTTTTCTCAGTTTTTTAGATTCAAAATAATAATTTTACGTAATAAAGAGATATAAATCGATATGCTTCTGAACAACTTATAGGAGAAAAACGATTTTCTTTGTCTCCTGAAAAGTTAGGTTGGATGGAGTTAGGAAGTTTACGATCTAAGCCGACGATATATTAAGATTATATACCTGGATAATTAAAAAGTATGTAATTATAAACTTTTATACATACATAATACAAATAAAAAAGTATTATTTTTATGATGTGAGAAACAAACCATTAGTACCTCCATGTGGCCGCCACAACACATTTTTTATGTTAAAATTTTAATTTATAAGATTATACCGGTTCTTATAGCCCTTTGCCTACCCACTGAGATCCTTGAAGGTTTTTTGTTTTACCTTAAAATACTTCCGTGTGTATGACCATTGTCTTGAATGAAAAATTTATCAAGATCTCTTTAGTTGGCGTCTGTGTGAATCGCTGTCCTCAATGCGGGTTACTTTGACTTGAGATGTCAAAGTTATTTAAAAAGACATTCCAATCTGAATTTTGAAATGTACTCTCAGTTTCATATTTTATTCGACAGTTTTATACGTATCTCCCCATTTCAACCCCCGTAGGGTTGAAATTTCTAAAAATTTCTTCTTAGTGCGCACTTATTTATTTACGGAACCAAAATTTCAAGTTCGTAGCCCTAACGGTTTAGGCTCTGCGTTGATGAATCAGTCAGTCAATTAGACAGTCAGTCAGGACAAGTAGTTTTGTATGTAGAGATGAGACCGTATTTTATATTATTATATGTAGACAAAAAGTATTGTTTCAGAATACAAAATCTTTTCTGTCATCATCAACTGTCTAAGGCTTAATTATGTAATTGGTATTTTCTCCTACTGCTCTTACAAGGTGGACCGACAACCTGGTAAAGGCTGCGGGTAGCTGATAGACAATGTCAACTCCAGATCCAGAATGCTGTGGAAATCTTTGAGGCAAGCCTACGTCCAGCTGTGGATGCTAATGGGATGAAGATGTAATTGACTGCAGGTGTGGTTTAGTGGTTGAAATGGTCACCTAGCCATTTTCTATTGCGCAGCGAGTTGTTTATGTGCGAGTCTGAATGTTTGTAATATCTTCTAGTGCGGTAGTCATTTATTTTAAAATAAATAACTAATTCACGTTAAAACCTCTGTCCCTGGATATACAATGGATATATCACGTTTCAGAAAAGATTCTTCCGAAATTTACGAGTAGATACTCGAGTAGATATGCTCGTCTGTAGTGAGCGATAATCCACATTTTTTTAATTCCCCTTGCTCTGAGGATGCTTATTAACGATTCCCTATAAGGCGAACACTAATCGGATTTGGAAAAGCGTCCGTACCCCTATTATTCTCGAAGCGGCTCTTCCGTAAAAATGGATATAATTTTTACCGGCCAACTTCATTTTTTTCTCGGTTGCACAACGTTGAAGGCAAATTGAATTTTTTGCCATGCTCCAGTGGACTAATTCGGCTAATGCATTTACATGCATGCTCCGCATCCAGCCTCGTATATACGATTTCTACCAGAAATTAACTGCACTCTAAATTTCTACTAATTCGACGTTTTTACTTGCAAAAAGTATCTAAGTCAATTTATTTATTGAAATTATTTATTGAATATGACATTACGATTTTTTCTCAAGGCAGAATGAATACAATGCAAAAAACTTACGTTTCTTCAGTTATGTTAGGATCATTGTTATATGCATATCAGACACAATTCCAGCCTCCAGAAATACATAACACCAGATCCTTAGCGAGTTCTTACGTCCTACCACTGCGTCACCGAGGCAGTCAAATTTCCAGCAGCCATTTAGGAATTTTCCTATCCGAGAAATACACCATCACAAAACCTTGGTGTTAAAAAAACGGACCGGCAACACGAAAATGATACCTCTGCTCTGATTATATATTATTTTCAAGCAGGAAACTAAAATAATGAACTTTTTGTACGCTGCATCTTCATCGGTAACATTATTTAAAATCAAATAACGTTTATTATTACAATAAAACCATGTAGAATATTTTGTTTTATTTAAAAATAAAATAATATAACAAACCGCAAACAGATATTTATAAACTATACCTAATTAACAATCAACATAGACGATTGTGTCATTGCTAAATCAAGAATAATATAATTTATGTAACATAATATAGGTATAGGAAGGTAGGTGGGGCAATTAATAAAATTATATACAACAAAGTATACTGTCACTAACTAGAATATTATTATACACTACTAGTACCCCGACTTCGTCTGGTTAAAATTATTTTTTACCCAATTAGAAAGGAAAGAAAAACAATTTATTTTCACAAACAAATGACGCACAACACAAAATTAGGGACTGAATTTTTTAAAATCCCTTTTTAATGCTCACTAACGTTAGTAAAGCATTTTGCCATTTATCCCTTTGAGCAAAATTTTAAGTCTTTAGACCCGTCTTGAATAATTGCGCAGGAAGAGTTTTAGGTCTCTTTGGTGGTATGTGCGGGCGGCGGGGAGCGCGACGCGATAATGAACCAATTACAGGATTGAAGGATTCGCGTCATTGGTTAATACTACCGAACTATGGACTAAGTATAAGACATGCGCGAACTAGGCCGATATTGTTCAAGATCTTTGCCAGCCATTATACTGTTATATACATTGGACAGGCTTGTTGGTCTAGTCATAGTGATTAGTAACCCTGGCTGTCAAGCAGGAGGTCGTATGTGCGAATTCGAATACAATTCTTTGGTTTTTGGGTGTAATTATTGTCGTAGGCGCAAGTGCGAATCCTACGCCAGGCTCGACTTTTTTTACATTGCAAAAAATATTTAATATAAATGATATTAAGTAATTATTGATGTAATACATAAGTATGTAAATATGTGTTTACAAATGTGTAAATGAATATGTGTTTTACCAGTTTTCTGGTTATCATGGTATAGGCTGTGCCTAGTTAGCTATTTAATCACAAGATCAGATAGCTGTGTATAAGTTGTCCAAGATAAAAAAGGACATACGAGTATATAGACTGACGTCAGTTTCTCAGAGGGTTATGTCCGTGCACGTCAGCTGATTTCCACTACGATATTGAACTTTTTTGTGCTACTTAGGAGGCAAAGCACATGGCCCGCCCGATGGTAAGCAGTTACCGTAGCCTATGGACGCTTGCAACACCGCTGGGTATCACTTGCGCGTTGCCGAACCTTTTAAAACTTTAAAATTTCTGTCCGGGAGTTTTGGACATTTATCGGGCGGATACGTCCAAAACACCCGGACAAAAACCCATCACCAGAACCTCGGATTTATTATTTTTTTGCAAATTTCCATTTGCTACGATCCTGATTTAATAATTCAACACCTACGTATTATAAAATGTATAGAAACAATAGGATATCAATTTTGCATGTTTCCGAGTTGCGGTTGGTTTTTAACCTAAATAGTTGTGGTTGTAAAGTCATGTTGTAGACATCGTTATCCTTTGTGTATGTTATAAAATATGCTTGTATCATGCAGGTTTGTTGACGTGGTTTGTCAAACATTTATTGCTTTTACATGTTGGCCCAACATACATAAGCCAATGTAAAACACTGTACCTATAAGAACCTCGAAGCTAAAATTGGAACATTCAATTACTGTCATTTTTCTAAAAAGTGCTTGCTATAAACGTAGGCTGGCTATGGCCAGTATTGGTGTATATTGGCCCAACGTATATAGTGCAACTTTAGGGCCTCCTTGAACTACGGACTTTAATCGGACGATAAATTTACTCGGGTGCTTAATAAATAGTATGAAAATAATTGCTATACGTAGTGTGCATGCTTGCGTACATTTTCTTACTAAATAAGAAACCGACTGAAAGTCTTCAGTCTGGTGTGGCATGGGCTCGAAATGTTAAAACATATAAAATACTTTTACTGTTTATTTTTTAAATACTATTTGGGTGGCAAACAAGCATACGGCCAGTTACTGTAGCCTATGGACGCTTACAATGCCAGAAGTATCTATCACTTGCGTGTTGCCGACCCATATTTTTTAAATGTCTATTGATTTATACGTCAACATAGAGCCTATACCGAAAGGACTACTAACCTGAAACTTTGCACAAAGGTTCCTTATGACATAAGTGAGCAGTAAGGAGAGATTTTTGGTAATTCAAGACCTAAACGGGTAAAACACCTGAAGTGACAAATATTATACAGGGCTAGCTTAGTCATACTCAAAATTGTATGAGATAGATATATATATATAGGTTTTTAAATTTTGAGGAAGACTATAACATCAAACAAAGGACACTACGTAGGGCATTAGCTACTGACGTGAGGAACTACAAAGTTTCTTTTTAGATATTCAATGGTGAATTAAGTTGAGCTACCAATAGTAGCTATGTTTTATTGTAATGGTAGCTCTAGTAATACTGGTCACATAAACATCTAAGTATACTATGTAAATAAACGAGTATAATTAATTTAAATATGACTGATCGCAGAATATAGGAAGATGTCTGCTAAGTACAATACCTTCATAATACAATATATTAGTTTTCATAATATTAACTTGTAATTATCGTTCAGGTTTTCCTCTATTAATAATAGAAGCTACGTGATTTAATATATTAAAGTGAGGTTTAATAAAATTATTTATTTTAATAGTTTTATAAGATGAGTTTAAAGCCACAGGCTACTACACGACACTCTCTACTCTCTGATCATGCTGACAACGCCAGGGATATCGTGTTGTGTGTTTGTGTGTCTGTTTGTTTGTTTGGTTGAACGCGCTAATCTCTCAGTTCGATTAGAAAAAAACATTTTTTGTTAAATAGTGCATTTATCCAGGAAGGCTATATAACATCACGCTATGATCAATAGGATCGCAGCAGTAGTGAGATATGTTGCAAAATCGGGGAAAATATTCTAAATTACCACGCGAAAGAAGTCGCGGGCGAGTAGTAGAGTAATAAGAATCAAGAAATCAAATACTTAGGGTAACTACCTCCCCGCTTTCCTAAGGACTGGGCCCAAGAAATCATCTAATGTATTAGACCATTAAACCCTCTCAACTGTTTTGATTGACACGAGGAGATTCGTGCCCTGCTGTAGGACGTATGAGTTGCCTTACTTGCAGTGTCGGCTTAAGGAGTAGCGGTAGGGTGACGGCCCTAGGGCTCTCAGGGGCGACCAAGGCGCCCCTTTATGCCTGACGTACCTTAAATTTAAGAGGGGGAGGGAGGAGGGTTGGAACCATAGATCTTCGCCCAAGGATAGTGCGAAAGCCGGCAGCTTCCTTGTATATTGTCCCATTTGCGTGGATGTCGGTTATCGCGTTAAAAAGTACCATATATCCTTCTAAGGAGTAAACTGGTGACAGTATGGTACCCAAGGAGCATCACAAGGAGCTGAGGTCGTCAAGCAATAAGATGGGAGGATGACTTAAAAATGGTCTTGGAACCACTTTGGATGAGAGTAGCGGCAGACAGAAAACAATGGAGAGAGTTGGAGGAGGCCTTTGCCGTAAGGCAAACCGAATTAAGAGATATTTTATAGTATAAGTGCAGTTTTAGTCTTGTAAATTGTGAATTTTTCTTTGAACTACTTTTATACAGTTCATTTCTTATACAAGAACTCTATTTAAGACACAAATTATGAAAATAAAAATATTTTCGGAAATAAAGGCATTATTATTATCCTTTTACAGGAAACCATCTCCCACCCAAATTTCATTAAGACCACTTGAGCCATTAAGTAGTGAAAAGATAACAGACAGACAAAAGAGTTACTTTCACATTTATAATATTAGTAGAGATTATTGGTTAGATATAGCCGAAATTTAGCCAGCAGGCGAAAATTTCATATCTACATTATAATAGCACCTGTAAACATGTAGGTAGAGTGAAACATTAATAATAACGAGTAGGTAGTAATAACAGTGCTATCTCTGATATCGGTACAATTGTTGGCACAACGACCACCTGTTTAGTCGCACGCTATTCTCACTAAGCCTCTATGGATGGTCACGCAACTATGTACCTATGGAGTAGCATACCTACCTAACTCTTCTCTGAGGAATATTGAGAAAACGAGTTATAGGTCGTTTCGCCCGCCATTTGTTCGCCCGAACGGGCCAAACAACCAAATTGCAACATTTAAAATATTTGATTGAGCGTTTCGCCCGATGGAAGTTTTATTACTTTTTATGTACAGACAAAATCTGTCTGTATATAAACAGTTGGCCCGTTCGGGCGGACAAATGGCGGGCGAAACGACCTATAACTCGAGCAAACATTGCGGAAAATTAAACAGATTTCTTTAGAAAATATTGAATGGTGTTCGTACAGCGCGAGAGTGGTCCAGTGGTGTCTGAATTAAGTTATAAACCCTATCTGAACTCTTGATAGAGAAGAGACTCGTACCTAACAGTGGGATATGTTGACTTCGAGGTTGGTTCAGTGGCTTAAGTAGATACTGTTAGAGAATGCCTATGGCATTAAGTCCGCCTATGTACTTATATGCATGAAATTATATAAATAATAATACCTCGCCATTTACTACTGCTCGGCGTGTTGTGGGTTCGATCCCCACGAGGGGCAAAAATTTGTGTCTGGGTGTACTTTGTGTCCGTTAATTGAATGTTTGTAAAGTCCCCCTTGACACAGGGCTTGTTCCCTAGTGCGGGAGCTGACTTTAAAAAAAAGTATGTCTTGCTATATTTTCAAGCTCATAATTAAGTAGTCATAATTCAAGTTGCGTGTTAGAAAACAGCTGGTTACTTACCGCTTTATAAACTGGCTTTATAAGTACTTAGCACCTTTATAAATATGAAGGAAATAAATACCTGAAACAAAAAAATACATATATTAATATAACGAACACTAAAAATAACTAAATGCACTTTATTTGTATTTAAACAATTATATCGCACCCACAGTGGAAAAATGTCTTAAGATGAAGCGTGTTTGTTCTGCAATTTATATCTTATTTTTAACAGCTAAAGTTCAAAATTGCTCAGTGACACTTCTCAAGTTACGCCTGTTTTCTACTAAGTATACGATATGGAAAAAGCAAGTTACTAGATAATAGGGACTTTCTCTAAGAAGGTTAAGATTAAATATCTCAGACCATATTGGACTAGAGTAGCAAAAGACTTGATTCCAAAGTATACAGTAAGAGGAGGCCGATACCACAAGACATAAATTAAGGGACTTTTTATAATTAAAATTAATCATCTTCTTATCGCTTGTTTAATGGCCATTTAGATCGTCCATATTTAGACCTCTGTCGTTATCTCACGACTGTTAACATCACGACTTTTTACGTGCCCTTTGAAGCACGGAGATGCTCATATGAAATACCACTATGCGGTCACCCAGGGTTACCGTGCCCTTGGTAGTTTAACCCGCTGATCGTTTACCCAACAGCGAGTGCACTTGGCTATGAGCGCCTTGCAATTAAAATAAATATAAGCATATCTTTGTTAATACTCAATGCCTGGTATAAAAAATGGCTGTTATTTTGATTTCTTCATGTCAAAAAAGCGACAAATCACCAATATAAAGTCTCTTGAACGAAGCCTAGATATAAAGTAAGTTAAATGATGAACGGGAAACATATTATATAACTTTTTTGCTGAAAATAAAAGCGAACAGTTATCCTTTTAAACAAATTAAACACTTAAGCTTTAGAGGTAGTGATAACTATAAAAATTTACCATTCAATCAGGTCAATCTCAGTTGGACAATAGCCAGAACGGCGCAGACGTTTCACAAGTTTTGCATAATACTTGATTCCAAACGCATTTGATGAATAAAATGCCACACTGGAGTGCAATTTTTTATTTCCACTACGAAATTTATTGGTGCAATGTATATTTACAGTAGATTTACAGCAACGCCGACGACTGCCAACTCGCTAACCACATTTGCAAGGAACAGAAATGTGGTTTTCTCAACTTTATTTTTATTGGATTCACTTTCATTTGTTTTACTATCTGCTTTTTCTTTTTCGAGGTTCTAATATAACATGTTTAGTGGAAAATAGGCCGAACATAAAATAGACCCTGTCATTTCCGTTGTTGTGTTTGGATAAAAATTTGTATGAACGCTGAGAATCTGGGTATACCTTTTGTGACCATTCATCATCATTATCATCTCAGCCAAAAGACGTCCACTGCTGGACATAGGTCTCCCCCAAGGATTTCCACAATTCTCGATCCTGAGCCGACCTTGTCCATCGGTTGCCCGCTGGACAAGGCCCGTTGTTGTGACCATTAATATGTTTATAAAGTCCCCGTCCCCTGCGAGTGCTACATAGGACTTACACTATAGTGCGGTCTTTAAAAAACGAAAAAGGTGTATGTGCTACAACTTTCTGTAAATAGGTACTGTTTTATCGGTCATCAGATTTTAGGTAAGACAAGAGACATTCGTAAAATTAATCGCACGATGTTTAGAGATTATTCGTTATCTAATCGGTGGGTGGCTCTCTGAGTTATCGTTCAGTGGAGGCCAATGATATTTAAAAAAATACCTAAATATCAAGCAATGAATTTTCATGTGAGTGGTATTAATGGTAAGTATTATTAAATAAATCTCTCCGGTCGTGTCGGATTGCCGTCCTATCGGACTATGAAAGTGAAGGAATAGTGAGTGCACCTATGTTTGCGCACACGCTTGTGCACTATAACTTTTCTTGCGCAGTTGGCTGATCTCCGTTGAGATTGGCCACCGTGACCGAAATCGATCTATACAACTATTATTATTAGATAATAGAGATTATTAGAATATATTTAATATCCTTAAATATTAAAATACGGAGTTTTGCCGCAAGTTAGCAAGCGTCGCGTCGTCTATAGCCTAGGCGCCGATAACGGCTTGCCATCAGGCGAATCTTAGAAGAAGATACAGGTGGTACTTATAATTGCTTCACTCTTCAAGTAATTTTCATTTTTTAACGTTATTGAATTTATGCTTTTGGATTCCATAAGACTCCCTTATAAAGGAAGAGATCCGTGCCCAGCAATGGGACTAATGAGTGGCTCTTAGGGACTTTTTAGGAATTTTATATAAATGCAGAAAGACAGTTATGTTAATTAACTTTATTCCAAAACAATTATAAAATAATATAAATAATTTAATTTTAAATATCTATGTATAGTATTTGGCTATTACATAATACAAATAATTAGGCAGCCAATTATATTTGAAATTGCATAACAAATTAAATTTAATGTATATTATATTATTATTATTATATTTAGATACTTACCTACACTTGACTAGCATTAAATATCAAACTACGACCACAGTACATATACATACTGTGCTACGACAATTACAATCAAAAACGTATAATTTAAATTATACAATGGATTTAAGTGTTACTGCAAAACGTCGTATGTGCAGTTGCGCATTTTTTAGTATAACTTGAAATGTAATCATTCCGTACACATCACACTTGTTTTGTATTAAAAAATGTGACAAGTAATATTCTGAACGTAACAAATAAATTTAAAATAAATTGGAAACAATGCTACTCAAATTGTCGTAACTCATGTGTGCACTTACGACTTTTTAAGTTTAATTCTATTTAACATGAGTGTTCGTGTAGCGTCGAGCAGTCGACGCATATAAATTATACATGTAGATAGGATTCCATACGGAAGTCATTAACGTTTTGTGACCTTCGCTCGCAACGGGACCGAGTAGGAATTACTACGCCCTATTTCCCTGATGATGTAATAGAACAAACCTAATAATCACGTGTCATATTGTGGTTATTCGTTCACGGTTTCACACCAACGTTTAATGATGACAAGATATTAAGTTTAAGATAGGCCATTTTAATATTGTAGGTATGTAGATTTTAATTGAAATAAGAATAAAGTACTTAAGTATTTAAGCTACATTGTCACAGTTTAGAAGATGCACCTAAATTGGTAAGCTCGTCCTCTGAAGTATTACCAACCATGGTAGGGCACTAGTACCTAACCAAAACATAAATAATCTAGTGACACACCTACGTCTGACTTTGTAGATATACAAAACAAAAAATATTTTCCTGTACGCTTCACTGTTACCATGTAAAATGTAAACAAACAGAAATAATAAAACATTTTCGCGAGCGTGTCGCGTAAAATGACTAACCAATTTTCACATCAAACCATGTTGATATTTGCAATTAAGGCGCTAAGAGAAAGGCAATGCAATTCATTGAAGTTAAAAATACTAACAAAGAGTCTTTTTGAGTTACATAAATCGAACAGTTTGGTGTAAGTGATTAGATGTTGTTATCTAAAAAAGGCGCGAAGCTTCCACGGCAGTGGCAAGGCCGTTTAGCACGTGGCTGAGGCGCCTGTTGCTAGTTGCCTCGTCCCGCGCGCCCGCCATCTTGCGGCCACGCCGTGCGACGTTGCCGCTCCGAATACGCTCTCCGGAATGGCACGAGAATTTGGCTGTAATGTCAAGTCGACGGCCTATCATAACGAAATGTGTGCGTATGAATTTAGAATACACATGTCATAATCGCATAATTTGTTAAAATGCCGGACTTTTACGGTTAATATTCTTGTTCTTTTATCTATCCTGTTTAGACACCTACATTACTAATTTAAATCTTTAAAAAATTCCACTATTATAACATGTGAGCTGTATCATGATGAACTTTAATTGAACTACTGGTACGTAGATATTCGGTGACGAGGTAAGGCATTTAATTTTGACCTTGATGATTACAAATTATGCATACCGATTACATCTAAACGGTTACTGACACAGGTAGGAATTATCATCATACTTACATTTTAGACATTCATATATCAAATTACACAAGAGTAATACATAGGTACACGATAACATAACCTCAAAAGATTTAATTTTATTTTCAATCGCTTGTAAAGGTAAATCATTAAGCATACAGAGAAGGGCGATAACTTTCACCCGTATTAAAGCCTGATTAAAGTTTACAGTTACTTAATATCTGATACCTAGTGTTCCAGTTTGGTTGTAATAGCTTTATTTTCAGATTATTTTGTAGAATTAAATTTAAAACTATTAACATATGAACAATAACAATCATATGACTTTTACATAGTATTTTAAGTTGAAAATCAACAACTCAATTCATTGGACACACGGAGGCTGAGGCTAGTCATATTTATATGCAATCAAAAAGCCATTTCATGCTGCTGTGATTGTTCAAATTGCAACTGCTAGATGCAAAACATTTAAGTTATAGATCATCATAATGATCAGAAACACCCTTCATCTAAGCAGTTATTTGGTATTGACGACAAAAGGTCACAATATGCACAATACCAACTTTCTTCACAAGATACGACCTTTTGTCATCGTCGCTAATTAAAAAAATATAAAGATAACAGTGAATAGCTAAGTACTTAAAAATATCGCTGAAAAATATGATGTAGATTTTTTTTAAATTATTTAGGTAAGTATGTCTTATACCTAAATAATTCAAAAAAAAAATCTTAATCTTTAAAAAAGGACGAGCTTATTTATGTGCATTGGTGAGACATGTTTAATCCAGTTTTTCAAAATTTTGCATATCCAAATAGGTACTCAATTGTCTAGTTATCATAGTGTAAACAAGTAGATTGTATAAATATTTGGCGAGTCTAAAGTTGGGTCAAACAATATGACGATCTACGCACATATCAATTTATTTCTCTAAAAATAGATCGACCGTTATCGTCCAAACGACTGTTTGTAAACATTCATGACGTAATTTGTACACCTTTCAAATGTCGTTTTCCGCGAACTAACATATTACTACAAGTATACTTACTATAAACATTTTTGATACCCCAGAGTTTCCTTATTATATTCTAAGAATAATATCAAGGAAGATATGGTTAAAGTGTCTCAACTGTCAGATAGGCCGTGTAATTTTTGTTACGTTAATAAGCTTGTTATACCGTGAAATCCCCGTAGAGTAAGGTCAAATAATATTTTTGTAAAAGTCATGGAGATATTTCAAATAGATATAACACGAATAGTTACGACGTTTTAAGAACGCTTGGAGCATTGTTGTTGCTATGCTATAGTGAATGGATATTTTATATTTATTTTTATATTACTTTTTCCATCGGCACGCGCTCTTACATCATAAGACTGTAAGCAAAAAGTATGAAAAAAAATCTAATACGAGCGACCGTTGTTCTATCAGACAAGCACGAATGCGAAGTAAAGTGGCTCTTAATATGATACTTGGTAATACTTAGCTACTTAATTATTTAAATTAAGGACAACATTCTTGATACAAACCGTTTCATTATATTTTGTCAATATTTTGCACAAAAACGCTAATATAAGGCTGTGCTTAGTTAGATAATACTTGTTCTGTTGGCTAATGCGCTCTGACAGATGTCAACGGTCTCTGTCAATGACCGTCCCACGTGGACTATAACGCTTCCAATGAAAAAATAAAAGATTCAGATATATTAGCTACTATTCGTAGAATCACAGGGTTGTTTCAGTTCAAACCCCAAATGGAAAATCAAATGGGAAATATTGGATCATATTATGAATTTTCTTTTTTTGGGAGCAATGAGTCTAGATTTGGACTGGAATAAGTTGGCTCATGGACTTATTGGACTTGTATACCTATACGAGACATACCATACCATCTTTTATGTTTTTTATTCTAAGACTTAAATGTCAGAAAAAAAAAAGAGTAGGAAATGTCCTCTATTTATTTTATCTTCTACGACATCTAACAATAGTAATATAGTAATTATCATCCGTCACGACCATTCAACTGAACGTTTAGATAAATACTTCGCGGAAATATAACTACACAACACCTGAATAGGCAGTTAGGTTGTACGTTTTGAATGCTTTGATCTTTTAGAAAGAAAAAATAGCACGAGAAGCCCATTCTCACGTAAAATAGTAAATTATTTCGTAGAAGATGTTAACATGTAATACAAAGAATAACCGTCGTATCTACCACATACGTTTTTATTGGTCTATCTAAATGTCAAAAAGTCGTATGTTCACATACGACCAATTTTATTAATTTGAAGAAATAGTAGTTTAAAGTCAGCGTGTGAAAGATATATTGTAAAGATTGTGCGAAATGGAAGTTTTTTTTTGTCGGCATCGTGCGTTTGATACTACTGGTGTTGCAAATTGTTCATAGGCTACGGTAACTGCTTAACATCAAGTTTCTTCAAGAAAGGAGTTATAAGGTTTTTGCAGGGTCGGCAACGCACAAGTGATACGGGGAGTATTGCAAGAGTCTATAGGCTACGGTAACTGCTTAACATCAGGCGGTTCGTATGCTTGTTTGCCTCCTCCTTCTGGTAGTATAAAAAAGGTGGGTTATGCCTATGCTTATACTTCTTTGCCACTTTAGTAATCGCACCTTCCACTTAGAAGGGCCTTACCTACTACTTGTACCTGAGTGCGTACTTTTTATGTTGACACATTAGTTCTTTAAAACCGGCCTATATGATGTAACTAAAAATGTACGGTTTTCGCAATTTTTACTTTATCTGTGCTATAAGACGTTGATTCGTACCAAATTTCAAGATTCTGAGTTCACGGGAACCCTGTAGGTTTTGATTCCCTTGCGAGTGTCGAAAATTTGCGGCATTAGAAGTTGATTGCGTTGATTTTTTCACAGCTTTAAGGGACAGTAGACCTGAGTATTTGATATAAATTTCAGCTTGATACCTCTACGCGTTCCTGAGAAAAAGGGTCTTGACAGACATACAGACGGGCGGACGGACGGACAACAAAGTGATCCTACAAGGGTTCCGTTTTTTCCTTTCGAGGTACGGAACCCTAATAAATCAAATCAAAACTACAAATTACTCGAAATGTTCATCGATCTAGATCGATACTTCAACATCAATATTAAAATCCCCAATTTATTTTAATCATCTAGAAATTTCCTAGATATATCAAAGTTAATACGTTGTCGACATTAGCGGTCAATCAGGGCCAACTCAATGGGACCGTTTTAGGTACGATACCTATCGATAATTTTGTCATGATCGTCGACAAACACGCGATACCTACATCACTAGTTGTGATAAAAACTAGTTATAATTAAAGGTTAGGAAAATTAATGATAATAGTGATAACATACAAGGCAAAAATGTAAATAAAAGGAGTGAAAAGAGGTTAAAATAAGTCCGACTTAGGATCGCTTTCCCTTACAGAAGACCACAGCCAAATAACTACACACAGTGGAGTTGTTTTTCTGCGCTCGACTAGATAGAACCTATGTACAATTATCTTGTGTTCATTAAGGAGTTCGATTTTAATCACATAAGAAACGTTTTCCTATCCAAGGAATACCCATAAAAGCACCCTGGGTAACAAGAAAATAAGGCAGAATAACATTAATAAAAAAATAAGGTTTTCTGAAACCGTATTCCTTATTCAGAACAAGTGCCACACAAACAAATCAATTGAAATTTTAATAATTCTGTACATGAAAAAACGAATGTGTATGAAAAAAAATACTATAACAATCAATCAATGTACACACATTGATTCATTGAATTTTTTTTGACTTGATGCGTTCAGATAGCCAAATTTTGAATTAAGAATACGAGTTCAAATTTAGAAAACCGTATATATATATGTGGTGCCCCTAACGCCTCAGGTAATCGTCCATAAGAAATTGGATAATTAGCAACCTGATAAATAACCACAGGGGGTTCCATTTTCAAATAAGAGGTTTTCTAAGTAAGAAGCAAAAACCTTTGTCGAATCTATTTTCGTCTTTTTATAAAATTAATTAATAATTTTCCATTCCAAGTATCCAAGAAACGGATATAACTGAATATTTTAACAGTAAATAATCATAAAAGCTGCTCGCACAACGCCCAAGCTCCTTTGACAGTTGAAATCAAGAAATCGCTAATAATAGACTGCCTTAAACCTGCCTGAGCCTTGCTAACTATTCTAACACAAGTTATGAATTCCTTTATATACATCGACCTTCTTACATTTTATTAGAAATGATATCCGTGTGGTGGCGGATTAAGAATACAAATGTCACTACCCCCTTCTATCCCGAGGGTGTCGTAAGAGTCGACTAAGGGAGTAAGTCTAGCAGACAATATCCACCGGAAGAGAGGGAAAACTCGAAATAAAACCCTATTCCAACCCGTCTGGCCAGCGTGGTATAGTAGGCTAATATCCCTCCAAATGTTTGGAGGAGACCCGTGCCCAGCAGTGGGACGTTTATGGGTTGAGATGATGATGATGATGATGATAAAAAGAACTGAAGTAGGTAACTTTAGTTTTTTTTTAATCATAAATAAGTATACACTTTCGGGAGTCATTCTCTGTTTTGAATTGAATTGTATTTTTTGAAGTGAAAACTTCTTTAGGCGCGTTGAGCACTTTTGCAGTCGATCAACTCGCGTCATTGTCGAATCGAACGAACTCTTTCCATATTCAAAAATAATAATCTAACAGTTTGACGATACATACACATATTCACAAGTTACTTAGTTTTCACTTCTATCGGCATTCGGTAGCCCCCAAATACAATAATATAAAAATACAATTCAATTTTAAAAATGGAATATTTTTCCATTTATATGGCTATACTGTCGAGCGAAAATAAAACTATTATATTGCCCGTGGTTTCGCTCGGTGTAGGTAGATAAAAATAACCTATGACATTCGGAAAAGTATGGCTTTCAATAAGAAGGTTTAAAAATGGTTCTTGATAATAGTACATTTTAACATACAAACTATACATCTTTACAATATTAGTAGGTAGATGTTTATTTAACGATGAATACTTATTTTTATGTGGGCAATTAATTTCGTTAATGGACATGAGAAGAATAGTTGCTACAAGCAGCTTTTATTCAAAATATCGGCCATTTTAATTATACCTACAGGTTACCTACGTAATTACGTTAAACTATTGAAACACGTGCACAAATGCGCGTGCAGTTTTTATAATCATAATTTTAATTTAACATTCTGGTTATCCCACGTTTTTGTCAGCCATTGAATGTATTGCATAATAGATATCTAAAAATATACTAAAAAGACGTGTGGCACTCGGGGACTGCCGCGGTAAAGCTATTGCATATTTTTTAGTATGATTTTTTTATCGAAACAAATAAAAAAAATACTTTACAGAATTATCTAAATCATTTTATTTTATTCTCAATGATTCATAAAAATATATAATAATAAAAATGAATACTTGTAATAATTCCTGAAGACTCCTTATACTATAATCTTTTTCACATTTATATTCTCTTAGATCAAAACCTCCTTACACAAATTTGACATATTATTATTGGCCGTTTAGAGAATTCGTCATTAAAAAAGTATCACCGCTGTTCCGGTCGGGGTGGGGGGTGTTAGGATTATTATTTTCGTTACGGAATTTCTGGATTCGGTCTCCACGCCCAAGGCCCGTGATAGAAGATATGCAATAGCTTAAAAACTAACGTATAGATTGTTAGCTGTGCGGATTGACAGATTGGTGACCATTTTCTGTAAAACGAGCGAGCCTCTTCGTGCCCTAAAAAGCACGTAAAGCCGTTGAACCTGCCCTTGATCTTGTCTTTGATTGATTAAAGAGTGCTGACTTATGTATATTATAGGTAAGTATTACTAAGATTTAGTAATTATTAAACTACAATCACAATTATGCTGACGTAACATATACCATAATCCCGGAAAATTCACGGTCCTCGTGGGAATGACGTCAGGGAAACACTCGAAATTGAATTTACCAAAACGTAATACACGCCGAGGAAAACTAAAAATGTAGTAACAGTTATAATATACAAATATAAACTTTAATAAATTGGGAATAAAGGTAATTTTCGGTTGAAAATACACATTTGGATTGTTTTATATCTTAATTCTAATATAATATAAACACCCTAAACGAAAAATCGTATTTTGCTCTGCTATAAACACGTTTACCCTTTATTACCTCTAAATTATCCACCATTTAAAGGTTTTCTGTAAGAAAAAAGGTTTGCTGTAAGAAAAAAGGTTCGCTGTAAGAAAAAAAAAATACGCAAGGACAATAATGATCGTCAAATAGCATAATACCTACGAGTCAAAACAAAGTAAGTACATAACACTGTTATTAATGGCCGAAAGCTGCACATACATTGAAAACAAATTAGACACCATATTTTTTTTGTCAATAGATTTTTTTCTTTGCTTAATCAGATGACCTGGTTAGAGCTGCAGGCAGGCCGCTCAAGACTGGCCTTTTTGGAAACATATGGGAACCTTCGTTCAGCAGTGTACATCGAAAGGCTGAGAAGAAGAAGAAGAAGTATCTGCCTGTTTTTGCCCGTCATGCATGCCTAAAGAATTTAAATTATACCTAATTAAATAAATACATTTTGATTTGACTCGACAAAACATACAAATCAGATCATTATAAAAAAATTCATTTACAATGTTAAAAGACATTCCAATAATACCGCGAATAAAAACGCCAAACAACTTTATAAAAGCGTCGAGCTGTAAAATCACCCGGCAAAGCCGTTGCTAAGCAACGTAAAGACGCCTTCACGAGCTTTTCTCCACCCTCCCGTCAGACAAAATCACCCAACCTTAACGATATGAAACCTTTGCATAAAAGGAAAAAATCTCTATCTAATATTCAGACCTAAAACAAGGTAGACCGAGCACCTGGTAAAGTTCGCAGGTAGCCGATGGTTAAGGTCAACTCAGGACCGGATGCTGTGAAAATATTTGGGGAAGGCATATGTCCAGCAGTGGACATCTTTTGGGTGAGATTGTGATACAGACGTCTGTAAAATAAAGTCTCTGTTTGAATGATGAAGAACTGAAATACAACATGAGCAACATCTATTTAAAATAAAATAAAAAAATTACCGACTAATTTGGCTGTTATCTTTTGTTCAAAGCCCTTCGATTGATATAATTTTGATCGAAGCACATATTATTATTACTTACTCGGTCAAAATGGTATGTACGTACACTGTACTAAAATAACATACATATTTAAGCTAATAACTTTCACTTAAACCATGTAAATGTACGCAGAAACATAATTTAACATAAGGCATTGAATAATAACAGTCATAAAAACACTAAGCTTTCTGCACCTAGCAATTTACCTTAAATGCGTGTACGTAATTCATTTAAAGGTGAGAACTGACTGCTTTCGCAAAATGTTTCAAAATTTTTGAAGTGAAAACTCCTTTAGGCGCGTTGAGTATTTTTTGGGTGACCAAAATTATGGAACTTATAACGTCATCGTCACCGAACGCTTTACATGAGCTATATGTATACTGTGCATATATGTGTATTTTTGGGTGAACAAAAGCCCCCTCTGCTTTGCTTTTGTTTTAAAAATAAAATAAAAAATAGTAAGAGTGTGTTTACCACTTAAAATCTTTTTATTTTGCACAAATTGTCACCAGTCAGCAATCACCTTTATACAATGTTGGTGTTGAATTGAGCAGCTTAATTACGCGCTGGCAAAGTTTACGCGCGGTTGCGTAATCGTCTAGTAATCGCAACGTAATTGTCGTATCGGCCGACATTCAGTTTCAACGGTTTAAGACGACAATTGAATCTGTAATCGCGTTCGATTCTTAAACAGTTTCGTTTAGAAATTGCTGGATTAAGCGATTTGTTTTTTAACAAATGTTTGAATAAGTCTTTCAAAAACGTCAATCGAATAAGAGTATTATCAGGAACCCTACATTATGCGTGACCCGACATGCACTTGGCCGGTTTTTTGAACTAGGAAATACTCCTGTGTTGCATTTATTTGGGTTGGCAAGACTAAGTTTTGCAAGCGTCTATAGGCTGCGTTAATATGCGTGTTTGCCAATAAAGTAGTAGCTAGAAAAAATCTTAGATGGCGAAACGTCATACACATTTGACTACCTCTTCGGCACAAGAGCGTGATGCTGTGATAGACATAATAAAAAAGATCAATAACTATATCTCTAATAAGGTAGATAAACCAATTAGCAACCTTCGATTATAGGTCACACAGAAATATTTCTCAGTGGAAAAGTACAGCAGTGGTCTGGTTTCTTGAGGTGACTTAGGGGGTGAGAAACGCGCATGCGTATAACTTCCACTTGTTGCATCCACGTGGCTTTGGGGCCTACTCACACCAGGGATATAATGGAAGGAGGGTAGTGTGGGAAAACGTAAAGAGCTGTCACCTGTACCGACAACTGTAAGCTTTACCTTACTCTGTGTTACACAAGGCTACACATGTAGTATGTCTTTATCATGACGACGATAGTGATGCATACAATCAGATCCTGCTAATATTATAAACGCGAAAGTTTGTAAGTATGGATGGATGGATGGATGGATGTTTGTTACTCTTTCACGTAAAAACTACTGAACGGATCTGAATGACATTGTTTACAGCGATAACCGACATCCACGCGGGCGGAGCCGGATTTACCAGCTTTGGCCCGCGGATTCACCCGCGCGTACAATACCAAAAGATTTTTTTTTATATAACTTGGGTGGAAAACAATCAAACGGCCCACCTGATGCAGTTACCGCAGCCTATGGACGCTTGCAATACTAGAGGTATTTTGCTTGTTAACACGTCGTTAGATCACAACAGAGGCCTATTCAAATAACTCTGTCACCAGGTTGACTACTAACCAAACGATAAGAAGAAGACTTGCTTGTTGGCGACCCATTTTTTTACACCAGGGCTTTAAGATAAATGTCATAAAAAGTTGCCTATGTGCTATTCCAGACTATTTCTGTGCTAAATTTCATTGAGATCCATTCAGTAGTTTTCACGTGAAAAAGTCACAAACATTCATACTCACAAATTTTCACATTTATAATATTAGTAGGATTTCTTGTCATATTTTGTGTTATTGATATCATCGTTAAGTATTTTTCTTTTTTCTTTTTCATTTACCTTTTAAGTAAATAGTTTAGAACGGACCGCGAAACCGTACCTATATTTAGACTAGACCCACAAAATGACAACAATTTTTACAGTACAAGCTTTCAAATCGGTCAAAGATACGCTTTAACTAGAAATGATACGAACATCTGAAATAAGAAAAGTCCAGTCATTCGCAAATTACAAGGTATTCTATTAATAAAACTTCTATTTTAAAATTCGATACATCTAAGCAGCCTTAAAGATGTGCTTCTCATAAAAAAGTTAAAGTGATTGTCACGGTTGAGTAAGGAGTTATAAAAACTGAAACCATTTTGGGACTATTGGGACGCAAAAACTTTGACGAAAACTGTCGATCATTCATTGAACTTGTATCAGAATTTCTAAACGAAATACCATTTTCAACTTCTAGAAGCGTTGGTAACTGAGTGGGAAAATAATCGACTTGTGTGGTATGATGTACGAGTTCAAGACCGACCGGTAGTACTTACTATTGTGAATTTCACTTTGTGAAACTTATACGTTTAGTACATACAAATAATGTATCACAGCAAACATCTGTTTTATAAGAAATTCTAAACGAATGTCTGATCCACCAACCCGCATTAGGCTAGCGAGACCCGAGAGAGATTACTTATTAATACTATTGTTTTATGCGACGACAAAAAAATAAAAAAGTAAAAAAGGAATATTCAAAGCAAAATAAATGCAATTTAATAAAGTGGGTAGGTGCTCTAACTATACAGGTTCAGTTTTTTAACCATTTTTCAAAAAAAAAATCACACGCACAGAATAAATTACATAGCTGTCGATATACTTATATTTAAATATATATAGCATTAAAACAAAACAACCCTCGTCTAAAAAATAATCAGCAAAAAAAAAGTTAATAAACAGAAGTTTAATAACTATCCTAATGAATATTTTTTTTCTGAAAACCAATTCAAATGAAATGAATGGTATTATGTTCTTATCGTGGAAAATGTTCTCTAGTCATTCTATTCCCGGAATACGTAGGTATCCACGTGGATAACATACCTATTTTTAAATACCATATACAATTAGAAATAACTATTTGTTTACTAAACGCGACCTTGAGCACGTAAAATGTTAATCTTAGTCGGGTCTTTAACTTTAACAATAAATATGTTGAACTCTCGCACACAATATCGCTCTTGATCTTCACTCACGTTAAACAATAATAAACATAGGCAAACACTGACTTTTTAAATTTGTTAATCATTTTTAAAAAAAAGTTTGCGTTAAATTATCATTTTATTTTTCTACTTAATTTAAAAATGCCAAATCACAAAAAAAACAAAGTGTACGCGTATTTTTATTTGTAAGTATTTTTCATTAATCTATCTATATATAGAAAAAAATATCCCTTTTTCCCTTGGACACGCCATTACTTGAGAACGACTATTTCATTAATTTTTTTTTAAAGGTTTCTAATTCTGATACTTACTTATTGGGTTCTTACGGAAAAAAAGTAAAATAGGAACGTACCTATTGATTTCAATTATTTTCACATTAAATAGGTTCTAACTGATATATCAAACTTTTTTTTTGTTTTGAAATAGAAAATGGATAATTCTTTAAGATGAAGACGAGCTATGAAGTAAAAAGGCCTGGCACCGTCAAGGTTGCGATTGTCACAAAGTCGGCGCCCGCGCACCGATCTCGCCTGTAACTGTGCAGTTCATTAACCTCTCTTTGCGAGTGCGTCAGCTAGCTCTTTATAAAGAGCAAAGCGAGAAAATAAACCTGCGATAACCGCATCTGTACTATATTTCTCACAATGTAAGTCACAACTGGTGAACGAACCATGTCAAATAGGTTACAAACCGGTCAAGTATACAAGGGTATTACTACACCGGTTAATTGAAGGTTAACATGACTAATCAATCTCAAATTTAAAGGAAAAGTATAAGGCAGTAACTGCGCAGGATATCGGAGATGTTGGCATATTAGATAAAACGGATAATTTATAAGCAAGTTTAGTTCTCTACAAGGTTGGTGCAGGTTACAAATGTCAAACGAGCGATAGAAGCGCAATGTCAGTAAAATGTCACAGTTTACGATTGAATGCTCTTGTACTTACCGAGTTCACGGACAAACCCGCAGGCGGACGAGTGGGCTGTACTCGTAGAGCTAGTTTTAAAACGATATAACTCGTCTACTTCAAGCCTAATACGCTACATATTAACACGAACTACAAAGTAAATTACCAACCATTTTACGGTAAATGCCGGCAACAAAATAAACCCTTTCGCAGAATATGAAACTGGTAATATAAATATTATAATGTAAGAGACATCTTGTTGATATTACGATAAGAGTTCGATCATTATCGCGAAATATAAAGTTTAATGAGCTGTAACTTTTTATTCGAAATGTATAGGGATTTAATTGAGTAGGTAACTGTCTATTAGTATTATAAACTACATTACAAGTCTAGGCAAATAAATACAAAAAGTTATAATGAAAAATCTATATAAGTAATCGCAAAATGTACCTATGTAGGTAATGAGGTAAATGTTTCTTTTAATTTAGTCAATGTTAATTACTTTACGTCATTTATATTTTATTAGCAATTCTTGAATTTAAAACATGTTTTTAATATATTCATTATTTCATTTGCATTTTTGCTTTTCCCGATACAGACAAATGATAGGTAGGTAATAGGTATAAAGTAGTTTAAAAATAAGAATACTGCTCTTTTTTATTTGAAACCTCATTGATCAAACGTCAAGCAACTCTATTTTTTCACAATATTAATATTAAAAATATGTGTTTCTAAAAATGGGTTGTTTAATAGAACCAATTTTATTATTCTAAAAAAATAGGAGTCTAAACCTTTTTTAATATTTATGCACATTTCTTTTAGCTTTTACCGCATATGATATATGTATTATAGTCAGTACTATCTATAACAGAATACCTTGTATGAGTTAAATTTACTGAATATGCAAATAAGAACTCATGAAACGCCTTTGTTTAATTTAAGTAATAACTCTTTACGACACCTGAATTATGTAATAAGTGTAATAACATGATAATATTTTTTACAAAATCATCCATCAATGAAGAATATACGTTATTATAATTAGGGTTTAAAGGACTTTATTACATACAAATAAAACCAACTTAAATCTCATTTCATTGGTAATTAAATAAGTTCTTATAGAACAATTGCAGTCTCTTTCTGAGTTATGTCACCAAGGTTGTACACTTATCGATTTTATGAAATAGTATTGGAAAGGAAAACTTGTTATTAATATATTTTTATTTATTTACTGACAATTTGAGTAATATTGAATGGAAGTAGGTTTAAAGGTAGTTTTCATCGTGTCAACATTTTAATTTTTGACAGAATCATTTACAATGAGAAATGTGTTTTTTATTTGTATGTTTATCAACATCAATAGCGATATGGCTGGCGATTTGTTTAATTAATAATATGAACTTAATGTGCATTTATTTTGGTTTGCTGCAATTTCTTATGTGATAATAATTAAATACGTTCGTAATTACATACAGAAATTTAATTAACTTAATTTAAAGACTTATTTATGTCAACATAAAACCTTGACTAGGTCTTATTTATAAAATACTAGCGATTCAACCCGGCTTTGCATGGATGTTATTGAGATTTTCATATAAAAGTATCAATCTAATTTCAGAATTTTCCCTTGAATTTTCCAACAAAAATATTTCAATTAAGTACCTAAATAAGTGACAACTAATTAATTGATAAAATGACAATTACGAATACAACCATATTTATATTATGCATTGATGTATTTTTCTTCTTTATCTCGATCATTTAAAAATCTTTTTTTTTTTCTTAAAAATGCCTAGGTATATTTTTATTTTAAATAATGAAACCTCTTATTTTTTTTTAACTCTCAAACAGTTTTCTTCAAACTCAGCTTAGGAGTTCTAATGTTTATTTTTCACTATGTCCTATCAAGTCACGCCATTGCAAATAGGGGGCAAGGCGCATGATAACGTCACAAATACATAGATAACACACGATTTAGCGTGACGTGCCAATGAAATATAAAAATAGATAGACGTACGTTTATGTAATATCTAAGCCATATGTATAAGAGGTGAATTTCAACAATGAATTCAATTCTCTCTCGGCTTCTGTAATATCGTAATTTATTATGAATTTCACACTTTTCTGTGGTTTCCCACACAAAAAAATTCTACAGAAAGTCCCTATACTACCTAGTACGACAATCGATTCCAGGACTAACTACCAAATTGGAATTTAGAATTTTATGGCCATGGATGCCCGCTGACATTCTGCCACAAAAAAACTAAATTAATTGTCAAATTAATTCAAAATTCGAACACTAATTGTCAACCAGTTAGATTACGTATATTGTAAAAAGAAAGTAATCTATATGAGCTACGAATGTTTGTTTATTGGCTGAATTATGGTTATAAAACATAGAGGTCAAGTGCAGGTTGCCAGATAAAAATGGTCAATATAAATTTAAGTATGTATTACAGCTGTATTCGTATAAAGGCAACCAATTAAGATAATAATGACACAATTGGTGAAATGAGC
Organism: Trisateles emortualis; assembly: GCA_947095525.1. Lineage (NCBI taxonomy): Eukaryota > Metazoa > Arthropoda > Insecta > Lepidoptera > Erebidae > Trisateles > Trisateles emortualis. Next base: position 14,867,438 of record OX352735.1, on the reverse strand, counting down.
TGTTAATAAAAAATCAACGGGGAACAATTATGTTTAATTAGAAGAACAGTTTAATCTTCTGCTACTAGCCGTTGCACGCGGCTCTATCTGTGTAGATTTTAGTTATCGCGGTTAGTATCTATCTCTTTCGCAAATTTCATTATGATCCGTTTAGCCGTTTTTGTGATGCTCTAGGTATTTTTGTGATGCTCTAGGTTATTAGATAATTCATTTTTTAAAGACGTTTTTTGTAAAATCATGACGCCTATGGCTTATTCAGCTTTTAAATTCACTTTTTCATTATACACACGTGAAATCGGACCTAACTAAACTTCAAAGAATGGTGGCAATCTAAAGTTTGAAGAATCGGCATTGCTTTTTAGGCTTCAGTTATCGAAAACTTTGTAAAAAAGTTTATGTAAGTGAACTTAATGTTCATAGACAGATGGGTACGTAACGGGTAATTAGTGATTACAAAGTACTTAAATATAAAACAATATTAAATCGCAGGTTGAAAATATTGTGTTTTACCAAGATCATGTTTCAATTCAATGCAAAAATGTTGTAGAGATTATTAATTTCGACCAAACAAAACATATTATTTTATGAAATTAACAATAATTCGAATTTTTAATTTTCGTCGCGTACCTACTCAGTAACAAAAATCCAAAATTCTTTATCAAATTTATTCAAAATTCGAACACTAACTGTCAACCGGTTGGATTATGTAATACGGGCATGAGTTACACAATGCGACCTTGAACAGCTTAAATACGGTCGTTTAACACTGCAAGGGTATCAAATTAATTTTGAGGTTTTTCGAGAAAAGTTTGACCGTGCGGAAATTTTAAATAGGTACCTAGTAATTATGTCTCAGAACTGACAACGTATTGGCACAGTAAACAAACAGTAAAACATCTTCATACAAACGTGCCGCTCTCGGTTTGAATGTGTGCGTGCGCGCCGCGCGCCATGTCGGCACGCGATTTCACGCACACGCTAGCATAATATAACGTAGGAATAACGTGGCGGCAGTGCGGGCTGTGCAGCGCGCTGCGCGACTGTGAGCACGCGCGTACGCTACATGACCGCTTGCGTTCGTCAACTCTCGCCGGCGCGGGCGGCGGACACTTGTCGTAAATTACGAGTATCATGACTTCAAAAAGGGGAAAAAAATATTGTAGTGTTTTCGGGTGCCTCAATAATGATTTCGCAAACCCGGACTTATCATACTTCCTACTCAACCAGAAATATAAGTACCTACTTATACTTAAATATTATTAGAAAATATGGTATTGTATTGTTTATTTCACAGTTTATTTGCTTTATTAAGAGCGTAGCCGAGTCGCATTTTTCTGAATACTATGTTTAGAGCTAAAGTTTATTTTACTAGTCTAGTTTTACTATAAAATAGAGGATTGAGTACGAAACATTGTTTAGGTAAACATATTTTTCGCGTAGGTATAGTTGTAATAAGGGCAATTTCACAATAATTAATATTGCAAATTAATTACTTTTGAAATTATTATTTTTTCTATTGTCTGATGTGTTGTTCAATCCAAATATGGTTCCGGTAGTCTGACGATCGACTTATATACTTGTGTGTACATCGCATTTTTTTGGCCGGCGTTCGGGTCGGCCACTTGACACTTGTTTTTGTTTCGCTTACCTATCGTATGAACAACCCTGGGTATCAACGCAAGAGTAGGCTAATAACTCGGCGGGCGGCCTTAGATAACCTACTGTTTGTTTACTGTGGTATTGGTAACTAGCGGTCCGCCCGGACTTCGCACGAGTTAAACATATTTTACACTTTGAGGGACTGAATTTCTAAAAAAACCTTGTAAGTGGAAAATTTCAAGTTTGTAGCAGCATCAGTGGTTTAGGCGATGGTCGATGGATTAGTCATTCAGCCACAGGACAAGTGATGGGTTTCTGTCCGGGCGTTTTGGACGTAAATCCGTATTTGACCGTTAAATGTCCAAAACGCCCGGACAAAATCCCATCACATGTCCTGTGATTGAATGACTAATCCATCGACCATCGCCTAAACCACTGATGCTGCTACAAACTTGAAATTTTCCACTAACAAGGTTTTTTTAGAAATTCAGTTATGACAAGTAATTATGTATTTTCATAATAAATATATATTAAGACATATCTATTCGTAAAAAAATAACCCAAGTATATGAAAGATAAACGATATTTTTCTGTAGTCAATATCTCAGCTATTTATATACGAAGACTCTCGAAGAACTAATATGTTGACATAATGCCAACCTATTTTACGCATTAGCTGCTGTTTGAAGTATGCTAGTTTAACTAATGATTATACTTTAATAATACACATTACTTTAATATTTATTTATTATATTTAATATTTTATTTTGATTAAAATTGGCGTTCAAAATTATGTTTATCTGAGTCTGGTTTTGCTTTATGAAAAAATACTATATGGAAAAATTATGTTTTTTGTACATCTTATATATATTTATGTAGGTATATATAATTATATGTAATTAAACGATTATAATCGTTAGTAAGGTAAGGATCAACACAAAACCAACATTTCTTAGTCTAAAAAACTGAAATTTAGTACATAAATTTATTTTATAACATAAGCAGACGGTTACTTTATAAAATGAATGCTCCAAATTCCAAATTTGAGCTTCAAAAAAATCCAGGGAATTTCCAAAAATCCTCTCTTAGCGCACGCTAATAAAGAATTTTTTGAAATTCCTTAAACGGTTAAAAAATTATAAAATAAATGTGTAGTTGAAAATAATTATAGGTTAAAGAAACTCTAAACGGTTATTACACTATCCTTTAATTAGCCATCTACATTAGGATATGGCCATGTGTAATCGCAAGTGATTAAGGTCCTAATTATAATAAATGTCTAGAAAAAGCAGCTGCTTTGAGATTCCTTCCAAAAATATGTGTAGAAACGAAACCAATTTTATACTAGGGAAGATGGTTGTAGACTACTTTGTTTGTACTTTGCAGCTAGTAACGTATAAAAATTGTTTAAAGTGGGTGTTTCAATGGTCCATAATTTAATTTTACAAATGCACAATACATTAAAATTGTTTGTACTCTGGTACACGCGGACCTAGAGGCATTTTCTGCTTTGTTTTTATTACTTACCATAATTGTGCTGGAAAACCTACACAATTAAATAAACTTATAAAATCGTAAGATCTTTATTATTTCTTACTTTTCTTACGGGTGTATCTGCATTTTACTATACCAAGTAAGGAAACAAAATACATAATGCAAGGAGACAAAGTTATATAATAGGTAGGTAGGTAAGTATGTATTAAATAAGAACCGACGTACTTATTACTTATATTGCTTCAGTTTTGGTGTATTAATTGATTACTCTTATAAGTGTGTATTTGGTGTACTAGTGTTCAATGTGTAAATCAATTTTTCCTTTTCATTAGGTTAACGAACGACGACTACAGAAGATACGAGCTATTTTGCGGTTTTCCTGTCACATCATGGCACCTAGCACATAGTTTGCACGTGACAAGAACTATAACTTTAATTGAAACAGATCACAGAAATTACGCATTAAACTTACAATTCAATCAAATAATCGTGTAATAACGCAATAAAACATTTAAGATTTTTTAATCAAAATAAATAATTAACCCTCTGCTGCATCAAGAGACAGAGGGTTTCGAAATATTAGCCTTATAAATTTATAAAATAAAATAAAGAAACTCTTAAATTTTAATAATGGTAGTTGGCGGACTTTGTTCTTTATTTAAAACTCGTTATCACATAAATTAATAAAGCCCTTCGGCAGGAAGTTTTAAATTTTAAAAACTTCAATCAACCACAGATCAAAAAACCGGCATCCTAAAAAGAATTAATAGATTAACGCCTCACGAATTACGTAATTGTAATTCAATAGACAGCTCTAAAACCATCGGCCTTGTCCTTGAAAGATCTCTGTTATGTAGTCGTTTAAGTGAGTTAAATTATTCGATATACACATTTTGAATCGTTCGGTCTTGTACCTACATTTGTAAAACTTGCCCTTTTATTGACAGGCATTTACGAATGCCGTCACTTCTTAAAAGCATCAATTAATGAAGAATTTTATGTTGCAATTATTAATCAAAAGATTTTTGTAAAATAAATTTTAAGTATTAACTGTCGCCAAGAAAAAAATATTTATTTCCGAAAATAATGGCTTTCATTTTATTTTTATTAAAAAAATTAAATGATGAAAAACTACTCTGAAATAAAAATGATAAAATAAATAATAGAATAACATAAATTGTTCACTTGATATAATGACATAATTAGCCTAAATGCGTCGGCTCAGTTGTCATTGTCATATGAAAAAAAATAAACATCCTCTGGCATAGATCAGACTGCAAATTAGAAAAGCGCGGGAAAGTCAGCATGAAAATAGCGCGCGCCAAAATAGTTCTGTTACAATGTGCAAAGATGCGCGTAGAAAATATTTATGTGCTGTGTTTATTTTCAGAGTAATTTAATTTATAAACATTGTAATCGATGGGACTAAATCGTTGTATTATTTTTGCGGTTTTCACACCTTTTGTTTCAAACGTTTCGGTTGAATTATACCACGGAACAGAAGATTCTTCTGTTCTCTGAATTACACATGTGGTCACGACCGGGAATTACACAAGTTGACTGGTGAGGGCAGTGTGGGTGAACGTCGCTCACTGTCTTCGTCGCGAAAAGAGAGGTTCGTAAACTACCATCATTTCACTCGGTCATTATTTTCATAATGTCAATAGATCGACACACAACACTAACGACGCTACGTCTAGATATTACTACCTACATAATTTTATTTGTAGGTATAGAACTATATCTCAGACTAGAACTATATATAAATAATTGGGAAAATACAACATGCATAACATTGACACTAGTAATGGTAATATCACGGTAACGGTGTTTTCAATAACAAGACAGTTTACTGCGTAACCTACTACATAATCAATACTTACGTCATTAACTTTGAATACTATTTAATGTACTTGTTATATTACAATAATTGCAGTAATATATTTACTGCGTATTAGTTAGGTAGTTTGATAATCATGGGTACTTATACTTAAGGTTTTAATTAGTCAGATATAAATCTTAGCGCGAAATGTGAGTAAGCTCTCATATCCCATTTGAATGACATATTTAGTTGCGTATAGAAATTTCACAATGATTGAATGAGAATGGTTTCTTGTTGTTTGGCTATGGTATGGACCATAGCCAATATGTACTAAGAAACGCATTATAGGTACTTGATTGACGCAATAATATTGACTGCACGGTTGGTTCAGTAGCTTAAGTGGTTACCTCGCCAATTATCACTGCGCGGCGTGTTGTGGGTTCGATTTCTACACGGAACAAAATTTGTGTAATCCATAAATAATTGTCTCGAGTCTGGGTGTAGGTACTTTGTGTCTGTTAATTGTACATTTGTAAAGTTTCCCAAGACACAGGGCTTGTCTTCTAGCGCAGGTGTTGTCGTTTTAAAAAATAAAACAAATTTACACTGAGGTGCTATGGAAAAAATAAAATCTTTTCACTAAAAGCCAAGAGAGAAAGAGGTTCTTCAAAAAAGGAGATAAGGTTATTGAAGGGTAGGAAACGCGAATGATACCCCTGATGATGCAAATGTTTATAGGCTACAGTAACTGTTTACCATTAGGAGGGCCGTATGCTTGTTTGCCTCCAAGTAAAAAAAAAAGTACAATACGTAGTAACACTTCTTGTCAGTTTTTACTCTCTAAGAATGCAACGTGTCCAGCAAATTTAAATTTACGATAAATTGTTAGATATCATTATATATTTCAAATGTTTATTTTTTTCATTATAATCTGATATGACATGCAATAGCTATAAAGAATTCATTCTACATTCTAGAAAATTCCAATGAACACATAGGATTCTGATTTACATAATAATATTTGTATAGTATAATAGATAAGAACAGAATAACACACTAACTACCGGTTTCATCTCAAACGAGGTGATATGATAAGACAGATTTTTTCCGCATATATTTTCGTAATAAGTGTTTACGCATTTATTTGTAGCAATAAACAATAACAATTACACTACCGCCTAATAAGACATAATATTTTCAGCCGTTTGGTCCGGTCCGTAACTCCTTAGATGGGTGACCATTTAATATATCTATTATTTTAGGATAATTTGATCTTGTTCGTTAAAAATGTGTGAAACTGTATATATCCTCTTTTCAATACCATAAAGGTAAGTGTTGAAATGTGGATTTTTTTAAGTATGTCACTTGAGTCTCTTGATCTACAATGGCTCAGACCGATTCGTTCGAAATATAAAAACCGTGACTATCTACTTCTAGACGAAATAGAAATACGTATAGCATTTTTACAAAATTATTAGTTCAAAAAACGTAATTAGGTACTCATATTTTATATTGCATTGATAACTGTTATTAAAACTTGAAATTTATAAGTAATTATTGTACATATTTGATTTTTTACTCTAGTTTTAAAAAAAGAACGAGGGTTAATATTGTACCATAAAAGTGCGTTACAAATAATTGACAAGTTTGTACACAATGATCCACTTTATCGCCAGTGGTAAGACACGGCGCCTCACAAGGCCGGCCGCCTTTCGACTCGCGGTGAATTAACATAATATAACAAATTATAAATAGTTATGTTGAATGACTATGAGGTCGGAATGCCAAGTGACGTTTCCCACTAACGTCGCTCGTATAGCTACAGTCGATTTAATGTTAGGTTCTACGCAGTTTTGCTTATAATGTAGCCAGTTTCTGTGCCTTATCTTATAACTGGTTGTAAGTTTGTAACTTTACCGTGTTAAATAAATCCTTATGAAAATACATATTATTATATTGTTAAGCCATACAAACTATACCCGTTGGTTTATATACTCAATAATTGCTTGACCTGACTGACTGATTCATTTATTCAGAGCCCAAATCGCGCTTTAGGATCAATCTGAAACTGACTGGCCTAATGGTCTATTGAAAAGAGATAGATGGAGCTTTCCACATGTGACAAAACTTTGTCCATTTATGTTTGTTCCGAGTCTGGTTGAAATTCGTGTCGAAATTTTGATCAAAGGTTTCTTAAACTAAAAAGTTCCAAGTAATTTCCAAAATACTATTTCTAGCAAAATTTTCTAGAAATTTAATCTCTAAACGGCTAAAAATGTTTAACCCGGGTGAAGTCAAAGCGAGCCGTTAGTATTATAATAATTAATTTTACATCGTAAAGACAGCAACAACCAGAACCGGAAAACTGATTACATTACTTACAATACTTGTTCCATGAGGCGCTCATAGCCAGGTGCACTCGCTGTTCAGTAACCGATCACTACTTAGTGCGTGGTAACCTTAAAGATGGGTGACGGCATAATGGTAATTCATAAAATCGTCTCAGTTCTTCATAGGGCACGTTAAAAGTCGGTCCCGATTGTTAACCGTCGTTAGATCACGACAGAGACCTAAATAACTCTGTCATCAAATTGACCACTAACTAAACGATAAGATGTGCATGTAAGTCCAGGCTGCGCATAGGCAGCGAGATGACGTATACAGTTTTCTGAGTATAAGTATTCATATTTTATGTTAAATATATTGGTTTGACCTCAATATATAATCCACATTTAGAAGGATATCTGAACTATATTATCAGAAAATAAACTTATTAAAACAGCTAATAAAAAAACATTTTAAAAAAATAATGGCAGCATTATTAAACGCTTCGGTTAAATATATAAGTATTTAACAAACCTGTTTGGAAATCGTTGATCATTTCCTAAAATAAAATTTAAATATATTGAAGGTTGGTCACACCACAGACAAAGTATGTTAACCTTGGTTAGGTACTCAGTCGGTCGACACATCTCTCTAATTAGGATTTATATTAATTAGCACTGAGATGTACCGGATGACTGAAATGTTCATATTTATTCACATGACTCACAATTCGATATAGATGACCCAACGAATCAAATATTATTCGAGTTTTAAATTTAGAATAGATTCGTATTTATATATTTATTATGTCATGGCACAGACTTCGTATAATAGCTGTCAAAGGACGCTTTTATAATAAGCGTTATTGACGGAAAATTTAAAAGCGTCTTTTTTTAATATTCCATGCATTTTGCCCTCCTTTTTATATACATAATATGTAGTATAATGCTCGGAGCATTACTGGCGTGTTCCCGATTCAAAAACTTTGTACACCAGTGTTTGTAGTATGGGTGGTTCCTGTACTATTAAGTAAAGAAACACACTATAAAGTTTTATAACGATTTAAGATTACATTGCGTAAATTATTGCTATATTTACGAGATTATTGTAATGGTTTATATTCTACTGAAGGAAATTTTCTTTTATTCATAGTCATTATGATTTCTAACAAAGTATTAATATTATCAAAGAAGTATCGTGATAAATTGAATGAAGTTAAAGTGCCTAAGTTAGATAATTTGTTACTAGAAATATGTAAGTCGTGAATCTTTACGAAGAATGCCCTTAAAAGCGTGAGTCTATTAAGCGCTTTTGGTTTCGTAAAAACATCGTAAAGGCGCTTACGCCAATATTCTTGTTGATCTTTCTACGATCGAATCGGATTGCCGTTCCATCGCACTATAAAAGTAAGGGAATAAAGAGTACCTGTGTTTAAGCACACACTTCTTGTGCAATATTGCACATGTGTTGTATATTTCTTGTGTTTCCTGCGCAGAATAGCCTCGAGATTAGACGTCGTGCGTGGCCAAAATCTGGTTTGTGACTTTGCTTTTTCATACTATAGTTTTCTGATTTTTTAAATTGTTAGGTTAAATTTACGTTGATATAAATACATTACATACATTTAAAATGTTTGCATGTACAATAATGTGTCAAGTGTACGAGACAATCATACACACTATTATTTACAACTTATTTGGTATTCTATGAATGTTAAGTATATAATTATCCAATGCACTGACTGTATAAATTGCGGCAGCTTTTGTCGCCTATCAAGAATAAAATTTTATAGGACTACTATTGTATGTTGACAATAAAAATACCTAGGCTTTAAGCAAGTTCATATTCTACTGACATAGTGGGTATAGGTACATGCAAGGGTCTAATATCACTTGATTTTTTTTTAAATATTGTCTAGTAGGTATAAAAACTAGGCCAGGTCAAAGAAACAAAAATTTGACAGAAGCTTACAGGCATATAAAGTTTAATTCCACCAAAAAGCATATCTCACTCACATACTGTAATAAATGGCGTAAGTGACATGAGAAACCATAGTCATCAGACTGTGATAGTATACTGCTACACTAATATATTGCTAGTGTGGACGAAGGCTTTCCTCATAAAATACTTGGCAATTTAAAATACAATAGTAAATAGCGCAAGATAAACATCTAGCGCTACTAATCAACGTTTTATTTATGTAGTTTTTACACCACAGCTTAATTTTACTAAAGTATTATTTTTAAACTTTATTTACAAAGATCCCCTCGTTGAACAAATAAAATTAAAAGTTTGTTAGTGTAATTGTTTCATTATCAGCTTACAACAGTTACAACATCGAGTCATGATGATAATCCAAAACCCGGTACAACGGATAAAAAACTTAAAATCTATTACAGTATATAGTATAGAGATAATTAGATAATAATTATTAAACTATTCAAGATTAGATACCAATACATAGTACCTATAAAAGATTACGGCGAACATTGGTGTAAGCGACATCATAAACATATAGTAAATAAGGCGTAAAACTGGCGTTTTGTATATTAGATATTAGAGGAACAATTAAGGGCATGTGTAATTGGTATTATTGATCTCATCTATTTTACTTAACAGTACATAATGCTGCCTTTAAAGAAGTAAAGTGTTCAAGATTAACCTCAAGTAGAAGGACTTACTCGTATCTTGAATATAGAAGTGTAAATTGTACTTAAAAAATAAAGTGGACTGTCGACGTATCTAATTACGTCACAATATTATGTGATTAAATTTATTGACACGTAGATTCTTTTGCGTTTCAAGAATATAACCTTATTAATAAGAAGAAATATTAACGCACTCCAATAAGATTATTCTAGATCTTATCTTAAAATGATTAACACCACGGAATTTTGTCGCTCCTACAGAACACAAAACCAATGAATTTTTCCATAAAACCTTCAAGTTTATTATTAAAGATCGTATGTTATTAGCATTCATTAGATATTCACGTAATCGCATGCTAACGGTGTCAAAAAAAATGTTATTACGTATTATGATCACGGACTGCGATTGTTAGATACATACTTAATAACTTATTATAGTACAGCATTCAATGCAAAGTATTCATACTTGAGCCACGACCAAAATAAAATACAGATTGACTTTTGCTATTTTGAATCGCAATACGCAATACCAAGTCTTTCTTTTTTGGTTTTACGCATGAAGTACAGCCTATCTTAAATAGTTACGAAATAATCGATACAGAAGTTCTATAATAGGTTGGAGTTAGTAAAGATAAAAAAACACTTCGCGGTATTACAAATTGTAATTAAAAAGACGCAATAGAACAGGATTGGGCGGCGAACTGTGGCGCGCGCGACCCGTCATGGCGGCGGCGCGCGGCAGGCGCGGCACGCGGAGGCGTGTGACGCGCAGTGACGCGCCATGACGCCTGCACCGCGTTATGTCAGTCGAGTAAACAATTTACTGTTTGTAAACACCCGCCGCAACCCGCCACCGAACGTAAACATCACCACGCTGCTTAGAAATGTCAATGGCGAACGATTCGCAGAAGTGTTAGTCGTTTTGCGATTAACAATCGTCACTGCAGACGCCGACCGCGTTGTCATCATTACCGAGAAATCATATTAAAATAGCTTAGCTCGTTTAGCGTGGGATATAACAGACTAGTCTTGTCCTAGCTATTGGTAGATACTACGACTCATGTTATTTTTCTACGAAAGTAGTGCGCAGTACAAGAATGAAAATACGCAATTATGATAAGCAAAAAATCAAATACGCATACAATACATACTTTTTTTTTGCTCGAATTTGTTTTGAAGTTCAAACTCTGATAAGATGTTGTTCGGTTGCCTCACAGTGGGTAAATATGTTTAATTGTAAAACGACGTAGGCTTCATTTTATTCATTTATCGCAAGGTTACGATTTACACGCCTCCATCTTACGAGTAGATAAAGTTATTGAAAAAAATTAACGGTTTTTCCGAGAGACTGTTAGGAGCATGAAGTTCTTCAGGAAAAGATATAAAATATTTTTACAGGGTTGGTAAAGAGCGAGTGCCATCCTTGGTGTCGCAAGCCTCCATAGGCTACGGTAATTGCTTACCATTAGGTTTGCCTCTTAGTAGTATAAAAAGGACTATTGGCAGATACGACAATCGACATTGAATAGACAAAGTTACTAGAGCAGTAAATTAATGTGAAGACAACAGGTTGCGATGAATAAAACACAGCAGTAGAATGGTTATATTATAGCTTTATGTCCAATAACAAATGTAGCACCTATTAAATAAGAGGACAGTAAATTTAAAGCGAACGGAGCATGTCGAGGGCAGAGTCCGTCAGACTTGTATAATTTTAGCCTCAGTATAAATACAGCAATATCGTAAAATCTTCAAGATAGTTTTCGCGCTAATAATTAATCTAATTTTAAACCTGTCATTACGTACACCCACGACATTCTTGCTTTCACATATAGCTGGGACGGAGAAATCCGTCTATTACCTGCGTTTATAGTAAACTGGCATTTTGCGTCGATAGAATTAAATGGATTTAACGTCAAAGAAAATACGGAGAGCGCGAAACCTTAGAGAGATTACAACGTTTGCTGATTCCGGTTCTACAACTGTTCAACTTTTCCTGGTTATAGCTCTATTTGACTTAATAGACTATGATTAAATTGGAACTATTGTGGTACACCTATTGCATTATTTTATCTTATAATAGGTGTAAGTGCCACTTAAGTGCTACAATAATAAAGATTGTAAGTGGCAAATTGCTCTTACTCCTATTTATAAGAAAATTATTATAACATTATTGTATGTATTTTAATTTATAAAATACCCTTTTTTCCTGCACTGTGTCTAAGTATTGAATTTGAATATCGAATATTGTTATTTAAATTATTTAATTTAAACTAACGTAACTTAAGGGCGCTTACGCACTACACGTAAGCGCACACTAAACCAATTCATTATTTTTTGAGGTTATCCTGATTGTAACAATTGTAACCAAGACCGAGAGGAAGATTTCAAAGGATGAACTATCCCTATGTCGAAGAGGGTTTTGCAAACATCAAAATTACGCACACAAAGTTATGAATCACACCAATTTTTGACGCATGTGCAAATACGGAGCCGCACAGTTGTAAATAGAAAAGTACCACTAATAGGCACACGAGCAGTCTCGTCCACAGATTCGGATACGATGCAGTGCGTATGTACCTTAAGCTTACTAAATAATAATTGACGTCGACGCCGTCCATCGATCAACTTTCACTTGATGATAAGATGCCAAATTGCTACCGGAATGTAGTGGCCTCAAAACTTTACTATAATAAAACTAATGGAAGAATTGGAATTACCGCGTCATTTATCATCCAAATTAATTTCCGAACTTGGAATTTTATCAATTTGTAAGTAAGTACCTACTTCAAATTTAATTGTAAGTTTTCCTCAACTACTTTTCACATACACGTATGTGAAATTCTAATTAAACATATTGATTAAATTCCTATATTGGGTATGTTATATAATATAATCTCTCTTTGAAATAGTAGGTATGTACCTATACCTAATTATTAATATAACCATACCTACTTGTTACTATGCCATCTGGACGAAATTATTTTGGTTTTTTAATTTACATACTTACCTATATTGTAATTTCTGATCAAATTATTTCAAGTATAAAACACTAGGACACATCAAGAAAGGCTTATTACTGGGAATGACTAAACTATTAAAGATAAAGAAGACGAAGAAGAGAATTACGTGGCTAATTTTTAAGGTATAAAAATTGCATTAGAAGACTCTGAAATCCGTCTATTTAAAAAGCTATGTTATGAGTATTATAAACCATAAGTGTAGATTGTAGCTCTGTGTTTAATAATAATTAATTTAAACATAAAGCCGTATTTATTTATTTTATGAAGTAAATGTTCAAAATTACTAATTTCAGTAACGTTTTTGTTAAGACAACATTAAAATAACTAGTTTCATTATATTCTTCTAGAACTTTCTTTTGTTTTAATTTTTTACATATTTAAGGAATCTATTGTTACCTAAATAAACTTTCACGTCCTCAAAACTAAAATAATTACTAAGAATAAACTGAATCATGTTATAAACTTATATTCCAACAATATCTTTATTCAATCAATGATGACGGACTCGAAAACTACTAAAAGGCTGAGCCGTCCTAAATCCTCAGATTTGGGAAAAATAGGCATAAATATATTTGTCCTGGGCGACATTCACGCGATTCTGAGGCAGTTGCCATCATTGAATCCAATAAATCTGAGGCTATAAACATTTCTGCTAATATTTTAGATATGGAATAGGCATAGGCAGAAATGTTTTACTGTTATACTGAGATATACAACACATACAATGTACAAATAACAATTCCTGGATTTCTGTCGAATGAAGAGTTAAATATTGTTTTTCTATCAGTAATATTAGCTGTGTGTGTTATGTATGTAATATGCAATACTATTGAGATATCTGAAGTGGGAGGTATCTGAAATGGTGACTTCGAACTTGAAATCGTAGCGTGAGCAGGACTCCATCAAGGTGGACTGACAACCTGGTAAAAGTGGGGAATAGCCGATGGACAAAATCAGCTCAGGACCAATGTAGTGGAAATCCTTGGGAAGGCTTATGACCAACAGGCTAAGATGATGATGATTATTTGGGGGCGCTATAGTAGTAAAATTAGCGTTGACTGGTGACTGGCAATTTTACTACGGCTACTACTCGTATAATCACAAGATTTTTTTTTAAGCTAGGCATTAGTCAACAATACGTAAAATGAACATAACTATTAAAAAATCCGTCTATAACATCCAAAAAAATTGTATACATAATATATTAATAGCTTAGTATAATTAATTCTGTTTCTTGTTCTGTATAGCGCCATCTTGCCTTTTCAATTTAAAAAATGAAATATGATATTAGAGAAGAATCTCGAACATTTGAAAAAAGAAGTAATCGCTACGCCATTATGAGTTTTTATGTGTTTTCAATATTTAAGATACGTCCTTCCACGTCGCAGGGCATCAAGTATGAATGTGTCACATACAGCTAAAGCAGGTTCAATAAAATAGATATTTTACTTACAATATGCTCTTTATACTGAGAGATGTAATTAGCATAATCGCTTCTTGGCACGACCGGTTATGATAATTGTGCTCCAATCGCATTGTAGTGTACACTCAAGTGCACAAGTATCAAAAAAAAATCATACATCTTCAAAATAATGTTCGAATTTGCATCATTTTGTTCATCTATATCTTATTAAATTCTATATAATACTGGATGCGTAAGTTCTAAAATTAAATTGATCGAAGTGGTTACGCGATATCTCTAATTTATAATTTAGGTCAATGACACTGTTATCCATATAGTATTAAACAAGAGGTTCTGAGCACGTCGTCGGCCGAACCACGAATGGGCTAATTTGTATCTAAAATTTACTAATTTGAAAAGAGCTGTTTTTTTTTTAAAATAAGGTAGCTTTTCACGCTTGTAACTTCCTACCTAAAACTTCTACGAGATTCATAGAAACGTCATTTAGATCAGCAACTAATGATATCTTTGAAAGTGTATATTTATTTCTCGTGTAATTTTTCTAGTTGTGGAGCAATTTTTTTAAAAGATTCTTACCTTTTCGGGATTTTTAAAATTGGAAGGTAGTTAATTCTTAGTAAGTTCTTCATAATTGTTTAAAAGTCTGGTTCCGTTAAGATTTTAGTTACGTCATTTCGTGACATGGTAAAAAATGCCCTATGCATTACGATAACAGAAATAACTCAAAATCGCCGATTTGTTACATACGCCCCTTCGTAATTCGACCGATGAGTTGTGTGGTGGATTGTACGTAACCCGCAGAGGTCGCCGAGTACCAACGTGTCGGGGCTCGGAAATCGACAATCAACGTATTCGTAATTTTATGATTAACGCGATTATTAGACTCTCTTGGTCTAATTGAGGTCGTGGCCCTACAATTATGTACATTGGATTAAACTTCTCTATATGTATGGTAATAAGAGTAAAGAGGTCTACCATGAGACGATTGTGATATCAATGACAAATATGATTGACGATAATACATAGTTAAATAAATATTATTTGTTTGGGTTTCTAGTTATCTATCGTACTGAGCACCGACTCGTACGGGCTTCTAAGAAATTACATTATATAGGTATTTGTGTAATGTAAGAAGTGTAGAATCCTTAAAATTTATATTTTACAATTTTACATAAAAAGGGTAGGATGTAAAAAATGCTTCAGTATAGCCACCCAATAAAATGAATTCATTATTTTTTTGAATTTTTACCTAAAGCTTTAGTTACTACGGAACCTTTTAAATTCAATAACAATTCAACACATTCTATGCAAATCATCAATTTTTATATCCCGTTTAGAAGTTGGTAAAATATTATCAACGGTTTTTATACAAAGATCGAATAATACAAAAACGATATCTAAATAGTCTCGATATAATTATAAAACGCCTCATTTAATTTAACTATCTAAAGCCTTACGCTACGATAAACATTCATTTTTTACTATTTTAATTGAATATCATGGTATTAATACATGCTCATAATTATCATCTTTTACTACGTTCTACAGTTTATTTTAATGCAAAGATAAACGTTTTTACTACGGATTATCGTGAAGAGGGGTACTAAAGACCGAGGCAAAGAAATTTTAATATATATATTCCAAGTAGTAAAGCTAAAACGGCTAGTCGGCTACCAGTTACTTGATGTTGATGAGCCATCGGTGTGCGAACGCATTGGCGAAGCGCCGACGATGTAGCAGTAATTTATGTAGTTTAAAAACTTCAAACCGGTTTTACTAGATACGATGCTCGTAGTGGAATTTTTTCGCTCAAACACGCCTTCATTGCCATCGTTGCTTAACCCTTTACCGTTGTACCTACGTCGATAGACGCGAGTACAAATTCTTCGCTAATACGTGTATTTTGTGTATTTTTATATTATAGTTGTAGTGAGGCATGCGTAGAAATGTCAACAAACAATCATTTCTTAGAAGTAAGGTGTAGTAGTAACAAACCCAAAATGATACTAATGTCTTTAATATCATTGTGCATTTGTGCTCGCAATATTAATTCATAATATTTAAAATTCACTCACACCCAACTAAACTTACATCATTTTACAATTGAACTTAAATATGACAAGTCTTGACGAACACTGGTTTAAAATACCTTTACTTCTTTTTACAGGCCACAAAGTTTTATGATCGCTGTTTAAACATTTGAATATCGAAGCAAGTACAATAAACAGCCAGTATGCATCCTTCAAGTTTTATTTCAGCAACACGTGAACTATTTCCCCCAATAAAAGAATGACAATACTTGGTTGGTTGCATTAAACGGCAGTAAATGTTATGCTATACCCAATTCCTGAGCTGCTTGGTTAATAGCTGCCGTTTTACGACTGTGAGAGTTTTTCGGCTCCCCAGTATCATCGTTGGGAACTTAGCTGCCAAATCGCGTGTTCGCAGCAAATACGAATAGTGTGCGATCAAACTAAACCAGTAATCCTAAACATTTTATATTTCCGCAATAGGCATTTCGGGCGGCAACACAGTAAACGTTCGGCGATCGCGCGAGTCATTTCACTAAATCCAATACATTTTTTATTCATGAAACGATTGACGTTTGTATGTTAATTCACAGCGTAGGTCCCGGCCCGAAGGATGAAATATTGAATTATTGCCCAAAGTCGGGAATATATCGCGAGGGTCTGTTCGATATTAATCCGTTGGCTGGCCGGGGCTCTGGCAGGAATTCAAATAAATCGGCTCTGTGACAAACAAGATGTATAAATCAATCAGAGCAAGGTGGTGTGGCTGTGCAGGCTCTATTGCACGTGGCACGCGCCCCTTCAAAGTGTCGCCCGTCGCCCACCGCGGCTATATCAGAAGTTCAACTAATTTGTATCAGCAAATTTATGGGCAAGGTTAAACTAAACTCGTTATGAGTTGCAAACATTTTATTTACACGTTTTCTTTTTGATTTATATTTTTCTTTCAAGTTGGAATTCTTTTTTAAACTGTCAAAGAATCTTTTTCTATCGATATTTGAAATTTTAAATGTGTAAATGAGTGTTGATAACAATAGCTTGTACATACTTAATTTAATACTAATCTTATCAACGTTAAATTGACTCCATCAATATTCTTAATTACTTTTTTTAGTATCTCTGTAATGTGTTAAGGTATCTTATCATTAAAAGGGTTGGATTAGTGACATCACTCTGAATGCATTACTCTTGCTCGTTTTACAGAACAAAGCTGCTTCTCTATAAACATAATATAATGTTTAAAATACCGTGTCAATATCGTAGTAGCACTTGTAGCAGTTTTAGTTGTAATTTCGCAAGTGCAGAGTAGAAATGGTGTATGTTTGATAAATTACCACACGATGATTTTGAAAATTTCCGAACAGTTGTAATCATTTTTCGTATCCATACGTACGTTCCATACTAATATTATAACTGCAAAAATAACTCTCTTTATATGTATGTTTTCTTGTATGTAAGTTTGTTAGCTTGTCACGACTAAACGACTGAACGAATCTTAACAAAATTTGACAAGGATAAGTATAGATGGTATTCTAGGGCAAGACATTGGATTTTTGCTGCAATTATACATATTATAAACCTTCATACTGAGTTCAGTTTTGTTCCCATGTTTTAGTGCATACTTGGTTATAGATTTCGAGTATGAATGCGATAAATAATACGGAACGTAATGATACAGAAAGAGAAGATAGTGATAGATGAAATGAAGCTTTTTGGCTACTGTTCTGCCCGACTAAGGATAAAAGGCATAACTGCATATCGAAATATATGGGAAAATGCAACTTAGATATCTAACTTTAGAAGCATTAATCCCTTAACTCGTGTCATGAACTTGTGTCGTTCTTCGTTAGAAGGCAACAATCTCCGCGCGCTAGTGCGATATCAATGTCTTTTTTTACTATAATATTATTGCGTTCCTGTTTCAACTTATAAAGGAGCAGTCAGATAACTAAGTGCCTATGCAAATACTACAATATAAAATATACTTAGAGATAACACACTCAATCTAAATTAGGTATAATTTATTCAATACTCAACTCGAGTAAAATCACACGAGGCCATTATTTAAGCGACACGTTTTACACACACACAATGAAAACATTATATATATCTAAGTAAATAATAGATATATTGTATAATCGACCTAAATTAGTTGTACCATATCTATAACCAAACAAAATGACTAAAACTTTCCCAAGTTCCGAAGTCAATTTAGGCCTATATCGTTTAAATAAGCGATATCAAGGCCAGTCGCTATCCACTGGCAACTACCACGATCACATTTATTTAATAAACTAGTGGTTCCATCGAATGATAAACGTTACATTGCTTGTTCAATATGATATCAACTGTAACACCAGCTCTTAAATGCCGCAATGTAAATTACGCTCTGTATAATGTGTGAAATGATAACACAAATCACAGTGGAGCTACTATCGGCCCACGTCATTCGTTGCTAAGACCCGTTGATAAGATACGAAGAAGTATTTATTTCGACTTAGTTGCAAGATTGGTACTGTACAACGAATAAGATGATACTATCGTAAGTACTTATAAAGAATAATATTTTATCGAGTGTATCGATTAAAATTATTGAATACTAGCAGCCCTTCGGTTTTGCACGGGTAATCATTTATTTCGTTAAAAATAAAATAAAATATAGCCCAACTATGTTACTCAATCATAATTCATTCTTTTTTTTTTAATACAACTACCGCACTGAGGAACAAGCTCAGTCGCGGGGGACTTAACAAACATAAAATTCACGGACTCAAATTACACTACGACTACCTGTACTATTAAGTATTCTGTGCTACGACTCGGAAAAAACATGTATGTAGGTATCAAACAACGTTTTAGGAATCAAACCCACGACCATCGCCTTAGCAGTCATGATCACAAATCTCTAGCCTAACATGCCAGTTCTCTCCGCAACTACGTTGGCAAAGATTTTTTAAAAATTTTGTAGTCTGTGCTATTTTGATGAAGCTACATTGTAAAGTTTAAATGAAAATCGGTCCAGTATTTGCGTGAAGGCGTAACAAAGATCCATACATCCTTACTCACAAACTACATAAAGCGGCTATAATAATCAAAGTAATAAGAATAAATTAAATAAAACTAATGAAGATATCATTTTCAGTTGATAAAACATCTTTGTAGCAGTTAATTCAAGAGTTGAGTAACATACATATGTTGACTTTATTAATAACCATATGAAAAATAAAAGATCGTTAGTTTTCTTCACACGCACAATGAAATAAACATCCAGAGGTACAGACTACAGATGGTAAACGTTAATAAAAATAGCATATTAATATATTATTATCTCGATACAAGGTGTGCGGTTCTGCAAATCGATTACCATAAATAAGCCCACGCATAACTGTTCTCCTTCTGCACCACCCTCAAAAGGAATAGAGAAAAACGTCTACGCATATTGCATAGATATAGGAACTATAACTATATTATATTGCTTAAGAACATTATTAAAATGTAAATTAACGATTAAAAATTTAAATGTGGTGCATTCCAGAATATGTAATTCCAAATTTGGATATATTAAAAAAATTAAGTAGTAATAGGGTTGTGCAAAATTAATAAGAGTTACATTTTCAGTACCTAGTATGATACAATTTAGACACAGAAAATATTGCATAATTATATTAGTATATAAATTTATAACATGAGCATTCCAGAAAATATAATTCGAAATTTGATTATAATTACAAAAATGGAACTTGTAATGGTTCTGCAAATTAGTAACGTTTTTCATTAAATTTTACAATATAAAATAAATATTTATAGTCACTAATAATAATATCTACCTCATTTACATAATTTGCTTCTACAGTGTTTGCAGTTTAAACTTATCTCAATTGCAAATAGATTACAATATGATAAATGTCTTTACAACTTAATAGTTTGAATTATTTTATTACTGCTATCTTAATAATATCTCACAGGGAGGAGGAAGTGGGACTTTCCTGTCTTATAATTTTATATTCTTTAATCTGTAAATTTGCTTTTGTATTGAGTTCATATTGTAGTCGGGCAAGAAACTGTAGGTTTTTGAAAAAAATGCAATAAATTTTGTAATTACGATTAAAATATATTTCAGTATTTAATAATAGATAAGTACATTGTTTGTAGTATTTAAGTTAATCATTTTAAAATTCGATCAATTTTACTAGAATTCAATTGCAGCTATATTTTTTATACCGAGTTTGCTCTAACGTGGATAAACGAGAGTATTACATCTTTTTACACATAAAAGTATGCGCGGTCCCACCAATCGATGGCGTAATTCAACCAAAATATCAAACATTCAACAACAAAGACAAGATACTACAGTAAAATAACAAGCTCCACGCGCTCATAAAAATCAGTACATTAACATAACTACGCCAGCGTGAGTATGACCCACAATATACAATTAGGCAGTTAATGAACTGATAAATAAGCACCTGATTGAAATACTACGCCTTGTTTAGTTTAAGGTTCCGAGAAAGATCACTATACAAACACACATACAATACTATCGCTTGCACGTGTTTGTTATTGCATTTGCCATTCATAATGTCGACACCCGTGCACTGCCCTACTAGTTTTCCTACATAAATCTTGATGCACATCCTGATTCAGACGTCTATCATGTTTGTGTTGATCGCACTTAACATAACATAAACAAGCGAGACACGATTTTATTTGTCGTAGAGGTAGGCAGAGTAAAGCACCCATCACGTCGTCGTATCGCAAGAACCACACCAGATTGTGAATATCAGACTCAACCGCGCCGTTAAGTCTCTAACGCTCAATTAGGGATGCGTTTTGAAAATAACGTATCGCAGAGTTACTTCATTTTAAAGCCCTGGTGTTAAAAAAAGGGTCGGCAACACGCAAGTGATACCTCTGTATTGCACGCGGCTGTAGGCTACGGTAACTGCTTAACATCAGACGGGCCGTATGCTTGTTTGTCCACCAAGTTGTACAAATAAAAAACATTTTTGTAATGGATATGATTGGCCTAATCTGACACAAGCATTATCAGATGCTAAATTCGGCAACACTCAGTTGTTTTACAATAAAGAAGTTAAAAATCGCTTTATTTTATTCTGTCGATATAAATTATCTGCATACCCTAAGAAGTGAACGCCGTTAAGAAATATATTTATGAACCTATGTGTAAAATTATGCTCAGTTTTATTTTAGTCCCACGCCACATAAGTGGGTCACACGTACCGTGGTACATATTTTAATTTTATGCAGATAATATGTTTTATATGTAAGCTGAGAGATACTTCGCAAAAATGTGTCAATGTCATATTATATATCTTATCAATAATGTCAATGATAATGTCATTTGAGCAGTGGCTGCTTGTGGCTTCTAAAATAAGAACGGTTGTCGATAAAAAGATTACGTTTGGCATGTTAGACAAAGTGGCCAGTCCTAATCTACGCTTGTTTCTTGACATTGGCGATTACGAGTTGTCCACGTTATTTTCCAAATGCCAGTTTACTTTTTTTATAGTACTAAGCAGGCAAACGAGCATATGACCCACCTGATGGTAAGCAGCCACCAAAAAATGGGACGCTTGCAACTACAGGGGTATTCCCATTCCACTTACGTGGACAGCCCTATAAAATTTGTTCTTAAAGAAATTCGTTATGTTACATTATTTTAAAATTAGAATAAAGATTTTATATAATTCGATTCCAAATAAAAGTAGCTACAACACATTGATTTATTTCTTTTGATTTAAAAATAATGAATTGATCAACTTATTTTATAGTCTTCGTTTTATTATATTTGTCCAAGTTGTTCTTTTATTCAGCTAGATTTTAGATAAAATATTCGAAATTCAAAGCACCATTTTGTCTTTTTACTTAGATACCGGCTAGTGAGATTTAATGACCAAAAAGGTTAGGACTCTAGAAAAACAAAATGTATGCATGTTTATCCTCTACGCATTCCTATCCTCAACCTTTCGTTTCATTCTGAAACTATGCAAAGGTTTCTAGACTTTGACTCAAAGATATAATTTTCGCGGTGAAACTAAATCAACGCGGGAGAAGCCGCAGAATAAGTGAGTTATAGATACTAAATTTAAGTACCTATATTTATACCTTATACCTAACTACCTACGTAATAAATATTTAATAAGTATTATGTTCCATCTAATACGTATCATAATGATTTATAATATTAGCAGGCTTTGTGAGTACTAACTATGCTAGGTATTAATGACTTATTCGCACTAACATAAACATTGTTTATTTACATAAACAATTAAAGTCCACTGAAGTTTTTATCAATATAAACTTCTTAGTAATTAAGTAAAAATAAATGAGTCAGAGCGGGCTTTCTGTCCGTAATTTCAAGTAGGTACATTAATGCCTTCACTGTGTCGTTATTATATTACGAACTTGTGACGTAATAAATATTATAAACAAAAACAATCTTTCCACGTGTATAAAAGAGGATAATATATTTTTCTAGAGCAACAAAACCGACCTCATAATGTTACGTCTATCCCGAAATTGGTGGTCAGTCCAGGTCAGTGGCACTATTATTTCTTCTATGTATTTTTTTACTTAAATGTTTAATAAATTAGCTTCCGCCTGTGGCTTTACTCGCATGGTAAGTCGATTAAAATTCTTGGTCCCTCAGGGACAATGTAGCTTATGTAGCTTTCTATAAATGAAATATTCGATTCGAAAAGTTGAAAAAGTCAGATTCCAAATCAGTAGTTGGTAGTTGCAGAAATTATCGATGCGTTTGCGGACGTATCAAACTGTCAAATAAAACCTTATTGCCGCGATGAGAACTAAGAAATTGACCGGTTAAATACCCTTACATACCTAACCATACTAAAGTAGAGAATGTAATAAAAGTATTGTAGGTGTAGTAACTACTTACTGGCGGGAATGCAATGGTCAGTAAGTTGAACTTGCTGAGACAGCTGCCAGTCGAGTTCATATGAGATTATTTTTTACATGACTCAGGATTCAAGTTACCTATGTCTTATAAATTGCATCACATTTCTGTACAATATTAAAACTATATTAATATATTATGTTACAATAATATTCCAATTATGCAAATTAAATTATAGTATTTATTACAATCAACTTTTTCTCTTTTCAAAAATTTACTTTTTCTCTTTATTACGTAGGTAAGCATGTCATTAGTAACAAGTTTTTTTTATAATTAAATTTGTTTTGGACAGTTTTATAATAAACAAGAGGCCATAAACAGATTAAAATTTGACCGTGATTATTTTCAGTATTGTATTTTTTAAGTGCTATGGTTTTTACAGGGTTTCAACGCGCATGTAATAGGTATGTCTGGTGGTGTTACAAGAGTGCAGAGGCTATGGTAACTGCTTACCATCAAGTGGGCCCTTGTCTGCCTAGTCAGCGAATCAACTGTAAGAAAAAAATGCTGGCTTTTGTTTATTTATTATGACGATCATAAGTATCATGCATTTCATTGAAATGAAAAATGACTGAGTTTTTAAAATTAAATACGTTCTTGCATTTACGAGTAATGCAGTCCCGTTATCCACTTGTTAATATAACCATGATTAAATACCATATTGATAACATTAATTAAAAGCTTATTTTTCCTACTGTACATATATATACATACCTGTGGCTTTCAATATATTATAGGGACACGATTATACATATTGTTTACATAAGTTATAGCTAAGAATGCGGAGATACCAAATGTAATAGAGGGGGCCCCAGTTAATTGGCTACTACGCAGAGATCTAAAGATCTGCGCGGTTGAGCAACACACTGTAGTATGGTACTGAATGGGTGACTGTTATATACCCTTTTATAAAGTTCTGTAGTTGAAGCTGTCTGTGCATGTTTGATTGGCCAACTAATTTACGGCCTTATTATTGTTAAGCTGTTACCACTTTTCTTTTTTTTATACTAGTTGGATGGCAAACAAACATACGGCCCTCCTGATGCTAAGCAGTAACCGTAGCGTTAAGTACGTGTAACATGGGTAACCATGGGATAAGGTAAGTGGTAACCGTTAACCATCACTCGAATTCTAACGTTTGTTTTTTTACCATGGTAAAATAAAAAAGTAAAGGAAAATGTTTGCTAATAAAAAATGCACATGGTGCTTTGAGCGATTCTACACAGTGTTATACATATTTTGTGAGAGACTTGATAATACATCTAAGAATTTAAATTAAACATTTTTTTTGTATATGGAGTTTGTATATTATTGTGTCTATAAATGGTGCATCATCATACTCATCAATAATTACTTATATTACTAACGGCTACGAAATGATTTTTTAGCGTACTTTTTATCCAAATCTGCATTTTTTCCGGCACTACTATATCTAAATATCCGTGTGGTGACGGATTAAGAATACAAATGTCACCACCCCTTTCATCCCGAGGGTGTCGTAAGAGTCGACTACGGGAGTAAGTGTTATCCACCGCAAGAGAGGGAAAACTCGAAACAAAACCCTATACCAACCCGTCTGGCCAGCGTGGTATAGTAGGCTATTATCCCTCTATGTTTGGAGGAGACCCGTGCCCAGCAGTGGGACGTTTATGGGTTGAGATGTATGTATGTATGGAGTTTGTAGCTGGTACTAATTGAAAAAAGGTGAGTCTCTTCGACCGACAAAGAGGGACGCGGTTATATAAATTGTATAGCTCTATCCCTCTTTCTCCCTCAAACGACTCACATTTAAACATTTCATGGTAGACGCCATCTTCAAAGGGAGATGATATCGTAAGTAGAAATTATAATTTCACTTGTTACACAGACCGCAGCATAATGTAATGTATGAATGAACGTCATATGGTTTTGTTATCGGGCTCATATACCGCTGTGCAAATATAACATTCAGTGTTATCTGTCTACAAGATGGCGGTGTGTAAATCAATGTAACCTCAATTACTTATTAAGAAAGGTCTCGGTTGGAATTTTCCAACGATTAGGTAATATTAAACGGTTTAGAACATGCAGAATACAATATTAAATTATTATTATTATACATAATAAAATGAATATTGTGCGTGGGGAAAACATTGTGATGATTCGTCTACAAACAACATCACCTATTGTCGTCTGCAATGAAAATAATAGAATGAATGTATTCGGTAAGAGTTTTAATGTTGGCATATATTATGCAATCCATCCTCGTTTTTCCATTATCCGAAAAAGCTAAACTATTAACGGATTAGTAATTGTAATTAGTTTTATGTCTGTATGTCTTCACAGGGTGATATCGTCGCTGAGCGACAATAAAAAAATCAATAAAAAAAAACTCCTATTCTAAATTCAAATTACATTCATGTTCAATTTTATTAAGTAAATTAATATATATTTTTTTTAAATTAAGTACATCAACCTCCATTTTAATAAAAGGAGGAAAACTTAAAAAGGTCTCCCTTGTATTTAAAAAATAATATAGAAAAATATTGCAAATGTTTTTAAGGTTGAGTGGCGCCTGTAAATTGTGATAATAAATTATTATGATGCAAGATAGGTAGTTATGTAATAAATAAGTAGCATTGTTTTTATTATTATTCTGATGTCACGAAGTCTTAAACAAAATAATATCAACAATGTAAGCATTATTAGTAAACAATTACTTCGTAATATGCAGATAACATCAGTACATGCAGTCGACATAGGTACCTAACTCATTTCTGTTTCATATTATTATTATTATATAATTTACACGTTTAATCACAATTGTGATTTCACGTTGCTGATAATCCGATTTCAAAACGAAATCGAAAGTTATTTTTTAAAGACAAATAGGGAACTAGGCATAATTAATTAACATCCAGATACGTAACAACCATTTGTTAAAACAACGTACATTGGTTTATAGCAAGGAAACCACGAACCAATCATGCAGTAATTTTAATTAGTTTCTTAAGTACTTTTTAATAAAACAACTTAAATAGGCACTAACCATCATACTGTCACTTAAAAGCAAGTTTACGTTAGGTATTAGAGCACCCTAGGCTGGTGAGCCCGACATATAAAAAAAGCCTTTACAGCACAAGAATAGGTATCTATTTTCAGTGTCCTGGTCTAGTTGTTAGTAATCCTGACTGCTAAGCCGGTTGTGGAACAGGAAAAATCTTTCTGTAGAACGTGAGACTATCCCATTATTTTTTTTTCTTTATGTATTACCTAGCAAGGATAGGTACCACCAGAATTTGCGAAGGCGTGCTAACGGTCTCGGGTAACGGTAGCGTTCATTTACTATTCAAGAGAACCCACCTCGACATCGATACGGCGAATACGAATTTTGTTCTAAAAACCGCTTCCATTCTTACATCCGGCCAGGGTTTGAACTTAATAAACGGATTTTTCAAAATTGGAAAAAAAAAGTATAGTGCATATGCACTATTTTTTTTTTCTTGTTGAGTTCACAAATTCAATTTGCTTTTGTTCTATTAACATATTTTTAAAAAATTTAAATTAGGAAAATTTAAATTTTGCGGAGGAATTTTACGACGCCTACTAAGCAGCCCTAACCTTCTTTTTTTTTGTGTTGTTTATATTATGTGATTTATAGTTGTAGTTGTAAATTACTTGTAAATAAAACTCACAATAAATAAAAAAATATTAAAAAAAAAAAAATTAGGAAAATTGTAATGATGCACCGTAAAGGGTTTTTCCAACAACTGCTCCAGGAATAAATTACTATAATTAGATTGGCTATAAATCACAAATTACACAAACATTATTTATCAACAATATATTATTGTGTCTATAAATGGTGCATCATCATACTCATCAATAATTACATACATATATTATTAACGGCTACGAAATGATTTTTAGCGTACTTTTTATCCAAATCTGCATTTTTAGCGGCTCTACTATATCTAAATAAGTATGTATAATATGGATGCGTAATTATGTATAAATGAGGAAAATCTCACTGATATGACAATTAAAGCCGTACATACCCCTTAAGAATAAAATTAAATGTGTGACAATGCAATAAGAAAATATAAAATCTATTTATAATATCTAATGCAATTAAAGCCAAGAAAAGATACAATCTATTAAGTTCAATTGAAGTTAAGCATTGCCGCACGCGAGTCATAGGCCAGAACTACAAAACACCGCCACCGGCATATTTCCTGTAGTTTTCATACATTTTATATAGACTCGCCGCACACGATTTTCGCTGGTGGCTGCCACACGCTACTAATAAAATGTACGTAAACAGGTCACTGGTGGCGTTTTGTGGCTGTAGCCGGTGGCCCTTGTGCGACCACCCTAAAAACGACGGGGCCACAAACAATGTTTGCAGTAATAAGGATTTACCAAAGAGGTTACAGTTTAATTATATTAAATGTACTGACTAATAATAACTGAGTCACTTACTACACTTAATTATTATTTACTTAAACACTTAATTCATTCAAATTAAACAACTTTCCTGTTACGACATTACCCTTGTTGACAGTTTATAGTAAAATATACTTTTTTATTACCGTTTAGTCAAGACAAAAACATTCACTTACATTACTGAGTAATTGTCATGACAAAGGGTAAAAGTTTCCTTGTACCTACCTACTTTAAAACAATAATCATCATCATCATCTTCTCAGCCAAAAGACTACAACTGTTGGAAATAGGCTTCTGCTGAGGATTCCCATAGCATTCGGTTTTGAGCTTGCATTATCCATCGTTTCCCGCAATTATACTATTTTAATATAATAAATAATCAAAGAAAATTCAAATCATGATCCATCTTTCGCTAAAGCAATATTTGCACTAATAAGGTCATTAATTCAAATAGGTATTATCATTAAATGTCAGTTTTAAAAGTTAAAGAAATGGTTCCAAAAACCGAAATATAAAATAAAAGCAAAAGCATTCTGAATTTTAAAAAAATTAAAAAGAACCCGCGTTACTCGAAGCGAAAGTAAGTTATACAGAGTATCGTAAAGATCAAATCAGTGTTGCGTTTTCGGACGGCAACGTGAGAGGCATTCCTAACGAATGCACTGTTCGATTTACGAACGAAACCGAACCAACAAGAACTCTTCCAATTTTTTTGTAGGTAATGTGCATGGGATAAGTATTTAGTGTAATAATATTATCATATGCTTATCTGAAAGTATCATACACGTAGCTGATAAACTTATTATAAATAATACCTTTTTTCACCATATTTGGCTAATATTATCTTATTTGAAAGATGTTAATATTATGTAGGTTAAAGGAAAATAATTTAAAAGATTGGGGATCCTACCCATCGATCATTATAACAAGTCAAACTGCAAACATTACATATTTGTTTGTTTTAACGTGCAAATAGGTGAAACTAAGTACCAGTTAGATCTCAATAATTCTACACTGGACCTTGATCTTCATAAACTTCTAGTATTGAAATGTTTGGGTCGGCAACACGCAAATGATGCCCCAGGCATTGCAAGCGTCCATACGCTACGGTAACTGTTTACCATGGCCTTGATTGCCACCTTAGTAGTACAAAAGAAAAAGATCCGAAACGATCCGACTGATAGTAAGCAGGGGTGGTACCACTTTGTGAGTGCAATTGGGGAGAGTCCCGAGTAACTAGGAACGCAATTAGGGAAAATCATTATTTCTAAAATGAATTTTATTATTTGTAGGGGCAAACCCAATGAAAATAAAGGATTTTAATAAAATTTAAAATAAATTATATGACGACTAGTTAATTCCAATTTTGAAATCCGACCTTAAAGTACCAACTGAGAATTTTTTTATGTCAGTAGTTAGTAAGTACGTAGTGTAAATGTCTGTAATATGTTGATAAATGACAAATTAATAATTGCAGTTGAACAATAAAAATATTGAGATGTAAAATTCTATGCCGTCATATCATACTGGGCATTCGACGTAAATTCTCAACAGTAAAGTTATTTTTGTCCAAGTGTAAAAGTATATCGGAATGCGCAACTCGAGAACTGCTTTCAAATTGAAATTAAACGCGTACTGTGTCACCTGAATGTACTTACAATATATTTCTTTCAACAAAATGTACATTGATTGGAAAGTAGGTAGGTACTTACACGATAACATGATAATAATTACGATAAAAATTAAAGTCAATCTAGAATTCCTAAACAGCTGAAACTTGCTAGCGCGTGTCTATAATTTACGTTTCATTCACCTTACGTGATATCATCTGTCTCTTTCATTTTTCATCAATCGTTTCATGTAAGAATGTGACGCATGACTTCAACAGTTTGCTAATTAACTAAGCTCACAATGACACGGGCCATGCCAGTCTGATTTTCGACTTTATTACTCTAGCTCTAATTATTATAATTGTCCGAGACGCGTGCAGCGCTTGAATGGGCATTGTATGCGTAAACATTAATCAATGCCATGGGTACGCTAGTGAAGGTCATCTTGTTCGTGGTATTCGAACGCAAATCTTTGATGGACGATTGATTCAATAGACTAAAAATAATGAAAATTTTATTATATCCACAAATACGAGCGAGATGGAATATTTCGTGTCTTATATTTTTTATTCTACATCGCAGCGAGGGCGTGTCAACGTCATGTGACCGCGATATAGACTCAAACTAAAATTATACACGCTAAACGATTTACATCGATGCGTTACATTCTGTGGTTTGTTGGAGCGAGAGTTACATAACAGCGATGTATACGAAATAAGAGATTACATCGTTATAAAATCGTGGATTGAGCGTGTAATAGTGTTTTTATTATCATTTATATCGGTCGTGTCACAGCCGATTGAGATAACGTGTGCCACTGCGCAGTTCGACCAAAAATGCGTAAAGCTTTGGAAATATTTTATGGAGTCACGAATACTCACGAAGGCTGTTTTGAATGACGCTTACCTAAATATGTATTTAATTTGCATTTTCCTCTTTGTTGTTAGTAAATACTATTTTCAATAGTTCTACTTGCACCCTGAGTGACCTCTACGCTGGCAACTACGCCATAGAGTTGGCAGAATTCTGGACTACGCGCTATTGACACAAGGCGAGCTACATAAGCCTCTTCTACGTAAAACAATCATCGACGCAATAAACGACCGCTCTGTCAAGAGCGATACGAATAAGAAGAAGAAGTAGGTAGATACTTATTTAGAGACAAAATATTATGACACCTCTTACCTTACTACACCTACCTACTTAATTAGTACTTATTAATAATTATGTTATGTAATCAAATTATAAATCCTTCATTTACCTAATAATAAGGCCACAATTAAGATCTGAACATTTTAACAGCACATATAGGTAAATAAATATTATACACAAACATGCTAATAACACTGGCAATCAAATAAACACAATTTGATTCAAAAAGGAATACCAAATACTCTTCCTGGTAATATAAGTAGGTACTGTACTCTTAAAATAATCGTTTCAATATAATATTGGCAGTATTGAACACGGAAAACTCAATCCGTGCCATCGCTACTGACACTTTAGTTGTTAGAAGAAGCCAACGACTCCCGAGTAATACCCGTAATGTTTTAATGTGTGCGTTTCAATGTCAACGATAGTACAAGTATTTAAGCGTAATCCCTACTACTATTAGAAATGTCAAAGATTGTGAGGATGGATGTTTGATACTCCTTCACGCAACAACTATAGGGGGCTTACTAACGCGAGTCGTTCGAGTGAGAAAGAGGGACGGAGCAGGTATAGCTCCGTCCCTTTTTCTCAGTCGAACGACGCACGTTTTAACACTTCATGGTAATCCCCCTGGATCTAATTGAAAGTTTTCAATGTTATAGCTTCTGTATACATCAGAATGAGTAACCCATAGACTTTAACCGACTTCAAAAACGAGGAGGTTATCAATTATGTTTATTACCGCAGAACTCTGTCATTTATGAACCGATTTGAATTTTTTTTTGTCTGAGTGGACATCCTTTCAGTTGGTCCCATTTTTATCAAAGGAAAGTATTGATGATGGGATCCATGAGGAATTGAGGGAACTCCTAAAAATTATAGGCATACAAATATAGCAATTTCAATTTTTTTTACAACAAATCAAACAATTGCACTCAGAAAGTGTAATTTGTTGAAGTGAAACTGAAGAAGAAGACCACAGATGGCCATCTGAAATTCTCAATAATATTTTTTTCTCGGATGGCGATTACTTTTTAGATTACCTTTTGATTAAGGTTGTTAAGCAAATATTACTAAGCAAATGTAATGTAGCAAATTAAAATGGTACAGTTGAACTGAACTGATGATGAAGCCGGAAGGTATGCAACGGAACTCCATAATTAAACAATGTTATCAAGCCGTGTTTGGGCTTACTTGAATGGTCAAAGGATGCACTTTAGCTAAAACTTTTTTTTAAATTATATTCTTTTCAAATAATATTAGAAACGTTAAAAAATTCCCGCGCTTGAAATCGCTGGCAAAAGCAAGAAATAAAAAAATGTAAAATAAAATAGTGTGTATACTGTGCATTCATATTTAACACTTTTTTAAATAATTTAAAATTGCAGCTATCTGCAGCATCATTTACAACACGTGATGTTTATTTTACATCTAGTGTTATATCAATATTATATATAATCTGTGAAAAAGTTTCAAATAATGTATACTTACTACCAGCCTACTATAAGGCTAGTCAATGTACGCTTGCTAGAAAAAAAATACATCTAATTCACACCTGCATTTATATACATACTTAATTTATTTTTTATTTTTCTCAACACCCACTTGACTTTCAAAGATCTTTGATAGAATTATTCAAACATAGAAACAATTCTTTTTGTTTCTTTAATCGCCAAAAAATATATGGCTGTTGTAGATTTTAAAATTAAATTTGAAAGAAGAATTTAATAAAGCTAGTCTACGATAGTTAATATGCTAGTACACTAACGATACTCATCAAATGAACAAAATGTCTTAGCGAACAAATCGTATAGGTACTTGTACAAATTAACAATGTTTAATTTGTTTAGCGCTATATAGTCAAGATAAATTCAATATCAAGATGTTGAGATGGCATCATGCCACCTTCTTGCATTAACACAACTTGATGGACACACGCCAAATGATTCATATTGAGGAATGCCCTTAAAAACATTTTCTAAATCACTTTCAGTAGTTCGCGGAATATCTTCGAGTAGACGATAAACATTCAGCGGTTTCAATATGTTTACCTAGTAATGGTGTCTTTGGGATAAAACGTAAGAATTTGTATGAATCAGATTTTAAAACAAATGTCTGATTATACTTCGATGGAGTTATTTTTGGAGACTCATTCAGTCGAAGAACCAGACATCTTGATCTAATTCAATTATATATAAATGAATTCGTTTTTTTTAATATCTTTAAAAGTTTTACTTTTAAAATTGTGCGGTCAAAGATTGAACAGATAGTGGCTGCACACAGGGGCAATCCCCGCAGACTGAAGACTTACTTACTATCAGCCGATTGTCTGATCGGTTCCTAATCACATTATAACAATTGATTCATCATACTAGTTTGGCAACCGAATAAACTATCGGCCGATTAAAGTTTATAGGGAGTCTTACTAATACTGGTTGGTAGTAAACAAATCGTACAACCAAACACAGTAAAAATGACAAAAATAGAATTGAATTAAGAACGTAAACAAGTAAAGCGAACTTTTTTAAACGAAATAAAAACGACGGACGATTTTCTCTTAATACAATCGAAAACGTCAGGTTATTCCGAAACATCTCAGATCCTGACTATAGTTATACTTATATTATTATAGTGACTATCATAATGTATAGAGCTAGAAATAAAATATTGTTCCTTACCTTCCATCCAGCTGACGAGTTACTATCCCCTTTATCTTTAAAATATGGCACGTTCTGGACCATCCACTCGTATATCTGCGACAACGTGAGCCTGTTGTCCGGAGCCGAGGTGATGGCCTGGGTAATGAGATCAGCGTAGGAGAGGTTGCCCCAAGCATTCCGACGGGAGGAATTCTTTTTGGTGCCTACTGAGGTGGGCAGTGGAGGAGCACCTGAAATAATACATAGAATTAACAACGGATAGATTTAGACAAAGCTAAAGAGAAATAATGTTGTCTATCTAGCCCTGTAAACTTAAAATTGACGTAAAAATTTACGTTTTGCCCTAAACATCTTTTTAATTTTTTTATCAATCTAATATATTTTCAAAATTCGAATGAATCCGAATTGAAATGAAAAATATATTTCTGTCTGTTTAATTTATTGTAATACACATCTACAAAGCTAAATTATTTTTTAAATTAATTGTATTTTTCAAAGGTGAGATTGCTCGACCTTTGAACATATGAGTTTTAATGCTTGATAATTATTAATTGCCGTTATAATGCGTTGGGTACTTAAATATATTCATATTCTAAGCTACATACATATTCATAAGTATGTATTGTATTACGTAAATAAGTAGTACGCGTGTATCGTAGTATTCTATTATTCTACCCGTAAAAATAGAAAATCTATGACGTTCTTTATTGTTTTGATCTGAAATTGGCTAGTGTTAATAATGAATAAAACCACAAAAACTTATAGTGCTGTGAGTAAATAAGATCGGGCAACTTGATGTTATAAATAAAACATAAAACAAATCATACAAGATTCAAGGGAGGTAGGGCACCACACTAGTGAGCAAGCCCGACTTGGGAAGGACCTCCGCCTTACAGAAGACCACAGCCAAATAACTACACACAGCGGTGTAGTTGAGTTCCTGTGTGTGAACAGGTCTTCAGCGCTCATTTAGGAATGCGTTTTGAAATAAACGTATTTCTATCCCAGGGATACTCCCATCTTAAAGCCATGGTGTAAAAAAATGGGTTGGTAACACGCAAGTGATACCTCTGATATTGCAAGCGTCTATATGCTACGGTAACTGCTTAACATCAGGCGGGCCGTATGCTTGTTTGCCACCCAAGTAAAATATAAAAATATGGAACTTGAGCCGTACCATGACGACTACCTCATAGCCATAGCTATACATTATCGATCTTAATTTGAATTTTGTTCAATATATAATATTCCTAGCTATATTGGATAAAAGTTACAATATTACAAAAACTCATCATCATCAGTCTATCGCATCGCAGCCCACTGCTGGACATGGCTGACATGGCCTCCCAAAGTGTACGCTACTTAGCACGATCTTTTTAGTTTTGCACTGGCTGGATGCGATAAGCTAAAGAATTCGTATAATGGCTAGAAATATATAATTCCAGCCATTTTGCGAAGATCTTATTCTATTAACGACAAAAAGTCTTGGAATTAGTTGCATTATAAAGTTGTTTGTTTAATTTAGAATAAATCAGCATAGTAAATAAGTTCTCATTTGTGACGTGAGGCACATTCTGAATTCTAGTGATAATTCTGTACTTCCTTTTTCTTTTTTTTTTTGTTTATTTCCTTAGTGTAGCAAAACGTTAAATTTTACAATAAAAATTGTCACTATTCACATATGTAAATTGAAGCAGACTTTTTTTTTTCTCGCACGACCAGTACGATTACCTTATTTTATCAATTAAGTAAGTATCGTGTTTTGACTGCATCAGCTTGCAGCATACATACTTGTATTTTACGCAAGATTGTATCTATCTGGTGATTAAAAAGAGTGGCCTGAGTTTCTTGCTAGTTCTTCTCAAGGCACGTCAGCGAACTAGCCGTAGGAAAATTTTGCTGACATCATCTTTCTGGCTTATTCATAATTTATGACCTTCATAAGTGTTACTTTGTAACCTAAATGAATTTTGAGTTTGAGTTTAATTACAACGTCAGCCGTATCGTGGTCTCCATTCAAGAACATGTCTGCTCTAACGGTATTCGGTTCTGCGGCATATGGCCACTTCAGCCGATTAGGCTAATTCTTTGAGCTATGTCGATAACTCTGGTTCTCTGTCCGATCACCTAGTTCCGGATTTGGGCTCTCATAAGCTCTTTCCATCGCCCGCTATGACTTCATATTTGAAAAATATTTACTTCTTTTAAAATTTTGAGTAAAATAATGGTGGTTTATCCAGAAAAACAAATAAATACCCGACTATCACGATTCCAGGAAATAATAATTGTTACTATATAGTTACATCTTATTAAAGCCACCATTCATAATTATTATACTTCTATACGAATTGGGACATTCCCCTTTATAGTAAATCATGTAAATCCCGAAAAATTTATTGATGATTTTTCCTTATTATAAGGTTATTTACCTTATGTCCCACGTTTTTGTATAATAATTATTTCAATTATAAGTACTATTTCAGACAATTAATACCTACATGTCTAGTTTCAAAATAACTGGTTAACTTACGTAGGTAATAAAAGATAGTAATTGGACCCCATGAACCGTTTTTTTCATAGACATCTACCCAAGTGCACCCAGATTAGAAACAACCGTTTGTGGACAACCCTAAGCTCAAATTAAGTTCAACTCTAACCTTTAATTAATCGATGCAAGCGCAAGCGCATACCTAACGTTTTTTGTAGTCGGCCCTGGATTTACTATAGGGGCAACCAGGGCTACTACGCAGAGCGAAAAATTTTCAGTGGAGACAAAATTCGAAGCGTGAGAGAAAAAAATACACTTTAATTATTTACAGGGCCACCGACAGGGAGTTTATCCTCACATCCTTGCATCTCAAACATGCCGTACCGTAAGATTCCAGAGGATTTTTTACCACGTACGATTAGGCTGTGGAATGAGCTCCGTGCCGAGGTTTTCCCAAGAGACTATAGCATGGGGTTCTTCAAGAAAGGCGTTATAAGGTTTTTAAAGGGTCGGCAACGCGTGAGTGACACCCCTGGTGTTGCAAACGTCCATAGGCTACGGTAACTGCTTACCATCAGGCGGGCCGTATGTTTGTTTGCCACCTTGGTAGTTTAAAAAATAAATATTAAAACAATTTTTATAAGTATCTGAAGAACTTTTTCAAAGAAGAAAGATTTTATATTAAAATGAGTAAGTAACGCTAATTGTCATCTTGATTTTTATACATACTATTTACATATATAATTATGTATTATATATTATTGATATAAATAAAATATATATTCCTAGATAGGTTAGGTACCTTTTTAGATATTAAGAGGAAATGCGGTGTGTCTATTCTCCATAGAAACGCTCTCGCTTGTTTTCTACCTGGTTTACGATCTTAAAGTAAACATTTTTTGCAATAAAATTAATATCAACTTCTTGTATGTTCCTATGTTTTCATTTTTAATGATTCATTATATTTATAAGCACTAGAAACCCTTAAAAATGCTCAAAATAACCATTTTAGACGGCTGTCAACATAGGCCTGGTATACAAATATGACAACTGTTATTGAAAAAAGGAAAACATAGGGGCACATTTTATATCCTAATCATGCAGTTTACGAAATATCTTTTAAATTGGTCTAATAATGGAGGAGGAAATAGGCGAGAGCCAAACCTCGAATTACGACTTTTTACTTATGCTGTTTAGTCGGATATGCAGTTGTCCCTGTCGCACAAATCGCGCGGCCGAGTGCTCGCAGAGCGACAGCGATAGTTTATTCAAATACCTAATATTCAAAAGTCTCTCCGCCCGCATTTCTTCTTAAACCGGCGCGGCGGCGGAGAGTTCAATCAAAGTAAAGAAAATTTCTTAATTTAACTAATTAAGAAATTTTCTTGACTTTGAACTCTAGAACCTAACCGTTTTAAAAAAAATGCTTCTGTTAGTTATCATCTACATTATCACCAAAAAAAAAATGGGCTGTATTCTATAATAAGAGATCCCCACGAAAAATAAATAAATATCCGATCGTAAGATGCCTAGACGGGCTGCTAGTAGGTACTAACCTAGGTCGATATATTATAATCTTTAAAAGGTCAATTATAATTAAATAATATGAGAATTAAAAAGCTGTTTGACATTCATAGTAATTTACATTAAATCTGTTCGTTTATGTAACATGATAACAAATAGACGCCGAATTCACTCCACTCGCTACAAAATGCGTTACGATTACTATGGACATATTATTATGCAGACTGCTTAGTTGGTTCAGTGGGTTTAGTGGTTACATTGACGTTTACGACTACGCAGCGTATTGTGGGTTCGATCTCACACGGAACAAAACTTTGTGTAATCCATATATGGTTTATTGCTGTGTGGATACCATTATGTATGTAGGTACCTATCACGTTTATATACGTATGTATTATCTTCCAATATCCCGCTTCAGTTTATCGAGTCGGCATATTGTACATCCCGCTTGGCATATTATTGAACGATAGGAAAGTTTAATATTATGTAATAATGTAAATTTATAAATAATATTAGCTACATTGTATATACCTAGGTACCTAACTAGTTTTAATATTATTACAAAAGTGCACCGCTGTATAGGTACGTTACGTTACATACCTTTTTCACCAACTGATCGAGCAGAAAAGTTTAAAACATCAAAAAACACACTTCGTTTACTTAATTATGCTATTTATTAAATCTGACAATAAATATAAACCGATTTTTCATTCTTTGGCATTTAAAAAAGAATTTTCTAAAGAATTTCGCATGCCGTGGCAGCCTTTAATTAAGGCAACACTTTATCACGAATCTCCTACTCTGTATTGTTTAAATGTTTATAAGTGTATGCTTTGTTGGTTGTCCTTAAATAAATAAATTAAAAAATAAATCCTTAGAGATTTTTAACGCTATTTTTATTAATATAATTTTAGGGATCTTGATTATGTTTCTATTTAAAAAGTAATCATTTCCGAGCAAAGTTTGCATTTAAAAAGACATTGTGTGAATGGTAATATTTGTTTACAATAAGTAGTTTATGTTTACAAGTTGGCTGCGTGTGGTTTTCTCAAATACATAACAGATGTAGACGTCTCAATTATATACTACTACCACAGTATAAGGACTTTTTCATACAGTAGTTCGACGGACACGTCTAGACAGAGCAATCGTGCGGGGTACGCGGAGTAGAGGGGGGAGAGGTAGCGAGCCCGAGCTGCATACACTCACTCGGGACAAGTTGTTCAGGGTTTTCGCTATTTTAATTACCTTTTTTGTTAAATTATTAATTTCTTTTTCGTTTTATTTGTAAAATGGTACACACATGTGTGCTGTAAGAAACTGTATGTCATCATCTCGTTTAAATAAGAATTTAAATTTCTATCAATTTCCTCACACGGACGAAAGATTAGTTAAAATTAATTTATAATTTCACCAATTTTATTCAGAGAAAAATATTCAAAATGGCGGACGACATAAAAACGTTTCTTTCGTGATCCAAGATGGCGGATGCGAATTTTTCGAAAAAGTTAATATGGGTATCGTTTTCGTGGTTTTTGGGGGTGCTGAAAACGAAAATGACATCTATTTTGTGATCCAAGATGGCGGACGAGAATTTTTCGGTATCGGTTTCGTGGTTTTTGGGGGTGCTGAAAACGAAAATGACATCTATTTTGTGATCCAAGATGGCGGACGAGAATTTTTCGAAAGAGTTAATATGGGTATCGTTTTCGTGGTTTTTGGGGGTGCTGAAAACGAAAATGACATCATTTCGTAATCCAAAATGGCGAACGCGAATTTTTCAAAAACGTCAATATGGGTATCGTTATCGTGGTTTTTGGGGGTGCTGAAAACGAAA
The DNA here is from genome assembly GCA_947095525.1 of Trisateles emortualis. Lineage (NCBI taxonomy): Eukaryota > Metazoa > Arthropoda > Insecta > Lepidoptera > Erebidae > Trisateles > Trisateles emortualis. The sequence continues at coordinate 14,828,441 of OX352735.1, read as the reverse complement.
ATGACATCTATTTTGTGATCCAAGATGGCGGACGAGAATTTTTCGAAAAAGTCAATATGGGTATCGTTTTCGTAGTATTTGGGGGTGCTGAAAACGAATATGACATCTATTTCGTGATCCAAGATGGCGGACACGAATTTTTCAAAAACGTCATTATGAGTATCGTTTTCGTAATTTTTGGGGTTGCTGAATACGAATATGAAATCTATTTAGTGATCCAAGATGTATAAAAATTATATTCTCAAACTCATTTTTTCATTTAGTAAATAATACACAAACATATTTTGCCTTCTCATAAACCAATTTAATAATTAACATTTGTATTATTTATTTTCCTGGTACCCCACACGCATTCTAACATTACAAAATATAAAATAAATTAAGAAAAAATATGTGACAACCCTGCGACAATTATCTATGTCAAGTCGGCGGCGGCATTTCGCAAAACATCAAAGGCGTTGGCCCACTGTAAGAAGGAATAAAGGGTTCTTTACACTGTGCTACTACATTGTAAGTAGGTAGGAAGTTATTTTATGATAAAGTATGGAAAATTCTCTTACATTAATACAAACGAGGCACAGAAACGAATTACTTACTTATAATTTTTTGAAATAAATAAATTATATTATTATATCTATAATTACCTATAATATTAAAAAGGCAAACTTTTTGCTATCAGTAAAAATAGATTGTTGTTTGCGAAAAAAGTCGAGGGTCCTATTATGATGGTGTTTACTTCAAATAAAGTTTACGACTTTTTAATTTTAGCCAAAGATATTTCGTTGTACAACAAAAGTAAAAGTTTATAAGTTGATTAATTATTCCCGAAGTTAATAAGGAAATAGGTACAATATATTCAATATTGTAAGTAGGTAGGTACCCAGTAAATATAATTATATTTTGTTACTTACCCGATTCGAGTCAAATTATATTTTAATTTTAACTTTTTATAACGTGTAATAATTTCTAATCTAACTACTCAATGCAAAAAAGTTTGTCAACATTGTTTTTGTATACATACAACTTTTTAGGAATGTTGTTTAGTTGTAAGCCGTGCCCGTAGCATAGGATCGTCGAGGTACTCGTACCTACCTACTAAAGCAGGTAAACAATGATTGTTTTATTTTTATTTGTATCAGTGTAATACATTATAAACGACTCGTGTTTTTATTGGATTCTTAACGCGAGTGGAGTGTTCGGACAACCTACGTGGGTCGACCTAAATAGCAGCGCGTATCGCGACTGCGACCTCACTAGTATCGCTTCGTTGGACAAATGGTATTTACCACTCAGATTCTGATTGGAGTTCTTCTTGGAGCCGCTGTCGTCAGTCGCCTCGACGTAGTTGTCTGGCCTTGGCAGCGGCCACGTGTTGGAACGCGCGCGCGTTTGCGGTTCGAACCCAACTTCTGCCAGCTCGCCAAGAGGCTCCAATTCCAAGTCGGCTCCTGGTGCAGATGACCACGCGTTCTGATAACCGCTCATGTTGACGACTTTATCTCGCTCAAAATATTTCAGTAGGTGTATCGGAATGAGCGCTCACCGGCGCATGCCGATATCGGCCGTTAGCATCTCAATGCGCTTCTCTTTCAGATTTTTTACCAATTTCTTTCTATTTCCAGAATCGTCGGACCCGGATCGCGATCCGGAGAGGTTATCTGTCTTGTGCTTATCGGCTCTGTTATTCGAAGCCAATAACATGTGGCGTCTCGCTAACGTTCATAAACAGCGATGTGCGCAGAGAGCGTCAGCCGTCGGGCCGCTCCCGAGAGGCGATTTTCGCTAAATATAAGCGCGGGCGAGGCGGGGGCGGGGCACACACCACGTGAGCGACTACGCGCCGATTTTCCAATTCATCACTGGCGGGCTAGAGACGCGATAACCTTGTAACGTGGCTCGAATCGGCCAACACCGGGTATCGTATCGCCTAAGGTCGTCACCGGCATCGAAGGTCTCGAAGACTATACAGATTCGGCCGTCCTTCCGAGTTCGGACCACACTTTACAACTTTTCCACACTGATAAGAGTTATCACTGGGTCTCTCAGGGGATAAATTATGAACTATACGCGTTTCCACAGTTTACTGAGAGTGGGAGGACACACAAAGTTGTTGCACGACAGTCCACGCGGTCAGCGATAGTTTTAACTGCGTAATAAGCAGAGTAGTGCGCGTGGCGCGGCAATTCGTCCTCGGCCGCGAACGGTCGCACGTACACTGAACCGCGTCGCTCGTGCAAATTCCGCTCAGCGGGCGCCGCGCTGGCCGCGGAGAGGCGGAGGGCGGCGGAGTGCGGAGCGGAGGGCGCTGATACAGAGAAGTGGCGTCGTATGACCGCCGAGCGCCGGCCGCGCGCCATAGCCATCTCGGACACACTCCAAACCCGATGCCTATTTTTCCATTTCACACATACTTATAAACTTCCAAATTCTTTAAACTACTTCAACCAATTAGAAATCTAAGGCGCCTAACCGGACATCCCCGGAGAACGACCGAGTTGGTATCGTGTTATTATACAAGAACTAAGGCGCGAGCGCGTGTAAGTTCACGGGCATCCACGAGGCAGTTGTTGCATGCTTCATTGTTTACATACAACTAGTTTCGTGCGTTCAGCAAAGCAGCGTGCATATTGAATTTCTCATTTAAGTTTGCATAATATGCTTTAAAGAGAATATAAAAGCAATCGTTATCTACATACCTCCTGGTTCTCTGGAATATAGTGCTGAGAAAAGATCCTACAATTTACTGTAGACTTTTGACTCCTTTCAATGAGAAAAGGGTTCAAGAAAGAATAGTACAAAGATGTTTAATCTTTGTACTTCTCTTTCTTTAACCACTGAAATCTACAGTCAATAAAATTGTAGGATCTTTTCTCAGGAGAAAATGATACTGCCAACACGACAAGAATTTTTGAGATTTACAGACACCCACGGATGGACTCAAATTAAATTTTAAACCAAACAATTGGGTTACAGTCATATTTTTTCAAAATTCCATGTCTTGAAAACTTTTTTTGCATGCTACTATTTGAAAAATTAAAAGGAAAATTAAGATACTAGTTTCACATTATCTTTGTTTACAACTTTACCAAACACGTCAAATTACCGAGTGAAATTTTGGGCCACAATTACACGTTGCATGTTGCATGGACAATTGGCTTCTATAACTGCTAATCATGAGCCATTGGTATTCAGTAGCTTCCTACAACCTTGACCAGATTGACAATTATAACTGAGTTTGATATCGTTTTCCGGACACTCAAGATTTTCCCAACTGGTAGTCTGTCTGTTGGCTTTTGACTTCGTGACTTTTTCAGGCCTAATCCTGCTTTATCCAAAGTTTAATATAAATATTATTAAAGGTTTTATAGAAGCTACCTACTATTTTTAACAAAGAAACAATGATGTGTTTGCAGACGAATTGAGGACGTTTATGTTGCATGCTTAAAGTTTTGTTAGACGATGGTATATTATTATTCGCTTTAAGAAAATTAAAAATATTTTTTTGACCACTTAAGTGGCAAACAAGCATATTACTTGCCTGATGGCAAGCAGCTAAGAGCTTGTTGATGTTTATAATGCCAGGAATATTTATAATTTGGTCATTGATACCATGACTAAAAGTAAGCCCTGTACTTACATTCCTTAAAACAGACTTCTTTGCTACCACTTCCTTTGTTTCCCTAACGAGATCTAAATATGGTATGATATTCGAAACAAAAACTTAAAATCTCTAAAAATTTTGAAAATTGTGCCAAGTTTTTCAAATCAAATAAGAAAAAATATCATCATCATCATCGTCTCAGCCAAAAGACGTCCACGGCTGGACATGGGCCTCCCCCAAGGATTTCCACAACTCTCGATCCTGAGCCGACCTTGTCCATCGGATGCCCGCAACCTTTACCAGGTCGTCGGTCCACCTTGTTAGAGGCCTGCCCACGCTTCGTCTTCCAGTTCGTGGTCGCCACTCTAGAACCTTTCTGCCCCAACGGCCATCAGTTCTGCGAGCTATGTGTCCGGCCCATTGCCACGGAGGCAATTCTTCGAGCTATGTCGGTTACTTTGGTTCTCCTACGGATCTCCTATAAAAAATAAATTCTTTCTTAATTGTATTTTACTCAAATAGTATCTTAAGATCAGGTAAATGTGGGTTGGCTAATTTATTTAGTAGAAAAACCCTTAGGGATACAATTAAATGGTTGAAATGGTCATTACAGAAGATTAACTGAACACACATGTTGAGGTTCTCACAGAATCTGAGCCTACAATCTTGTGTTGCGATTTTTTTTATAAAGCTTTTCTGCAAGCAAGCACACGGTCTATCTAATGGTAAGCAGTTACCGTAGCCTTTATACGCTTGCAATACGTAAGGCATCGCTTGCCTATGGCCAACCCAAAAATATTTATCCCGAATGTGCTGTGATATGAATTCCATGGGATAGGAAAATGTTTATTTAAAACGCATCAATAAATGAAATAATTATCTATGGATCACAAAAACATTTGTCCTGTGTGGGAATTGAAACCAGTTTATTACAACATGCTAGGCATAATAGCTGCATAAACTCCAAATAAATCCTAAGCTCAAGATTATATCGGTATTTCGCACGATGGACATTCATTAAGTTTTCATAGAGATCCCGTATTTTTTATTGCCTATGTTACCCGCTGAATGTAGATCCAATGGTGAAAGATTTTTTAAAATCGGTTAAATAGTTTTGAGTTCAATCGTAGAAAACAAACAAACAAACAATCAAATCTTTCCTCTTTATCATTAGTTTAGATAATAATTTAAAATATAATAAAGATTGTTAAATAAGTAACTATAGACATACTCACTTACTCAGGTATCATCCATATCCAGAGTACGGAAATAATTCGAATGTATTTTCATACGCCTTCTCGCTCGCTCTCTTTTGTCGTATGACACATTAATACTCGACGATATTAACTCGATTTGTCTTTTTTGGCAAAATGATTATAGTATCGATTTTGGTCACCTTTTATTTTTATTTAGTGATCATAACAGTAACAAGGTGGGTATTTGTCTATTTATAGATTAGTGATGAAAAAAGTAATAAATAAATAAAACAATTTTTATTTGGAACACAGAATTTATATCATGTTAATAACGAAAAACTATGGCTGGAGAGCAACTGGTTCATTTGACTTTCCCGTTGCCCACAAGGCTAGATTTTGTTTGGATAATATTTTAATGTCAGGCGATCATGAAAAGACCGTTCTGGCAGGGATCTCGAAGTTGCGTCATCATCCCTTATACGTTTGAAATTGTATTTTTTTTCCTCTCCCACAAGGCTGCAATTTTAATTGTCTTTATTTACAAACATATGTTTAAGCGTAAAAAAAAGCCATGCCATTTCGATGGTTGCAAGTATCTGCCAGAACGGGTAATGTTGTCGTGGGAAGGGTAATTTTTATCCTACTTCCCTCAAGGCTGAAATTTTAAGTGAATATTATTTGGTTTTAAAAGCATATCTAAACAGCCAGCCCGTTCTGGCGGTTGCAAGTGCCTGCCAGAAGAGTAGTTATAGAGTAGTTCTATATAAGTTATATCTATTTAATTTGACTACCCCGTTTCCCATAAATCTAAATTTTGTTTGAATAATATTTTAATGTCAGGTGATCATGAAATACCATTCTGGCAGGGATCTCGCGGTTGCGTAACTTTTGAAAATCACAAAAATTGTGCCGCGGCAGCGGCCGCCGAGAGCCAGATCCCCTCTGTTGTTGGTAAAAAGGAAAATAGGTTCATTTCTACAATACTTTATGAAACACAATTTGGTGACCATTTAGTATTCATCCTGGCAGGCGTTTCGAATTTTTTGGTAGTAAAATAGGTAGCGAGTTGTTAAAAGTTTGGTTATAATTTAACATTAAAATGCGGAATTAATTTGGGTGATCGTTTACTATTTTATATATCTGGTGGTAAGTTAAACATAAACCTAAAAAAAATCTCGATACTCTCCTTTCTCCGAAATCATTTATTTTAATCTGAATTGATCTATAAACACAGATCTCAGCAAAAATATCTTCCCTCATATGTTTCGGAAGTAACCCTAAACAATCAGTCCCGTTTATGATGTCCACTTCCGTTCTTACGTCCCTTGATCCCCTACTATCAGGAAGTGGGAAATCATAGGATATTTCCTACACTCTATTTGTCTTTTTTTAGTTTTAGTCCGTGACTTCTTGCACTTAGATCTAAACTATTATTATAAAGAAGAATGATTTGTTTTTTTTTGTTTGTTACGATGTAACTCAAAAATTACTCGACCGATTTAAAAAAATCTTTCACCATTAGAAAGCTACATTGTCAGTGGGTAACATAGGCTATATTTTATTGAAAAACAAATACGGGATACCTACAAAAACTAATAAAATATCCACTGTGCGAAGCCGGGACGTGCCGCCATTTGTTATATACCTATAGCCTATTTGGTATTCCTATGTATTAGTTACCTAAATTACAGTGTTCCGTGAGCTTTTAGACTTCAAGGTATCATCTAGAATATGTCACAAAAAAATTGGAGAAACACAATTAACTAAAAACAATTTTTAAATCTTCAACAAACGTAAACTTTTTACTGAGAGCGGTGGTGGCCGAGTGGGAAAGTAAAAGACGTACACGCAAGAGGTGCGAGTTCGATCCAAGGTGGCAGTACCAATGTGAATTTCACTTTGTGGAGTTTATATGTACTAATCAAATGATTCACGATCTGCTAACGATGAATGAAAACATCGTGTGGAAACCAGAAGAAATTCTAAAGGCATATTTGATTCACCAACCCGCTTTAGGCCAGTGTGTGTGAAATAAGCCTACACCCTCTCTAACTCTCTCTCTCTTGATAAAGGAGAGGAGACCCTTGCCCAGCAGTGGGACATATACGGGTTGCTATTATTATAAACTTTATACTGAACTTTATATATTTTGTTTAATGTTTTTGCTGTAAATTGCCTCGCAATACAGGGCTTGTTAAATGTTACCGAGGGCAAAAAAGCTATGAAATGTAATTTCTAGCAGTAGACGTATTTCAGCTGAATAGAATATGACTTAAATTAGTAGGAACATTGTAATAGGTACTTAATACATAAGTTACTTAGGTAGGTACTTAAGATAAGCTTCTTGGTACTTATGTCATTTCTTCTATTACGTAGGAAAATTACGTATTTTACGTAACGTGTTTATAATAACAAATACTTATTCAACAATAAATAATAAGACATATGACAAGCGTAAGGACCTTATACAAACAAATGAAGAAAACGTCACTGTCACGTCATTTTTAATGATTTTAATGACGATGACGCACTTCTTACGTAAAAAAAAGCTCCTGATGGGTGCAGAGTTTCTTCGCCTGTACAGCCGCGACTCTACGGTGGTAGATAAAAATAAAGCTAAATTACGTAGGTAGGTACTTGTAACAGTAATTTGAAGTCAATAAAATTTTGAGCATCATAAAAGTATTTACTGCCTTGGTGGTCCAGTGGCTGCAGTATGCACCTGCGGTGCACAAGGTTGTGGGTTCGATTCCCACCCAGGACAAAACTTTGTGTGTGTGTGCCCACAAAGTTTTTATGTTCACCATAGAAGAGCGGACCCTCCTGGCACAGGTATTTACATACTTAAAAGGAAGGTCCAACCCATGTATAATGATTTGTAACTTGAGTGTTAAAGAAATAAAGCATTATTATTATTAAGTGTTGTTTTGAGTCTGGGTGTAATTTGTGTCCGTTCATTGTATGTTTGTAAAGTTCCCCGCGACACAGAGCTTGTTCTCTAGAGAGTTGTCTTTTTAAATAGAAATTTACACACTACGACTTTTTGCATCGATGCAAATCTTCATTCTTTTTCTTCATGTCGTTTGGTTAGTGGTCAACTTGGTGACAGAGTTATTTAGATCGCCCCATATGTGCCTCCATCGTGATCTAACGACTGTTAACAGTTGGGACCGACTTTTAACGAGCACGAAGATGTTCAAATGAAATATCACTATGCGATCACTCATCTATAGGGTTTATTTTTCATACCAGGGTTTAATTTTTCTTTTGTATCATAATTTGATTTTAATAAGAACAATTACCTACCCCTCACGTTTAGTTAGCAAACAAACCACAATCTATATTATGTGTAAGTATGTATATTTTGTTAAGTACCAAATACGAACAGGACAAGAAACCCGATAAAACAATCACAAGGATATAATAAATAGATATTAAAATTGATATCGTTCCTATAATATATTTAGAAAAGTACGTTCCTACGAGACAGTGTGCACCTGGTATAATAAAAAACCATACCTACATATCTACTAAGTTTTTGATTATACTTATATAATTTTAACAAAAAAAAACCGACTTCAGTACGGCAAGTTGCAGAATTTTTAAAAACCTTAAAACCTCTAGTCTAACGTAGGTATTTAAACAGAATGAACTTTCATGCGAACTCTTATCTCACTTTTCCTCCCTTAAATACGGTTCTTTTTAATCTGGTTATTTACAGCTATAGTGCATCTCGTGACCATTCAAATAAGCCCAAACACGGCTAGATTTCATTGTTTAATTATGAAGTTCCGTTGCCTAGCTACCGGCTTTATCATCAAATGGTTGCTTAGCAACCATAATGGAAACTTATCTAATCGTCATCCGTAAAATACTTATTATTGAGATGTTCAGGTGGCCATCTGTGGTCTTCTTCATCAGTTTTACTTCATCATATTATACTTTCTAAATGCAAATGTATGTGTTCTTAAAAATATTGAAATTGCTATGTGTGTGCCTTCAATTCCTCATGGATCCCATCATCAGTGACCAAACTGTAAGTATGTCCTCTCAGACAATAAAATATTTTTTCAAATCGGTCGATAAATCACGGAGTTCTGCAGTTACAAAAATTTAAAAAAAAACACACGAATTGATAACCTCCTCGTTTTTGAAGTCGGTTAAAAATGACTGCATGTATGACTTTTAAGGCTGTGTTTCTACCAGAAATGTGCGAGGATACATAGCGAGGGATGTGTTTGTAAAGAACCAATAGAATCGCTTCATTTACTCGTACATCTCTGGTGAAAACGCAGCCTGAGTGATCACACACACCATTTTGTACTATGCAGCGTGTTGTGGGTTCAATCCCTACACAAGACAAAACAAACAAAACTTCAGGCATCTATTGCGAATGAGTTGACTGAAAAAATCACAGTATTATTTTTTCACCCTACCTGGGATTTGAACGCGGGGCATAGTGATCAGCAGTCGCACTCAACGACTAGACCAACAAGGCTGATAAATAATAATAATAATAAATTCTTTATTTCAGATATTTTACATCCATTTTGTTATTAGAAAATGTTAATAGTAACGTGTTTAACGTGATAAATTACATAGACACTCCGAGGAGAACACTGTCAATCAGAACTATCTAATTGACAGTCCTCTCCACGAAATCGTCTCATAATCGGAGAATATTTATTTTCCGCAACCGTTTTTAGGATGCTATTGTGCCCGTCTCGCATCCTGGCTATCAATGATGCGCTTTTTTTCCTCATGACAGCATAAAAGCCATCTCTGTGTGATTCACCGCGAACATCGATGAGGCACTGCAGAAGCGTGGCAGTCCCAACAACATTCTAAATATATTATTGTATTGGACTCGCAGGGCATCTAGCGCTCTTTTGGTAAATCTGATCCACAGACTCCCCGTGTACAGACATTGACAATTCGCTTTAAAAAGTGTAATTTTGACCTGGTCCGAACAACGGGAGAATCTGCAAACCAGCATATTCCCTCGGACCGCTTTGTAAAAAATAAATGTAGGTACTACAATGTAAGAGGTATATAGTGTACTAGACGGCCTTTGGAGTAAAAAGACGGTTTACCTGAAAATCCCTCGAGACCTCTTATCTAAACTCGCAATCACGCTGCACACTTCAACTGACAGAAAACCAGATAATATTATAGAAAATCAGCTTCGGAGCACATGACATTGTGACCCAGCTGTGGTCAACATTAGAAATTCTGTGTCGTCCTTATCTCCTTATCGCGATCTTATTCCAATTTTAATTTAAATTTACAATAATGTCAATCTTGTAGAAAACCTAGTATTTGTAAAAAAGTGCCATCTCTTGACAGCTATTGCAAACCGTACTTCAATTTGAAAATTGAACAGTCGACGTCTACAGATAGCTAACAACTAACAGGCTAGTTAGTTTTACTCAATTTTCATCAGATGGCGCTGTGATTTTACGCTACTAAAACATAGATGGAGTCACCAGCATTCAGAATTAAGTCGTGAGACTGTGGTACTACCCTCCCCAAAGTTGTAGTTTCATGGAAAATCGGGAAAAGCCATCCCGGATACGACTCAGTCGGTTCGGAACCCTCAACGCGCGAACTTCCCTGTCGTACTCCCATTTGACTCCCCATAAAGGGTTTGAGTTTTGTGGTTGCGCCTTTGATTTACACCTTTTTCGCATTTAAAAATTGTAATATCTATTGGAATTTAGATTGGTATTCATTTGTTCGATTTACATCGTGAAACAAACTTTTCTCAAAGTATTTTCGTAAGGAGAAAGGATTTCCGTAGTCCTTGCCGAATATAATGATTGGTGAGTTCAAATTTTATGCAATTTTTACTTTCATTATGTCTTTAAAAATTATTCATTATTTCGACTAATTATTAATTTCGTGGAACCTTTGTAAATGCATTTTTACTATGTTTAAAAAGCGTCTACCGGTCTTTGATGAGGTAACTTTTTTGATAGATACGTAAAATCATCTACGCCGCGCCGCGGCTTTGTAACGAAAGTGAAACATTCATGAATTTTAGTACATTAAATAATGCATTTGTTTCTTCCTTTGTTTCATATTGTATATTATTTTTAAAATTTAGTAGGTATTTTTGTCCGTATTAGTCCGGTTATAATATAAGTAGATAGAGTAGATGCCTATCTACTATATATGGAGGCCCAAAAGTATTATTATATATATATATATAATAATACTTTTGGGCCTCCAAAAGTATTATTATATGACTATCTACTCGATACAATAAATTACAGTGACAATGTCATAACTTTTAAGTATTTCTATGTAGGTTTCGTCGGCGGTGTTATAGTTGAATTATAATTATTTAATTATGTGAAATATTTAGATAGTTAATTTTATATCAAAGTGGTAATTGTATTCTTGGAGGTCAGATACGTATTTACTTGTACTCTTTGATCCATTTTTGTGTTTTGATTTTTTTACAATATTATATCACAGCAATATGTTTTTTTTAGCATTGTATAGTATTATTTACCAAAGAGGTGAACACAAAAGGTATACCTACCTATCTATATATGGTTGACTATTGGCCCGCCTTGACTTCGCCCGGATTAAACAATTTTTGCCCATTTAGGGAACAAATTTCCTAAAATTCCTTTAGTGCTTACTTACGTCAGCACCTTAGTTCGTTTGAACAGTTTGTAGTTTCAGCGGTTTAATATCTGCGTTTATGCACCAGTCACTATTGAATATACTGTGTTAAAAGTTAACACGTATCATGTGTGCTACAACACAAAAATAACTTATTGCTTTTAGGGAAATAGAAAATAAGACCATTGACTATTTTGTATTATATAAAGCTCTAAATAAATATCAATTCATATTAGAAAAAGGTACTTTAATTTTAAGTGTTATTAAGCAATTTTTTCCACTGAACAGATTTCCCCAATTTTATCTTACCACACGTGCGACCAAATAAAATGGGCAATAAATTTGTCCATTGTCAGAGGTCCGTTTTATTGGCGTGTTTATTGTTCGACAGTAAAATGAAATGTAGAACTTCAAACTGAGAGGTCAGCCCGCAAGTTTAGGGAAACTGGCGGAAAAGCGTAGCGTTTTAGTCCTTATGGACTCATTATAACGCTTACTACTATATAACAGGGTGTGTAAGCGTCATATAATGATGTACGTACGTTCTTATGACATTTGTTCCGCATTCGCTTCACGAAGTTTTGCCCCACAAAAAAAAAACCGTATTCGTACTACATTTTATTCCGTTTTAGCCCCAAAAGTTATTTTTTTTGGGGCTAAAACGGAATAAGTATGCGAATTAGGAACAAACCTCTCATGAAGACACATGCTTGGACGTAGGTCCATAAAACCCTACAATATAGGCGTCCCATTCGTTGGTTGCTACCTTGGTAGTGTAAAAATAGTACTTACATTCGGTTTAGTATCTCGCTTCGCGTATGCTCCAAATTTAAGACCTTTACGGCACCCTAAGGGCGGAAATTGGGATATTAAAAGATAGAATTGTTCAAGTGAGACTCAAATTCGTAAGGTAATTGCTATCACAGCGGATTGTATTGGCGTAGGAGATTCACCTTTTATGTTGTAAAAAATAATGGGAACGCGTGATGGTTTTTGAGGAAGTGTTTTCAATTTATGCCCTGGGAAATGGAGCTACTTTTTATAAGTAAAGTATTAATCTTTTATTTATTATGAAGAGGTAAAGTTTGTGACGTTGTAAGGGGTAATCTCTGGATCTACTGAACCGATATTGAAAATTCTTTTACGAATAGAAAACCACGTTATTTGTGAGTGTTAAAGGCTATATTTTTTTGACAAAAACATTACGGGATTCTGGAAAATACGACCCGTGCGAAGCCGGGGCGGGCGTCTAGTATGATTAGATTATACATATAGGCGCAGCGTTTTATGTAGTACAACAAGCATTTTTATTAAAAGAATATTCAAAGGATGGCTTACCTGACAGACACAAAGTAGAGATATACTTTCTAACCACTATTCAGCCTGAGCATTATTTAATCAATCAATTTACAACGACGCATACATATTTGCAACGAAGGCCGGTTTCCTGGATGGGTAGATACAATATTTAAGTGCTGGAAATATTTGCATGCTATTATTTGAAAGTTTTAATGCGATTAATGCGGTATGCGGTAACCCTAAAGATGGGTGACCGCATAATGGTATTTTATCTGAGCATTTCCGTGCTTCGGTGGGCATGTTAAAAGTCGGTCCCGGCTGTTAACAGTCGTTAGATCACGACAGAGGCCTAAATATGGGCGATCTAAATAACTATGTCACCAGGTTGGCCACCAAACTATAAGAGGAAGAATATGCGATTAATGTCCATTAGTGTATTTGTACAAAAAAATAATGATATAGCAGTATACCCTACTTATCTTGTTGTTCTAATGACCAAAGCACTTCGGCCCTTTGTAATAAGTATAGGTATTGTATTTTTTTTATACTACTATAGTGGCAAACAAGTATACGGCTCGTATGATGTTAAGCAGTTACCGTAGACGATGGACGCTTGAAATACCAGAAGGTCATCACTTGCGTGTTGCTGACCCATTTTTTAACACCAGGGCCTTAAGATGGAGTATCCCTGGGATAGGAATATGTTTCTTTCAAAACGCATCCCTAAACTCATTTAGGGATCGTCCAGCGCTCACGCTGGAGACCTGTAAAATTGTATAGGACTATACAATTTTATTTTCGCTTTGATCATTCTTCATCTAGATTTCGCATTATCTCTCATGTGAGTCCTAGTATACCTAGTTTGCAATAGATGTTTCAAGAGCTTCTGGATCAACTTTTAAATAGAAAGCGTCTACAAGTCAGATCAAAATTTACATAAGAAGATTTATTACCAAGTTTATCTTGAAGCTTGATCCAGAAACTAACTTTAAATGAATCTTAAGTACCGACGTACAATTAAGAACCTGATTAAAGACTTTGACTGCATTTGAAGCTAAGCTGCTGGGTATCATGCGTTTGATTTCTAAACGAAATATTGCATTTTTTGTATAAAAAAAGCAATATTTCGTTGAGAAATCAAACGCATAGTAGTATTACCAAGGTGGCAAACAAGCACACATCTTCATCTTTAAAAAGACAATTCCCGCACTAGAGACAAGCTCTGTGTCGCGGGGGACTTTACAAACATACAATTAACGGACACAAATTACACCTAGACTCAGAACAACTCTTTGTGGGTCACACAAAGTTTTGTCCTGTGTGGGAATCGAATCCACAATCTCGTGCACAGCAAGCGCATACTGCACCCACTGGACCACCAAGGCAGTCAAAATACGATCCGCCTGATGGTAGGTAAGCAGTTACCGTAGCCTATGGACGCTTGCAACACCAGGGGAATCACTCGCCCGTTGCCGACCCTTTAAAAACCTTATAACTCCTTTATTTGATTTCTAACATCGAAGTAAAGTACAAATATAAGCTTAGTTTGGACTGCATGGTTGTGACAGTGGCTACCTCGCCATTTACTACTGCACGGCGTGTTGTGGGTTCGATCCCAGAAAATAAAAATTGTGTTATCTATAAATGGTTGTTACAAGTCTGGGTGTACTTTGTGTCCGTTATGTAAAGTCCCCTTGCCACACAGAGCTTGTTCCTTAATGCAGAAGTTCCCTTTTCAAAATATGATGAATTTTTAGATTTGTAGAAAAACCACTCGAATATTTGATTTGACCGCCAATACCTGCTAACAAATAGTCAACAAGATTTCTTCTTTTGTACAAAGTCGTAGATATTGGACGTAAAGCTGTTCAGTGTTTGAAGGAAATAGGATTATTCCCTTAAATATCGGAGTTACCGTTCAATAAGTCCCTGGCTGGTTCTGACGCTGTATTTCTGTCCCTTATACTCCTATCTTAGATCAAACACCTGTTGTTCGTTTGATTTTATATTGTTTCTTTGTATATGGAGTCTTTTATATTGCTATATTTTAAGGGTTCGAAGAAACAGTTGGAATAAACGACAAGATGTAATTTTGTGTGAATTGTGAATTCTTTGATAATAAAGTTTAATTTATAGGTTATTGGCTGATATTATGTAGGTATATATAATCGTGTAGGTAATTATGCAATGTATTATGTATGAACAGAGTAACTCTGTTCTGCTAACTTCTGTTTTGCATCAAAAATATTAGTATGTATATTAATAGGGATTTATTCAGGTAAAAAACAGGCACAGTTACTATACTACATAATTACCTACACGTTTATATATACCTAAAGAATATCAGCCAATAAGCTATAAATTAAACTTTAAAATAACCTTTTCACGACTAAACAACTGAATGGATTTTAATGAAATTTGGACAACAAGGACATAGATTGTAAAAGGATATAGGGCACTATATATATTGCAGTAACTGATAAATAAATAAAACTTTGATATTATTTCTGTTCATAAATCGAGTCAAACTATCTTAAAAGTAGAATTTTGCATCTAAATCAAAATATCATTAAAATCCAACTTGAAATACATTAAGAATCCCAAGTTATCATAACAGAGTATAAATTAGTTGGAATCCCTTTGAATTGATTAGTCTAAAGTTAACGTCAACCGTAACTTATCTATAGTAACAGAGACAAGCGACGAACGACGTAAAGCTATTGTATAATATCCTTCAGCTTTAAGTTATACAGTAAAATGGGTAACTTAGTACGATAACGGACGTTTTACTTCTAGTTTAAATGTAGGTGAAGTGAATGATAATTATATTTATTTTTTCAATCCGTTTGCTGTCTCCTCTATGGTCTTCCACACCTCTCTATGCAATGCTAAATCTACGTAGTCTTCCAAACTATCCAGCTCATCACGGTAGTCCTCGAAAATGCTGGGTTGAAAATGATGATGTCGTCCGTCCTCAGGCACCCACTTAATGACCTAAAAATTGTGACTAGTTAGATAATACACAAATAAATTCTGTTTGCAATCGATCGTGAGGTCTTGGGTTAAATTGCCGCATATTTTTTTTGTGATGGTTATTTAATTTTTAAATACTAATAAGGCAAGGAAGACTGCCTGATGGTAAGCAGTTACCGTAGTCTATAGATGCTCACAATATATGAGGTATTACTCGCGTGCTGCCCACCCAAATAATTGTTACGCTTAGGCTTTTGTGATAACGAAAGAAACACGTTTCTTTGACAATGCATCACTATAAAGCTTAAAAGGAAACTTAAAACTTATGCACAGGAGCATATTTATATCTCAATTAATGTGTGTGTGTGGCGGACCTTATTTGTTTGTATGATCCCCTAATTCTCTTGAAATTCGGACAGGAGCACAATTTTTATGTATAATAAATACAGCAATATTTAACACCATTAAAACCTTTCAGCCGACATGAAAAGCTAGTTAAAAAATTCGTTAGCGGATTTTTATATGCAGCCGCCATTGGCCAGTTATATATTTTGACAAAGATTTTATTTACTATCTGAAATGGAAATTGAAAATGTTTTTTTCAACCCTCGTAGGATATAATATTTATTATTTACTGAGAAGGTAAAATGTTTAATAAATATTATAAGTACAGTGAGTTATATCATTTTGAGTTTTTGTTGCAAATGTGCTATCGAAATGTTTCCAATATAAATTTTGTTCTATAGTTCTATTTTTAAGTAACATTTAAATATTTTCTCAATTTAATTTTTATTTTAAGCTAACTTTGACATGGTATCCAGTGTTTTCAATTACGTAACCTTGCTTTTTGCGCAGCGGGTATCCCTCGAAATACGGACAGACAAGGGACGCTTTATGTGTATTGTATGTCGCTCCGTGAAATAACAATAAAGTGAGGGTAGATGATTCTACCTTCGAGCTTGAAGCTTCAAATTTGTGTTAACAAGCAAACTAATTAGTAACTGCTATTGCAAGCGGACAAAGATATGTATAAAGGTGACTTTGTATGCTTTGCATTATAATAATAATATTTTGGGACAACTCACACACCGCCATCTGATCCCAAACTAGACAGAGCCTGTACTATAGCAACCAGACAACTATTTCTAAATCTATACTAATATTATAAAGCTGTAGAGTTTGTTTGGTTGAACGCGCTAATCTCAGAAAGAACTGGTTCGATTAGAAAAAATCTTCTTTGTTGAATTGTGCATTTATCCAGGAAGCCTATAGGCTATATAACATCACGCCATGATCAATAGGAGCGGAGCAGTAGTGAGATATGTTGCAAAATTGGAGTCAATATTGCAAATTACCACGCGAACGAAGTCGCGGCCCACCCCTAGTGGATACATAATATTATAGACAAATAACACCCAGAAACAGAACAAACATTTATATGCTCATCACACAAAGATTTGTCTGGGTGGGAATCGAACCCACGACCCTCGGAGTAGCAGTCAGGGACACTAACCACTAGACCAACAGGCCAATCAATTTTCAGTGCAATCGTTTCTTAACGAGCAGGCAGACACGCTTAGTGTTTTAAAGCAATCAAACTCAAAATAAAATTAAGTGCAACGAAACTAATCAACTGAAACGAACCCAACACATAGGGTTTTCTCATTTAAAGTCTAATTAAAGTTAGTAATTGCAGCACAAGGCCCGACAGACTACAGTTTTTACCGAATTAGTTACCCATGTTCCCTTGTAATTTGCAATTCTTTTGCTGCCAACTTCTTGAGACGGTAGACAACACTACAAGCTTCTAGCTGTACAAAAAAAGATCTTATCGTATAGATTTCCCTAGCGAATGCAACAAACGTAAGTGTACGAACTAGTTTCAAAACAAATTTGCTTCAAAACGTGTTGAGCTTACCTTTCCTTTGTTAGCAAACTGTCTTTATAATGTTTAAAGACTTCGGGTTATGTTTGCACTAGGCGTAGGTAAATAGTGGTAAATATTTGCTATGCTTACTTCACTACTATGTATCGTAGTTTCAGTGAGCATACTATATGCAAAAACGATCTGTGATTATGGACGTTTGCAACAACAGGGGTGTCACTCACGCGTTGCCGACCCTTTAAAAACCTTATAACTCCTTTCTTGAAGAACTTTGTTTGGTTATAACTTTTATAAAACCCTGTTTATCCAAAAAAAAACGGCGTCATTGTCAAGTCTGATATCTATAACAGGTTAAAATTTCATAGCTCTATTTTGAAAATCCAGAAAGGAAAATCAGAAATACGTTCGTATGGAAAAATGAGCAGTGGCAATCGCTCTTAATCTCAGATAGGAACACTTACTAATTAAACTTCTTATTGTTTGACTTTGTCTTAGGAATGTATGAGTTGTGTTAGTTCGTCAAAGTTTGCGCAAACGTTGGTACGTGTTGGTAATTACGTATCGAGTAACTGCCACAACAGTTTGCGGCAGTTCCGTTGTCCTGGTACACAGGAACAAATTGTTCCTGGTACGACACTAGTTTGGTTGGAAACTAGTGTTTTGGAATATTGTCTGAATGTTTAGTGAATGTGACAGCTGTCACAACCGAGTCTTATCTGTGTGTGCTTAGTTCCGTTTGTGGATAATAGGTTTCTGGTAGATGCAAATCGTCCTTTACGCTATTATATTTAGGAGAGACCTACAAACCAGAAGAAAAAGACTTAATACCTACTCCTGGTTTTGCGAAGGGATTTCGGGTTTTTTCAGGGGTATTTTGATGGCATAGTTAACCTAAGTAGCATTGGAACGTATCTCCATTATTTTATTTGAGTTTAATAATACATTTTTTATTTATAATTCATCAAGGTTTAGTAGATTTTTTTAATTTTGACTAAAAATGGGTAAAACAAATGATTGACGTCCAGAGGTTAGATTTTTCGAAGCTGATTGTTTGACGCATTTATGTATATAGTTGAAGCAGATTGTCCTAGCACTAATGTAACTTTCGCGTAGCCTCGTGGAACACAGGAACAAATTGTGGAACGTCACTAGTTTGGTTGAAAACAAGAATGGTTTGGTATAACATTGTCTGAACGTTTTGGGGTACGAGACAGTTGTCACAATGCAACACAGTCGTACCTATGTTATGCATGTCTGTGTGAGGTATTTCTCGAAGCGCTACCATTTTGAAGTGCACCTAATGAGGCGCTCCTTTTTTATTCCTCGGAGCGCACCTTTTAGGAGCGCTCCCGATAGCAATAAAATTATATTCCTCCTAAAAGGTGCGCTCCAAGGAATAAAAAAGGAGCGCTTCATTAGGTGCGCTTCAAAATGGTAGCGCTTCGAGGAATACTGTATGTTTAGTTCCGTTTGTGGATAATAGGTGCCTGTAAGAGGCAAACCAACTCTTGATCGGGGGATTAGAGAGTAAAACATATTGTTCGGCCCTATCACTAATGTTATTTTCGGCCTTTGCCATCAATTACGTAGGTATTGTTACCTTGTATGTAGGTATATAATATTTCACCGATTCTTTATGCTAACATTTATGAACCTCAGAAGGGTTACTCTGAAGAGTAACCCAAATTTAATTTGAACTAATTGATATAGGTAGATACATTTTGTAAGACTACATAAGTGTTGCAAGGGGTTGTTGTATATTCGTCACAAAGTAAATAGCCACAGAAAAAAGTATGCGTTGTCTAGAACTGTGACGAATTAACAGAATTTACACATATCTTATTAATAAAATTTATTTTTACAACCAGTTGCAAGAATCAATTTTGGAAAAATCTTCATATCATTTGGTTAGTGGCCAACGTGGTGACAGTAATTTAGATCGCCTATAGACCTGTAATGATCTAACGACTATTAAAAGTTGGGACAGACTTTTAACGTGCCTTATCCAAAACACATAGACGCTCAGAAGAAATACCACTATGCGGTCTTTCATTAGGTATAGGGTTACCGTGCCCTAGGTTGCTTTACCCGCTGATCGTTTATCGAAGAGCGAGTGCATCTGGCTATGAAGATCACTATTATTATTCTACTAATAAGGCGCTTATTAGTAGAATGATAATAGTGATCTTCATTAATGAACTGGCCTGATGGTGGTTAGTGACCCTGATTGCTAAGCCGGAGGTCGTCGGTTCGCCCATACGGGGCAAAATTTTGTGAGTCATAAATGTTTGTTCTGTGTCTAGGTGTAATTTGTGTCCGTGAATTGTATGTGTGTAAAGTCCCCCGCGACACATTGCTGGTTTTCTAGTGCGGGAGTTGGTTTAAAAAAAAGTAATTTAATTTAGCTCGTTCCACGAACTATCCTACTAATATTATAAATGCGAAAGTTTGTAAGAATGGATGGAGGGATTGATGGATGGATGGATGTTTGTTACTTTTTCACGTAAAAACTACTGAACGGATCTTAATGAAATTTGGCACAGAGATAGATTGTGGTCTGGAATAACACATAGGCTACTTTTTATAGCGATAACCGACATTCACGCGGGCGGAGTAGCGAGCAACAGCTCAAGTCAAGAATATATTTAAGGCTCAGATTAAGTAGATATCAAGAAAGTAAACTCATGGTTAACCTTACGACTAAAACGACCTTACGAACTCCATTTACTCTCAACTCAGTGTTAGTTGCTTAAAGCAAGGTCTAATTGTTAGCGATTAGAGATTTGTGCAGTTAATTTAGTTACTGGAAAGCTGTAGAACTTTTTACACGCATGAATATATCATTTTGTATTCACTCGAAGTAGTACAATTGTATAACATGAAAATTAGCAGTTCTTAAATAAACTAAATACCTACACTTGCTGCCAATTTGGTAAGTGATATTTGTCAGTTCTATAATAAAGCTAGTGAATAAGAGACTTACTCCTCTGCTTATTTAATTTTTTTGTTGAAATGTACATTTCATAGTTTTCGTACAAGTCATCATCAACATTTCAGCCAAAAGACGTCCACTGCTGGACATTGGCCTCATTATTACAATAAGGTATAAATATCTATAACAATGATTTTTAGATAAAATTTTGTGAAAAAAAGCGTTTTTCATAATACAGGGAATATTGAACAATGTTTAATATTTCCAATAACGTGAAAAACGCTTCATAAAGACGCTGATCGCTTTCAGTGAGACCTGTTCCTTAGTATAGACCTGTTCCTGAATGAGAGATCTCCATTACCGTGAAGTAGTGACGGTAACACTTATTCGGAGTCGAGGTGCTTTAGTGCTATTAGGGGCATCCTAATTGTTTGGGTAACATTTCACTTCGAAATTTTGGAGTAAGTGAAATTAAGCCACAGAAACTAAGTTAAAAATTAATACAGTTTTCGAAAGGTTAAAGTTAGTAGCAAAACAAAAACAAAATGCAAGTACAATTCTTGTAGTTGGTATGGTTATACCTGAAAAGTTTTCGAGAGTTTAGCAAATTGGTGATATCAGAGATTTCGACGTTCTCTTTTTGAATTTCTATTTTGCCGCTATCGTCGCCATATTGGAAAAATGGCGGTGATAATCAGTTTAGTAGGTATCTCCTTTCTTACTTATTTTACATATCTAATTACCTCTTAGGACAATAAGTTGCTAAAATGAGACCCACAATTTAAAAGAAGACAATACCTATCCTGTCTTTTTAGGGGAATTTTGATGTGTTTATCAGGTACCTACTGTTAACCTAAGTAGCATTAAAATGTATCTCCATTATTTGATCCGCATTTTATAATAGACTTTCGTTATATTATTTTAAGCCCCAGTAAAGTTTCTTTAAAATTATTTTGAGTAAAAATGAATAAAATAATAAGTGACTTACGTCGTTAAGAAACAAACGGCAAATATATTTCTAATATTGAATAAGAAGTATAAGAAGAATTAAAGAAGAAGATGATTGAAAAAATGTATAAGAAGGTAAATTTACATAATATCACAAAACAGGTTGATAATAATATAATCAGCTTACTACGTCTAAGATTGAAGCTCCACGTAAATTAAATTCCCGCTAACCAGATACTTCGATATACTCGTACATGTATAAGTAAGTAAAGTTCACGTCAACAATGACGCTTGAATTTATTAGAAGCGGTAGGATGCCGCTGTCTGTACGCTTACATCTGCTAAACCACGCAACGGATTTTAATGCAGTTTTCATTATCATTTAGAGAATTGCTTTCAGAAAGTTTATTATGTATAATACATGCATATTATAATAAAGTCAAAGTCAAACTCATTTATTAAATTAGTCATAAATCAAATAAATGATACTTATGAACGTCATAAAAACAAATGCCAGCATACTTTTATCCTACGGCCAATTGGCTGACTATGGTAGGACCTCGAGTAGAATTGGCAAGAAACTCGGGTCACTCTTTTTAATCGCCAGAATATAACATTTACAATAGAGAAATCTAGAAAAATCGAAGCGAAGCGAGGGTGGTTCGCTAGTATATTATACGTCCCACTGTTGGACACCGGCATTTCTCGCTTGACGCATCCTAATAATTAATTATTAATAATCAAAATTGTAATCATAGAATAATTGATTACATGTCTGGTCTAGTGCTTAAGGTGGTGACTACCGCGCCAAGCGTTGAGGGTTAGTTAATATCCACGAGTATGATCCATAAATATTATTTTCTAAATTTGAGTGTACTTTATGTCTGTGAATATTGTATGTTTGTAAATTCCCCCGTGACTCTTCTACTGCACTGGAGTTCCCCGTGTTAGAAAATCTGTATCAAAATGGCTAGTTTATACCCCTAATATAATTTAAACAATAAATCAAAAAATCTAACGCAGGCAACACTAAATAATATCTGTGTCTCGGTTTACGAACACAAATCACACCCAGACTCGGAACAAACATTTTATGAATCACGAAAAGTTCTGTCCCGTGTAGGAATCGAATCCGGCTTGGTAATCGCGGTCACTAACCACTAGACCGCCTATTGGTCTAGTGGTCCTGTCAAAATTGAAGTTCAAATTATTAACTCCAACTATTTATTACTGCTTAGTTAACAGGTAACTAAAGTTACTCAAGGGACTATTTAAAGGGATATATTTAATACTGCTGATCGTACATTATTTTGGGGTTTCATACGTGGAAGTGGATGAAATATTTATAAGGTGATTAAGGCCCCAGCGAGGGAATCGTTATGAACGGTAAGTAATTCACTTTGTTGAATTGTCGATGTAAATTTTACCGTATCTATTTATTAGATTTATAAAAAATGGAAATGGAAATCAGATTGATTCACTTGTACTGAATATTGTGGTAGATTTTTTATGATGGAAATGACTGTGTCTTCAGCAATTAGTTTGTCCTCACATTTCGATCACAACGAAGACAACCTTACTAATATTATACAAATACTTATTATATTATTTTACCATATCATAGCAAATCATTTTTATCCCAGAAAAAAAAAAGAAAAAAAAAAAAAAATTTCAGCATTTTGACACAGTTTTTTTACATTTAAATAACAATTTTAAATAAATTAGGTATAGTCTAGTCAAATGCTGGAGTTAAAATATCAGTAACATTACTGGTCTTAAAATATCAGTAACATCCTCTTACTAGGCAAGCCTGTATCGAGAAGATCATAATAACCTATAATAAATAAATGCTAACCCTTAATCCACACACGCTGGCCTTATGCAGATTGGTAGATCAGACATCCTTTTAGACTGGGTTTTCTCACGATGTATTACTTCACCATTAGCAAATGGTAAATCATTTAATTAGTTCGAATAATCTTGACAAAGTCACAGATAATATAATACTAGTACAGATACCCCATCCCATACAAAGAATTGGTTCCCTGCTAACTCGGGCTAACCGTGCGGCTAAATTTTTACTATTTATACGACACTAGATGTCTATATCCAACAGATTACGTGCATACACATAAAATCAACAGATGGCGACACTTTATAACCGAATTTATTTATGTTAAAGAAATTATATTCTTCCCAAAAAATAGTAGGCATCTACACCGAACACCGACCATAAAGGGTAGGTATCGCTTATTGTCTCGGGCTCGGGCCACGTTTACTCGCTCAAGGTCACGCGCTTTACGTACGAAATATACACTTATTTTGACTGTTTGCTTCCGTATTTAACTAGCGCTCCGCCCCGGTTTCGCCCCGGGCTAAACAATTTTTTCCCGTATCTTAACAGAAGTTTACGGTATAGTGTTAAGTTTTTTGTTGATGGCTTTAATTACGTATACCTATAAAATAAAATGTTTTTTTTAATTATTCGTGAAACTATAATAAACATTTTTTTTGTTTTGTCAGTTCAAATTAACAAATAAGTATATTATACCTACCTAGCATCTATCAATTCAGTACTGTAGCGCCCTCGCCGTCGTCAGCAACTTCTCCTCCAAGCTGGCTTCTGGGACGTAGCCTTTCAATGGTCGAAGCTAGGATTTATTATACGGCGATTACCTATTTACTTTGAGTAAATGAATAACACTTTGTTAAGTAATAATAACTTATTTATTTCATTCTTCTATTTTCACTCCTAATACATGTCTTGGCTTCAACGAAGCCCGAACCTGTCTCCAATTGACAACCTTCATCTTATTTTATTCAAATCTTCTTATTTGCTTTTCTAAAACGTCAGAGGTTTCAACATTGGTATGCGGCCAGCTAGTGACCACCAATAAACCTCTACATCCCGGGGGCACCCTTTTGGAGAAAGGTTCGGTTACAATACCCCATTCCTATTCTAAGGCTAAAGTGTGGGGGCACGAACCGGTCTTCTAATAAAACTAATCCCGAATCGAGGTGTCTGATCTACCAGATCTTCAGGCTACTTTCAAATAAGGGATCTGATATTACAAACTTCTCGACTCGGAATCCCCCCTCTTCAAAACCCCACTAAAACCCAAGAGGCGGGCCCATACATTACGTCCCTACTCGACATAAAAAACAGACAATAATAGAAAACTAAACGAATCCATTTCATTACATGTTTGATGCAATTCAGAAATAACGTGTCTAAACTTCAAAGAAAAGAGACTTTACGCCCACATTTCCTGGATTTTCATACACAACTTCCAACTTACAGTCAACCACATACCAAAATGTACTCTTTGAACATATGTTCAATACGTCTTCCACTTCACCCCCTCCCAACAAAAGAGAGACCCAATGTTTGAGAACATTGTAATGGATTTGATCCATGGTCGACGTAATTGAATCATAATTCAACCTTAATGAAGTTCAACATTTCAATAAAAACTTAACGAATGACATCTGGGCTTCTGAAGACCTCACCAGTCCTCAGTCTCATTTCTTTGGAGTTCGCCATTCATTACATGAAAACAAAAAAACAATTTTAGTTACCAATTAAGATAAAATGTATTGCATATTGCTATCTTCATATCACATTTACAACGACGTCCTATTAATTCCAACATCTTATAAATCTTTCTTTTTCCCTTTCTTTCCATTAAATTTAGGGTTTGAGAATCTTGAGTGGTAACCACACTCAAACTCATACCAAATCTACGTACTCCTTTCTTTCTTTCTTTCTTATTACAACGTGTGGCAGCCACAACACCCAGATTTCTTTTCTGGCATTTTGTATAACCATTTTCATACTTTTTAATTCTTTTATTCGCATTTTTTATTATATATTGTATGCGCAATTTCCCCAATGTTTTCTTTAAACCAAAATGCCTCCCCATTACAATATCATCACGTATCACCCGCATGAATTCCGTATTTAATAATTTCGAAGAAAGTAATAGTTTTTTAACTACCCCATTTTTGTTTATTACCTTATAAAAAAAATCATTATACAAGAAATACCCCTTGTAACGGTTACGACCGCTATTAACTAATCGCTGATGCCAACGTAAAAGATTATCTCTCTGTTGCACTCTAGAAACTTCGACTGCTTTTGTTTCGTTCCCATTTAACCCATCATTAGTCAAATCCCCATTATTAATATTAAAAGATACTAAATTCGAACCAACATCATTACATACAACGCCATCACATGTGCATTCTGGTTCACATAATTCATCATTCACTCGTTCATCTACAATACCACATAAATGTATTTCATCATCATTACCCTTTAACTCGTATGAGTTTATAAATGTTGATACTCCTTTAGGCATCACTAGAGTTTTATCTCTAAAATTCAAAATAGCGTCAAATTTAATTAAAAAATTTTTACCAATAATTACGTTTTGTTTAACATTACGTACTATATAACAGTTAATACTATATACAACATTCTCCAATACTATATTAATATTAGAGCGTCCTTCTACGTAGAGTTGTTCTCCATCCACAGAGTGGAGTGTGACATCACCTGCTTCTTGTGCTATTAAACGACATTTCTTTGCAAAGACGTCGGAAACCACTGTCACCGATGCGCCGGAATCAAGAAGGGCAGGAGTACTAATACCTCTAATTTGGCATAAAATAAAAGGATTGAACCCACCGGTAGTCATGTCCGGCGATGTCATTGACATGACGTTTTTCGTAGGCGGCCACATCTGTTTCTGGTGCCGTCCTGCGTCTGGGTGCATCATTGCACCTCCAAATCGACCGTCATTCGGTCCCACATCATCATGTTGATTCGAGCGGCTTCTAAAATTATACTTGTGTACATTATTTTGTCGTGTTGGGATCGAAGGCGTATACCTTGGCATTCTCATGACTTCATCCGAAGGAGTATAAAAAACGGAATCGTTGTCTAATTTTATCTTTAAATTTAATGGTGCGTTGTCAACTTCATCTTGAAGTGATTTTATTTGGATAAGAGTGTTTTTTAAATTTTCTTTATCCGTGAACAAAGTCGCCATCAATTTTGACTTATAAAAAAAATTTGAACTTTTTATAAATTGTTTAATGAAGACGTCATCTCGTATATTCGCTTTAACGGCCAGAAGGTTTAAGGCATAAAAGAAACTCAATCCATCCTCCTTAGGCTTCTGCCGTCTCTCATAAAAGAGTGACACGTAATCCTGTGTCGATGTAAATTCTTTTGTTAGCTTCTCTACAACATTTTCGAAAGATGTAGTTTCTTCTACAACTGCTTTATAGAAGGATAACGCAGGCCCAGCCAAGTATGCCCCCAATACTATTTTTTTTACCCCATCATCATTATATTTATTCACCGCACATACGATGTTAAATTGGGTTAAAAAGTCTTTCACATCATGATGGACGCCATCAAACTTCGTTGTTTCCATTATAATTAATCAAATTATACGTATCTGTTTTGGAATCCTACCCGGCGCCTCCACCATGTAGCGCCCTCGCCGTCGTCAGCAACTTCTCCTCCAAGCTGGCTTCTGGGACGTAGCCTTTCAATGGTCGAAGCTAGGATTTATTATACGGCGATTACCTATTTACTTTGAGTAAATGAATAACACTTTGTTAAGTAATAATAACTTATTTATTTCATTCTTCTATTTTCACTCCTAATACATGTCTTGGCTTCAACGAAGCCCGAACCTGTCTCCAATTGACAACCTTCATCTTATTTTATTCAAATCTTCTTATTTGCTTTTCTAAAACGTCAGAGGTTTCAACATTGGTATGCGGCCAGCTAGTGACCACCAATAAACCTCTACAGTACCTACGAGATGAGTCGAATTAGAGTAATAATAATATTTTCTGACAATTCACATACCATCTGAAACCAGGCTTGGCACAGCACAACAAACAGAGCTCATCACACAAAGATTTGTCCTGAATGGTAATCGAACCCATGACCCCCCAACTTAGTAGTTAAGAGTCACTAACCACTAGACCAACAGGCCAATCAGGAGTAAGTATAGCATTCTGTGGTATTCGTCCAACAGTCCCATGGTACTGGGTTCGAATCCCAGATTCATGTCCAATTTTTGAAATTTGTTTTTTGTAGATGGTTTTAATATCAGATAATATTTTTTTTAATTATTAGGAAAAATATAATAAAACTGTAATTATTAAGTATCAGTTCGAATTCGTCGATACCTTAGCACCGTACGGAGGTACCCGTATCCGGCCGAACCGGGTTCGAATCCCAACATCGGATACACTTTTTGTATTTTCTATTTGTTTAGTTTTTAAAATATTGAATCCCAACATAGGATACACTTTTTGTATTTGTTTAGTTTTTAAAATATTTATGATAATAAATCTTAAATTTTTGTTCATAATTTTGATAACGCAAGACATTTTTAAAGTTTTTTTGTTGAGAGAAAAAATATATATACCAGTATTATTTATTTTTAACCTAACTTTATATATTTTTATACCTAGTATGACCCAACAGTAAAATTTTAATTTATAAAAATCTAAAAATGCATACAGCGCCAGCGCCATTACTCACAAGTCACTCGCAAGTTTCAACTTCTTAGTAGTACAAAATACTGCCGCCAGGACTACGGCGACATTATTGAATTTTGAAAATATATAATTATAATTTTGTTTTATGAGCCCTCTATTTCATTTTCCTATGCTAGTAGGATTTCTTAAAATATGTACGTATATGTTTCAGGCTATATTTCTTCCAGGTTTGAATTTTACATAAACGTAAATAACAAATCGATATATGTAACTCCATCTATTGGTATTTATTCGTACTAATTTTGATTTGTTCCTGATGAGACCCCATGACAAAGTCAAATTCGTATTGCTACTGCCATTTAGGATCAAACTCCGTGTGACTTTCTTGTGTGTAAAATTATCAGAACGCCAGTAGGCAAACTACTGAGTGGCTTTCAGTTTTGTTGCGTTATTATAACATGTATTTACTTATAATAATAGATATCAAGTATGAATGCGATAGATGTAACGGAATGCATAATGCAGAAATAGAAAGCTATAAGCACTACAATTGCTTTTTGCCTTCAACAATTTCTTCTTTTTTCTTCTTTATTTTCTTAGTACTAAAATTAATAAGAGTTTATCTTTTTTATAATGTATTTATTCTTTATTAAAATCCTTTCTGATATGGTCCATGCGTTCCGTGCTAGTAAATTTGGGTATACGAGGGATTTGAGCAAATCCATTACTTGCGACTCGTACGTTCCGGACAGCCTTCAGCATAAATGTTATTTATTTACAAATGTATATCGTCAGTATAAACTGCTTAAACGCCTAAATGATACTTATGGAAAATTGAGCTTTAAAGTTATTGTATTACACCTCTTTTTTCAACAGTGCACTTTTTACGCTTAAGTAGTTTAAACTTTCTACTAACGATATATAGTTCGCTCGTATGTTCTTGAAAAAGTTTTAATGCCTTTAGTAGCTATAAAACTTTTCTTCTTCTTAACGAGTGGTTAGTGACCAACTTAAAAACTTTACACCGTCTACTTAGCTTAAGACTCAACTGTATAATATCCTCCTAACCGAATGCCTTTCATGGAGGGTAATATCGACGGAGACAAGCCGAGAGATATTATTACAGTGCAAAAGTGTTATTCCCTTACAATCCATAGTCTCCTCCGACCGAAGAGAGATCACGGGGTTGTAAACACCGTCAACTTCCAAACTTTAATTAGAAGAAATACATATATTGTTAACCGCATGGATGTCGGTTATAGCGATAAAAAGTCCTATGTTCTTCTCCACTATAGACTATAGCATGAGGTTCTTCAAGAAAGGAGTTATAAGGTTTTAAAGGGTCGGCAACGCGTGAGTGACACCCCTGGTGTTGCAAACGTCTATAGGCTACGGTAACTGCTTACCATCAGGCAGACTCTTTGCTTGTTTGCCACCTTGGTAGTATAAAAAAAAAATAGTATGGATTCCTTGACAGAAATACCCAATATTTTTATATTGGATATTTCATTTTTTATTTTATGAATCTAACCCGGAATCTCGTCATCAGCAGTCGCACCTTAACGGTCACTTGACCAGTTAGACCGTTAAAACGGAACCAATATTCAAAATACTTAAACAGTTATTTAAAATACTAAGGTGTAAAATACTAGTGCCCTATCTCTCTTAATAACTCTTAAGAAAGTTAGGGCACCACAGAAGCCAGCTAGCCTGACTGAAAGACCACAGGCAAATAAGTATGCATAGGTAGCGGTGTAGTTATGTTCTTGTGTGTGAGTAAAGGTCTCCAGCGCTCATTTAGGGATGAGTTTTGAAAGAATAATTTTCCTCTATCCCAGGGATACTCCATGTTAAAGCCTTTGTGCAAGAAAAGGAGTAAGCTACACGTAAGTGATACCCCAGGTATTGCAAGCGTCCATAAACTACGGTAACTGCTTACCACCAGAAAGGCTGTATGCTTGTTTGTCAGTAGTATATAAAAACAAAACACACCTATTACATTAGACAAATACACACCCATTACGTATTCCAAAACTCCAAAAACAATATTGTGAAGAACATTTATAATGTAGGTACAACCATCAACACAATCTCGATTAATCCCTTTAACTAAAACAACAAATCCCAAAAACAAATTAGTTACGAAAACAGGACTTAAGCAAACTCGTTGGCAAAAATTCAAAATGTAATCAGTATCAGTGGCAGGCGGGGTTTGAGTACAGTCCGAAAAATAATGGGATGCCGAGTATACGCAACCGCTATGTTTATTATTCAGAGATGCTCGCTGGCCTCTGGTTACGGCAATCATTGAGGTGATCATTCAAATAGCCAGTTTACTGTACTTGTGTTACCTTTTCCGGGAAATATAGAAACCTAGAAGGATTATTATTAAAATACCAATGTAGTCTGTGTTAATTTTCATATTCAGACAAGGATAAAAAGTGGCTTTAAGTTTTATCCTTAAGGATAAAAGATAAACGCCGTGACTGCGCGGGATAGAAATAAGTGAAAAAGGCAGACAAGATAGCCAACCCCACCCTAGATGATGGGATAAGGTTTAGAATAGAAGAAGAAGAAGTAGTAGTCTGTGTTAATTTTAGTATTTTGTTACAAATGATGTCGCTTCATCATGTTTACCTTCTTTTTTTTTATACTACTAAGGTGGCAAACAGGCATACGGCCTACCTGATGGTAAGCAGTTACCGTAGCCTATGGACGCTATTTGAAGTTTTTTAACTACACCGTAGTTGTAACTGTGTGTAGTTTGGCTGTGGCTTTCTGTAAGGTGGAGGTGCTTTCCCAGTCGGGTTAGCTCGCTGTCATGGTGCCCTACCTCTCTTAAAAACTTTTTAATAGACACAATGAAAATTAATATTTTTTCTTTTAGCTAAAGTTGTGATTTATCACTTCAGAGATAAAATAACAACTTCAAACATTATCACACCTTATTCCTATTCTATAGCCCTCAGTCGATGTGCCAGATAATGAACAGTCAACTGAAAAGGCTTCAGTTGTGCCAGATTTCATTCACGAAGGCGACAAGCCTATCTGCTAGTCGTACGATAGCTAGCACCGGCAACAATAACGAATGTCCCGGTTAACACGAAGATAAACCGAGCACCTAACTTTGTTGTCGTTTATTGTGAATATTGTATTTTACCTTTTCGCTTTAAGAGTTTAGATAAAGTAAAGTTTGTGGCAGGTAGTGTTGAGTTGGGGTTAGAAGAATAATGTATTTTTCCAATGTAGAAAAAGCTCGGCAAGCGTAAGGTAGGGTGGCCCCCAGCTAGGTGGACCGACGACCTAAAAAAGGTCGCTGGGACGGACTGGATGCGGAAGGCGGAGGACCGTGTGCTGTGGCGCGTGTTAGGAGAGGCCTATGTCCAGCAGTGGACTGCGATAGGCTGATTGATTGATTGAGAAAAAGCTCAGTCATTTCTTATACTAATAGTCGTCCACACCGACTTTTTAAGAGAGGTAGGTCATCATACTAGCGAGCAAGCTCGACTGGGGAAAGACCACCACCTTACAGAAGACCACAGCCAAATAACTACACACACCGGAGTAGTTGTGTTCCTGTGTGTGAGTACAGGTCTCCAGCGCTCATTTAGGGATGCGTTTTGGAAGAAACGTATTTCTATCCCAGGGACACTCCTATCTTTAAGCCCTGGTGTAAAAAAAAATGGGTTGGCAACACGTAAGAGATACCTTTGGTATTGCAAGCGTCCATAGGCTACGGTAACTGCTTAACAACAGGCGGGCCGTTTGCTTGTTTGCCACCGAAGTAGTAAAAAAAGACCGATTTCGGACACTGCGGCCAAATAGTCTGATATGACGGTAATCTGACAGGATTGAAGAGAGATCAGGTGCAGGAAGCATTTACCTAGGATTCTTGCTGTGTTTTTAGAAATGGACACCTATCTACAGACTGATCGCTTACTCACCCTTGCAGCCCCTCTAGACAAGTGATACGATAGTTTACGATATAATGTCGTAAACTTACGTCAAGTCCCATACATTTGCTTTTTTTACTCTCGATTCGACTACCGTTTATACCACTTGTCTCGAGAGGGTGGTCTCTTGGTTATATATCCTTACTAATATTATAAATGTGAAAGTTTGTAAGAATGGATGGATGGATGGATGGATGGATGTTTGTTACTCTTTCACGTAAAAACTACTGAACGGATCTGGATGAAATTTGTCACAGAGATAGATTATGGTCTGGAATAACACATGGGCTACTTTTTGCAGCGATAACCGACATCAACGCGGGCGGAGCCGCGGGCAACAGCTAGTAAAGAATTAGTA
The DNA here is from genome assembly GCA_947095525.1 of Trisateles emortualis. Lineage (NCBI taxonomy): Eukaryota > Metazoa > Arthropoda > Insecta > Lepidoptera > Erebidae > Trisateles > Trisateles emortualis. Next base: position 14,796,135 of record OX352735.1, on the reverse strand, counting down.
TACCGACAAAATAAAAACAATCAGCGAAATGAATTTCAGTAATAGTAGCATTTTGTTTTTTTGAACTGAAATTTGTTAAGTATTTTCTTTTAGACCAACTTGGATAATAAATCTTTGCAAGATCGCCATGTTTTGTTTATGTTCTTTTTTAGGTTATACGTATTTTTCTAAATCACAGACTTATAATTTATAATGCACTGTAATAATAATTCTTCTATTCTAAACCTTATACCATCATCTGGGGTCGGCTCTCCTTGTCTGCCTTCTCCACTTATTTCTATCCCGCGCAGTCGCGGCGTCTATCCTTTTATCCATAAGGTCTTTTTGTATCGTTGTTAGCCAGGTGGCAGGTGGTCTTCCACGGCGTCTATTTGTCGTCGGCTTGTTCAGGGCTACTCGCACCATGTGGTCTTCAGGGCGGCGGATTACGTGGCCATACCATCGAAGGCGCTGCTCTTTAACCTTTTCAGCAATGGGGGCAACTTTGTAGCTTTCTCTGATGTGTACGTTGCGTTCTTTATCCAGAAGTGTGACACCCGCTGACCACTGTAATAATAATAATCAATGTATGTCTAAATGTTTCAAATTATTTATATCCTATAGGCCTTTTCAATTTACCTACAATTCAGAGATTACTGAATGAAAAATGTGTAACCTAAAAGATTTTATATAATACAAATCTAAGTGAAGCAATTTATTTTATACATTATTTGTACGTTCAAATCGAATTTCAGGATTTTGATGAAATAAATCAATTTCTCGGTCTCGGATAAAACGGTTTATCTGGGTTTACATTTTGAGGGAGCCCATTTAAGAGGTCAAATAGGCAGCCGAACTAAGCTCGGTTTTGGGGAAAACTCATTTGGAAGGTGTAATGGGGTACGTGGAGGTAGGACGAATATGTTTTGAAGCGAATGTCGCTTACAACTTCTTTCATTGGCTTTAATCGTCGAAATAATTTTTATTTTATTTTTATACTACATGAATGGCAAACAAGCATACGGGCTGATGGTTTATAGTTACCGTAGCCTATAGACGCTTGCAATACCAGAGGTATTACTTGCGTGTTACCGATTCATTTTTTACTTAAGTCTTTAATCCCTGGGATAGAATTTTAATAAATACATCCCTAAATGAGCGCTGTAGACCTATACTCACACACAGGATCACAACTACCCCGCTGTGTGTAGTTTTTTTTTCTTTTCTTATACTACCAAGGTAACAAGCATACGGCCCGCTGATGGTAAGCAGTTATCGTAGCTTGATGACGTTTGCAACACCAAGGGTGTCACTCACGCGTTGCCGACCCTTTAAAAGCCTTATAAACTCCTTTCTTGAAGAACCCCATGCTCTTAGGAAAACTTCGGCAGGGAGCTTATTGAGCTATGTTCTTTTGGAGGTCCTTCCCCAGTCGGGCATGCTCGCTAATTATGGTGGCTAACGTCTCATAGGCCTTTTATCTTAGTGCGAGGGTTAACTCATATATGTATAAAACAATGACTGCCTTGGTGGTCCAGTGGCCGCAGTATGGGCCTGCTGTGCACGAGGTTGTGGGTTTGATTCCCACACTGGACAAAAATTTGTGTGACCCACAAAGAGCTGTTCTGAGTCTGGGTGTAATTTGTGTCCGTTAATTGTATGTTTGTAAGTCCCCCGCGACACAGAGCTTATTTTCTAGTGCGGGAGTTGTCTTTTTTAAACATAACATAAAAAAAACAGTTTGTTAATTTAAAAGTACCTGTCATTGATCGAAAGCTATATTATTCCCAATCCCGAGTAGCATAAAAACTGTTTTCGTCACCTCACGACTATACTATAAAATATAATAAACAATGATACATAACGTCATTTATTACACATATAAGAGTATTCCGCTGACGACTCCGCGATAACGCAAATCCTGATCTATGCTTATTGGCCAATAACGGTACAATTGATGGTCGTAACAGCCAAACGAATATACTGTCTTTATGTTTATTGGATATAAGACCTTTATATACTTATTTTTTGAAAGGAAAATCTTTAGAAAATATCTTTTGGAAATTATAAGCCGTACTTAATAAGATTTTATTTCATTTAATTTAATATATAAGTATGTTTATCAGTTGTCTGGTTACCATAGTACAGGCTCTGCCTAGTTTGGGATCAGATAGCGTTGTGTGAGTTGTCCCGAAAATATTATTATTATTATTTAACGGTTATGGTATAAGCAAAATGATGCTAGCTGTGGTCGCAGTAAGACCATTGATAATGTTTTTTTATCAAATTTTAGTGCCGTTCTTTTTTTGTTCTATTGAGATTTTGTTTTGTTTTGTTTATTAAGGGTCACGAACAATTGTTTAATAAATAGCTTAAGACTAATAACAATTACTTTCAGATAAACACCGCTTGCATATTTATCAGTGCCGGATTAAGCCAGCGCGGGGCCTGTAGCAAATTCTGTCAAGGGGCCCTTGGTTTGCTTCAGGTTCTAAAGTTTAGGGTAAATAAAACAAAAAGTTACAAATAAAGTTTTCTGGATTTAATATGGGCAAATTTAGAGACAACCCTTTCAATATCGACTTCTTTAAGCAAATCATGCTGTATATTCATCAAAGTGAAATGAGAAAGACGTTTGATTTGGCCCTCATTTTTAACCGACTACAAAATTATTATTTTTTTGTCTAAGAGGACTTTCAGTTTGTTCCCGTTTTTAATCAAAAAATGATAGGAGAGGAATTGAGGGAACTCTTCAAAAATTATAGGCAATAAATAAAGCAATTTTATTTTTTATTGTTTTTTTACAACAAATCAAACATTTGCATTCAGAAAGTGTAATTTGGTGAAGTGAACCTGATTAGAACTACCATAGAAAGCCACCCAAACTTGTCAATGATAAGTATTTCACGGATGACGATTAAATAAGTCTCGATTAAGGTTGTTAAGCAACTATTACTAAGCAAATGTAATGCAAATAAAATTGGTACAGTTGAACTGAACTGAAGATGAAGCTGGAAGGTACGCAATGAACTCCATAATTAGCCGTGTTTGGGTTTATTTGAATGGTCATGAGATGCACTTTAGCTGTAATTGGTCAGATTAAAAAAGTCGCTTTTTTGTTGAAATTATTAAGTTAAAAATACAGAGTTTTCGTAAATCTAATCATTTATAGTCAGAGTGCATTTTATGACCATATCCAATAAGCCCAAACACAGCTAGGTCACATTGTTTATTTATTTATGTTGATGCTTACGTCTTCCAGGTTCATCGTCAGATTAGTTTAATGGTACCATTTTTATCAAAAACATTAAAATTTACTTTATTACAGTCGCTTTAACTACCTTATTCCATGTATATCATCGTATCGTCATCCGCAAAATGCCTTACATTGAGAAGCTCCGGTGGTCATTTGTGGTCTTTTTCATCTGTTTTATTTCACCAAATGATATTTTCTGAATGCAAATGCTTGACTTATTGCAGAAAATACCGAAATCGCTATATGTAGGTATGTATCGAATAAAAATGGAATTATCGGACGGCCCTGTAAAAAGTTATGCGTGGTCATACATAAGAAAATAAAACAAATATACGGACAGGTCGAATTGAGAACCTCCTCCTTTTTTCGTCGGCTTAAAATAAAAAAATAAGCTAAAAAAGAATGATTTATCAGGAATTGTTCTGTCTCCAACACCATAAACATTAGGGCCTACAGTAAAATATAAGAAAAATTTAATAAAATACTTATTTTTACAATTTCTTCGATATTTTACGCTCCTGTCTAAAATTGATTTTTGTTTACGGTCAGACAAGCGTTGTAGCGCGGGGCCCCCCAGTGCGCGGGGCCCGTAGCATTTGCTACTCTTGCTATATGGCTAATCCGGCACTGATATTTATTAATTAAAAAAGAAGAAAAGTAGAAAATAGTGACTTATACAAAAACTATTTTTGTAATTAATATACACTTATTTATTACATAAGATCCGGTGAGCAGCGAAGTAGGGAATCAAGGATCTTATTTTTAATTAATAATTAAGATTTATTACATCACTAAGACGATTTACAGTTTTCAAATCCTAGCGTACTCGTATAGAGATTTAGCTGTTCCCCTAAAATTGAGGAAGTTGCTAACAAAAATAAAATTAGTATTTCCCTGGGTTTATAAAAAAATGTTCGACAAAATCGCACCCATAAAACTTTTGGACAATTTTATTTCATTCAAATATTTTTTATGAAAAAAATTGAACATTCAATTACTCAGCTAAAAAAGAATGAAGTTATATTGATACCAAATAAAAGTTATACAAAGTTGAAAGGTTTTCGTATTTTCTATTGGAATTGAATTATATTAGTTGCTTGCAAGTTTGAAACCGTTCTTGTTAATAAGGAAAATTTGCTACAGTTAAAATCCCTTGTTGACATCTTCTAAAACTTTTTATTCTAATTTTTTATAAAATTGAACATTGACAATTTTCTAAAGTATTTTCTTTGTGAAAAAATATTTATTTGTTCAAAAAAGTATTTCTAAAGCCTTTGTGTTTTTTAACCGACTTCAAAAAGAGGAGGTTATCAATACGCGTGTATTTTTTTTTTAATTTTTTTTTAATGTTTGTTACCGCATAACTCAATCATTTATGGACCGATTTGAAAAATTCTTTTTTTGTCTGACTAGACATACTTCCAGTTTGGTCCCATTATCATCAAAAGAAAGTTCTGATGATGGGTTCCATGAGTAATTGAGGGAACTCCTCAAAAGTTATATTTAACAACTAATCAATCATTTGCATTCAGAAAGTGTAATTTGGTGGAGTAAAACTGATGAAGAAGACCACAGATGGCCATCTGAACTTTTCAATAATAAGTATTTTACTGATGGCGATTAGATAAGTTTCGGTTATTGTTGCTAAGCAACTATTAATAAGAAATAATGACGTGAATGAATTTAGCGCGGATTGCACAGATTAAATATTACTTTTAATACCTACTTGACCTGTGTTCAGCCCGACGCTCAGTCGATTTTATTCGATTGTTAAAAATTGAAAATGTTACAACTTGCCGTACTGAAGTCGGTTTTTTTTGTTAAAATTATTCTTATACTATTTGGGTGGCAAACAAGCATAAGGCCCGCCTGATGTTAGGCAGTTACCGTAACCTATAAACGCTTGCGATACCAGAGATCACTTGCGTGTTGCCGATCCATTTTTTACACTAAGGCAAATATATTATATAATAAATAATCCCTGGGATAGGGAAACGTTTCTTTCAAAATAAAAAGAGACAAACATACATACATACTTGAGTATGGATAGCAGTAGTGTAGTTCTGTATAGGTGAATGCAAGATACCGTGAATTATGTAGACCGTCAGACAGGCTGTCAGTTCGTTCATGCATTAAGCCCTAACGTCGACCGACGTCCGACGTACGAGGGACATACAGCAGACGTGTCCACTCCAGTTCCACTTTAGTAGTAAACTTTAACGAACTAAACCATCTATTTTTGTTCTGGAAAATATCTTAGTCTTTCTTTTTCTGTTTATTAGTTTACACAACAATATTTTAGCCACAAGGATGAATTTATCTATAAAAATAAATAAAATGTAGTGTGTTTTTAATATCTAAATTTATTAAACTGCCTTTGGTGGAAGGAACCCTCTACACGCTAACATTTGAAACATCACATCTGCTTTTAGTCCCAGGACTGATTGCCGATATACAGTATAAAAAAAAAAAATTAAACTTTTGCTTTCTAGTAAATGCAAAATAATGTTTACAGGGCACTCATAGGTACCAAACAGTCATTATTTCTTATTAATAGTTGCTTAGCAACTATTAATAAGAAATAATGACGTGAATTAATTTAGCGCGGATTGCACAGATTAAATATTACTTTTAATACCTACTTGACCTGTGTTCAGCCCGACGCTCAGTCGATTTTATTCGATTGTTAAAAATTGAAAATGTTACAACTTGCCGTACTGAAGTCGGTTTTTTTTGTTAAAATTATTCTTATACTATTTGGGTGGCAAACAAGCATAAGGCCCGCCTGATGTTAGGCAGTTACCGTAACCTATAAACGCTTGCGATACCAGAGATCACTTGCGTGTTGCCGATCCATTTTTTACACTAAGGCAAATATATTATATAATAAATAATCCCTGGGATAGGGAAACGTTTCTTTCAAAATAAAAAGAGACAAACATACATACATACTTGAGTATGGATAGCAGTAGTGTAGTTCTGTATAGGTGAATGCAAGATACCGTGAATTATGTAGACCGTCAGACAGGCTGTCAGTTCGTTCATGCATTAAGCCCTAACGTCGACCGACGTCCGACGTACGAGGGACATACAGCAGACGTGTCCACTCCAGTTCCACTTTAGTAGTAAACTTTAACGAACTAAACCATCTATTTTTGTTCTGGAAAATATCTTAGTCTTTCTTTTTCTGTTTATTAGTTTACACAACAATATTTTAGCCACAAGGATGAATTTATCTATAAAAATAAATAAAATGTAGTGTGTTTTTAATATCTAAATTTATTAAACTGCCTTTGGTGGAAGGAACCCTCTACACGCTAACATTTGAAACATCACATCTGCTTTTAGTCCCAGGACTGATTGCCGATATACAGTATAAAAAAAAAATTAAACTTTTGCTTTCTAGTAAATGCAAAATAATGTTTACAGGGCACTCATAGGTACCAAACAAAAGATTTTTTGACTATCTGTCTCTTTGTTTCTGACTCCGTAACGGTTAGGCAGAGTTAACGAGACTTATGGCTACATACTAGCAGATAACTTCGGCTACTTATAACTTAATAACAAAATAGATTAATTAGAATGATGGATCCCAGCATAGATCACAAGGATCAAAGTCAAACTTATTTATTCATTTAGATGAAATGCATGACACGTCATAAAAAAGTCAGTATCCTTTATATAAAATTCTCATGTCACGGTGTTTGTAATTAAACTCCTTCGAAATGGCTCAACCGATTTTCGTGAAATTTTGACAACATCTATTTTTCATCCCCCTAAATGTTAAATGTTAAGACAAAATGTTTTGTTTTTTTTTTTGATTCAGCATTGAAAAATACATACAACCTTTAATTTTTCCCCCTCTACGATCAACCCCTATTTTTTAATAGCGATATTACTATTTTAGCAGCAAAACAACGTTTGCTGGGTCAGCTAGTTTTAATATAAAATAAATTCATACCGATATCACACCGATGTAAATAAAGTAAGATATGATCAGGATTCGCACCACGTATCTAAAGTTGTGCGCGGTATCTCAACTTTACCTAATGGAGCCACATTACCGGTGAGCTCTACTGCCAGCGCATGGATTTTATCTGCTATGTGTTTTATTATGTGCTATTGAGGTAACTTATACACTACGTAGGTATATTCAATGTGTATCTATCTAGCGGAGCCGCTGAAGTTAGACCGAAATAACTAGTTTATTTTTGTTTTATTAAAAAGACAACTCCCACACTAGGGAAAAAGTGGTGTGTCATGGGGGACTTTACAAAGATACAATTAACGGATACAAAGTATGTTCAAAGTATTATGTACAAAGTATACAAAGTATAGGCTCGGGACAACTATTTATGGATCATACAATTTTTTGTCCCGTTTAGGGATCGAATTCACTACATGCCGCGCATTGGTATATAGCGAGGTAGCCATTGAACCTACCGTGCAGTCAAATGTGGCAATATTTGTTCAATGTACCTCACGAATTTATTAACAAGATCCAACCATGTTGATAAAAATTACAATAAATCGCGTTCTCCATCCAGCGGGCCTGCGGTTGTTTTGTTACTTACATAAAAATAATACAGATCGTAACTTGTCCCAATGTACCTCTCGATTATCTTCACATCGTATATTCACTACACGGTTTAGTACCTTAAATGGTTACCATTTACTTACCTCTATGCAGTGTGTTGTGGGTTTAATCACAGGACAACAATTTGTGCAATCCACAAAATGATTGTTCCGAGTCTTGGTGCACTTTCGTCCGTGAATTGTACGTTTGTAAAGTCCCTCACGATGCACAGCTCGGTCTTCGGTCGGCAATAGTTAGCTAAAGAAAAAATAGTTGAAACTACGTCATAAATAATATAATATGTTCCATCCAACAAAGCATGTAGCCGTTGGTCCTACGCCTCATCTCTCTCCATTCGTGTCGGACTGCCGTCTGGACTATGACAGTGAAGGAGTGCTCTTGTGTACCTATACCTACATTAAGATCTCCTGTATAGATGGCATAAAATATAGTTATGTAAAATTATTCCTGCTTGTCACTGTCCGCTGGGAACGTGCCCAGAAGGCGTTGGAAGGCAATGCTGATTTTCTGTACGAGGAATTATCAAAATTCACGCGATGCGACGATCTGTCATTTTGCTATTCCGTTATAGAGGCAGTGAGTACTCGAAACTTATAAACATTCCGTTTGGAGTCTCAACCTAAACCCATTAATTAATAAAACATATTTACCAACTAAATCACATCAATATTACGGCAATTATTTTTAAAGACAACTCCTACTTTAGGGAACAAGTTCTGTGTCGCGAGGGACAAACGCAATTCACGGACAAAAAGTATACATCGAAATACGATATAGATCATACAATGTTTTGTCCTAGCAACAACCCGGCTCGTAGTACAGTCAAATTGCTATCAAACATATTAAAACAAACTACCTATTCATCATCATTATCCAAAATAGGTCCAGTACTGGAAATAGGCCTTCTCCAAAAATTTCAAATTTAAATTCAAATTATTTATTTTGCGAATAAACTACATTGGGGTAAACCATAATCAGCTAAAAAAAAATACAAACACAAATTTCCACAGTACTCGGTCCTAAACTAACTTTTATCCATAGGTATTATTTTATTAATATTTAAATTCAAATTATTTATTTCAGATAAGAGAGAACAGCACAATAAACAATTCACACAAATAAAAATAAAAAAGTAAAATACCATAAAGTTACCTAATGGTCACAAATCGACACGAGTGTGTCACATGGACCTTTGTCCAGTACTCCATAAAGGCACGGTCTGTGTTCATTCGGTCTACAATAGGTTTCAGGACGCTGTTGGAGCTGCCCCGTATCCTGGCATCAAACTTGTTCTAGTAATACTCCTCATTTTATGTCGGTAGCTATAATGTCAAAAATCTATTATGCATCATATCACAAGCATTGAATTCATCAAAACAGACCGAGTACATACAAGCATGACAGCTCCACTCATGTACGGCTTAAATGGCGGAACAATGTCGCCTAAGGTTTGGGAATGGCGTTACCTATATAGGTAATATACCTATGTAGAGAACAGAGAAGCACCCTCATTCGAATAGAACTATTGATAGTACGATATGCAAAGCAGATACCTGGGTAGCTTTATAAGGATTGTTTTTTTTTCCAGAAAATAATGAATATATGTTTATAAGGTTTTGTAATGTTAAACATTATTACACTAATTTAATAACTATAGCAAATATCCTAAAAATATATGCAGTATTTTGTAAAAAAAAAAGCAATCCTTATAGAGCGATCCTGGTACCTTATCTGCAATGCAATGTAAATTTTTTGTAAGTATCCAATATCAAATTGTCAATATTTTAAGCAGATTGCGCGCACGTTGAAGTATGACATCTGGTACAAGAGATGGACTGCAAGAAGGCAATTACGGACAAATTTAGACCATTGGGCTACCATTAGTCTACATAAAAGCACCAAATTGTTAGTTAGGATTCTACAATATTGTTAAACATTGAAATTAATAAACTTCATACTTATACTAAATTATCAATAGATGTAGCTACTACAGTAGCTACATGGCGTAACAGCAACAATCTATCAACACAGGCAGAACGTCGATCAGGATAATTGTAGCAGACATAATTGTCAATTCCACGTTAGAGCCCTTATATCACTTAGGTTGGACGTAATGCTTGTGCAGAGATTGATTTGATTGTATCTCCGACATGATTACGCTAACAATTCTGTAACAGCCTCGTAAACTTGATTGAATATTGAGATTGATTAATTGTGGGGACATGAATGTATCGGGAAATCTAAAAAAGTATTGACCTATAAAACACACTAAGGTAAACATATAGAGTAGCAAACCCACACAATATTATGTCAAAATATCGACGTAGCTTTGAAACCACAAAACATTGCTAAATAAACATAATCTATCTTTTACTCTAGTTAGTTAGCATGATGACGTCAATTTAATATGACAGAGACAGTGATATTAGTTGCATCGACAAGCTCCGTGTTGCATTCCATATAAAAAAGAAAAGACGCTCGGGCGTATGATCGGAGTCTTACGACTTAAAATGTGAGAAAGAAGCTTAATAATGGTGTTCTGTACAGGTTTTTTTGCCTATAAAATACTCCAGAATTTTACTATAAATTTACTCAGTTTCAGTCTGTTCATTTTTAATACCTTAATATTTCACCAATCTCCTTTATGTGCGACCGTGTTTGCATACTGCAGACGAAGTAACAAAGAGCTAGTTTCATGCATATGTTTTAGTTCGGAAATCGATTTTATACATAATAAACAGAAGCACACGTTCGTGAACGGTATAGGTACAAACGGTGCGAGTTACGTGTTTCGATGACGATACTGAGATAGTTGTGTCTGCTTCTCGAGGCCTTTGCAGATAAGTGGCTTCGTGGAGTCCGATCAAGTCAAGTTGATATTAATACGTTCATATTGTGTTAGTGTTTACATAGAAGATGTCCCATAAACTATCTGAATTATGTTGTTTTCTGTGACTTACAAAAGATTTTTACTATTAGGAGTGACCTGAGTTTCAGTTTCGTCAGCCGACTAGCCGTAGTTAAATTTGCTGGCATCATCTACCTGGCTTTTTCATAATTTATGAACTTCATAAGTATTACTTAAATGAATAATTAATGTATTTTGAATTTAAGCAATGTACCTATCGGGCAATTAAAAAGAGTTGTTCTTGTCAGTAAATTAGCCGTAGGTAAAAAGGCTGACATCATGTTTCTGGTCTTCCTGTTTTTTCATAACTTCAGACCTTCAAAAGTTACTCTGTAACCTGAATGAAATATAGAATTTTGAGTTTGAGCTATATATTTTAAAATTTATTTTGCATTAATATTTCAATTTGAAGATCTAAATATATCCATGACCACTTTACCACTTTTTAACATGTCATGGTTTGCTGCAAACATCAATGATATCTTTTGTCAATACTTTACATTAACATGCTATTTCGTATAAACCAATCACAGGATTGAAGGATTCGCATCATTGGTTAATACTGGCGAACTATGCACTTTGCAATTGGACCAAGTATAAGACATGCGCGAACTTTACCGACTAATGTTTAAGATTTTTATCGGGCATTATACCAACTGCATACCTATTTAATATGCTGTCTGTGAGCCCTGTTGTTGTCCAATTATAATTTCTCCCGTGCAGATAGCTAGTCTCCGAGATAAGCCGCCGTGACCGAAATTCGGTTAGTAGGATATTAAATAACAGTTAGTTTGTAAATTTTCATGAATTATGAAATGACAAAAGTAGATACATTGCTGGCTCTCCCTCTATCGTGACATAAACCCTTTATACTCATACACCGTATTAACGATATGAATGATTCTCTACTAAGCTATGGGGATTTGTAAATTGTATAGGTATAAATGTATCCAGCCACCTGCCTAGTCTACACGCTGTCGCTCATTTAATGGCCTCGAAATTGCTTTAATCGTTTTTCCGGAAGGCTAATGAATTATCCCGCTCCAATAACCACTACGGTTCACCTACCTTAAACCTCTGTAACTTATATAAAGTTGTCAATTAAAATTGTTGTTTCTAGTACTTTGACAGCTTATAAATTCAGTACTTTGTGATTTGGTCGTGTGATTTTGTAAGTCCAATTATATTGTTGTAAATGTTTGGATGTTAATAGAAATATTATGTTTTTTTTATTTTACTTGGGTAGCAAACAAGCATTCTTTAACATCAGGCCCGCTTGATGTTAAGAAGTTGCCTTAGCAAAAATTTGTGTGATTCTTAAATGGTTGTCCTGAGTCTGAGTGCTTATTGTATGTTTCCGCGACACAGGACTTGTTAGAAACAAGTTCTGTGTCGTGGAAACTTTAGAAATGTGGAAGTTGAATTTAAAACAATATATATACCTATATATACTTCTCTTCTTCATGTGGATTGTATGTAGACGCGGCAAAGAATAAAAATGGCATGTTACATCTCAACCAAAAGACGTCCACTGTTGGACATAGGCCTCGCCAAGGATTTCCACAACTCTCGATCCTGAACCGAGCTTGTCCATCAGTTGCCCGCAACCTTTACCAGGTCGTTGGTCTTAATATCTACCTAAAAATCCCCATGCAGATAAACTCTAATCTTATTGATCTTTAAATCAAATATTTGCTGAAGCAGACTGGATAGGTGAAGTGTTCTCTAACGAAATTCAATCGTGAAACTTGGCACATACTTGGCGAACTTTAAACTAACTATTGAGTAACTTGGCCGAATGTTGCTCGGATCGAAGTTAATCCTTAGGCAATAGAAATCAAAGATGAAGTTCGATGTTTAAGTAGAAGCTTCATGATTAATCATGGAGAAAATTAAATACTAGCAGTCGCATTTTTATGAAAATATAATAATAGTGCATCTGGTCGAATTTTCGTTTCTTACTGCAAATTTTAACGGACACCAATCGACTTTTTTTGCCAGCCAATTATAGTTTTGGCCGATGTTAGGACTTTCATACTTTTTTAATTCAACTCAGATGTTTGTTGAGGCTTATGGTAATGACTTTTAATAAAAATCGACCCCGTACTGGTCCTGAAAGAGTTTTAACTGGAAATCTCAATAGCCGTAATGCAGTGCCTATAGTTTTACTTCTATTTTATACTTCTTGGGTGGCAAAAGAGCATAGACGCTAGATATCCCTTGCGTGTTGCCGATCCATTATTTTACACCAATGCTTTAAGATGGAGTAGATCGCTGTGTGTAGTTATTTGGCTGTGGTTTTCGGTAAGGTCCTTCCCCAGTTTGGCTTGCTCGCAAAACTAGAATAGAGAGGTATGCTAACCTCTCTAATCTAGTTTTTTTCTTATAGCCCTTTAATAGTAGTCTCACATAGCTAGTGCTGTTAAAATATATTTTGCATAAAACATAGAACGTTTGCCGATGAACAATTAATAAGTTTTTGATATACTTACGCTTAATATCTCTAACAAACCATCGTGTGAAGTTCTTACTCCTTACAAACCAAACTTTTAATTATACTAAGCTCAAAATATCCTTATCGAACTCTTTACAAATTGGTTCAAATAATACTTCAAACAAAGGAATGGAAGTTTCTTCATAATATTATACATATACTCCTATATATAAACAAACACGAAGAGTTAAAAGGTTTAACTTAAACCTCTGTACACGGAAACTTTTTCCTCCTCTTTGAGAGAACCGTTTCTTTGATGTATATAGATTAGATTATTTTCATCAGTTGCGTTATTTGAGTTTATAGGTATATTTTCTGAACAAATTGGCCATACGAGTTATATGGAAAATAGTGATTTATCACTGGTACCTATACAAGTTCTGCTTTGAAGTTCGTTGGTATTTTTATAGTTTAACCATAATATAACGAAGACTAGACCAAGATTTTTCCTTTCACAATAGTTTAACCTTATTTCCATTAGGTATTTTTTGAACTAGATGAATTTGACTGTCTTGGTGGAGCTTGGTCTGCGGCTTTGCCCGCTGAATTTTCTAATGACCCTATATTTAAAAATATAGCCTGAGTTATATTCTGATTTATAAGCTAACACTGCAAAATTTTATCAAAATTTGTCCAGAACATTTTGCGTTAAGGAAATTACTAGTACTTTAAGGGATGGGACAAGATGAGCATGCCACCTTCGTCTCGTCCTCGTCTTCAGTTTTTTTTTTAAATACTACCAAGGTGGCAAACAATTATACGGCCCGCCTGATGGTAAGCGACGTTTGCAACACCAGGGGTGTCACTCACGCGTTGCTGATCCTTTAAAACCTTATAACTCCTTTCTTGAAGAACCCCATGTTGGGAAAACCTCGGCAGGGCTCATTCCACAGCCAAGATTATTCTGTTTTCTTCTGTCTTGAAAAGAAAAAGCTGTGATCTTAACAAGTGATTTTGTCTACCAGGTATTTGGCATAACCACGAGAACACAGTGGCGTTAAGTGCGAGCGGCGGGGGTCGGGGGCGATAGTATCAAGGTCCGCGCCCGCGCCGGCCGTTTCCCCCGCACTCCCGCCCCGCAGCCATGGTGCGCGACAAGAAACCACCATCTAAGACCGACTCGCAGAAATGTAAGTAGGCTTTATAAACATATTTATGACATAAAAATGTATTCATTTTGTACACGCTCGTTTTTTTAATACATTTTTCAGGTTAACACTAGCTGTTACGCAGCTTTTACAACTACTTTTGTGTGTACTTATATACTATACTAGGTTAGTCTTCTTACAACATTTCGTAGTAACTAACCTGTGACTAAAGTGACGAACATACTATCGTCCGAGGTATCATGCGTTTATCGTTGCCTATGGACGTTTGCATTTTCAGGACTATCAATTACTATGAAAAATGCTATTATTTTTCATTATTATAGGTACTTACATATACAATTCTGTTTTTGGTATAGTAAAATACCGAAAAACCCCAAATAAATAGAGTAAAATATAAAAACTCACGATGTTACAGATGATTTCATTGTGTAGTTTTTCCTGCACAATAATATGGTCACCTAGCAAAAAACGCCGCTAGGGCCGCGTGTGCCAGAGTAGAGTTCAATGTATTGTGCATTTGTCAAATGAAAATATGGCCCGATAAAATATGAGATTTCATACGTAATTAGGCTAAAATATAACATGGTTTAAAAAATATTTCACTTGAATCTATTACTGATTCTAAACACACTACTTTCAGGTTTTGCCTAAACCAGGAATTATTTATTTATTTTTATTTATACTACCAAGGTGACAAACAAGCATACGGCCCGCCTGATGGTAAGCAGTTACCGTAGCCTATGGACGTTTGCAACACCAGGGGTGTCACTCACGCGTTGCCGACCCTTTAAAAACCTTATAACTCCTTTCTTGAAGAACCCCATGCTATAGTCCTTTGGAAGAGTATTGTATAATTTTAAATTACTAACAAGATTATGGCAGGTACCTACATTATTCTCAATTTAATTTAAGCTCAATTAAAGTCCTATTCACCTACTTCGCTAAAAGGTAACGTTCAGAATTAATCTCTAAAGGGCAATAAGACCTGCACATAAAAACAAATTATGACACCTATAAGCGTTTAATAAAGTTAGCAAATTCTATTCTTGGAGCTCATTTTATTGGGCTATATTAATAAAAACAAAATAAATATTATACGGTGAAACAAAGGTGGCTGTAGAGCGCATTGCACGTAAAATTTTATGGACAATAGGCATAGTGAACGAAATTAAATAACAAGTTATGTTATGATAGGTATCGTATTAACAAAACCAATTATACCAGAAGAGAATTTTATAATATCATAGCTGCAGTACTGCCTCGTTTATACGAGAGTTTACGTTTTTCTAAAGTTCTTGCTGTCATTGTCTAACTAGCTATTAAAATAGAGACGGCATGTAAATTGCCTTGCAATACTTGCATTGGGTAATTTGGTCTTGTCTTTGTGGGTGAAACTTATTTAGCCAAGAAACAAAAACGGCTTAAGATGGTCTTGCGGATAACCTGGTCTTGTGGCAAAACGTCTTCGTCAGTCTTCAGTCAGAATCAGTGAACGTTTGACGTGGTCTAATTATATTGTGTTCATTTCATTTATGTATGTAATAGAATTATTAATTGCCACTTGATTGTTTCTTTTTTTAATGGATGTACGTGAAAATGTATCTGACCTTTCCAGAAGTTTTACAAAGCTGCCTTTTTTGTTTATTCAACTCGAATACTAGGTAAAAAATCTCAAACAAAAATATCTTGTTTTTAGAAAAATATAACAAATAAAGCTGAAAATTATCAGACAGCACATACATAATTACGTAGAACAATGAGTCTGTCTATGAATATAAACCATGCACGTTCAAATAGTGGTAGAAACATGACAGCGTTTGCCCTCAGGCGTCTTTAATTACTGCCTTACCTTTCTAGGTTTCTAGGTTGACGCCTTACTATCGTGACGTCAAAAGCTGAGAAAGGCCAACAAAGTATTCCGCTTCAAAAGCCGACCGACCCTTTGATTTTTAGACTTTAATAACACAACGATTAAGGAATGGAATCAAAAAGTTGACAGCTTTCAACTTGTAGGTCAATTAATGAAATTAATGGAAATTTGAGAGTTGTGTTTACCATTTCTTGGGGTAAGCTAGCGTTGGAGTTTCCTAAATTGGGGCATTGTTCTGCAATGGTTTTAAGAAAGTAATACTGATATTTAATAAAACTTTATGATGGTTTCCCGAGGAATATATCTGATCTATAAAACAAATAATTACTAATATTACTTGTGAAAGTGATTTTGATTGCAATGCCACGGTTATCCACTAAAATACTTTTTATGAAACTTGGTACGGAGTAAATTCGGACATAGGTTTTATCGAAATTCCACGCTGGTGAAGCCAAGCAAGCAAAGAACTATTAAAAAGTTTTATTTTCGTTTGAAACAAAAAATAAATTTGTTTTTAAAAGGAATTACGGTCAACTCAGGACTGAATGATGTGAACATTTTTGAGGAAGGACGTCTTTTAGCTGAGATGATGAATGGCTATCTATTTTTAACTATTTTATAATATCGAAGATCCTTCTTAACACTTTCGCGGACAGTAATGTAGGTCGACACAATAGATGTTTTATTGTCATGACGCCTATAGGCGTTCACTGTCCTTCAAAGTGTTAAAATAAACGTTTTGATATCACATATGTAATGATATAATAATATTAACAAGTTGTTGGGTTTTTACGCTAATCAATAAATAATGAAAAGTCAACGACAAAAAGATACTGTTTATACAAAACCAGTTCATCCACATTGTATAAATATATGTTAGACAAAACAATATAATTTTATAGATTATTTATATTATTTAAATATTTCGTTAGTTACTTCCTTAGCAGTGATTGCTACTACAAGTATAATTATAAGACTGTGTCGTCAAGTGGGTAAGGTGGTCTATACCCAGGCAATGTAAAGAATACCTAAAACGTTCAGGTAGTTTTTTTTATACTATTTGGGTGGCAAACAAGCACACGGCACGCCTGATGCGTAGCCTATGAACGCTTGCGATGCCAAATGTATAAATTGCGTGTTGTCGACCCATTTTTTACACCAGGGTTTTAGATGGAGTATCCCTGGGATAGGAAAACGTTTCTTTATAAATTGTTTTTTTTTTCAAATCAAATCAAATCAAGCCTAAAAAGGCATACAATTGTTGTTTCTATGTTAATAAATCATAGGTAGTATTTACTCATTTAAGTCATACTTATAAATTACAAACCCAAATTACCACATGGTCCAGTTTTGTACAAAGTCATTCCTTACATTTCTAATAGATTATCATTATGTCATAAAAAGCTTAAGAATTAATATTATAATGTAGGCACTTCGACATGTCATATTAGAAATCATAAATAGGTTAAATGAATAGATTATAAGTTGTCATTAAAAAAATCATTTAACGAGTAATAGCATTTCTCTATCAACAGATCATGAAGGTTCTTTTTTAATGTGTTAATATTATTATTATTGGTCAAATCCATTGGCAATTTGTTGTAAATACGAGAGGCCACACAGAAGATGCTTTCGTGAAGTAGCTTAGTTGCACTAGGAACAATGTACAATTTATGCCTGTGACACGCCCGAGCCCGAAATTCAAAAAACTGAGGATGTGTCTTAATAAATATTACCGTCTCGTAGATATATAAGCCAGTAAGTGTTAAAATATTTAATTTTTAACACTTACTTTTCTACATGATTAGCAAGCCCGACAAGGCAAGTCAAATAATGTACAAACACAGCGTTGTAGTTGTGTTCCTGTGAGTGAGTAGGTACAGGTTCCAGTGCTCATTTACGGATGCGCTATCAGTTTTTCTTTTCTATATAATTATATTTGTTGTTTACTATAGAAATAATCTAACTGTAACCCTAAAAGAAGTAAAAAGTTGAGGAACCTCCGTGCAAAATTTCAAATTTGTAGCCCTAGTGGTTTAGGCCCTGCGTTAATGAATTAGTCAGTCAGTCAGGCGGGCGCGAGGCGGGTGCGAGACTGGCGCGTGGTGTGTGCGGATAGGCTTTAATAAATGTCATATGTTCTTTGACTGTTGGCCTCATGAATAAGCTCAGAGTCGCTCAACGAGCTATGCTCGCTGTTTCTCTGCGTGATAAAACCCGCGATGAAGAGATCCGCAGACGAACCAAAGTTACCGACATAGCTCTTAGAGTAAGCAAGTTGAAGTGGCAATGGGCAGGCCACATCGCTCGACGAACCGACAACCGATGGGGAAGAAAGGTTCTCGAGTGGCGACCAGGTACAGGAAAACGCAATGTGGAACGACCTCCCACTAGGTGAACAGATGACATCATCAGAGCTGCAGGAAAGCACTGGATGCAGGCAGCTCAAGATCGGCAATTATGGAGACATATGCGGGAGGCCTACGTTCAGCAGTGGACATTATCAGGCTGAGATGATGAATGTGTCATACGTCTCAAATTACAATTTATCAAAATTTCAAAGTGAGTTAGACGCGGGTGACGCGCGTGGCGTGCGCTTAGCGGGCGCGTGTCGTCTGAACGCAGCCTCAAAGCCTGTCATTTATTAGTCAAACGACTTTTAAAGAGTGACGTGAGTGGATAGTCATTGTGTATGCCGTCTGCATGCTTAGTGCAACGGAGAGTTGTGTAAGTCTTTGGTATCGGTAGTAGGTAGAGACAAGAGCTGAGCTTATTCTGATTAATTGATGAATCTTTACTCGTAAAAGCCTCTGGGCTATAATACTTTGATGACCCTTTTCAATTTTCCTTATCTTTTGAGTTATGTATCATAAAAGTTTTTTCTAAGCAACAAGTCCTCTTAAAATATCTTTAATATTTAGTACTTATACCTAAAGCCTATTTTGGTTACGTAAATTAGATACTAAATCAATTGCCTAAACCACACCCAAGATGATAGTGTATTTCAAACAATGCTAGACTGGCGGACAATAGTACTATTGCAATATAAAATAAAACGTTTTAGGTTCGCACGAAATTTAAAAAAAAAATCAAATCGGTCCAGTAGTTTTCAGTTTATTCATTGAAAACAAATATACAGAATCTTTTGTTATCTTTTTATAATATTAGAAGATTTGTTTAAAAAAGCCTAACATGGCAACCCTAACATCAGAGATATAATAAAGCCATAATCAGATTCCATTCCTTATTCAAAAGCGCTGTCTACACGTTCCTACCTGCTCCAAATGTATGAATCGTGTCGTGACCGTTACCTCCTCATAATTCGGTCATTCTTCGATCATGGCGTCATTCGATTCTTATTCATATTTACTTTGTATTCAATTTGGGTTTTCGTCTCTATCGAATAGATCAAGTAGATGATGTTTTGATGGTTATCAATAATATAGATACTGAGTAGGTAGGTAGGTTTTGACTATAGACATGTTGATGGATCGTATCGTAAAGCAATGATATTATAAAAAGAAAGACGTAGGCGTAGATGTCGCACTAGCGCACGGAGACCGTTGCCATCATGGAAAGATCAAGGAGCTAAGTACATTTATTTCATCTATCATTATATCTTTCGGTATTATCTATCGCATACACAAACGAAAACAAAACTGAGCCTCTAGACAATAAGCGATAGTCGAATGGAAAAGTCAAAAAATAAAATTTATGGAATTTGACGTGAGTCTACGATTTTATGTCGTAAACTTACGTCAATTTATTAATAACATTTTCTTTTTTGACTTTTCCATTTGACTATCGCTTATGCCACTTGTCTAGAGGCTCTGAACGCTGAGTATAAAGGTAGCGTATCTTTCTTTATAATATGATTGCATTTAAGTAATAAAAATTGAACTAAAAAATCTCCTAATTCACTAGCTACGTCAACGATTTTATCTTGATCACTTATGGCGCTAAAGCTAGGCGTTAAAGCTACGCGGTAACCCTATGAAAGAAAATCATTTTGAGGTGTTTTTCCTTTATATAACTTTCACATTTACTTTACCGCATAATATCGAGAAAAAAGGGATTGAATAAGACCAAACCAAGTTTCCTTATTAATATATAAATTTAGTATATTTATATAGCATAATACTTGATCCCAGTGTTCCTAATGACAGGAAATCAATGAAGTAGCACCTCCAAACAAAATTGACCCTTCAACTCGACAGGCGAAGTGTTCAATTCTCCCCTATTTCTCTTCATCGGCATCACATCCAATCGTTTTCCGTCTCATAAGATCACTAATGAATCTGCTTGTCATTCTATTGAGATAGGCATCTTTTATGACTACTAACTAAAGTAATAGGCGTGCTAACTAAGGTATTTTTCGATTAGATTTGTTTAGCTTGATTCGCAGAAATCGTTTTTAGGATTTCCTTTTTCTTATTATTTGTCTGTTCAACATTTTATTAGAAATTGCTGCAGAAGTAAAACTCTAATAACAACAAATTAAAATGTCTATAAGGGTTCTTATTTGTGTAAAATGTTTCAGAGTCTCGTTGACCGTTGACGTAAAATCTCTTAATGAATCCTTTATGAAAAAAAATAAAGCAAACTAAATTGAATAAACAACTATTATTTGTATTTTTTTATTATAATGGTTCACCAAGTATAGATCGATAACGATCAATCTAAATTTGAAATTCATAAGTTTTCATCATTATTGCTCTTTACTTCTTATTAATTGAAATTCAAATTTATATAAAAAAATAATCGCTGTAGGGACGTTACGCTACGGCTTGTATCCGTATTTTAGATGATTACCTGTATTGTGAGAAAACTTGATGACAATTAACAGAAGATAACGTTTTAGCCTCTCATTTTCGCTTAGCTTTCCCGATCTCATTAATGCATCGCTTAGATAAAACAGCTTTATAAACGGCGACAAGTTTCCATTCCAATCCTCGTTTGCATTTCTGTATCGATACCCAGATAGATGGATAAATAACTTCATTACGAACGAGATAGTATCGAGTTTGAGTTTCTTTTTTAATTTTCGTATGCATATTTAATGTCAAAGTCATATCGTCGAAATCATAATGAAAAACAAATTACCTATTTTATACTTATTTGAAAAACTTATTTTATACTTATTTTGGATTAAGACAAATTTATTGTGAACATCAAAATTATAATGAAAGATTCCATTACATACCTACAGACATACACAGGATTAGCACAGGATGGATGAGGATAAGTGGTGATGATGATACAAATTAAACGACTAATATACTCTTTAAGTTCACTAAAACTGGAGACCCAGCACGTCACAAGCCTGTATATTATTCTTGAACCAAAGAAACTTCTAGAACTTTGCCCTAATACTAAAATAGAATAGCAATTTCGTAGTGACGTTAGCTGATGTTACTTTTATTGGACCATGAAGTTAATCATTGTTATTATAACAAAATGGCTACTAATTATAATAAGTAATATGAAAACAAATACATAAATTAATAAATGAAAAAAATCTAAAAGAAATGTACAAGCGATTTACCGTGTACCTACGCGTTTTAATGCAGATTTTTTGCTTATGCTTTGTGAATCTAACTTTACAAGCCCGACTATTAACTTAAAATTCAGGTATATTTTGTATATTTCCTATTTATTTTATGGGATCATTAGCTAGATGAAATAATTCTCTTTTATAGGTATTTAGAGATGCAGGTTATTATCATATTTTATAATAAATCGCAATCCATAATATTGTCCCACTGCCACGCCCCGGGCCGAATGCAGGTTTATGGAGCAGGTCTACATGAGAAGTTGTCAAGATCTGAGGTGACACATCGTTTCGCTTACTACTATGGTATGATTTGTAATAATTAGTGCTTTATACCTGTTTAAAAAGGTTTCTTAGGCTTCTGACACTAACATATCAATATAGCAGTGATTCTATTGAGCAGTCGTTTTCTTAACATTTGTTTTGTAAACTAGTTAATCGCTCCAAATAATTAATAAAGAATAAAAATATAATTTTGGGAATAAATTATGATTGAAATTTACCATTAATCACAAAATTGTGAAAAGTCAAAATGTCCATCGAAAACTATAAATATCAAATAGGAAGTGAAGCGTCGATCGGTATTGGAGGTAATTCATTTCGGATTCACCGTGGGTTACGTCAGGACTGAGAAGAGCCTGTCAGCCTGGCTCGACCCGACGTTGTTACAAAAGGACAGTTTTGACAGAGGTACTATCAGCCAAGTTGGCGCTCACGCCAATAATGCTTAACTAATTTTATTTATTCGTTCATGTTAAAACTTGCGTGACTATACCATATTGTGTTTAATATATAAGTACTTATAATTTTGAACACAATTATGTACCAACCATGTAACAAGCATGCTATGGAAGAGCGGAGTCTCCTAATTTAGGCATTGTATACTTGAGACGCTGATAACTGCCAAGTGCCAACGACCTTGACAATTAAATAGTTATTTCATCACTGTAGATCTGCTTATACATATATAAAAGATAAGCACATAATACAAACAAGTCGTCGTACAGAATTGAGAAAAATAATTCCCAAATATTTCCAATAAAATTCAATAAATAAGCAAGGTTTTTCTATAAATATATTATAAGGGGTATATACTTTGGCATTATTTGTATGTACTTATGTTTTTTTAAATAATAAAATGTATTTCGGAGACAACTTATTTAATTTTTTTGTGATAAATGAAACTGATTATGCTAAAAATATGAAAAAAGCAAAAATCAGCGCCTTAAGGAAGCTCCAATCACAAAACTTGTAATACACAATTTTGATAATGAAATAAAGCATTTTGTATTATAATAAATAAATATTGTATGAGCCGACGAGTACTAACTTGGCCAATAGTACTGTAGAGGACTAAATGGCAAAACGCTAGCTGCATTGAATACGGTCTTGGTATTTTATTTTTCAAATGTGTGTTGAATTTTGTTGGTATATTGCAGCTGTATATCATCGTTCGTTTGACAAATGACTGCTGTTCCACAGTTAACAGAGTTTTGTTTTGGTGTAAACGGAGTGAAATTTTTAAAACAGTCGTGTAATTATGTTCTTTCAATTATGTTGAACTGCGTTTTTTTATTTGGGGAAGTAGATTATGTTTATCTAATTTTTAAATTATATCTAAATAAAAATCTATAGGGACTCTAAACTGTAAAGTAAATTTCTATACAGTGTTTTTAAAGCTGAGCTAGTAGGTACTATATTTTAATAAGTTTCTACCATTGTTAAATTTTTTGGGGAGGCCCATGGGCCTTCCCAAAAATTTGTCGTTTTGTGGTTGTGGACATGTCCAGCAGTGTTGTTGTGGACATGTCCAGCAGTGGACATTTTTCAGTTGAGAAGAAAAAGAATGACATAGTTTTTCGAATGTATTTAATTTTTTTTATTTCCAACAATTTTATATAATGGATGACGGGTTTCATTGTGATACATTTTTAAGGTTAAAGTATCGTTGATTGTCCGTCATTGCGGTCGAATTGCAATGACCATGACCGTGATGATCTCACAAAATGAGAAAAAAGGTTAAAAACCACGTAGGTATACAAATAGTTCTGCATGGTGGTGGTGCAATCATAATTATGTCTAAATGCGCATGCTAAGCCTTGGTTTTCAATTTAAAGGACGTTTTTATTTATAGAGAGGACGGACACCTTACAAATAATCAAAACTGATGGGGAAGTACTGTCACGTTGGCCGTTTTATCATGGGTATATATATGTATATAAAATCGATGGTCCTGACTGTCGATCAGTGCACAGCTAAAAAGTCTAGAAAGCTGAAACTTGGAATATTGATTTATTTTTTAACATACGGATCCGTACGTGTATAAAAATACTTTACCCGGGATAAAAAAAATTAGTCGTTTAGGAATTGGATTACCAAAAATCATTTCTATTTCTGCTAATCCAATTCCTAAACATCTAAAAAAAATTTTATCCCGGGCAAAGTCGGGGCGGTCCTCTTGTTTTATATGTCATCAACATTTGAAATTCACAATTACGTGGATTTAGGACAGCGTCTATGTTATATGTGTAGCACGCTTTACAATTAGCTTCAGGGCCTTTGTTACACCTACATATACCTACCTACATATACCTACCTGCATATATCTAGATTTACCTACGTTTGCAATACTCCAGAAACTAGCTAGCTTGTCCATTATTAGCACGAACGTCTCGCAACTAAAGGCAAGGAAATTGGGGGTGCGAAGGTAGGTAGGTAAGGTTAAACGGGGGTGGGGGAAATTTCGTTTCTATGTGAATAGCACCCAAGACATTCTCGCTTGCTAAGACTTGAGTTCTCTATGTGTGTTTTGGACATTCCTGTTTCGATGTTGTGGAATATTTTGCTGTTATGCTGTGTAAAATATTTATTAGGTATCAAACATAAATATGTACATAGCAATTTTTTTTTAAATTGAGTATTTTTATGATTAGCTTGTTGTCTAGTGGTAGTGATCCTGGCTGCTAAGTTGGAGGTCATGGTTTAAATTTCGACCAGTGACTATTATGATCTAGTAGGTGGTAACCTCGCTACTAATACTACGATGAGTGTTTTGGCTTAGATTTCAACACGGAACAAAAGCACATGTCAATGTAAACCATGGTACTAAAGAAATAGATAAATAATTAAATAATAAGTAATTAAGTCCAAACCAGAATGTGATGTGTTTGTGGATGACTGGAAGGTGAAGTATTGTGAGATGAACGCATGACTGGGTTTAATTATTTTAAAGTCTATTTAACATTTTTTTTAAATATATTTTTGTATTCTTTGTTATTTCTCTTATTAGCGTAATGGTATAACCGTGCTTATAATGAATAAATAAATGAATAATAATAACATATCTCTTACCTCTTACCGTCCATTTTAATCTCAGCAATTCAAAAAATAAATGCAGAAAAATCCTTAAGCTTCACATAATTTCAATTTATTTTCAAATTTACAACAAGATCAAACATCAACTAAGAAGATATATTATAGCTATCCCGAGAGCAGAGCTCCATCAAGGTTAACAGATTTAGTGATCCCTCGGGCCGGCTATATTACGTGTCGTCGACAAACTGATATACGCAAATTTAGCGACCACTTTCGTAAATGGTGATCGAGAAACTTTGACTTTGAGAAATGTAATAAGTTTTTAGTGCTTTGAGTGAGTTTAGTGGTACTTTTAGAAACAGGAGTGTGAACATAATACGAAAGCACTTTACGTAACCGTCAGACAGCTTTTTTATACTACTTTGGTGGCAAACAAGCATATGGCCCGCCTGATATTAAGCAGTTACCGTAGCCTATGGACAATGGCAATACCAGAGGTAGGTATCACTTTCGTGTTGCCAACGCATTTTTTTACCCTAAGGCTTTAAAGATGGAGTATCCTTGAGATAGGAAAACGTTTCTTTCAAAATGCATTCATAAATGAGCGAGACCTGTACTCAGACACAGGAACACAACTACACAGTTGTCTGTAGTTACATATTTAGCTCTTCTATAAGGTGGAGGTCGTTCCCCAGTCGGGCTTGCTTGCTAGTATGATGCTCTACCTCTCTTATGCTTGCTAGTATGGTACCACTCTCAAACCAGTAATATTGTAATCTAACATGTTAAGCTTGTACGATATGCAATAGATACTGGAGATATCCAATGAACTTAACTTGCTTTTATAATTTACTTTTAAAATACAATATTTGGCATTTTACAACTCTAGTATAATTTATTTCCGCAACTAAAATAACAACACTTTTAGAAATGGGTTCAACAGGATTTACTTAATATTTTATTTTATTTATGGTATATCTACAGTTAAAACATTGATTACAGTTTATCAAAATTCAATCAGTATATACAAGAATAATATTAAAAACTTATTTAAACTAACTAAACCTAAATATGAAAAACTAATTAATTAAATAAAAGGCAATAGTTTAGGCGTCATAATATTCCTCCGAATCACTGTCAACCGGAAAAGTGGCCAAAAGGCTGGCGGCATTGCTACGTTGAATGGCAATGCTGACAACGCGAAGCGTCGATCATAATAACTGTGAATTGCATTAGTATCTGCACTGACATTAGATATGACATTTAGATTGTTTTAAATGTTAAAAGTATTAAAAACTTGTAAAATTTATTTGATACATTGTTTCCTGCTATCATTATTCAGTTCGCATATATATATATATATTATTAAAAAATATAATAATAGCAACCTAATATATTTTAATATATTTCACTCCTGGGCACGGGTCTCCTCTCCTTTCTCAAGAGAGAAAAAAGAGTGGGTTTATGCCCACGCTGGTCTAATGCAGGTTGGTGAACTAGATGCTTATTTATTGTTAATACCTATGTTATTAGGAACGTTAATTTTGCACTTCCACTGGATGTGTGATAATGATAGTCTAAAAAATTACTGCTACTTTCTTAGTCTAATTCAAGTTTCATTTGGTTATGTTTTCGTGGCTAAACGACTAATCCAAATTCGGCAGAATGGTTATAAGCTTCTTTTGAGAAATTATACTACAAGTTGTATATTTTTTTTACCTTTTAAATCAATCAAATGACTGGATAAATGAGCTACTTTACTTAAATGTAATTTTATTAAGTGATTGTAAAATATCTTAGCTCATTTAGCCAGTCATTTGATTGATGTAAAAGGTATTGTATTGTAATTGGTAAATCCTATCCTACTAATATTATAAACGCAAAAGATTGTAAATATGTTTGTTTGTTACTCTTTCACGCAAAAACTACTGAACGGATCTGGATGAAATTTTGGCACAGAGATAGATTATGGTCTGGAATAACACATAGGCTACTTTTTACAGCGATAACCGACATCCACGCGGGCGGAGCCACGGGTAACAGCTAGTTTTTTTTATTTTTTTTATTAGAAAGTAAGTTTTTATTTTAAGCCAAAGTCTTTTCGAGAGTATGTGGTTCTTCAAGAAAGGAGTTATAAATAATGCTTTTAAAGAGTCGGCATCGTGTGAGTGACTATTTACCATAGGTAAGTAACTACTTACCGCCATAAGACAGGCCGTATAATTGTTCACCAAAGGAAAAAAAAACCCGAATTATAGCGTTTATAACACATTAGGCATATCAAGTATCGTGAATTCGACTAATGGTATACAAATTACTCAGACAAAAACCTACATCCTAATCTAAACTTAAAAAAAACAGTAAGTATAATAACTTTTATGCGCCTCATAAATAACAAGGAGTGCGTGTTATCTAAAACGTGAGTGTTATCGCCTTGTCGCCATTAAAATACGTATTAAGGTGTCATGCGAGCTCACGACTTGAATCTTGTCTGCGAAAAATGATCTTGTTCGGGGATCCTTAAGAATTACTTATTTAAAATGTATTATTTCGTCTGAATTTTGTAGCGTTATTTAAATCGCAGTAATCTTAAACTATTTCTTTTTCTTTCTCTTTTCTCTTTTTTTTCAAAAGACAACTCCCGCACTAGAGAGAAGCTCTGTGTCGCGGGGGACTTTACAAACATACAATTAACGGACACAAAGTACACCCAGACAACTCTTTATGGATCACTCAAAGTTTTATCCTGCGTGGGAATCGAACCCACAACTTCGTGTACAGCAGGCGCACACTGCGGCCACTGGACCACCAAGGCAGTCAAAGCAGTTAAACAAAAAGCAAGGCAGTTAAACTGGTTCTAGAGTGGTGACCATGAACTGGAAGAAGCAGCATAGGCAATCTTACAAGGTGGGTGGCTAAAAGATGTGGGGCTCGACCTTACAGAAGAATATAAGAAGAAGAAGAAAAAAGAAGAAATGTAGTTATTTGACTATGGTCTTCTGTGAGGTTCTACACAGCGGTGTAGTTGTATTTATGTGTGTGACTACAGGTCTCCAGCTCATTTAAGGATACGTTTTGAAAGATGCGATCCTCCATCTTAAAGAACTGGTGTAAAAAAATGGGTTGACAACACGCAAATGATACCTCTAGTATTGCAATTAGCGTAATATGGTTGCTTCAATAATTTATAAGATGGAGGAAAGGTAGGGCACCATACTAGCGAGTTAAACCGACTGCTGAAGGACCTTCACTTTACAGTAGACCACAGCTAAATAACTTCACACAGCGGTGTAGTTGAGTTCCTATAATGTGTGAGTGTAAGTCTCCAGCGCAGGGATGCGTTTTGAAAGAAACGTTTTCCTATCCCAAGGATACTCCATCTTAAAGCCCTGGTGTACAAAGTAAGGAGGACGCAAACTATATAAACTTGGCCGCGAGTATTAATTTTATTCTGAAGGTAAAAGTTTTCAGGATAAAAAATATTAATGCTGATCTTTTAACTAAGGAAAAGGTCGTGATTTCGTACAGACTAGAGTGAAATGTAAAGTGCTTTGATTATTATATATCTTATAGTCGGAGTTTTGGAGTGGGGAAGTAACCGACATATAATTATGTATTAAGAAGAGGTTGGGCACCATATTAGCGAGCTTGCCCGACTGGGGAAGAACCTTACTGAAGACCACAGCCAAATAATGTGTTAGTGTGTGACTACAGGTTTTCAGCGTTCATTTAGTGACCCACTTTAAAATACTTTAAAAGAATCGTTTTCCTAACTTTTAAACTATCGCGTTGCATGATATAAAATAATATATACTTCGGGTATTAACACGATCATGCTTTATTTACCTTTAGATTGCTTGACGTTTCGACCAGGTTGCACCGGCCGTGGTCACAAGCTGACTGGTGAAGCGATGTCAGGACTCCGTTTGTGAGGTAGAATCATTTAATTCTACCCTCACATTATTAATTCTCCACGACCCGTCACACACTACACTCACAGTGTCCCTATTATGGAAGAATTGAATTATTGTCTGACTCGAAGGTATATAAACCGGTGTCATACAACCCAACGGCCAGAGTTACGCGTAAAATACGAGCTTTGATACAAGAAAACCAGGACCTTTTCACGGAAGAAGAATACGAGAAGCTATACAAGCCACAGTCACACCAGCCACCGAAACTATATGGTCTGCCTAAAATACATAAGTCCGATGTGCCACTGCGGCCAATCGTAAGTCAAATCGCATCTCCTACTTACAACCTTGCAAAGCACGTCGCATCAGTATTACAACCATTAGTGGGTAAAACATCATCTTTTGTGAAAGATTCTCGCCATTTCGTTCAACTTGTGAAGACTCTTATACTGGAACCGGGAGACATTATGGTGAGCTTTGACGTGGAGTCGCTTTTCACCAATGTTCCAGTTAGGGAGTGTCTGGATGTTGTGAAGGACAAGTTGACTGACAGCGAGATGCCGTTTAATTATATTGAACTACTGGAACACTGTTTAGATGGCAACTATTTCCTTTTCCAAGGACAACACTACCTCCAGCTTGATGGTGTCGCAATGGGAAGTCCAGTAGCCCCTGTACTTGCTAATCTCTGGATGGAACATTTTGAAGAGAAGGCATTAAGTCTTGGACCGAAGATCATCAAATTGTGGAAGAGATATGTTGATGATATTTTTTGTATTGTCACTGGAAGCCAACAGGAAGTAGTTCAATACACACAACACCTAAACTCCATTCACCCAAACATGAGGTTCACTTATGAAATGGAAACAAGCGGCTCGTTGTCATTTCTGGATGTCAAGTTAACCGCGAGATCAGATGGGTCCTTGTCACACTGTGTTTACCGAAAACCTACACACACAGATAGGTACTTACACGCTACGTCGCATCACCATCCACGTCACTTACAATCTGTTATGACTTCGCTGAAGAACAGAGCTCATGACCTCTGTGACCCCGAACATTTAGGGCGAGAGCTTGAATATGTTCAGGAGGTACTCAGTCGTAACGGGTATCGAGTGAAGCGACGAGGGAAGCAGCCGAAGAGGGACACGCGTCCACAGGTCAGAAGACAACCTGCCTATTTGCCCTACGTTAAGGGTGTGACGGATAAGATCGGAACTGTGTTAAGGCAGTATTCGGTTCACACGATCTATACCCCGGGTGCCAATGTAAACAACTTGGTAGGCACACCAAAGGATGTCGTTCCCTTGCAAACACCAGGTGTTTACAAAATCAATTGCAGCTGCGGTAGCTCCTACATAGGCCAGACTAAGCGGTCCATAGCTGAAAGGGTCAAAGAGCACATCGCCGCTGTAAAAAACCGACAGACCAGCAAATCAGCAATTGCTGAACATCTACTTCAGGCAGGTACTAATCACTGGATCGAGTTTCATCGCCCACAAATATTATCCACCGATCGCCACTATTATACTAGAGTTGTGCGAGAAGCTATTGAAATTAAGAAATACAAAAATTTCAATAGGGAAGACGGCTTCAAGCTATCTCCAACATGGAATCCAGTGATTACAATTACGAAACCTCGCTTGGGTGCACAGTCGGAAAACGCTCGGAATACGGACAGCTTCCATAATAGGGACACTGTGAGTGTAGTGTGTGACGGTTCGTGGAGAATTAATAATGTGAGGGTAGAATTAAATGATTCTACCTCACAAACGGAGTCCTGACATCGCTTCACCAGTCAGCTTGTGACCACGGCCGGTGCAACCTGGTCGAAACGTCAAGCAATCTAAAGGTAAATAAAGCATGATCGTGTTAATACCCGAAGTATATATTATTGTATATCATGCAACGCGATAGTTTAAAAGTTATTATTGCTAACCGATATGGGTCGGATATTGCAAAACGAGTGCGTCAACTTGAATTTCTACGGAAAAAACGTGCGCGAGTGGAGACATCGTTGATATTCTTAATAAAATGTCGCGATTGGGACTTATTACCTACGTGTGTGCGTATAAAACCGCGTAGTGACATCGCATTTTCTCGTAGAATTCTACACAACGCGAGTGTACGTCTCCTGAGACAATTAATACGGAACAAACACAGTGAACTCAGTGGTGTGCAAAGTGAGTTGTATGCGTTGCATTTGGAGTGTAGTCGTTGTTTATCTCATGCGGACTATGATTTGTGTGATAGGGTAACGTACTTACAGGCTAGTCGCACTTTCGAACTATGTAATGCGACCCACGATAGAAAGTTCTCGAAGGAGTATAACCGTCGGTATGCCGAGAATAAAACGTCACCCGCAGTACCGAGTCAGCCAAAGGATACTGTTATAAACTTATCGAACGTGAGTTTGGATCAACCTACTATAAACATCTTGGCCAAAGGCATGAATTTCGCCTTAACACCTAAACGAATACCGTACGAAAATATAATCAGTAGTGTTGAAGAAACGATAGTACGTAATAAAATACCGTCCAACAGTGCCGAAACGCTGAGGCAGGACGTCGCGGTTATATTACGGAAATCGAAGCTTCCGACTAGTAACATCACGATAGCAGAGCGTCAAGCATTAAAAAACATCCGAGACAATCCGGATATTTTAGTGCTTAAGGCCGATAAGGGAAACGCTACTGTAGTGATGAACACAGTTGATTATAAGAGCAAATTACGTACATTATTGTCTGACTCGAAGGTATATAAACCGGTGTAATACAACCCAACGGCCAGAGTTACGCGTAAAATACGAGCTTTGATACAAGAAAACCAGGACCTTTTCACGGAAGAAGAATACGAGAAGCTATACAAGCCACAGTCACACCAGCCACCGAAACTATATGGTCTGCCTAAAATACATAAGTCCGATGTGCCACTGCGGCCAATCGTAAGTCAAATCGCATCTCCTACTTACAACCTTGCAAAGCACGTCGCATCAGTATTACAACCATTAGTGGGTAAAACATCATCTTTTGTGAAAGATTCTCGCCATTTCGTTCAACTTGTGAAGACTCTTATACTGGAACCGGGAGACATTATGGTGAGCTTTGACGTGGAGTCGCTTTTCACCAATGTTCCAGTTAGGGAGTGTCTGGATGTTGTGAAGGACAAGTTGACTGACAGCGAGATGCCGTTTAATTATATTGAACTACTGGAACACTGTTTAGATGGCAACTATTTCCTTTTCCAAGGAAAACACTACCTCCAGCTTGATGGTGTCGCAATGGGAAGTCCAGTAGCCCCTGTACTTGCTAATCTCTGGATGGAACATTTTGAAGAGAAGGCATTAAGTCTTGGACCGAAGATCATCAAATTGTGGAAGAGATATGTTGATGATATTTTTTGTATTGTCACTGGAAGCCAACAGGAAGTAGTTCAATACACACAACACCTAAACTCCATTCACCCAAACATGAGGTTCACTTATGAAATGGAAACAAGCGGCTCGTTGTCATTTCTGGATGTCAAGTTAACCGCGAGATCAGATGGGTCCTTGTCACACTGTGTTTACCGAAAACCTACACACACAGATAGGTACTTACACGCTACGTCGCATCACCATCCACGTCACTTACAATCTGTTATGACTTCGCTGAAGAACAGAGCTCATGACCTCTGTGACCCCGAACATTTAGGGCGAGAGCTTGAATATGTTCAGGAGGTACTCAGTCGTAACGGGTATCGAGTGAAGCGACGAGGGAAGCAGCCGAAGAGGGACACGCGTCCACAGGTCAGAAGACAACCTGCCTATTTGCCCTACGTTAAGGGTGTGACGGATAAGATCGGAACTGTGTTAAGGCAGTATTCGGTTCACACGATCTATACCCCGGGTGCCAATGTAAACAACTTGGTAGGCACACCAAAGGATGTCGTTCCCTTGCAAACACCAGGTGTTTACAAAATCAATTGCAGCTGCGGTAGCTCCTACATAGGCCAGACTAAGCGGTCCATAGCTGAAAGGGTCAAAGAGCACATCGCCGCTGTAAAAAACCGACAGACCAGCAAATCAGCAATTGCTGAACATCTACTTCAGGCAGGTACTAATCACTGGATCGAGTTTCATCGCCCACAAATATTATCCACCGATCGCCACTATTATACTAGAGTTGTGCGAGAAGCTATTGAAATTAAGAAATACAAAAATTTCAATAGGGAAGACGGCTTCAAGCTATCTCCAACATGGAATCCAGTGATTACAATTACGAAACCTCGCTTGGGTGCACAGTCGGAAAACGCTCGGAATACGGACAGCTTCCATAATAGGGACACTGTGAGTGTAGTGTGTGACGGTTCGTGGAGAATTAATAATGTGAGGGTAGAATTAAATGATTCTACCTCACAAACGGAGTCCTGACATCGCTTCACCAGTCAGCTTGTGACCACGGCCGGTGCAACCTGGTCGAAACGTCAAGCAATCTAAAGGTAAATAAAGCATAATCGTTTTCCTATCCCAGAATACTCGGGGTCGGCAACACGCAAGTGATACCTCTGGTATTACAAGCGTCCATAGGCTACGGTAACTGCTTAACATCAGGTGAGCCGTATGCTTGCTTGCTACCCTAATGTTATAAAAATACCTATATTTATGAGGTGTAAGTTCAATCCTAAGTGACAGAATCAATGAGAATTTCACTTTATGTAATTTATACATACATATGTACTAATCGAATGATTTACATCCTATTTGCTGACGGTGAAGGAAAATGTCGTGAGAAAACACACATGTCGTAGAAGAAATTCTAAAGGCGTATCTGATTCAAGATGCGCATAAGGCCAGCGTGTGTGTCTCGGCTCTTTATTTATTTATTTATTTATTCATTTCAACTGCTCACTGCACTAACAGTTGCCTAACACGTGCAGTGAACCATAACAAAAAAGAATACATACACAGATTACATATACCCTTGTAAAGTTTTATATAAAAATAAAATGCAGAATTTAACAAATTGACCCATTTTGGTGAAGAAAATATCTACCTCTGGGTATTGAGCAACCAAAATGATAAAAACTATTCTGATAAAGGAAAAGAGACCTTTGCCCAGCTGTGGGACATACATGAGTTTCTATAAAATAAATATTCGTAACTAAACCTAATTTAAAACAAACAAACCTACAATCTGTAAAAGCTATCGATGTTTAGTATTCGTAATTTAGATTTCAGTAGCTCAATATCTATCCAATAGTACCCAAGGGAACTAGATAAGTATCGGCAACACAAACTAATTGCCACACAACATCGCACTACGGAAAGTTTAAATTAGATTATAGTATTCATGGCTTTACAATTGACAGTAGGTTGTTGTAATTCGACGGCAAAGTGACGTCACGAAGTTATGTCAGAAGTCAGAAGTCAATATAGACATGTCTGTGTTTGGCTTCTACGTATGTCTGATTTGAATTAGTTTCGGTTACGTATGTAGATATATCTGGATTAGTTTGCCTTTGTGGATGAACGTCGTGTTATTGATTTCTTAATTTGATTAATAAGTTAATAACGAAGTAAAGGTAGGGACTATACAAGCAATCCTAACTGGGAACGGACTTCCACCATACAAATGACCATAGCCAAATAACTACACACATATCTCCAGTTTTTTTAAGGATAACTTTATACAAATCCCTGATGTTGAATGTATATGACTGAAAAGAAAAAGTTATGAAATAAATAAATATTTAAGGAGGTTACACTTGGCTGCCAGTACCTTCAGTATTTAGTCATTATTTTCTTTGAGAAATGAAACAGGCGAGAAGATTGTGGTTTTTGAATTTTAAGCCTCTTTGAATAATTAAAGCTTAGAGACTCTACTTCGTGCAAATCTATACTATAATATTATAAAGTTGAAGAGTTTGTTTGTTTGGTTGGTTGAGCGCGCTAATCTCAGAAAGTACTGGTTCAATTAGAAAAAAAACTTTTTTTGTTGAATAGTGCATTTATCCCGAAAGGCTATATAACATCACACTATCATCAATAAGAGCGGAGCAGTAGTGAGATATGTTACAAAATCGGGGAAATGTACGTTCCAAGTTACCACGCGGATGAAGTCGCGACCCCTAGTAAAAATATATATATCTACAAAGAAATAACATGGCATCTCGCCTATTACCAAATGGGTAGGAGATGTAGGTATAATTTAATAGAAGGGAAATTGAGTTTCTAAATTCCAATGAACTTTGTCTATTATTTTTTTTAAGTGACAATGAGCATTGATGACCGTAAACCGTAAACCGCTACAGTAACTGCTTACCATGGAGGATACCCAGGAGGGCAGTATTCTTATTTGTCATTTACGTTGTTAAGGGGCTCGCAGCTAAGTGTTAGCGGCGCAGATCGAGAGATCTGTAAGGTTAAGCAAGATTGCCGCGGTCGACTCGTAGATGGGTGACTATTTTCTGATGGTGCCTCGGAAAGCACGAAAAGCCGTTGGTCCCGCACCTGATCTCTCTCTGGTCATGGGGGATTGCCGTCCCATCGGATTTTTAGAGTGAAGGCATAGTGAGTTTGCGCACACGCTTGTGCACTATAACATGTCTTGCACAGTTGGCTAATCTTCGTCGAGATTGGCCGAAGTGACTGAAATCGGTCGGGATGACTTTTATATGTCATTCAAGTGCACACCAATGAACTTAGTTCATCAGAACGATATATCAACAAGATAGATAGATAGATAGATAGAATATTCTTTATTGTACACCAAGCAAAAATACAACAGTATAAAATAACAGTTTGATATAGTTAGCTGTACAATAGGCGGTCTTATCACTATAAGCGATCTCTTCCAGAAACAGCAGAACAAGCATACACACCGAGCTACAAAAGCCACAGATACAAAATATTGAGTATAAAAAGTCATAGCATGTACTACGAGCGTTGTGAGGTAGGTAGGATACGTAGATAGTCATCATTACGAACCCGCGGGTGCCGGTGCATTAATGAGAGGCACCTCCCCACGTGCCGTTGTCATAACAATTTTGTAATTGAATTTTGCAAAGGCAAGATAAGTCGGAGCCGTTTTGATGGTTTTATTATAAATAGATTAGGTACTATCTTTGTATGTTCAGCCCCTCTAGCCAAGTGGCAAAAACGGTAGTCGAATCGAAAAGTCAAAAAAGCAAACGTATGGGAATTGACATATGTTTACGATGCAATATCGTATAGTTACGTCTAATCCCATACATTTGCTTTTTTGACTTTTCGATTCGATTACCGTTTATGGCATGCATATGGGGCCTGCCCCATGCAACAAACTCTTCAGCTTTATAATATTATAGTATAGATTGTATACCTGTATTTAATCTATACTATAATATTATAAAGCTGAAGAGTTTGTTTGTTTGTTTGAACGCGCTAATCTCAGAAAGTACTGGTTCGATTAGAAAAAATCTTTTTTTTGTTGAATAGTGCATTTATCCAGAAGGGCTGTAGGCTACATACCATCACGCTATGATCAATAGGAGCGGAGCAGTAGTGAGATATGTTTCAAAATCGGGGAAAATATTCCAAATTACCACGCGGATGAAATCGCGGGCGACCCCTAGTAATATAATAATAATATCTTGAAACAATACACACTCAAAAAGAGGTTGGGCCATGTAATTCAGCAAGGCCGACTGGGAAAGAACCTCCATCTTAAATACAGAAGACCACAGCCTATGGGCGGTATAGGTAGTTGTGTTCCTGTGTGTGATTACAGGTTTCCGGCGCTCATTTAGGAATGCATTTTTAATTAAACAGTTTTCTTATCCCAGGGGTGCTCCATCATAAAACCTTGGTGTTATTGCAAGCATCTATAGGCTACGGTAACTGCTTACCATCAGGTGAGCCGTATGCTTGTTAGCCATATGAAAAGAAACACGGTCATCTGTTCCCATTTATTACACCCAGACACAGAGTGCTCATCACACAAAGATTTGTCCTACGTGGGAATCGAACTCACGACCACTGGTTTAGCAGTTGAACTCGTACGAAACTAGAGCGAGTCACAAGTAATAAAATAATTACCTAATATGTAGTATTATATATCTATAAATTTAATATTAATATTATAATGCTGAAGAGTTTGTTTGTTTGTTTGGTTAAACGCGCTAATCTCAGAAAGTACTGGTTCGATTAGGAATTTTTTTTTTGTTGAGTAGTGCATTTATCCAGGATAGCTATAGGCTTAGACATGTAACATCACGCTACGATAAATTGGAGCGGAGCAGTAGTGATATATGTTGCAAAATCGGGGAAAATATTCCAAATTACCACGCGGACGAAGTCGCGGGCGACCCCAAGTGTAGTATATGTATGATAATTGATATATGATAAAAACTTTGACAGGTAATCCCATGAATTAGTTTAATAAATGTATTCGAAGCCACATTAAAATGTACATGTACGTACGTCATCGGCAAACGAGGGGTTAAACGGGGAAACGTAAATTGGACCCAATTGCTCTCAAGGCACATATCACGGGAATATATTTCTTGGCTCGGCGATACATCGGTGGGAGTGCGGATTGACTTCATTACATAAATGTTGTTTGACAATAAATCTAATGCTCGTTACAATAAGATTTAAAATCAAATGTCGAATAGAAAACAGTGATTTTTGATTTGATGCTCCAAATCCCTTTGGCTGGCATCCTCATAAAGTAAGGAGAAAAATGACGAGTGTGTGTGTTTGTTATCGACAAAACAATGCTTTTGTAATTTTCGATCACCTTTATCTTAAGACATCCACTGCTGGACACAGAACTCCCCCACAGTTTTCCACAGCATTCCGTCCTTGGCTGTACTTATCCATATTTTTTTTTATATTTATAAATGGAATCCATCCATCATTTTTTTATATTTAGCTTTTTTTTTTTACACTTAGCCCAAAGCTGCATAACGCTACTGGCGGATTTTAAAAAAAAATCTTTTTCTCTAGATTAATCATACTTGAACGTGTTGGTTCTGGGTACTTTTAATTTGGTACTTTTTTAGCGAATCACCTACTTGGTCGATGTTTGTCGCTTATGGCGGCCTCTACCGACATCTCCATTCATTCTCGCACATCTTATGATATTCTTCTTTGTCAGGTTATTCCTAAAGTACTCCATTCTTTTGTTCTAAAAAGATAAGATACTCATACATTCATTCCCAAGTTACTACAAGGAATTATTATTATTATTTAAAAATACTTATCATGTTGTTACTTTGAGAACATTTTAATATTAGCATTTTACATTTAACAGAGTAGTTTAGGAACTCTTTTTAGAGTACTTTGGGAATAACCCCTTTTGTCTATACTTTTCAAATTTCAAAACTATTTCAACTTTGTCACTACATTTTCTTTCGATCTACATCATTCTCCTATGTCACGGTTCAATGCGATAATTAATCAGCTCCTATTAGCTCAAATAGCTCACCCTTGCTCTAATTCTTAAAACATTAACTAAAAACCATTAGCAACAAAGTTTTTGGTCTATAATTAACTTCAAACAAAGTTCCCAGCGCCCGTTTGTTCTGTCAACAGGTCAACCTCTACAATCAGTTTAATATTCAAAGCTTATTGAAGCGCCAATCGGCGAGTTCCGATGTTAGCGGAACTTCTTGATGGAACCAGAGCGGTCGCATTTTGGGGTTAAACTTGTGCCGGTAGTTGATTATATATATTATGTTGATTATAGGTATTGTGGTATAAAGTTTGAAGTTTATTGATAAAAAGTTCTATTAAATATTTAGACTTTGACACGTAAAATATTAAAATACTAGCTGTTGTCCGCGGCTCCGCCCGCGTGTATGTCGTTTATCACTGTAAAAAGTAGCCTATGTGTTATTCCAAACCATAATCTATCTCTGTGCCAAATTTCATCGTGATCCGTTCAGTAGTTTTTACGTGAAAGAGTAACAAACATCCATCCATCCATCCATACTTACAAACTTTCGCGTTTATAATATAACTTAGTAGGATTTTTTGGTCTAGTTTGTATAATTGTCATACCGCGTAACTAACATTGTTAAATAGGACGTACATATGTGTATGTATCTGTTATTAAAATGTTTCACATCGCATTATTTTTCTTTTTTTATTCATTCAAAGCATTTATAATTATAATAGCAACCCATATTATGTCCCACTGCTGGCCACGGGTCTCCCAAATGCATTTTATACATAAGTATTGTAGAGAATTGTGTCAGTAGACTTAAAGAACTTCGCTCGCTCGTTCAAATAGGATACTGAATTACGAGGTCTATATGCAATTAATTAAGTTTTTTTTACAATAAAGCGAAAAAGGCACTGCTATGCTCAACATTTGTAAGGTGTGTGGTGTTATAAGGAAATGTCTCGTCTATATTTAATTTGTACAAGCACATGTTCCACACTCTAAAACGCACTTTCCGCCGTGTTCTTACTATGGCCACAGATTAATAAATAGTTACTATGGCGCTCATGCACTACTTACTTTTTTATACTATTTGGGTGGCAAATAAGCATTCTATGACTTCTATGGACGCTTGCAGTACCAAAGGTATCACTCACGTGTTGCCGACCCATTTTTACACCAGGTCATTAAGATGGAATATACCTGGGATAGGAAACCGTATCCCCAAATTAGCACTGCACACTACATAGCTGTGTGTAGTTACTTGGCTGTGGTCTTCTGTGCTTACGCGATACAGATGAATTCTCCACCGTAACTAACCATTTTTTTTTTGTAGAGGGGAAATGCTTTACGCATACCGCCCCGCCTGGGGTAACGAGGCGGTTATGTCGGACTCTTCGGCTCAAAGATGGTAGGCGACCGGCATACCGACTAAAACCCCCCTGTGCACCAACACCCGCTTTCACGGGTGGACCACTGGAACCTGATATGACGTCAGTGGACCGTAACTAACCAACGTCAACTAAAACTGAATTCAATTAAACTGACCTAAGGGTAAAGTTAACAAGGGTCTGTAGTCGGTGTACGAAATTAATATTCGTTAATTTACCCTCTTTAATTACATAACCTTTATTCATAAAACTCGACAACTGCGCCCCTGTGTTGTGTTAAATTTAATTTAATCATACGTAATTATGGAGGTGGCGTGAAATGTTATTTTGTTGGAAAGATAGAAAGCTGTGTTTACTAAAAAATAACAAGACTATTTACTTAGTCAACTTTCAATTGTGTTTGAGGTTTATATGCCAAAGAATATCTTAACTTTAAATCTTTATCCAGGCGAGATTAAAATCAGTCACCGTCTGTGAGTTCAGGCGAGTCTTATCGATGTCGAATTTGAAGAATTTATACTATGAGTTCACCTACTTATATCTGCGAAGAGTTCACCTACTTATATGTGTTCCTTACCATATGCCACAATTTAAGTATCAAACTAATTCTAAGCCACCATAATCTTTTCTAACGAAGTGGTAGGCCAGCCTGCTATATAAGGTATTTTTTTTTAGTGCACGTACTATGTTCATCTCTGTATCACCCAAGGTCGACTGGTAGAGAATGCCTATGACATTAAGTCCGCCTATGTGCGATTGTGCATAAAGATTTGAAATAAATAAAAATAAATAAATAAAATAAGGTTACATGAAATTAAAGGACGAGCCTGTTACAGACATAATTTAGATTTTGTTATCAAAATTGTTTTGTTTATCAAAATAATAAGTAAGCAATTTTTGACAAGAAAAACCAATACCACTCGACTCAGAAGGAAACTGGAGGCAGATTAGCGATATGCCACCGATATTGAAACCAAGTTTTTTTTATAGATTCTATATTTACGTGGACCTCAAGAGTTACCAAACTGTCGTTACAAATTTTCCAATAAAGGAATGCATAAAATGGCGTCAATGCCCCTCGTGATTGATCACTTTTATATAGAATGTTTCAGTGGTCAAAACAGCGGTGTCATTTTGGACTTTTGTTTCAGGCATCGAGATTAGACTTGTTTTGAAATATAGGTCAGCAGTAACGCTCCAATATTTGATTACCTATTAATTTGCTTTACGATGTGATAAAATGAGTTTTCGAAAATATATTATGAGCGTAGACGAAGATAAATTAAGATTTATTATGGATTATCTCGGACTTGGTAACTAATTAAGGTTGAAGATATTCAAATTTTTTGCTTAGCTGTGAAGCTACTTATAGTTTTTAATCATATTTATCGTGGCTGAAATTAAAATCAAATCATTAAATAAACATAAGTAAAATAAATAAGGAAGGAATATTATATTGATCCGTTGGTATGTAACTTTTAAAATATCACAAAATATTTTTTGAATTGCGAACATATTTCAAGTAAATGAATATAAAAGATAATTAAGATATGCAGATCAAAACTATTCGTATAAGTACTAGATAGTCAACGTGGGGGCATATAATATTATCTATGCTTTCGGGACTTTAAGTGCATGCAATATTCGCAACGGATTCGTATTCCTTAGATGTGCTTATTTTATGCCTTACATTTCTTATCTTATCCGACGGCCGATGGAGCAGACGTGTCCTAGAGTGGAGACCACGACTCGGTAAGCGTAAGGTAGGGCGGCCCCCAGCTAGGTGGACCGACGATCTAAAAAGGTCGCTGGGGCGCACTGGATGCGGAAAACGGAGGACCGTGTGCTGTGCGTGTGTGTGTTGGGAGAGGCCTATGTCCAGCAGTGGACTGCGATAGGCTGATTGATTGATTGATTTCTTATTTTCACATGCGCGACTGATGCCTCCTTAGCAGGAACGCCATTCACTGTCTAATGCTAATTAAATAACTCTAAGTCAATTTTCCAATGATAAAGTATCAATCTTAAAAAATAATATAACTTGTACGAGACAAAACTTAGTGTCGCTCAAAACAGTAGGAAACTTGTCCTAACGCACGCCCTGATCATTAACTCGTGAAACTTTGTTGATAACAATTAAACCGTAACAAAACAGAGGCCTAACTGTCCCTAACAAGTGAAGTTTAGCTCAATTTTCCCTCACAGGAAACAATTAGATTAAATTTGATTACAAACACAATGATGAGTTTACTTGTTCTTTCTATTCTACTGATAAAGCTTGTGGAGATATCAGCTCAGGGAAACTGAAATTGTAGCTTCTATATAACGTAGGGAAAAGGTATAAAGGTCAGGACAATTTAATTTCAGCTTCCAATTAGGTGTAAAATGTTACGTCATTGATACAGCTTATATCATAGAAGATGCAAGTGGCAGCCAAGTTACTGTTATCTATACGCTGTGACCTATTTAGAACAACCGTTTACGTTCTCACGGATGAACAGATGCTCTATCACCTCGGCAAGTTAGATTACGATGTCCAATAAAAACTTATTCGTAGCTTTAGATTCTTGGGAACATTCGTTATCATTATTAGCTTTCCAAAAAGCTTTTTAAATTTAATTGTCTGTTTCGCCGTTACCAATGTTAAATCTTTAACCTTTTATGCAATTTGGTGCCTATTGTATTTTAAATTCGTGAATATTCTCACCTTGTGCAAATTAGTGGCATTGCAAAAGGATAATCAAGATGTAAAACAGTAAGTAGTCATTGTGTTAAATCTTACCTACGTCTATTTGATGTTATGTTACAATGAAATTATGTAAAATGTGGTTAGCTACATGCCTATCAAAAAGCCTTTGTATAATTATGTTTTTTTAATGCAAATGAGAAATGTTCATTCATAATTAGTACGCGTTTATTAGTAGCTTAATACACCAAACATTACACTTATGTTTTAAGTGTGTTAGAATAAATTAAATATTATTTGTAGTTATACTTTGGGACGTTGTTTCAATTACCTTTTACATATCTGATGAGATAGTCATTTGTATTTAGAATACGCTAAATATCTAATGAGTACTTTAAAACATACGAAAGTTTAAAGGCAATATATGAAAGGCTTCTTAAAAAATCTAATCAAATTCAGATGTTTGATGATTCATTATAAATAAAAGGGTA
The DNA here is from genome assembly GCA_947095525.1 of Trisateles emortualis. Lineage (NCBI taxonomy): Eukaryota > Metazoa > Arthropoda > Insecta > Lepidoptera > Erebidae > Trisateles > Trisateles emortualis. The sequence continues at coordinate 14,753,167 of OX352735.1, read as the reverse complement.
GATAAAGCTAGGAGCCGATAAGAATTAACCTAAATAAACATTGAAGAAAAACTTATTTGTACTATTTGAAACAAGTAGTGAGTATTCTCTGGCCGACCGCCAACAAGTTACTTCACTTACCTCAGTAAAACTGTGTACCATTAAATGGAATTTTACAATATGCGCAGCGAGATAAGAGAATTTTGGCTGTGTTCTCAGCTATAAATATTCTCGGCTTACTTGAACACAAAAATAATCTTGGAATTGTACGTTGAGTTTTGGGAAGCAACAACTTTTCGTAACATCATAGTAATTCGTTTTTGTCAATCTATAATCAGGCCATGTATAAATCTGGTAGTGAAAGTACGTCAAAGTTAAATTTAAGTTTAAAATATTACTTAATTAATTTGATTCATTATAGTAAATTTAAATAAGTAGAATAAATCATTACATTTTCTTTTGATCATACGAATGCCTTTGAATGAACTTTATGTTCATCTTTTACTATATTTATTTGATGTAATATAACAATAAATTGGCGTTAATATAAAAATTATATTAGCTAGGGCGCTTCATAGCTAAATAAAACAAAGAAATCTAACAAAAAATTACAAGATACGGGTTCCTCAAGGTACAACAATGGGAGCATAGTTTACTGTTTCGTATACTACTTAAGGTATAAAAAACATCTAACAGAACTACACGTGGAATTGTACCTAAGACCTTATTACTGCAAAGTGGCTACTGGGTTCATTATTTGTTCAACATTTTTCGGTTTCTTTTGAATCTGTCAAATAAATAAGAAAATATTTGTAAGCTTATTAACACTGAATAGAGTGAACCATTCTGTATTCTACCCACACAGAGATTTTATTTCTTCTAAGTAAAACACATCGCAGAATAAAAGCACACATTTTATACACCAATAAACTGATTTCAGGTGTTCAGCATTGTTCAGTTTATTGCGTCGAGTAGAGGACAATGACAGCGATTTATAGGGGCAACATAGACAGCATGTTATGGTATAAAGAATTTATATTCATGAGTGATGGTTCAAGTAGTATGTTGTTAGTATGTTACATTTAAGCATACATTTCGTAGTCTTCACTTGACATGTTACATTCTAGAATAGACGAATCTATGTAGATAAAAAATACACTGCAAAATCTTAAACTGCAAAAGGTTTCGCATTATCAATATTTATAAATAACTAGCTGTTGCCCGCGGCTCCGCCCGCGTGAATGTAGGTTATGGCTGTAAAAATGTAGCCGATGTGTTATTCCAAACCATAATCTATCTCTGTGCCAAATTTCATCCAGATCCGTTCAGTAGTTTTTACGTGAAAGAGTAACAAACATCCATCCATCCATACTCACAAACTTTCACATCTATAATATTAGTAAGGGTTTGTGACAAGAAGTTCGTCACGATTATCTTCGAAACCAATTATATTTAAATTTTTGAAATGTGTTTTGCTTTTTTAAACTCATGAAGTATAGATATTATATCAATAAGTGACCCTCAATTTATATCATGTGAGCAAATCCAAATTACACACAGACAACACAAATAATTTCTCATAAAATAAAGATGTATCCTTTGTGGAAATTAAGTCTACGCCTAGGGTTTGGCCGGCCTGTTGGTCAGGGTCACAAATCACTAGACCAACAGGCCTCCCAAAACCGAATAAAATTTATGAGAAAACAACATTAATGGCGAGTTAAATAGGGATATACAATCCCTACGAAGATACCTATACCTATAGTTATGCAATTAGGTACAGCATGTTACGGCGAGGTTAACCGCAGGCTACCGATGCGGCAATAAGTTTTACGGAATTATTGCATGCCTAGTATTTGTACGCTATCTCCTGACTTTGTTCGCTGGTTGTTCTGATGTTATCCACATAGGTCTGAAATTCATTTTCAGTAACATTTGCGATTGCATAAAGGATATAATTCTTTATTTACTGTACGTTAATGTTAGATTGTCAAGTCATAAATGTTATATCGCACTGTAAAATAAATGCTCGGTGTTTAAAGTTTTAAACTGATTTAAGAAAAGGCAATGGCACTGGAATACAAGCGATGTAGTCGTTCTGGAGAAGGATCTGTACGTTACAGAACGCCACAGCCAAATAACTACACAAAGTGATGTAGTTGTGTTTCTATGCGTGAGTACCTATAGGTCTTCTGTGTTCATTTAGGAATAAAAATTTATATAAAAGTTTTCCTGTCCTAGGTATGGCTTATCTTAGTGTTTTTTTAGAAGAAGGGATATATGGGACAGGGTAGGAGAAGCACTTATCTATATATTTCACCACAACCCAAATTGATTGAGACTCATCACTAGACAATGGAAAATATTGTTGCGGTTGTTAGCCTTTGCTGTGTAGGAATTATGTCGTACAGAGGAATGAAAGTTAAATTGCATTTGCAAAAATGACTCTGCATGAGGTCAAACTGATTCTGAGTGAAATAAGAGAACCAATTTGCATGAGTCAAAGTGAATTATCTTAACTTCATTAAACAAAATTCAGTGAATTAGTAAACAGTATAAAATTAATAATAATATATACAATAGTTGAAAGCCCCACACAGCTTAATTAAACTATTGGTACACTCCGAATGCACTCAGAATAGTTTCCTAGCTTAGATAAAAGGGGCAAGGCACGGCTTTACTTAAGGCTAAGAACATTAATACCACGCGAATTAACTCGTAAAAAGGGGGCTTTTAACCTTTTAGTGCCTCAACACTGGCTATAAACCGTTCCAACAATTTCTTTACGATCTGAAAGGAGTTTTTATTTTGAACATAAAATATTGTTGCTTGTCCTTATTTCGAAGAATTAAAAATCCCAAGTGAAATGTTGCTACTGATGAAATAGCTACTGATTTATTGGAATAACTCTTAAAATACAAACTTAAAATAAATCTCAATTGGTGTGCTTTTCTCTTAATGCTAAATATCATCATATCAGCCGAATAACGTCCACTACTGGACAAAGGCCTTGCCCAAGATAAATCTGATAAAAATACTTTTTTGTAATAGAAGTGATGTACCCTGATAGCCTCGGAAGATTAACAGAGATAAAATAAATTACTTAAAGTTTAAAACAATCAAAAATATTTTTAAACATAGACTATATGCAGATGGTGGGCTTGATACTAAGGGCCTTCTCTACCAGCCAACCTGAGGGTTATGCAGAGATAAATGTATTACTTAAGTGCAAGATACAAAATTATATAAAACAAAATTAAACTAAGGTGTACTACCTATGGACACATTAAAACAATTACATAAAGTACATGTAAAACTTAAATATAATTAGTATTTATATTATTATTTTGTTGAAAAAGAAACAGAAAGAAATACAACCACGGAGGGCTGTTACATAGTTATAATAAAAACAAAATGAATTTATATTATTTGAAACGATCACTTGTTGCCTCCGGCTGAGCAGGCTTGGCTCTTCGCCAACAAACTAAAGTCGTTTAAAATGTGTTTTATTTGTCTTTCCTCAAACGTGTTATGTTACTTTAAAGTAAAGAGAAAATTAGTTTTTATTTCTACTATAAAGTTAAAGTAAAATAAAATCGTGCTCTGAATTTGAAGCATAATGTTGAAATTTCGTATACCTACAAGATAAATTATGGCAGTGGGGGCTATAAACTATACTCTGATGTCAAGTGAACACGATCCGAAAGCTTAGGGAATTCGGGATCCCTCGAAAACTCGATTTTAGCGCCATCTCGTCTACTTTATTATAACTATATTTGGTTATACATATTCACCAGAGCTTGGAAATTTAAATAAAAAGAAAAAATAACTATTGTGAACGGGAGTCCAAAACGTCTAATATTTGAAAAGTTTCTAACAAAATCTCAATTGCATATAACGTCATAATTTTACTAACTACTAACTACACTTAAACGATTGTACTACGTGATAAAGTAAGTTACTAGTCTAAATAAACACATTTAAACAATTTCTTACAGAGTCAAGCTGTCAGTCATTAATTTATGCTATGCTCAAGTGTGCATCTTATACAAGTAATCAACGTTTCCAATTACTAATTATTTTCTATCATTATCATCATCAATTTAACATGTCGGTAGACAAATCACAGTAGTTTACCATTTTTCCACACCCACATACAAAATATTGTGTTAATTGACACCAATCTACTTTCACAAGTACTAACGACGAGTGTTATAACTGGAACAAGGTACTTAACAATATCACAGCCTCATTTCATTACTAAATATAAATTTAAAAATAAAATGACGTCTCTTTCTCACATAGCACAGAAATACCATAAATCGTCTTGGCAAGACTAATTCTCTCTAAATTGACGCAACCTTTAGATCGACTTCTCTAATATCAGTTCATTTGGTAATCCTTTATTCCGTAGCTTTAAGTTGTTGGTAAAAAGCCTTCGCTGCTTTCAAAGCATCTATTATGAATTTGTCATCGCAAGGATTATCATCAAAGAAAAATGCTCCACAATTGAGTGATTCGGAACAGTTTGAGTTCATTTGATTATCTTTACAGCAGCCAAGGATTGCTCTAGCACAAGGGGATAAATCCCTGGCCTTTTGGGACACGCCGTTTCTAGCTTGAAGTATGTATACCAGTTCTTCGTGTGATAGATTCGCTGGGGATTTGATCTTGGTGGGTATACTGTTTTGATGAACCTCAGTAGCGCAGAATACTTGCGTAAACACCATTGTAGTTATGATCATTATCGTGTAGGTCGCCATGTCTGCAATAAAAAAAACATTTATTTTAGATTTATGTTGTATGATTGATGGTGCGGTTACTTTAATTTTATTATAACAATAGCAATCCGAATTGAATGGAGATTCATTTGGTGCTCTAAACTTAGAGTATTTTAAGTCGGACAATGGGAGGCGTTGACGATCGACGGGGTAAAACCTTGATGGAAGATGTTTTGAGGCTAGTAGGTATAACTAATTCACAGGATGCCTTTAGTCTAGATATTTCAAGAGAGGTAGGGCACCATACTAGCGAGCAAGCCCGACTGGGGAAGGACCTCCACCTTACAGAAGACCACAGCCAAATGACTACACACAGCGGTGTAGTTGTGTTCCTGTGTGTGAGTACAGGTCTCCAGCGCTCATTTAGGAATGCGTTTTGAAAGGAACGTATTCCTATACCAGGGTTACTTCTATCTTAAAGCCCTGGTGTAAAAAAAATGGGTTGGCAACACGCAAGTGATACCTCTGGTAATGCAAGCGTCTATAGGCTACGGATACTGCTTAAAATCAGGCGGGCCGTATGCTTGTTTGCCACCCAAGTTGTATAAAAAAAAAAAAAAAAGATATTTAATAAAATGTAAGGTTCTACTAGTCTTGTTGGTAGAGTGTAAAGAGTCGTTTCTGGCATTCGGAATATGTGGCCATGATTTGTGTGTTTTGCAATACGAGGCGTAAAGCAAAGATTTAGATAAAGGCTAATTAGTGCAGTAATAAAAATATATAAGTAGGCATGGTATGGTATAGCGGGCTGTTTCTTGGCACTTTAAGCGTCTAAGTGCGTAATTTGTTTGCGAGTGAGTGGAAGGGACATCCAACCACCTTAGCCTATTGAAGAAGGCCAGCAGATAGTGTTTCCGAAAATGCTTGGATTTCTAAAATTTTCTTATACAGTGGGCAACAGAGATAGCGTATAGGGCCGCTACATGAAAAATATTTTTTTAGGAAAACTAATGTTCGAATTTATATCAAATATATAATTATCTGTATCTGTCCGTGTGGTGACGGATTAAGAATACAAATGTCACTACCCGTTTCCATCCCGAGGGTGTCGTAAGATTCGACTAAGGGTCCAGCAGTGGGACGTTTATAGGTTGAGATGAATATATTTATCTGTAGGGTTTAGTCTAATTGTATCCTTCCTTCCTTGCAAACCCATAAACGTCCCACTGCTGGGCACGGGTCTCCTCCATACATTTGGAGGGATATTAGCCTATTACACCACGCTGGCCAGACGGGTTGGTATAGGGTTTTGTTTCGAGTCTAATTGAATATTGTTACCAAATTTCACAGAAATATATACAATGGTTTTCTTAAAAAACTAATATTTATATAGCGACCCTGTACAGCTATCGTTTCCGTGTGTACATAAATCAAGGTTATAGGTCTCCAAAAATAGGTTGCCAACACTCAAATGATACTTCTAGTATTGCAAGCGTCCAGAGGCTACGATAACTGCGGGCCATGTGCTTGTGTTCTACCTCATCAGTTAGAATCCTTGAACCAGCATGTACACACAGCAACGGAGTTAGCTGTACAAAGCCGCTAATGAAGATTCGTTTTTTAAGAAATCCATTGTATATATTTCTGAGGAATTTGGTAACAGTGTACAATTAGACTAAAACTACAGATAGAAATATATTTCACTCAAATTCATACATTGGTTTTCCTGAAAAACTAACCTTCATATAGCGGCCCTGCCCGTCTAGACAAGTGGCATAAGCGATAGTCGAATCGAAAAGTCAAAAAAGCAAATGTATGGGATTTGACGTAAGTCTACGATATAATGTCGTAAACTTACGTCAAATCCCATACATTTAGTTTTTTGACTTTTCGATTCGACTACCGTTTATGCCACTTGTCTAGAGGGGCTGTACAGCTAACTCGCCGACCGTACCACCTAGAGATAACATTCACATTCGACAATGTTCACGTTTATTAGTTGTGGACATATTAATTGCTGGTATTTCCAAGTTCTACATGTTTTTTAATATAATCAACATTGAAGGTTATCTACATAGAGGTTTCTTATGGATACAGAATATATGTGGCATTATAGCATGCTACTGACATATATTAATATTCTGCTATGTTTGATTTTTAGGCTAGTAATATAGAATTAGACTGTACTTGTAGTCTTGTGGTTAAAATTACTAACTTTGTCTCTACCGCCACGCTGTGTTGTGGGTTTGATCTTTATCTTTAAAAGAAAACTCCCGCACTAACACACGAACTTGCCTTGTGTCGCAGGGGACTTTACAAACATACAATTCACGGACAAAAATTACATCTAGACTCGGAAATAGTACTTAAGGATCACACAAAGCTTTGTCCCGTGTGGGAATCAAACCCACAATTCCGGAGAATGGACCTTTCTACATGGAACAAATATTTAAGTGCACGCAAAATTATAGTTCAAGTTTGGGTGAACTATGTGAATGCCATGTTTGTAAAGACCCCCGCGACACAGAGTTTGATCCCTAACCCAACAGTTTGTCTTAAAAAAGGGATTTTATACATTAATTTAAGTGATAACTATCGTAAACTTCAAATTGATTCAGCAGTTTCTGAGATATAAATAATTAACAAGCAAAACTTTGTTCTCGCTCCCCGCGTGGTACAAAACGTGATCTTGTGTAACACATTATGAATGCATTAATGTCGCTAACCTACGTGTTTGGTTTTCCCCGCTGACGACAACCCACCATGCGCGTGAGTCTATAGCCAACCGATTTAAACAATCATTAAACCAACCCAAGATAAAGTCTGACACAGAATTATTCATTCTAATTTTAAACAAAGTAAAAACCATTACGTTAATCGATTTTAAATCATCTTATCACTAATATACCTCTATTCCTAATGTTGGATAAATGTGAACATTATCAAAATCATCTCAGTCGAAAATTGTCTACAGCTGGACAAAAGCCTTCCCCAAGGATTTCCACTGAATTTATTCACCTTATTCATGGGTTGCCCGCAACATATCTCTATGTCTCAACGCGCTTCTGGAGTCAACTTGTGGACTTGATTTGTTTGCTGATGAATGGAAGATGATTTTGTCGGAATGTATGAGGTTTTGTGAGATGACAGAATGAAAGGTATTTTTCTATTTGTTATTAATCAGTGTAATTGATGTTTTTGTCGTTCTGATTATATATAAATAAATAAATAAATAAACATTTGCTAGGTCGTCGGTCCACTTTGTTGGGGGCTAACCACGCTGATAGTCATTGTAATGTATGATTTTTCAACAAGGAGTTGGATCAAACTTTGGCCAAACCTATTGAATGGTATACAATGACGTCACGTCCAGAGTGAAGGTCATGAAGGTGTGTCACCGTTATGTAATTTACATATGTAGTCACATACATAATTACATATGTAAATATTACTCACACAAATCGTTTCCTAGTAATTACTATAATAGTTTATCGTATTTAATAATATATAAGGAAACTCATACAGAGCCTGGTTGGACAACAAATTTTAAGAGAGGCCATACTAGCGAGCAAGCCTGACTGGGGAAGGACCTCCTCCTTACAGAAGACCACAGCCAAATAAGTACACACAGTGGTGTAGTTGTGTTCCTGTGTGTGAGTACAGGTCTCCAGCGCTCATTTCATCCTAGGCATACTCCCATCATAAAGCCCTGGTGTAAAAAAATGGGTTGGTTGAAACGCAAGTGATACTTTTTGTATTACAAGCGTCCATAGGCTACGGTAAGTGCTTAACATCAGGCGGGCCGTACTCTTGTTTGCCAACTAAGTAGAATTAAAAAAACCAGACAACTGGTAAACATACTTATATATTTCTAAACACATAAGTAGGTACATAATCTTACATAATATTATAAATTTGAAAGTTTGTGAGGATGGATGGATGTATTGACGTTCATTACCATATCACGTAAAAACTACTGTACGGATCTGGATGAAATTTGACATCAAGATAGATTATAATGTGGAATAGCGAATAGGCTTTTATCGCGATAACTGACATCCACGCGGGCGGAGCCGCGGGTAACAGCAAGTATTAGATAAACTACACCCAAACACAGAACAAAGAACTAAGGTTATAACACAAAGATTTGCCCGGGGTAGGAATCGAACCCACGATCTCCGGCTTAGCAGATACTTACCACTATATCTACCAACAGACTAGTTAAACTTTTATTTAACGACCTTTTAAATTGTGTTAATAATTAGGTTATAATACCAGTAATATAGATGAATACTTAAAATAATTTCAGCTATTTACATTTATTTTTTGTTATAATTCATGTTTTATATGGAATGAAGCTCACTATTTTACTAAACAGTAAAATATTAACCAAGGTTATATATAAATAACAAATGTTACCATTGCATTCAACAAGTACAACTTTATAACCTCAAAATGTAAAAACATTTACCGTTATTATAACACAGTATCAAATTACGATAAAAAGCCGTCCATAAAAATAATTAATATAATATCAATAGTAAATATAATAATATTACTTACTTTTTATTTATTTTTATCACAAATATATAGCTGTCCTTGTTTATAACACAGTTTTTTGTTGCTAACTCTTTCACTCAGCACTATACGTCCGTCCGCTGTTGTATGTCGAAGAGTCTGACGCATTATGTTCGACGTAGACTTTATTTACAGTATGTTTTTGCATTTTTTTTCCTCCGATAGTATTTGGGGTGCGGGATTTCTCATTATACCGTGATGTCAATGTGAAATTTCGTGTTATAAGTATTGGATACCATAGAAAACGTTGATTGAGTATCGCAATCGGGAAAACCCAGCTTTATATATGTATTTTAATCAGGTTTCTGCGAAGTTTATTATGTTTTTGATTGCTGCTATAGTGCAGTAGTACTGCGTATGCCATGCTGGATTAAAATGCAATAGTGTAACATTTAGTCTTGGCTTTTTTATACTACCAAGGTGGCAAAAAAGCATACGGTCCGCCTGATGGTAAGCAGTTACCGTAGCCTATGGACGTTTGCAACACCAGGGGTGTCACTCATGCGTTGCCGACCCTTTAAAAACCTTATAACTCCTTTCTTGAAGAACCCCATGCTATAGTCTCTTGGGAAAACCTTGGCAATAAATAAATAGCATGACGCCTTCTCCCCCAAAGGGTTAGGCCGAATTATATGCAGTTGGCGAGTCAAATACCGGGTTGTTACCTAAGAATTTGCTAGCAAGCAAACTAAATAACATTTTTCCAAACCCGACAAGCGAAACCAGACTAGATTCATCGTTTGAGCTGTCTTTAATTTGTGTATCGCCCTGTGTTGTATATAATATATGGTTACTGTTCAGCTCTCTATATAAATATATTTTTATTGTAGATATAGAATGTATATATTATGTAAAACTATGTATCATTCTAAGAATGAATAGGATATTTACATGAATAGTTATTAAAATAAAAGTAACTTAACCTAAATTACTTACAAATAATAAGATATTGTAATTAAAGGTATTTATTTACCTATAAATAAAAAATCTAATTGAGGTCGCAGTTTTGATAAAAGGTGCCCAAAAGACTGGCCACATTGCCACGCTGGATCGCAAGGCTAATACCTTGACCCAAGTAAAGGCCAGCCTTAGGATCGTGAGATGATTCGACCAAACGTTTAGATCTTTAGAATGAATAAATAATAGCAAAAAATGAGTAAGTGTGAACTTCTCTAAACAGTCTTATGTCTAAAGTCTGACAATTTACCCGTGGACTCTGTCTGATTTCATATTATTATTGTGTTATACTATTCTCGACTTTGACCTCTTGTTGTTACATTCATAATAAGCAAAGATACAAATGAAGATGAAATCAGCAAATATTTTCCTCCTGAGATATTTAATGAAACACCGGTTTAATGCGTGTGCCGGGAAAACCCAAGATTCCTGTCTATTTATTAATTGTGCACTATGGCTTCACCTACGTTACATTTGGACGTCTTGTTTCACGTTTATTATTATGATACCATGCTACCCTAGGCTAGATTTTTGTAATAGGATAAACTCGGGGATGGGAAAACGTTTCATAAAAACGCATCCCTATACTCTGTATTCAAGTTGAACCACTTTATGAAATAAAAAAAGAAAAACAATTGTGGAATATTTATTTGTAATCGTAACAACTTTTTAGATTAGACTAATAGAATACACACTCAGAATAGTCTTATAATATCCATCAAAGTAATTAAAAACAGATTTAAAATGAGAAACAAATGGAGCTCACCTAAAATCAATAAAACCAGATTTGTATAAGAAATGAGTGAATTTAATTGCAAAATACATTTAGTTTATTACATAGGAACGCTGATTTAATAAATACTCTGTACATTATAAGTAACATTACTTTAAGTTATCTCAAAATACCTGCTCAAGTTTGAAAGGGCGAAATTAACCTAAAATTTACAAAATGGATTTTTACAACTAGATGTTTCCCTGCCGCCATACCTATGGATGTCGCTTTTTGCATTAAAAAGTACTGTAGATATGTTTCCCAGGATACCGTCTATCTCCTTGCCAAATTCCATTAGGATCCGTTCTGCCGTTGAGACTTGAATAGACCACGGAGAGACGGACAGAGTCTCTTTTATAATATTAAAGTAGGAAAGATGCAGATGTTTTGTTGTCTATAAATCCATTTTTTTCTCATGTTGTAAATATTTGATATTGACTCATGTAATACCTAAAAAAGACTTTGTAATGAAGCTTGGTTCACAGCGCTCACTGACAAGAGACAAAGGCAACATCGGTCAATCAATCAACAGTCGGCTCAATATCAGCTGCCATACATTCTTTTGTCAATCCTGTGGTAGAGCATATTGTTCTCGCATCGGTCTGTATGCTACGATTTAATTCAATTAATATTTATTGGGCAACTAGACCCAATAATAAATTAATAAACCTTTAGAACAGGCACTATTAAAACTGTCTAAAACAGACGAAAAGTCAATAAAAATATATGTAATCCGAACTTCCCAAGACGATAAATAACTTTGCTTGCTAACTAAATATTATCCTAAGCATACAAGTACATACATTTCGCACCAGTAGCAACGTTAATCTTAATATTTACTAATACTTCAAGCAGGTATTTTAGGAGACCATTATTTAAATAACTACTTAATAATTGTATTATTTTTCTCACTCTCACTGAGTTGTCACGTAAATAATAAAACCTTTTTATTTTAAAAATGAAACCGACGTCATCTATGTACATTGAGTACATATACCTCAATGTCGATGTATATATTTTTTAGGTATTCTTTTTAATTTTTCATAAATCGCTTGACTGATTTTGATAAAATATAAATGGGACCATCTAGGAAGTACTCTTACCCTAGTATGTACCCAATATATTTTTTGTTTTAAAAGGTATACTTACTCTTTGAAACAAAAAAATAATTTTTCAATTCTGTTTAAGCGTCTTCGAGTAATCGGTGAACATACATTAAAAAGATTGAGACCGACGAATTCAGAACCTCCTCCTTTTTGAAGTCGGTTCAAAATTATGTTAAATATATATCAATATACATTTAGAGATAAAAAGACCCTTTGCTAGCAGTGGGATAACAATACTTTTGTTATACGTACACCAGATGACCACAAAATATTAATTTTGCTTAATCTTTCTAACAAAACACAAACTAATTCTAGTGGACAATCTGAGTGTGTGGGAGATGAGGGAACTTCTTCAAGACCTAATCGACTTTAATTTATAACTGTTTTGTACAAGAATATTAGTTTGTTCACAACATGTGCTTAAACAGCATACGTAAATAAAGACAGACAGACATAAAAATAACAATAAAATCCCAAAATCGTTATTTTAGTCTCTCCTCTTACTGCGACAATGAACATAGGCTTCGTAAAACGACTCATTCGCCTAAATAAGGAATGCACTCACTAGCGCATATCCCATTAATTTCATCATTACACTATCCGTGTCATGATTAAATACAATCGCTTATTACAGTTAATACTATACTTCATACTAGAGTAATTACATTACAGTATTTAACAACTTATACGTAAAGATGCATCCAAATCGTACTCATGTGTACGAACCGAGCCTCCTGCGTGCATCATGCGAATATAGTGTCAAGGTACAATATTATATTGGGTATTAACGCAATTATGCAATATTTATCTTTTAGATTGCTTGACATTTTGGTCTGAGGCCGTACCATGACCTGTTAAAACGAGAGTCGTTCGAGCGGGAAAGTGGGATGGAGCTATAGACGCTTTATAGCGTCCCTTTTTCTCGATCGACTCACGTCATTACGTCACGTTACGAGCCCAGGTTACACCCTCTACGAAGTATATAATGTATATAATGCAACACGATAGTTTAAAAAATAAATAGATACAGTGTTAAGGTATTAAATCCGATTGCGTGCATATTGCAAGTCATTGTTGCACATACCAATCAGTTCGCATAAAGCACGTCTACTGGCGGCAAGTAACGCCTTTTTCTGTTACTATTTCAGGTCTAGATGCATCTTTAGATAATTATAAATTAAAAGTTATGGTACAAATTTGTCATAATTTAGGGTATTATTTTTCTGATAAATTAGATACCCGTAAGTAAAATTATAAATAATTACATACATAACTACAAAGCAAAGCTCTTATCATATTTCCAGTAACGCTCTGAAATGAATTTAACAAATAATTTTAAAACGGTTAGCGGCGTACAAGGCGAATTTTTCAAAGCTCACCCGCTTCTCTTTCCATAAAATTTCTGGAATTTGTCAATAACTGTCAAAATTGTGTTTGTGTTGCAAGGATTTCCATACGATGTGAAGGTGGGACATCCCTGATTTACAAAACAATCGTATACTACTTGAGGCTGATGACAGCACGTTAATATAGCACCGTCACAGCGAGTTGGAGCTCCACTAGGGGGTTGAGGGTCTCTGGATGGTGGTCTAAAAGAGGGGAAAGGAGAGACATTTCCTGAGGCGGAAGGAGGAGAAACAGGTAAATTACTTTCAGGAGAAGTATTAACAAAGTTGCTTTCACCAGTTTGTGGTACCCTATTTCCAGTAGCATCACTTTGTAATGTTCCATGTTCTACAGGGGGCGCTGGCCTAGCATTTGGCCGATTTAGTCTTATAGGATCGAATGAAATGGGTCTCGCGAAGTCTTGACTGCCTTGGTCTTTGCTATTGTTTTCATTTGTATCGTTGAGTACGAATCCCCAATTTTGTCTTTCATCTTCCATTTCCGGAAAACGGTTCGTTACATTTGGTGATGGTTGGTTACCAGTAGGCGGTGATGATTCATTTACTTTAGGAGGACAAGCGCAGTCGAGTTGAGGTACGAATAATACTGGATAGAATATCGGAACTGGCGAGACATGTTGATTATGATGCGGTAGTTGAGGCTGTCTCACGACGTCTGCTAACTCTTGTATGCGTTTCTGAACTTCAAATAATGATTCATCAACACCAAAACTCGGAACAGGAATATTTACATCTCTCTTAAAATTAGGGTAAATCGGCGGACTGATTGAAGGGAATCCGAATCCATATGGATTGTAATATCTTTTTTGACGTGGCGATTCACTGGAAGCAGTGCCATCTTCAGGGGTTTTTGTTGAAGTATCATGTTGGTCAACCAGATCTTCTACTTTGAAAATATCTACTTTTAACTTGTTTATTGTACCGGGCGCTGCGTGGACGTTTATTTGCAAGATGAGAATGCCGTAGAATAAGTGATTCAAATACGCCATCTGGAAAAGAACAAACCTTGTTTAAATAATTACGTTAAGTATATGAGAATATTGTTTGTATTTTTTGTACACTACTGTGTTTTGTATTGAAGGGCTCCACAGTTAAAGATTTTTTTTAACAAATTAGACTTAAGGCCATTTCATAGCTCTCTATCCCATTTCATAACTAGACCGTGTTGGCCAGTTGTAGTTACAAAATAGTACATATGAATACGACAGCATTAAAAATTGTACGATGCGTCGTCATATTAAGTAAGGTAGGGTACCATACTAGCGAGTAAGCCCGAATAGGGAAGAATCTCCATCTTACAGAAGGCCATAGCCAAATAACTTTACAAAGCGGTGTAGTTGTGCTCCTAGGGATGCGTTTTGAAAGATATAACATCCCAGGGATACTCTATCTTAAAGCCTTGGTGTAAAAAAATGGGTCGGCTACACGCAAATGATACCTCCGGTATTGCAAGCGTCCGTAGGCTACGGTAACTAAGCAATTCTATTGGATATTAAGGCGATATATGACGTATATGATGTCTTTGGTATAACGTGTGTATGGGCAACCGCCTAGCTTTAATGTACGTCATTGTTGGTGTTAGTTTTTAATTTTAAAGCAACGGTTTTATTAGACTCGAGGTCACGCAAGATAAGAGTTGCAATTTTCTGTTGAAAAGTTGCAATAATGTGAACTAGGTGACCTCGGCGTAGACAATAATGTCTGCTAGACTACTAAATGAACTGTGGCTATAATCTCATACGATATTATCTTTATTAGTAGTTAAAACAAAATTTGTTTAATTCTATTTATTTTTAAAATTATATTTAAGTTAAATTTTAAAAGACATCTCCCGCTCTAGGCAACAAGCACTGTGACATGGGGACTTTAAAAAATACAATACCAGTCACAAAATACACCCAGACTCGGGGCAACCATTTATGGACCACTCATATTTTTTCCCGTGTGGGGAACATCACTATTTTGAGGGTCACGATTGGGAAGTATTCCATATTGGGCACCCGTTTTAATGGCACCTGGGTAAATGGCACCTAAGGTATTCCACATTGGGCACCTACCGATATTTTTATATCGATATGTTCCACTAATGGCACTTGCGAAAAATATCGGTAGGTGCCCAATGTGGAATACCTTAGGTGCCATTAAAACGGGTGCCCAATATGGAATACTTCACGATTGGCACCACCGTGGCACAGATTAGATAATAGTTACTACGTAAACCGTGGTGCCGAGCGTGACCCACAAAATAGTGGTGTGATAATCGCACACGCCGTGCAATGATAAATGGCGAGGTAACCACTTAAATCACTAAAATAACCGTGCAGTCAAATCTATATAATCTATCTTTACTAGTAGGTAAGTCAACCTCACAGTATCTAAATCGGATAAGGAGTTTCTCCTTCTGATCTGTTTTAAAAATACAGAATTCATGAGGTATTATTACCCTGTAAGTAATTGTTGCATTTATAAAAGTTCATTTTATGGATAATAAGCTGTAACAGTATTGATACAATTTTAGGTTAACCAAATCCTTACTAATATTATAAAATAAATGTGAAAGTTTGTAAGAATGGATGGATGGATGTTTGTTACTCTTTCACGTAAAATCTACTGAACGGATCTGGATGAAATTTGGCACAGAGATAGATTATGGTCTCGAATAACACATAGGCTACTTTTTACAGCGATAACCGACATCCACGCGGACGGAATAGCAACGGCTAGTAAATAATAAAATACCAGTAGCAGTAAAAAAACGCAGGTAGGTCCATGTTACATAATATATGAGTAAATTGAACCTCAAATACATAACACTTTATTTTTCTTAGTTGTATAACAAATAAACACACATCTTCGTAATGTCCAAGAGCAAAATCTAGAAACTGGTTTCTCTATTTATAATAGGTATTCAAGACATTTAATTATTCAAAAATTTAAAATCTCTCCGTATTAATATCCTCTGTTTTGTTATATCTACATCATGTATCTTATTTTTATTAAGGAATTCGAAAAAAATAAAAATTAACTACATTCTACATACATATTATAACTTGGAACTTGGAATAGCTTCGTTTTCAAATATTCGCCGGAAGCACATACTATCGTTTTAATTGTTTGACAGAAGAGCACGCCAACACTATTAAGTATGTTTTTTGGTGTGTTTTTGTAGTGTGTTCAGTCGGGCTAGCTCTCTTGTATGGTAAACTTGCTGCATTGTCCGATAGGACAGCAATCGGACACGACTGGAGTGAGAGAGATCAGGTGCAGGACCAACATGGTTTTACGTACTTTCTGAGGCAAGGAATATAGAAAATCTTCATGTTAATTTCCTATATTTTTTTAAAAGACAGTTCCCGCAGTAGTGACCTAGTTCTGTGTTGCGGTAGACTTTACAGACACAAAATCTATGGACACAAAGTACACTCAAACTCGGTTTTTTTTTCTCATTTTCAACTAAACTTATTTTTTAAAGACAGTTCACGCACTAGAGACCTCGCTCTGTATTGCGGGGGACTTTACAAACATACAAAAATACACCTGACACAAAATTGTCCCGTGTGAGGATCGAATCCACAACACGCCGAGCAATGGTAAATGGCGAGGTACCTTCACAATATTCCCCTCATTTCCCTCAAAAGACACACATAGTAACAGCTATCAGTATGCTCAAACTTTTTTCAGTCTCTTTCACATGAAGCTCATTGTCTGCCACACAACGGGCCGCTGTCCTTATTCACATTACAACGACACGACGTACTCTATTGGAATGAACACGAACATTTTCAATGTCTAATAAGCCAGTACTTAAGTTTTGTGTCTTGTTCTTAATTACTAGAGTGTACCGTTAGAAAGCTTTGAACGTTTAACGGGGACATTTCTAACGTTGTATATACATAATTGTAGTGTATAGCTAAGTTTATTACTTCCTTTCAACGTTTTAACTCTAGATTCTACTAGTATGTATTTTTTTTACTTATGACTAGCTGTTGCTCACGCCCGCGTGGATGTCGGTTATTGCGATAAAAAGTAGCCTATATGCTATTCCAAACTACAATCTATCTCCGTCACAGAATACTTATGTCTCCGTGCCAAATTTCATCCAGATCCGTTCAGTAGTTTTTACGTGAAAGAGTAAGAAACATCCATCCATCCATCCATCCATTCTCACAAACTTTCACATTTATAATATTAATAAGGATGATCAATAGAACGTTCCATAACGTTAAATAAGTTGGAACGTTTGTAGCATATTCAGTACATAAAAAAATCGCTTTTACGTTTTCAGCAATCTTCTCTGTTACATATATAATGATAAGCCCAGTATTTACTCACGATTGTTGTCCTAAACAATAACAAAGGTCTACAACACACATAATATAAGAAGGCCGGGGAGCCGTTAAATATCGTATGGTAGCCGACGTAGCCGTATTTGCAGGGAGGGATTAACTATGTCGAAGCCCCTAGGCAATGCAATTCTAGGGGTATATTTACCATTTTATTACTTACTAAAATATATAATTATTTTCTAACACAATGCAAATTAACTATATTATATATATTTTTGTATTAATACGTGAAGAAAAACTTTGTGCCCCCTTTTGTGCGCTTACGGAGGAGTGTGAGATTTTTAAAGTTCATATGGAGAAAGAGTGCAGGAAGCAATTAAAATCACCGGGCGATCTCTCTCTAGTACTGACAATTACTAAGTACGTATTATAACGCATTTTTTTACTACTTTTGCTTGGCGTACAGTCGTTTGATTAGTCGTGAGATTAGGTAATAAAATGTCCGCGAAAGCATTCGTTATAATTTAAAATATGACAATGTAATACAGAAAAACAACAATAATATTGTCAATTTTTATTTTTCTATTTTTTCACGATGCGCCCCTAACCTATATGCTCCCCCTAGACAGTTGCTTACATTGTATTATAGATAATCCGGCTCTGCGTATTTGTACCAGTTTTCAACATAACAAGAAACTTAAAGCGAATTTTCATGTTTGCGGCGGGGGCTTGACACTGCATATTCAATATTCTATACCTACTTAAATTTTGTTAGGAATGTTACATGTATTTTCGGCAACGGAGTTAGCTGTACAGAGCCGCTATATGAAGATTAGCTTTTTAGGAAAACCAATGTATGAATCTGTGTGAAATATATTTTTATCTGTAGGTTTAGTCTAATTGTACCTGTTACCAAATTCCACAGAAATATATACAATGGTTTTCTTATCTTTATATAGCGGCCCTGTTCAGCTAACTTCGTTGCCGTGTGTACTTAAAGTAGCATGAGAAAATAAAAAGCCGTCGTAGCGGAGAGTAAAAGTAACCGACTTGCAGATAGTACCTATGCGGTGTAGATTTGTACCTACAAGCTTACACCTCATGTGTATTGACTCACATTGAGTTCTATTCCGGGTCTAATGTGACCCATACAAACCAAAACTCCAATCAAATGATATTTCATTTGCTAATTAATATTGAAGGAAAAACATCGTAAGGAAACCCACGGGTCTCAGAAGAAAATAAGTTATGTCTGATCGCATTAGGCAAGCGTGTGTGGATATAGGCCTGAACCCTTTCTGTTTTCTTGATAAAAGAGACCTGTGCCCAACAGTGGGACTCAATATGGGTTTCTATTATCGTTGTATTATAATATCTATCATATCACATATCTCAAATCACGTAACAAATTCAAATTATTAACTTTAATTATGTAACCAATTGCATATTAAATACATGTAAATGCAATTCAGATCGTTGACATGACAATGCACAGCTTAATTGGTCATTGTCGGCATTCGATTGTACAACTATTTGCTAATAACTAGTAACAATGATTTAAAAATACCTAGTTAGTTATAACTAAGTAGCACCCGCCTTGTCTTCTCACGGGTTCATCGTGAAACATACCTTTTTGTGCTTAATAATGAGTACCTACTTTTTTTAGCTCCTGATCGAAACCAGGTGTTGAGCATTGATAGTTCGACGAATCAACTAAGTAACTAATAATGAGTACTGTCAACATAAAGGTACATCATAGTTTTTCCAGCACATGCCAAACGTTTTTACGTGAATTAGAATAATGTAGGCAAACATTTACCTACCAAAAATCGAAGTATTCCTCTTTCGGCACCAATTTTTTGAGCACCAATGGTTTCGGCACCTAAGCTATTCCACTTAAAGCACCAATAGGTATATGGGCTTGGTGCTGAATCCAAGCAATCGATTTTTGGTAGGTAAATGTTTGCCTACATTGTCTACATTATTCTAATTCACGTTAATATTATTTAAAAAAATAAAATCTACCCATATAACTCGTTGAAGTTGATGAACGTAGAGTTGGCTATGGCTGATATCTAGATCGAAACAATTGTCGTAGGAACTACAGTCTCTGCCTTGCCTACACCAATCGAAGACGGGCGTGATATATCTCATATGTATCTATGACTGCAACTTTAAAACAATACTTTAATCTGATTTTTTTATACAACTTGGGTGGCAAACAAGCATACGGCCCACGTGATGTTAAGCAGTTACCGTAGCCTACGGGCGCATATCAGAGGTATAACTTGCGTGTTGCCGACTAATTTTTTTACACCAAAACGCATGCCTAAATGAGCACTGGAGACCTGTACGCAAACACAGGCACACAACTACACTTTTTTTTTAATAGTTGTATAACAAACATGTCCAAGAGCAAAATCTAGAAACTGGTTTCTCTATTTATAGTAGGTATTCAAGACATTTTATTATTCCGAAATTTAAAATCTCTCCGTATTATTATCTTCTGTTTTGTTATATCTACATAACAAAACAGTGTGTTATTATTTGGCTGTATTCTTCTGTAAGGTGGAGATCCTTCCCCAGCCGGGCTTGCTTGCTAGTTTGATGACCTACCTCACTTGAAAAACAATCATCATCAATTGCTTTAAACAGACAAAAAAGTTGAAAAATATTTGAGGTTTTGGCTTAAATGTCGCATTTAAATTGATACACTAACTATGCCATTCATTGTTCCATACAAGTATGTGGCTCAAAATGCGTAGTCGTATGTTTTGAATACAGTTGAATTAAATTGTTTACGCTCGATTGCACAGTAGTGAGTCATCTTTATTATAGACGTAGTCACAGGACTCGCAGACGACTTTTGGTCATGTTTTACCATTGTCAGGAAACTTGTGTAATATGGTAATACCTTAGTGAAGGCTATTAACCGCCTCGGTGATCTAGTGGTCTTTGAATGTAACTGCTGATCTCGAGATATCGGATTCGATTCGGGTGGAGACAAAATAGATACTCAGATAGGTCCGATCATAGTCCGCCTTCAAAGTAGGTTTAAAGAGAACACTAAACTCTGAAGGCAGCGGCTTAGCTGTGCTTTTTACTGCCAATATCTATCAACAGCGCTGAAAAATGCTCAATCCTGCCCGGAATTGTGTACAGTACACGGCAATAGGTTGGCCTATTATTCGTGAATAAGGGGCGACTGAGGACTGGGACTAAACATAGCTGGAAACGTGGTTTTATATTTATATATACTTTCTGCACAAAATTATACAGAGACGTACTTAATGCGTTTGATATATATTACTCCTCTGTCTCTGAAAGTGGCTCGACTTGCTTTAATAATAGCAACCTAATATGTCCCATTTCTTCTTATCATTTGGTTATGTCAAATCCCTTACATGCCCCTGGGCAGGGGCAGGTTGGCCACTATGTAGGATTTGCCATAAGTTTATGACATAATGACGTAACCTTACGTCAAATTCCATACATTTGCTCTCTTTTTATTCGATTGGACTATCGGTTATGCCACTTGTCTAGAGGTTGACAGAGTTATTTATATGCCATTGCTGTTCAAGGGTCTCCTCTCATATATTATTTGAGTCATACAAGCTAGTCATTACTTGTCTGTCTATAAGAATATTGTGCTTATTAATCGAATTAAAAAGGAGGTTTACAATATTTTTTCTCAATATTTTTTATTTTTTTATTGTGTTCAAATAGTGCAAGTCACTTACTAGGAAATATGTTAAGTAATAGACCCGTAAATTTTGTCTCTAATCATGTCATCGCATCACGAATATCGTGTATTGAATATATTCTATATGTATTGTATGATCTAACATACAATTTAACTGATCCATTGACCGATAACCTTGACATGATGTCAATAAAGGTCAACTTTACTTTGAAGTCGTTATAAGCCCATTCATATCGAGATATTATACATTTTTAAACGTCAGTAAACAGCGAGTTAGTTGCTTAGTTAATAATGACTGCACGGTTGGTTCAGTGGCTAAAGTGGTTACCTCGCAATTTACCACACCGTGTTGTAGATACGATCCCCACAGGATAAAAAAATGTGTGATACATAAACAGTTGTCGCGAGTTTATTTTTTTTATTTTTATTTAAAAGACAACTCCCGCACTAGAGAAGCTCTGTGTCGCGGGGGACTTTACAACATAACATACAATTAACGGACACAAATTACACCCAGACTCAGAACAACTCTTTGTGGGTCACACAAAGTTTTGTCCTGTGTGGGAATCGAACCCACAACCTCGTGCACGGTAGACGCATACTGCGGCCACTGGACCACCAAGGCAGTCAAGTTTGAATGTACCTTGAGTCCGTTAATTGTATGTTTATAAAGTCCCCCATCATACAGAGCTTGTTCCTTACTGCGGGAGTTGTCTTTTAAAAATGAAAAAGAAAAGAAAGAAATAGGCATCTATCGGAACCTAGAACTTATGTGCTCTCAGTATCAGGTCACTAATCACTGACCAGCAAGCTAGTCAACTTCACAGGTACTTCTGTATATGCTTCCATATGGACTTGTTGACACTTAAATGGGGTACTCAAAGGTACATGACCTGTAATTACATAGCTATTACACTTTTTTGAACGAAAAGACGCAAAAAAACTGTGTCGTGTACGTGATTCGTCAGTCTTGTGCGACAAGTAGATTTGTGTAACAATCATACTGTACAGTTAGATATTACAGTTAAAATTATTGTTCTTATTTAAGTTACTCATGTCTTTATATTTGTGTGATTTAATGAATACACGTGTGGTCGATTTTCGGAGGCTATCGTGGTTTTTCAGTTCGATTAAAACTGTGTCAAGTGATGTGAGTTCGGTTTTCATGTGAGTCAAATTTTTGCAGGTGTACAACCAACTGAAATAATAGTTTCAGAATCTTTATATACAAATAATAATAATATTTTCGGGACAACTCACACACCGCCATCTGATCCCAAACTAGGCAGAGCCTGTACTATGGTAACCAGACAAATGATAAACATACTTATATATTTCTAAATACATACATACATATTATAGATAAATTACACCTAGACACAGAACAAACAATCGTGCTCATCACACAAATATTTGTCCTGGGTGGGAATCGAACCCACGACCTCTAGCTTAGCAGTCGGAGTTACTAACCAGTAGACCAACAGGCCAGTCGAATAAATTACCATACAACTGGCAAACATAAGTATTTATGTATTTCTACACTGGTGCACTCTTAATTCCTCACTTTCATAGTCCGGTAGGACAGCATTGCGACACGACTAGAGAGAGATCAAGAGTAGGGCTAACGGCTTTTCGTGCTTGTCGAGGCTTAAGCTGTAAACACCGCCAATTTCCAAACAGGACATTTATTATGAATCTATTTTTGACCCGGCCTGCGGATCGAACTTAGCACTTCGTAATCAATAACTGCACTCAACGACCACTTCACTAAAGAAGCAGTTTATCATATTACGTATGTAAAGTAACATTTATTTTTCTTAATACGTACAACACGCAAATGAACACGATAATAATTGTAATATTCGCAATAATAACTGAAACGATTCCTTCACGAAGTATATTGAGTAAATATTGCGAAAATTAATACATAAAAAATAGTATAGAGGTAATTACCCACGTCTATACTAACGATTTGGCTCACGAAGATGTTCAGAGCCTCTAGACAAGTGGCATAAACGGTAGTCGAATCTAAAAGTCACAAAAGAAAATGTATGGAATTTGACGTAAGTTTACGACATTAAATCGTAGACTCACGTCAAATTCCATACATTTTACTTTTTGACTTTTCGATTCGACTATCGCTTATGCGTCTTGTCTAGAGAGCCAGTTTATCATAAAATAATGACGTATGTAAAATAACATTTATTTTTCTTAATACGTACAACACGCAAATGAACACGATTATAATTGTAATATTCGCAATAATAACTGAAACGATCCTTCACGAAGTATATTGAGTAAATATTGCGAAAATTAATACATAAAAAGTATATATAAGTGTAGTATAGAGGTAATTACCCACGTCTTTACTAACGATTTGGCTCACGAAGATGTTCAGGTTTACCTTCACCTATCGTTAACGATAAAACGATTTGTTTTATAAGCTGACCCGTAACTAACGAGCTTGGTTTTACACACTACAATTAAATTTATTATTGTATATATGTTGCAATTCCACCCGCGTGAATATCGGTTATAATCCTACTAATATTATAAACGCGAAAGTTTATAAGAATGGATGGATGGATGTTTGTTACTCTTTCACGTAAAAACTACTGAACGGATCTGGATGAAATTTGGCACAGAGATAGATTATATATACTTTTTGCAGCGATAACCGACATCCGCGCGTGCGGAGCCGCAGGCAACAGCTAGTATAATAATATAGCAACCCATATATGTATGTCCCACTGCTGGGCACGGGTCTCCTCTCCTTTACCAATAGAGAAAGAGAGAGCGGATTTTATGGTTATTTTATGGATGGTTATTGCGGTAAACGTATCCTTTATAAGGATAAAGGATACTTAATGGAGATAGATGGTATCTTAGGGAAGAATATCTTAGGATACCATCTATCTACTTACCAAATTTCATTAGGATCCGTTCAGTAATTTTCGAGATTTTTAAGCTTAAAGTACCATTAAATATTTGAGCATTTTTGCTATATAGTTAGCTCAAAATGTGGGAAAACTCAATCCTGCTTCTGGCTCGACTTTTTCCACATTGCTTTCAATATTTAATTATACAAACCAACTTAACATTATTATGTTGATTGCTGCTGATTGTCGATTGCCCGCAATCATAGATTCGGTTGATGGATAGGCCGCTATCGCACTTTACTATGACGTATTTTGACTGCCTTGGTAGTCCAGTGGTCGCAGTATGCGCCTGCTGTGCACGAGGTTGTGGGTTCGATTCCCACACAAGACAAAACTTTGTGTGACCCACAAAGAGTTGTTCTGAGTTTGGGTGTAATTTGTTAATTATATGTGTGTAAAGTCCCCCGCGACACAGAGCTTGTTCTCTAGTGCGGGAGTTGTCTTTAAAAAAAAAAATTATACGTCCACGTATATCCTTATATCGATATTCGTAAAATGTCGACTTTAATTCCAAACTTTAACGATGTCATTGTTTAAAATTAGAATTGAATATTAATAGCAATAAGATCGTTGCATTAAGGAATTTTACAAAAACTAATCTATGTGCTAATGTTATCAGTCGATATACTGTAGCGAACTTTAAACCCAATTTGTTTTGCTGTCTGTAACATCGAAAGAGGCTTTACCCAAGGGAATTAGTTTCGGATCTATGCTGCCAGTCACTCAACGCTGAACAACTCCTACGATTCGCAAAGTAAAAGGAAAAAGAAATGATAAAAGTAGTTTGTTACCAACTTAAGTATGGTCTCCCTCTGGGACCCTTGTATCAGCACCAGAATATATATAAAAAAGTTCTACTTTTTATTTTGGAGCATTTTTTTTTTTTGCTTTTATATTAAATTCTAGTTGTTGCCCGAGGCTCTGCCTGCATAGGTGTCGGTTATCGCGATAAAAGTAGCCTATGCTATTCCAGACTTTAATCTATCTCTGTGTCAAATTTCATCCAGATCCGTTTAGTAGTTTTTGCGTGGAAGATTAACATACGTCCATACTCACAAACTTTCACATTTATAATATTAGTAAGGATTTTACTGCATGGTTGGTTGAGTGAAGCCCTGTGTCGTGAAGGACGTGAGAAACATACAATTCACGGACACAAATTACACCTAGACTTGTAACAAACATTTATGAATCGCACAAAGCTTTGTCCCGTGGGAATCGAACCCATGATCTCCATCTTAACAGTCAGAGTCACCAACCACTAGACCAACAAACTTGTCATTTGTATGTTTGTAAAGTTTCCCATAACACAGTTCTTTAGTGCAGGAATTGTCTTCTTAAAAGGTTAGAAAAAAGAGATAAGAATATTGTCAAGCAATTGAGAGTAATTCCTTGTTGCTCTCATACTATATCGATGGTACGTGTATAAAAAAAATTTCATACTTTTAAATTACCTAATCATTATTTGCCTAGCGCGCGACTTCTTATTGAGACCATTCTAATGAGCCTAAACACGCTATATCTGCTGTAAATTGCTAAGGAGATGCTGCAGCATCAGTTCAAGGTTACCATGTCATGAAATCCCTTAATCATCGCTGATAGTCTTTATAAAATTCTAAATCTAAAATTATAGCTAAGAACCACAGAAATAGATCAGATTTCTGTGCTAAGATTTTAAATTAAAAAAAACGCATCTAAATCCGTTCATTTGTCTTGGAGCTATGATAGACACGGACAGACACATAGATACACAGATCGGCCGGCTGATTCTCTAAAAAACAGCGATAGCAAACTGACGGTTGTGATCGCAAACTGACAGTTGTGATTGCTCGGTGACGGCACAATCTATTGACTAAACGTTAACGGAATACTGATTTTCAATCTGTCAGCCAGATTTTGCTCGGTTTTTGCGGTGGCTCGGTATTTGCTCTTACGGAATACCTCTGCGGGTCGGGGTTTAAAAAACGAGTTACTTTAACCTATAAACGCCTTGCAACTTCAAAGACATGTTTTGCTCGTTGCCGTCACGTCCATCATGAGTAAAACGGTTTTCCTGTATTATGTTGATTCAAATTTTAACATAACTGCATTTTTAAACTGCATATTGAAAATAAATTAGGGTATAACAATAAACAAAAATTAATACCACCATTAATGGATGATTGTGAGGTCGTTTTTGTCAGTTTTTTGTTTACCGCGCTGGTTTCAAGACCTAAGACAATAACATGAATAATTATTGTTTATATTATTACTACATCGAAGATCATCGCCAATGTTTCCTGTTAATATGCGGTTGGGTTTCCACCAAAAAAACTTAATTGGTCGATAGAACGTTTGGTACCTTGAAATATTTTATTTACAAAATCATTTTTATGCGGTTACCTAAATACTGCAGTGATACTAATCTAAGTTTGTAAATAGCGCAACTTTGTCACTACACTAATACAAATTCATATTTTTAGAAAATTACTAATCCTGACTCGCTGACTGGTTCATCTAAACGCAGAGCCTAAACCAATGGCACTACAAATTGAAGTTTTTTACAAAGGTTTCTTAAAGGGTAAGCTCTAAAAAGGGAATTTTCGAAATCATTATTTTTTTAAACCGTTTTCGTGTACCTGTATGAGTGTACGTTGTCTCTAAATATAATAGCAACCCATTTTATGCCCGACCTACTATTTGGCACGGGTCTATTCTTCTCTATATAATAGGGAACTAAGATTTGGTTGAGGTTGAATTTGAATATTAATCCACAAGCATTTAATTTTGATCCGTTTGAAAAGCGCGATTGTATAAATGACGGTAACAATTCAGCATACTCCCGTGCATTTATAACTCCGTGTAAAGGTGAAGATGTTTAGTGACTGTTAATTATTGTATAAGCACTAGGGTTTTACCATAACGTCCTTATAGGCTTCAAGCAGGCGTGCTACTTTCAGCATTAGCATTTTTGCGACTGTATCGATGCTACATTGTTATTCGGCAACTCTCTGCGTTTAACTCTTAACTCTCTTCGTAATATATAAAATAATTAACCAAATCAATGCTACCGGCATCCAAATGTGTGTGAAGTGCAGCGTTCATTGTTGTGTCCAGCTTCCAAAAAGCGACTCAATGGCCGTTTTTAAGTGTGCAATGTGGCATGTTTGGTCGCAGGCCGCAGCATTTAGCTTCTAAAAAGCGATCGTCGATGCTTAAAGTAGTATGTCTGCTGTAGCCCATAGCCATTTATATTCTATCGATCAATGACGATTACAAAGCTAGGTAATAAAATTGTCATCTTAAGAATTTCAAAACAAAATTTAAAATGAATGAAGTCATAGTACGACTCCTGTAATAACTACCAGTGTGTAACTTACCTATTTAGTATTACAACATGTTTGACTTATTGCTCATGTTTGGCAATAATATGTTGTAGTGGGAAAATAAATCAATTGTAAGAAGTGAATATAAGCGTGTCCCACCAAACGTTACAATGAACAATTGTTTGCTTCCTTACCAGTATTATGAAAAAAAATTCTGCTAAGTTAGTCTAGTGATTTTTTGAGTCCGGACCATGAACAATGTACAGGGTCCGGACGTTCGAATAATAGGCTCAACTCAACTCCAAAACAATATTTAATTTTGTATATGAGGTTCCTAAATATTACTCAAACCTATGTCGACTAAAAACTGATAATGGATTTTAGGAAGTTAGGAAATCGGCGGTATATTCACCCCCGTGCTTCGTATATCGTTTGGACGTGTCGTATTGCTGTCGCATCGGAGTATGATAGTGAGGGAATAAAGAGTGCACTTGTGTTTTAGCACTCACTTGTGCACTTTAATTAGAATTCCCTACAATGGCTCGTCTCCGTTGATATTAGATGCCGTGACCAAAATTCAGTCAGAAGGCCATTAGTATATACTTATACATATATGCTCTGCTGTCTCCTCTCGTCTTTTAAGAGAGCTGAGAGAGTTTAGACCTTTATTCATGCAGGCCAAAAACAGGTTGGTGAATCCTTCTAGGTCATCTATACTAATATTATAAATTCAAAAAATGGGATTAAAGTATGTTTGTTATTTAATAACACCAAAATAGCTGAACGGATCTGAATGAAATTTAGCATAGAGATTTTAGTCTGGAATAGCAATTTAGCTTTGTCAATTTTATTATTAGTAGACTTTTTTTTATACTACTTGGGTGACAAACAAGCATACGGCCCATCTGATGTTAAGTAGTTACCGTAGTCTATGGAAGCTTGCAATACCAGAGTAATATGTATGTAATAATAACAATGTTTAAACTTAAAAGTATTGTCGAAGATAAAACTCAAGTTCAATGCACGAGACATGCCGTGACGCACTCAACAATGAATTACGTGATCGTTTCTGAGGTTTTTACTTAGGCTCAAATTAAGTTTAATCATTGTTTAGGTTGGCTTTAAAAGACGTGAATTACAAAAAAATACTGTCGTGTGAATATAGCTAGTGATTTTTTGTGAATATTGTTATCATAGGTATTTTGCGTTATTTATTGAAAGCAGTCAACTGTTGTTTCACTTGGATTAAATCATGATGATTTAATGCTAGTGAAACAACAGTTTACTGCTTCATCATCTCAGCCAAAAGATGTCCACTGCTGGACATAGGCATATTACTATAATGAATTAAATAGCAAGAAAATAATATTTAAAGATAAGAAGAAGCATTATAATAATATTAGTAACATTTTTGAAGGAACTCGCACTATATATATACGGTATATATGTACATATTATATATACCGTTTTTTGTGTCGTAAAAATTGGCCGTTATCTCTAAATTTATGAGTCTATATATACTTTGCCATAAATGTAGCATGTATTCCAATTCCAAATTTCAAACAACAAAGTCTTCCAAAAAGTCAAAACAAGTTCTTTGAACATTTTGTGTTACATTAAATACTAAATCAAGTCTCCGAAACACGAATGTATTTTTAAATTTTAAATATGATCATTTAGTGCCGTGTGTATATTTCCGACAAATGACCCATAACTGCCATAATGAACCAGTTTTGAAAACTCGTTTTTTGGCGCCGATGGATACTTCCATTGGTGCCAAAAATCAAGTTATTTAAGTTAGTATACTTACTTATGTATAAAATAATTCGTATAAATTATTGAAAATGTTCTGACGATCGAATCAAGTTCAGTAATATTTTCGTAAACATTCCATGTTATTCTAATTTCAGAGTTGGTCGAGTGTGAACCCTTACAGCTCTCTTCATAGAGGAGACCCGTGCCCAGGACATGTTATACTAAGAGAAGGCTAGCATACGGACCGCCTGATGCTATGCACTATGCACATGTTGCCGTGGGAAAAAAAAACATCATCAGGGTTTGCTGATTGAAGTAACCACACACATACACATTAGTTCTTCAGTAGTCATTAAATTGTGTTCGTGAAGTCTACCGGGAACAGTGCACGTGCGTAGTTTGAGAAATTCTCTTTTAGGAAAATAAATATATCCTTACTAATATTATAAATGTGAAAGTTTGTGAGTATGGATGTATGTTACTCTTTCACGCAAAAACTACTGAACGGATCTGGATGAAATTTGGTACAGAGATAGATTATAGTCTGGAATAGCATATAGGCTACTTTTTATTTCTTTTTTTTCTAAAATTGACTGCCTTGGTGGTCCAGTGGTCGCAGTATGCTCCGCTGTGCACGGGTTTGATTCCCACACAATACAAAACTTTGTGTGACCCACAAAGAGTTGTTCTGAGTCTGGGTGTAATTTGTGTCCGTTAATTGTATGTTTGTAAAGTCCCCCGCGACACAGAGCTTGTTCTCTAGTACAGGTGTTGTGTTTTTTAGAAAATAAAATAACCTCAATAGTTGGTGATTTTTAAAAAAGTTTCTAGCTAATCGGAAACTTAAATAAATGAAAGTCATTTTAAAAATGTTATACGAATGTGTACAATTTATACATATGGCCAGTGACTACAAAGCTCCGCTTCTAAATGAAAACGAACGAATTACATTCCATCAAACCATTGTAAAAACCCGGAGATCGCGAGATAGTGTTAATAGTGCGATGTAGTAGTTTATGTTAATCTATGATACAGAGTACATGAAGGTGACCTCATAACGCCATGTACTTTACTTTGGTGGATAACAAGTATACGGCTCGCCAGATTTTAAGTATTTATGTTACGTAGCCTTTGAATATACATATATTCAGTATCTACGACTATCTCGTATTGCCGATCTAAAAATTGCTTACACCACTCTTAGTGCAATTTTTTTTTATGACATTTTCTTTTTTTTTTCAATGATACGTTTTTCATTTTTTTTATACTACCAAGGTGGCAAACAAGCATACGGACCGCCTGATGGTAAGCAGTTACCGTAGCCTATGGACGCTTGCTCCAGGGGTATACTCGCGCGTTGCTGACCCTTTAAAAACCTTATAACTCCTTAATTAAAGAACCCCATGCAATAGTTTCTCGAGAAAACCTCGGCAGTTAGCTCATTTGAATGCAACGTTTCGTCTTTGCCAGTCGTATCCCTGTATGAAAATGCTTCATAAGCGCTAATCAAAATAAGCACAGGCAACCTAAATAAATAAAAAAAGCGTAGGCTCGCTTTATGTCTTTCGACGTTCGTCACTGAATAATGGACCTAAATCGTGAAATATTTTTAAGGTATACCTTTTCCTACTCGGTTATTTTACCCGGAATTTTTACCCGGTTGTAGCCCACCCAGTTGGTGCAATTCGCCAAAAACGTAGTATGTTGGTCGTTGATCGAATTCCACCAACCAGTGGGCTGGCCTGACTACCATTCAATATTTATGCCATCTGACCACAATGGGTCAAATTCGACGGTCATCTAGGAGAAGTGAAGGTAAAATTTCACTTGTCTCCACCAGTTAGGACAGATGGTATGGACAAGTGAAATAGGCCGACAATAGTAAGAATATAAGTAGATACATGTAGAAATGTTAAGTGTAAAAATATGTATGCCAGGAATTCACCATTATATTTACCAAAAACTAAATTCTCACGACCAATGCAACACATCCTTCACATTTATATATAAATATGTAAATAAATATGTATAAGTATGATCAGATCGTGTTGTTATTTAACGACTTTTATAAAAATCTGAATAGAGTGTATCGTGAATTTGTACTAGCAAATTAGTGCAGGTATCCATTTATTGTGGTTTTCATGACCACAATGTACTTGACCATCAATCACGGATATAGCTAAT
The DNA here is from genome assembly GCA_947095525.1 of Trisateles emortualis. Classification (NCBI taxonomy): domain Eukaryota; kingdom Metazoa; phylum Arthropoda; class Insecta; order Lepidoptera; family Erebidae; genus Trisateles; species Trisateles emortualis. The sequence goes on along the minus strand of OX352735.1, from coordinate 14,721,476 downwards.
CACGACACAAATGTACCCTTTGGTCTTTAAATAATAATAATAAACATTTATTTCGGTTTTCATCCATGTTTTATTAGTTAATTTTTTTAAAAACTATGTTAGTATACGTAAATTAATTACAAATCATTATATTTATTTATTCATTTATATATCTTCCTGCCGCACTGACACCACCGCTATGCCTGCGGCTCCAGTGCCATAGGAAGGGACAATCTGGCCTCTCTCCAATCACCTTTAGGATTAAATGTAGACGTTTTTTTAGTCTGACCGATTATTTTTACGGTGGCCAATTTCAACGGAGATTAGGCAACTGTGATGGACATAATATGAATGGGCAAACGTAGATTCACTATCTATTACCTCTTTATAATAGACACTACCGGAGAGAGATCAAGGCAGGATCAATGTCTTTATATACGTGTTCTTCTCGGAAACTACTATCTGTGACCAAAGCATGGCGGGTTCTCACTGTGTTTTTTTTTAAATGGCCACCCATCCACAAATTTACCGCGGCAGGCTTGCTTAACCTGTAGTACTTTGCTACGAGCTCCTCAATAATCTACTGCATATAGTCTGTTTCGAAAATTACGAAAACATTACATATACGAAGGCCATAATGCTACTTTAATAGAATGCCTGAAGGTAATGACATTTTGATTAATAGTTAGACAGAAACTACTAATATTTATAGTTTAGTCTGTCTGTAATAAATTAATGTTTTAATCAATTGATTCGTTTATGTTGATTGACTACACGCGTCGCGGCTACTGTTATATGTATATTCAATTTTAACCTGGGACTAATATTTATGTGGATTACCTTTAGTTGTAGTTCGTAAATTTAGTGCGTTTTCTATATTACTAATAAGTAAATAAAGGAATAATGAATGAATGCTGGGACGGCCTGGATGCGGAAGGCGGAGGACCGTGTGCTGTGGCGCGTGTTAGGAGAGGCCTATGTCCAGCAGTGGACTGCGATAGGCTGATTGATTGATTGATTGATTGAAATAAATGAATGTTTTATTTGCTAATATAGTAAGCAGTTACTATAACCTTACCAGCTACATGGGTAAACCTAAGAAGGTAAGGCGTTTCATTTTTAAAAACGCATTTCTTAATAAGCTCTGGGGACCGGGTCTCTTCCAAAGGAATACAACTACACCATTCCGTGTAGTTACTTAGCTATTGTCTCCTATTATGTACAGTCCTATTTATGAACACACTTAGAACTAAAAATTCACAATGTAAAATTAAGTGTAAAAAATAAAAACATTAGAGTCTACTATTAATTTAATTAACTGAATTTCGGTGACGGATAGCCCGATGGGACAGCAATCCGACACGACCGAAGAGAGATCAGGCGTAATACCAACGGCTTTACATGCTTTAATGAGTATACATATGATGAACTCGAACTAAATTGCTCAGGTCGGGCAGTAAATAATAAATATTCTTGACAAATTAGTTTCAAGATATCGAAACAAGAGATTAGAAGCTCATTAACATTTTGTGATGCATGTAAAAGAATGATGAAGTCATAGTATGAGTCATGACTTCAACATTAGGAATAGGATATCCGACTAATAATGGTGGTATTTATTTATCATTAATAATATACTTATATAATACTGATTGAGCTGACGTGGCTAACGTTGTTATAAAATAAAAATAATAAAGCTATTAAAAAATATGGGGGTTGGTGGTAGAAGAATGAAATTTGAGGGTTGTAAGTATTTTTTAATGCCAAATATCCTAAAAAAAATAGCGTAGGCCACGTGTGACACGTGGAGGTATAACAAATTGATTAGACCAAATATACACAACATTTTCAATAAAATCGGGCAAGCCGTTTCGGAGGAGTCTGGTTACAAACACTGTGATACGAGAATTATAATAATATATATACAGATATAGGTAAGTATGTAGTATTTTTAATTAAGTCCCTTAAAAATAAATATTATAATAATGTCCGCCATAGGTACCGGAATTTCGGTCACGGCGGCTAATTTTGAGGAAGTCTAGCCATCTGATATTATTGTGCGCGTATGTGCACTCTCAATTCTCTCACTCTTAAAGTTGGATGGCACGGCAATCCGGCACGATCGGAGAAAGATCAGGCGTAGGACCAACAGTTCTACGTGTTTTTTAAGGTACAGATGTGTAAACACCGTCAATTTCTTATCTTCGGGTATAAATCGTGAATTTTTGAAAGAAAAACTCAATATTTTTGGTCGACCTGGAAATCAAACCTGAGACTTTGTAATTAGCAGTCTCAACGACCATCGAGGCAGTTCACGTAATTACTATAGGTATAGAAAGTATCTTTTAGTTTTCAAATAGCCTACGAGTATATAAGCGCTTTTTGAAATTCAACATTTCCTTTAAAAGATTTTCATTAAATCGTATGCCCAAATTGTTTTGACATTGTTTAATTGAAAACTGACTATAACAAACTATTCCTATCTTAGTGAATAATTACCGTTACACAGACTGTTTACATAAAATTAAAGTCTTGTTTCTAATAGCATAGTTTCTCGAAACAACATTCATGTTGTCTTTGTCCAAATTAGTGAGATGAATAGAGATAGCATTATCTTTTATTAAGATATCATCTTTGTTTTAAAAAAATGTTTGTATTTAAATTATTTTTAAGAGCAAGAGAGCAAGCTCATATTGAGAAGGTCTTCCACCTTAAAGATGAGCAACAACAAACAAAAAAGAATAAATCCTACTAATATTATAAACGCGAAAGTTTGTAATAATGTATGTATATTTGTTACTCTTTCACGCAAAAACTACTAAACAGATCTGGGTGAAATTTGGCCCAGAGAAAACTATAGTCTGAAATAGACTATTTTTTATCTCGACAACCGACATTCACGCGGGTGGAGCCGCGGACAATAGCTAGTACAATATATTATCACTTACAGAAATAGAGGCACAATATTTTGTTTGAACACAGTATCACCGTTGAACAATCACAAGCACAAACATAAAAATGTATTCAATGATATATATATATATATACCTATGGATATATATAAACAATATTATTTACAAAAACACACACTAGCACTACTAACCTAACTATAAATAATATCAATATTAGTTAAATAATAGTATTAGTTAAAGAGAAAATAATACCCCGCATTATAATACTGAAACAATAAGCGGTACTCGGACGGTCGCTTTTAGTTTATTACCTACTAGGGTTTTATGATGGAATTTCCCTGGAATTGGTAAACGTTAAAATTAAGCTCTGGAAACCTGTACTCACACACAGGAACACAACAACACCGCTCTGTGCAGTCTTTTGACTGTGGTCTTTTGTAATGTAGAGGTCGTTCCCCAATCGGGCTTGCTCACTAATATGATACGCTACCTCTTTCGAATCTCTTTATGCATGAACGTCGATTCTGGGTAATTTTAATATGGCCTTTTTTTAGCATATCACTTACTTGGTCGATGTATAAATGTATGCCTAGGGCGGCCTCTACCGATATCTCTATTCATTCTCGCACGATACACCTCTTTTCTTTTTGGCGTCTCTTTGAAGGATAAAATTCGTAACAAGGGAATCCGACAAAGAACCAAATTTACATAGCTCGCAAACTTATTTAGCTGAAGTGGCAATGGACTGGTCACATCTACAGAAGGACCGACGGCCGATGGAGCAGACGTGTCCTAGAGTGGAGACCGCGACTCAGTAAGCGTAAGATAGAAGGGTCCCCAGCTAGGTGGACCGACGACCTAAAAAAGGTCGCTGGGACGGACTGGATGCGGAAGGCGGCGCGTGTTTGGAGAGGCTTATGTCCAGCAGTGGACTGCGATAGGCTGAATAATTGATTGATACCTCTTTTGTTATTGTGCGTTCTTATTCTTATTTTAGGATTGACACCAGATGATTTAGTTAACAAATGGGGTTTCGATTCATTAATTATATTTAGAAACTACTAAACCTTGAATATTAAAACTTTATTATATTCACTTCACACAATCACTTTACGTTAGCTCCTTTGTGTTATTTAATTATTCGTAATTTCTTAATATAATACCATTTTGGCAACACTAATATTGTATATTGCATGGTTTTTATAAGAGTTTAGTAATATTCATTTGGTCTCATTAACCCTATTCGTGTTGGGGTCACGGGAAAAAAAAATGAAGGGTATTTATTACACTGTTATTTTGTAGTGGATTCAAAACAATTCTGTCCACCGAATATTGTAACAGTACATACATGCCATCACGCCCGTGTCTAATTGGGGTAGGCAGAGACTATGGCAGACCAACTGCCTCGATCCAGACACAATTACTTCTTTTGCTTCATGCATTGAACATCGGCCGGCTGATTCTCTAAGAAACAGTGACGACACAATCTATTGACTAAACGTCAAAAAGGCTCGGTTTTCGCTCTTACGGAATACCGATTTTCAATCTGACAGCCAGATTTTGTTCGGTTTTCGCGGTGGCTCGGTTTTTGCTCTTACGGAATACCCCTGCGGTTCTGGTTTCTTTTAACTGAGTAGACCCATAGCCGTAGCAAGTGGTTAACTGAGCCCACGGGTTCAGTTGGCTGGTTAGTTGTCTGAGTCACTCCTAAAAAAAACGAACGTGGTCAACTGAGCCAGCGGGCTCTACGGGATGTAGGCTTAGTTGACTATACAATGTTTTAATTTGGCCCTTTTTTGGTCGATATACATAATAATTCACCAATATGCTGCAGACATCGCGTACGTTATACGATACGATGCTATTACATCTAAAAATGATTTAATTAAAGAACTTTATATTTAAACTGTACCCGTCATAATAACTTTCATTTTCATTGTATTCAATTGTTCTAGGTCGGTTATATATTATTATGTAACGTTATTAACATTAAAAAAATATCTCACATTTATAATGAGCAAGTTTAAAAATAAACTTAACGTATAAAAAAACGGTAGGCGTAAGTAGTAATTACATACATTAAACTACTTACTACTATGATTAATGTTGTTGCAATTTAGGATCAGGTTCGGAATAATCGATTTCTTCGTTCTTCTTATTATTATATACTAGCTTCCGCCCACGGATTCGTGCGCGCGTAAAATCCCGTCGTGAACAGAGATTTTTTCCGGAATAAAAAGTAGCTTATGTGTTATTCCAGACTTGATTCTATCTCTATGCCAAATTTAATCCAGATCCGTTCAGCAGTTTTGCGTTAAAGAGTAACCAACAAACATCCATACATTCTTACAAACTTTCGCGTTTATATTTATAATATACTAGCTGTTGCCCGCGGCTCCGCCGGCGTGGATGTCGGTTATCGCTGTGAAAACATCTATCCATCCATCCATACATACTTACAGACTTTCACATTTATAATATTAGTAGGATAGGATAATAAGCTGATAAAATATTAAAGATTGTTTTGCTATCCATACTTCTTTCAGTAATATTTGCCACAGGTAGATTATGGAACACATATCGGATGAATACCGAAACTTTATAAAAGAGAGATTTCAAAAAAGGAGTTTTTTAAAGACATTACAAGAATCCCGCATTACGGAACAAGCGCTGTGTCACAAGGTAATTTACAAATCTACAATTAACGGACGCAAACTACACCCAGACTCGGGACAACCAGTATTAATCGAGTTCGTTATTTATGAACGTATCAAGTATTTAATAAAATTATTAAGTATAAAATATTCACTGACATAAATCGTAAGTAAAAATACTTCATAAACAAAGTTTATGAAGTATTTTTACTTATTCGTCGTATTCGTGTAAGCAGCTACTCGTGTTAGGCTGCCCGCCCACGTCCGAAATCGGTGACTGATTGTAGATCCGATAATCGGGCCAATTCGACACATGGTAATCTGATTTTTATATCTGACCGACTTTTTGTAGGATGTGTGCGTTGCGCTATTTCAAATAAGTAATAATATTTTTCTCCTTCACCTTGCTTTAATACCAAGCCAGTACCCGTAGCCTATGGCCGCTTGCAATACCTATCAGGGGTGTCGCTTGCGTGTTGCTGACCCATTTTTTATACCAGAGCTTTAAGATAGAATTCCTGGGATAGAAAAACGTTCCCCTTCTCCAGACTGGCTTGCTCGATAGTATGCTGGCCAACCTCTCTTAACCTCTCTCTTCTACAAAAAATCGGTCACCTAACCGATTATCGGATGTGGGCAGGCAGCCTTAAGCAAAAATGTAACTCTACAAACAATGCCTGAAGCTTTTAAATAAACAATACTTTTGGAATATATATATTTTTTAAACATTTATGTAACACAATGCCGGGTTAATTTAAGACAATGGTTGTGCTTTCTTTTGTTGTTTAACCCTAGAATACAGAAGTATTATTTTACATAGAAAGCATTACTTACATGTAAAAAAAAAGAATTACTTATATGTATTTAAAAATTGTAGTTGTTTGTTTTTTGAGTCTGTTTTTTACCGACTAAGCAGTGACTTGTTATCAAAATTAATCGTTACCAACCGGTAGAGGAAGAAAGGAAAAAGATGACTAGTGTTTATCAGGGTAGATAATCGTGGAGAGACCAGTGGAGCAATTGGAAAAGACTTTTGTTATCCGCAAATACCTAGTAATATATATATTTGTACCAAAAAAATGATAGGTACCCCTTTGAAAGCAAATTGCGAGCACGGAGTGCAGAGAGCAAGGAGTTTGACCTTTGACACATTTTAAGTTCGATGAAGAACTGCAGGGCCTTCTGCAGTTCTTCTTCGAACTAAAACTATAAAATGGTGGTCGAAATGGTCAGGTTTCGACCACCATGCGAACTCTAGTTATATATTAATATACAATATTTAGTCTAACACAATCAAGGAATTATTTCCCGACGCACGACGTTTTGTTTGAAAAATATAACAATTGTATAAACAATAATAACAACCATTGAATGGTTTGATGTTATTAAATACATTTATATGTGATCTAACATTAGTATAGAATCTGAAGACTTGTTATTACAACCTTGATACCTATTGCGGAAAGGGCATTAACAAGATCGACTTGTTTGAAAATATATGATTGTTTTTTTTTCTAAACGAGAATATCGAAGATCTCTTCTCTGCTATGAAGACAGCTGAGATGCTTTAATTCACTCACGCTAGCCCAATGCGGGTTGGTGGATCAAATCAGCAACACGCAAGTGATACCAACCTATAGGTTTTGATCCGTAAGTAGGTACTAAAAGCGTCCATAGACTACGGTAACTGATTAACATCAGGAGGGCTGTATGCGTGGTTGCCACTCAAGTAATATAAAAAAAAGACATATGGGGTCAGATAGAGATTCTCTCACGATGTTTTCCTTCACCGTCAGCAGGTGGTAAAATAAAAATACTGTCTTGGTGGTCCAGTGAGTGCAGTATGCGCCTGCTGTGCACGAGGTTGTGGGTTCGATTCCCACACAGGGACAAAACTTTGTGTGCCCACAAAGAGTTGTTCTGAGTCTAGGTGTAATTTGTGTCCGTTAATTGTATGTTTGTAAAATCCCCCGCAACACAGAGCTTGTTCTCTAGTGCGGGACTTGTCTTTTATATAAAAATTAAAAAAAAATGATTAGTACGTATAAATTTGATATTGAAATTCACATAGGTAATAATATCGTTCGGGATCGAACTCTCTTGTGATACAAGTCAGCTACTTTCCCACTTAACAACCATCGCCCTCAAAATAATAATAAAACAAAATTGACATTATCGATGATTCATCAACGACCTGCGTCAATCGGATATGAAATGTAATTAATACATACGATTACATTAAAACTCTAATTAAATTTGAGTTTGAGTAATTAATTCAGATGTTGTTATTTTTATACCAATTTTAATAATGACTTTATGTTTTAATGTGTTAATGCATTTTAAAAATAAAAAATATTAACGCATTACATTTACTTACAATAATTAAAAGAAATGTGAATGACCGATGATTATGACGTGCATGGCTTCCGTACCTTAAGGGTGTGTTGAACTGTCATTCCTTATGTCAAGGTCTTTAGCTTTTAAATAGAGATATAGGTAGTCCTAAAATTTGGATGACCTTAAAGCTGAATATTAAATTGTGTAAACTGGTGATTCAAAGTCCATTCTTAAGTTCAATTAAATTACTTTTTGGGAAATTAGAAACAATGTGTAGTTTTAAGTAAAGTAAGAGTAGTAAGTAGGTACTAATATATTTTTATAATATATCTTTTAATGTTCAAATTAAAAAATGTAAGGCCATCAAAATAACCAGCTTTAAATATTTTTTGTAAAGGAACAACAATTGAACTGGTTACTTAGAAATTGAAAATTTGATATAGCCTGTAACAAAAACGGTTTAAAGCCGACAACTTAAATGGCCTTCATAAAATAGTTGGTAATCTGTAATCGAAACAAACAAACTCATTTTTTTGTCATAAATTTGTATGGCACCCTAATAATCGGACTGAGCTGTTTTTTAAAATCCGTTTTTGTTTGTAATTTATTATTTTTTCCAATTCCTATACGCATAACTTTATACGCAAGCCTAGTTTATGTACTAAAATTGTAATCATAAATTGTATAAATAGTTCATATTTTTAACCGACTTCAAAAACGAGGCGGTTATCAATTCGTGTGTATTTTTTTTTAATGTTTGTTACCGCAAAACTCTCTCATTTATGGATCGATTTGAAAAAAAAAAATTTTTACCCGTGCTGAAGTTGGTTTTGTTTTTGTTTAAATTATATCTAATATTAACAACCTTTTTTTTACTTAAATGCAATAATAAAACTAAAATAAACAAATACAATTCTCACCTTGTAACACAAAAAATCCAAATTAACATTAACAATCACGAATACACTTTCACGAGTTATATTATAAAATAAATTCTTCGTTTATATCATATTCACGAATAAATCACAGACGTTAGACGAGTGTTATTGAAATGGGAATAATAATGTCGAGTATGCGTCGCCGTCGTAGGGTTATGTACGACTGACGGCGTGTACGCCTTTGTAGTCGTTTATACGAAACAGTGTCCATCACGATGCCTCCTCCACAAAACTGGTATAACTTCTAACACCGTTACACACAGACGTAGGAGATACGCTGTATTGTGTTTGTCTAATTTCTTGCAATACTATTACTGTGGGTGTGACATACTCGCGAATATCACCAATTAAACATTTCTCTCTGTCACGTGATTTTTTTTTACAAATAATAAAAATCAATGTATGCTTGTACTCTATATACACCCGATTGTGATGGAATTTGTATTCTGCGTGAGCTTGCAAAGGTTCTGGATCAAAATAGCATGAGTGAAAGCTGGTTTGTGATATAAATTGGAACAAAACTTCCTTACAATAACTTTATACACGCGACTTTGTTATAATTTTTAGAGACACAAGCATACTCGTACTGCGCTCAAAATATCCATTTCTTTTTTTTGTATGTAATTTTGTTACGGCTAAGGCGACAAAGTGGGAGTAAAAGTATATTTTTATTTCGATCAAGTCGTGATAATACGAATCTGCTTCATATAGATGAGGTATATTGTACAGTCACGATTTTCCTTATAGCGGTTATCTAATTAATGACGATTAGCGCCACGAAGCGTTTTTAATTTTCTAATATCACACATAATTATTGCAAGTTTTTTAAACAATTTTACAATTATAACAAATTATTTTACAATTATAAAAAAAAATGAAATTACTTATTGATTCGTTACAGGATTAGACCTTTGGACTTGAAATTATGTTTTGATCTTTAAATATTCGTGAGTAAAAATAAGAAAAAAACTATAAAAAAAAACTTTAATGTTCTTCTTTGAAATTGATAACGTCACAGATTGACTCATCAAACTTCTTGTTAAAATATCAAATTTTCACAGTAAGAATATCAATAAAATATCACTTACAAGAAAAATAAAAAACCTGTTTCAGACACGTAGTAGATAAATATAGAAATGATACAAAAGTGAAATTTTGTGGTAAGGTGTAGTGTATCTATGGTAATAATGCAGTGTAGTCTAGATTTACCTTTGCGGTAAGCGGATTAGTGTTGTGGTTTCAGAGGTATGTACTGCGGCGCGCGACCCGTCTCGTTTAATGCTTTCACCAAAATATGAGTGGTTTTGTTACCTACTTTCTTTGTGAGTCATATGGACTTTTATGAAGATGTATGACTATATATACTTAATCATTTAGATGTAGTGAGATTTTGGTGAGTACCCTTACTTAGACATAGTGAGAATTTGGTGAAGATTATTTTTTTTTATACTACCAAGTTGGCAAACAATCATACGGCCCGCCTGATGGTAAGCAGTTACCGAGGCCTATGGACGTTTGCAACACCAGGGATGTCACTCACGCGTTGCCGACCCTTTAAAAACGTCATGCTATTTAGTAAAATGGTACATATCATGCAAATTTGATGCCGATCTATTTCTCAAATTAAATATAGGTATGTCAACTAAGGAATAAGCCCAGTGTCGCAGGTGACTTGACGTGCATAAACTTACCGGACACAAAGTAGGTGCCCTAACTCGGAACGTGAACTATACTTTTTTCCATGTAGGAATCGAACCCACACCACGCCGCGCGGTCGAAAATGGCAAGGTGACCACCCTTTATTTCTGGTAGTAACGTGGCTATAGGCTACCTTCGTAAACTTACGTCAAATCCCATACATTTGCTTTAGTGACTTTTCGATTCGATTACCGTTTATGCCACTTGTCTAGAGGGTCAGGTCGGACAGAGAATTAAAAGGACAGTAAAATGAACACAAAATCACTTACTCATAATAAGTAATATGCATTAATAATAGCAACCCATATATGTCCCACTGCTGGACACGGGTCTCCTCTTTCCTCTATCAAGGAGAGAGAGAGGGTGTAGGCCTTAATTCACACACACTTAGAATTTCTTCTAAGACTATGTGGATTTCCTCACGATGTTTTCGTTCACCGTTAGCAGATAGTGAATCATTTGATTAGTACATATAAACTCCATAAACTATAATTAACATTGGTACTGCCACGAATCGAACTTGCACCTCTTGCGTGCCAGTCTGTTACTTTCCCACTTGGCCACCACCGCTTTTATTATCTTTTATGTATATCATTAGAATTAATTTATAATTTGTGTCGATATAGTTTTAATTGTAAATTACTTCTATAATGTACACACGGCAACGGAATTAGCTGTACAGGGGCGCTATATGAAGACTCATTTTTTAAGAAAACCATTGTATATATTTCTGTGGAAATTGGAAACATTGTACGATTAGACTAAACCTACAGACAAAAATATATTTCACACAAATTCATACATTGGTTTTCCTAAAAAACTAATCTTCATATAGCGGCCCTGTACAGCTACCTGCGTTGCCGTGTACATAAATGTTAAAAAGGATATACAATGTTATTTATTTAAGTTGGCAGTACTGTTTCTGTTTGTTTGTTACTATGTTACCAGTAGATATGATTCTTCTTTTATTTTCTTCTTCTGTCATATATTTGTATTGGTGCAGTATGCAGTCATAATAAAACATCTTGATCACCAAAATCTCTGCATTTCATTTAAAATAACTTCAGGTTATGAGCCCAATATAAATAATATATAAATCATTAATTATAATATGTATCTACAATTTATAAAACACGTATTTTATACGTTTATTTTACACAATACTAGCTACGTGAAACATCACTAGTACTCTGTAATAGCAAACGTGCGAATTGTGGATCAGATAAAATAAATGGCACTCTCTTAACGCCTGCCTTTATAACGTTGGCAAAGTTGTTCACACGAGTATAACACATATGATTGCGACATTTATAATGCCACACGATACGTATATGGATGTGTAGAATAAAATATTGCTGCGAGTTTATTTTTCGTCTCTTTCTATCAATATACCGCTGGTTCATTTCTGTTGAGTATAAAGTAAAAACATGTTTGAGTAGGTCCTTAAATTTAGGTTAATTAAAAATTCAAAATTATGAATAAGCCAGTTATATGATGTTAGCTAATTTACCTACGGCTAGTTTGCTGACATGGAGCCATGAGAAGAACCAGCAAAACGCAAAAACTAGAAGAACTAGAAGGTATACAAAATAAGTAGGAAGGTAGGTATTATGATGTTGATGTAGACCGGCCTCCAATAAGGTAGGTTGTTATAGCGCCTTGAAAACAAAGCAGTAACTGATTCTAAAAAAACGATGAACGTTGGTTTTCATTAGATACCATTTTAAAGATTTTAATCTTAGTTCTCTTGACAGATTGAGTATAGTATGCGCAATATGTGTTATCTTTTGTGAACAATCGCAAATCCGGGAATCGAACCCGGGAACTCGTGATCAACATACATACACATCGACCACTGAGCTACCGAGGCAATCAAACCTATTATTACTAACATACAAAAACATCTACAAAAAGTTTCAAAACATTCGTCTTCTATTTACACGAAATTGGCTAATATTACAAACGTTTTTAGGCACTAGAGCATCGTAACTCATTGACCTCGCGGTCTGTGAGCGTGAATCCTTCCCTTCATTGAAGATAACAAAGCCTCAATGTCATGAAAGTTCAACAACCAAATGTCAGATCAATGCATTAAATAAATCACGTACATACTATTCAAATGAATTTTATATAGTTTTGAGTTAAAGAAATTAAGATAAGTGTACATACGGCCTTTTGGTAAGCAGATATTCTAAACCATCTTTGCATTCAGATCGATTTTATATACTCTGGCGATTATAAAGAGTGGCCGGAGTTTCTTGCCAATTCTTATCAAGGCCCTACCCTAGTCAGCGAATTGGCCGTGAAAATATATATATATGCTGGCATTTGTTTTTATGACGTTTATAAGTATCATGCATTTGATTGAAATGAATAAATGAGTTTGACTTCGATATCCCAAAAGATAGGGCGTCTTCTGCTATTAGTGTTGCAGACGAATGAATGACTCATTTAATGTTAAGTGGTAACCACCGCTTGAGTTAAGCAATGTCAAGAATACAGGCAAGCCGCTACCTACCGTAAAACGAGTGGTATCTCCTCGTCAGAAGTAGGCCATAATATCATGTCATGACAAGCGCTCGAAAAACACCGCTGCAAGTAGTCTATTCCAGAAGTCACACGTAAGTACTGCAGCCACTTTTTTGGGACATCCATGACGATTTTGTTAATTTACTCCGCTTATTACTCGAAAGCTGTTAATTAGGTTACTACCTAATTAGTGTTGCTTTCAAGTGACAAGTACATAAGAACAATTTTCTGTAGAAGGCCTGTATTATTCTTATTTCTTTAAATTTTGTTAATAAGAAATTATTATTAATTATTGTTATTATTAATTGGATGCGGAAGGCGGAGAACCGTGTGCTATGGCACGTTTCGGGAGAGGCCTATGTCCAGCAGTGGACTGCGATAGGCTGATTGATTGATTGAATAAGAAATTTTGCTATGCCTGTTAATTGCACTATAAATAAATGTTATTCTTTTCTTTTTTCAGGTAAGTAATTTTGAAACATAACATCAGCTAAACCTTGTTGTGGAGATATTCAGTGAGTAGATACATTTCACTTCATTATTTGTACTGAGAAAATAAGTGTGTGGCATTTAATATTTTAAATCAAGAAAAGGGTTCTTGAGCGAATGTATATTCATCTCAATATTCACCGTCATGGCATCATGTAATCATTAGACGCTTACGTCACGAATACCAATTGTAGGTACTGATCCTCGGCGTGCACAGCATGCAATGATACTCACGATCGACAACGCAACTAAAGTTAGATTTATATTTTCTTGATTTTATCGTTAAAAAAACTAAACAATTTAAGCGATTTGGATTTACGTCTTCTTTAATCGTTTCAAAGCGATTTTTATAAAAAATCGTTCTAACATGGTCTAATTTCACAAAGAGTTGTTCTGATTTTGAGTGTCATTTGTGTCCGTTAATTGTATGTTTGTAAAGTCCCCCACGACATAGAGCTTGTTCTTTAGTGCGAGAGTAGTCTTTTTATTAAAAAAATAAAACAAAAACAACGTATTGCAAATATAGGAACAGTTGAAGGATATCATTTACAAAACGGGCTCGCAAAATTTATACTCAACAGATTCACTATTCAATTTTTGTGTATTGTTTATGTAACTTACTCGGTGGCTCAGTAGTCGATGTATGTGACTGCTGATCACGAGTCGGATCAAAATTGATATTGGGTTTTTCTGTCAAGAAATTCACAATAAATTCTCTTAGTTTGGAAATTGGTGGTGTTTACACCTCGAAAACGACGTAAAGCCGTTGATCCTACGCCTAATCTTTTTTCGGTAGTATCGTATTGCCGTCCCATCGGACTATAAGAGCGAAGGAATAAAGAGTGCACTTGTGTTTGCGCACACACTTAAGATTAGCCGTGACCAAAATTCGGTTAAGAGGACATTATTATAGTTTATTTAGCAAACTCTTCTATTTTCCTGTCTTTATCTCAATTATACTTCACAAGTGTTGCTCTACTTAAGAATATATAGATTCAAGGCTGTTTGTGTTTACTGTTTTAGAAATTCAATAATCTGTTACGAATGTAGGCTGAGCCTATTTAACCTATCCCGGTTTCAATTGCCCCGCATTTCATTAATATATGAATATACTAATGAAACGAAGCAATTGGGTATTGAATAATATGTATTGAATTGACGGTTAAAGACAATGATCATTACACTCTTTGGTCATTGAGATTTCGAGGTAACAAAGTACATCAATTTGATTGAATTTGACCATATTTATTTATACAAAATTTTTCTGAAACATTTTGTACTTAAACACGATCTTCGTTCCTTTTTTTATACTCCTTGTGTGGCAAACCATTAGACCAAGAGGCCAGCTGATTAAAATAATTAGATAACAAATATAACATCTCTCAAACATGGACAGATTAAGTACTACTTCGCTCACTTAAATATTACAAGCTATGTAAGAAGACAATCATCTATTTTGTACTACAAGAAAAAATACCGTGGAAATATTTGTTAGTATTGTTTTATGAGAACTATTCTGATGAGGCTTACTGTAAAGTAATTTAAACAGTCTTAAGTCAGTTTTAATTTGGTTATTTAAAAAGACGGCGTTGGTAGTGCTTGTGGACACGGTGTTGATTCCCAGGGTCGGATCGTGTGACAAGGTAACTAACATTCTTTCCTCACAATTGGAAAATGTTGTACGTATTGACCTGTAACGGCTAACGTTTGAATGGAACTGACGTCACTCCAAGACGTAATCAAGCGGTGGACAAATTCAAACCCTGGAGTAGGAGCTCGGACGGCACAGTTGTCCTGTTCCGGGCTCGTCTTTTTCCACATTGCTTTAATATTTAAGTATATTTGAGCTGATTGCATAGCAAAAATGCTAAAAATATTTAAGGTAACTAACCACTGTACTATCTGGTCAGATAGATACAGATACATATTCGGGGGGAAACAAGAATTGGGAGAATCAGGAGTAACCCGAAAATACAGTAGGATTTGTGTCATCAAAAAGACATATATATTATGACATAGAATTAATGTTATTTGTAATGGCGGTAAAGATGTCTATACTGTATGTAATTTATTTTAATTTATAAGTACTTCTATACTAATATTATAAAAAGAAAAGACTTTTATTTTTTCGTTTGTTATGAATAAACTACTGGACCGATTTTTTAAATTCTTTCACATATAAAAAGCTACATTATCAGCGAGTAACATAGGCTATATTTTATTTTAAAAAACTTAACTACGAAATCAATAAGTGTCTACCCCTGCTAGGCCGGGACGTGCCGCTTTTTAGATTGATAAACAAACTACTAATTAACATTATTGATTATTCCCTTCTTAATAAAAAAATGACTCATAATCTGACTCAAATATCATTACATTAAAACCAGCTTAGCTTTTTGCCAAGATACATTTTATAGATCACTGGCAACTAAATGGCATTATCATGATTTGATGTTGTTACTTTAAAATATCAAGGTTTAGGATCCAATCGTGACTCGAGCATCATAAATGCCATGATTGTAAACAACACACTACTAAAGGTTGTTGTTAAGTCCAACTAGACTAGCCAAAATGCGGTAGTTGTTTACATTATCCACAGTGACGTAATTATAGGTTTTTTTTCCTAAGGAGGCATACAAGAATATTTGGCCTAAAGGTACGAAGAACGTATTGCAGAATTCGTGGCGCGTGTGTTCAATCCTCGTATTATCTTGTATTTCTGTCGATGAATAGAAATTTTAGATTTTTTTTTTCGGATAATAAGCATAGCGGCGGTGGCCGAGTGGGAAAGTAACAGACTACGTACGAACCAATCAAATGATTCACCATCTGCTAACGGTGGAGCAAAACATCGTGAGGAAACCCACATGTTTTAGAAGAATTTCTAAAGACATGTCTGATTCACCAACCCGCATTAGGCCAGTGTGCGTGAATTAAAGCCTACAAAGAGAAAGGGGGGGTCCCTTTCTCTTTATAGAGGAGAGGAGACCCGTGCTTAGCAGTGGGACATATACCTATGGGTTGCTATTATAATAAGCATTCTAGCTATGGTAACTACTTACCATCAGGCGGGGTTTAAGTTAATTTCCCTCATGAAAAAGCCACCATCAAAGTCAAAGTCAAACTCAATTAGATCAAATTAATGATACTTATGAACGTCATTAAAACAAATGCCAGCATACTTTAAGGCCAATTCGCTGACCAGGTTAGAGCCTCGAGAAGAATTGGCAAGAAACTCGGGCCACTCTTTTAATTCGTTCATATACTACGATAGATGCAACAGTCATAAGCATCAAACTTATAACGGCCGCAATTTTCGACGTCAGAGGTTTATAAAATGATAGGTGTATATATCTTACTCAACAGAAATGACGTACCATATATCTCCAAATAATAACCTCGACAAATCCTATGTATTTTACAGCTATTCTTCAATGTCTTCTCCCTGCTACGTGTGCCTCACAGTACACAACTGTGATATAAAAAGGAACAGACAAACAACTTCACACAGAATCACGTACGGGCGTGATGTTTCTAGGAAAAAAATATTTGATGTGTTGCCAAAAATTGTTTATTACTTCTCAGTTTTTGGCATTACATAAGTCCATCGTTTGGTACATGCTTTAATATTATCATCATGCCAGCAATCAAGTAAAAAATATATTAATATTAAATTGAATATATTTCCCCAAGGATTATCAATTGCTCAAAACCTTTAACAGGTCATTGGTCCATCTTGTTCTTCAACAAGGTGGACCAACGACCTAGGCAGCGCTGGCAGACCTCCGTCTGCCCACGCTGCGTCTTCCAGTTCATGGTCACGGTCATCGGTTCGTATAATAATAATATATCTTTAACTCCTTATACTATCAAGGGCCTTAAACTCGTGGCAAAATTTTGGACCGACGCAGATTTGTGTTGGTTTTATTTTTTCTTTCTTTTTTGCCGTCGAAACGTGTTGTGCCAAATTTTAAACTATAAAAGAATACAGAAGAACACGGATGCAGTCTTGATGACAATGAGTACAGTAATAAAATATAAAAGAACTGCTATTTACTAAACATTCGAGCTCCTGAACCAAGAACTACATTACTAGTACCTAGCTAAGTATAAGGTAAATATAGAACGTTGTTGTACAATAAATAAAACAAAAGGAATTATGTTCGTAGTGATAATTAATTGTTTATTTATTTAATGTTTTCCAATTATAGCAGCTCACTGATATTAAACACGTTTTGCTGGCTGGTTTTGACTGACTACGTCAAAAGATAATTAATGAATAATAAATCATTTTTCTGGTCCACTTCAAATGAATAACAATAGTTGAGATGGACCTACCCTCACGGTATAGGTCCATCTCAAACATTGTTTTTCTTTCTTTAATGTTTCAATTAATCAATATAGGTACTTAATATGGTTAGATTCATAGCATTCCTTAGTAGTATCAGAGTCACATGCTATCTCCTTTCTGCCGTAGGAGCTCTTGTAGCAATTCTGCTACATTGGCAGGAGGACCAGACGAATCATTATTGGATGCTTCTTGTTTAACCGTCATATCTTCGCTCAAACTTGGCGCTACAGTTGTGGACAGGTTCTACAAAATAAAAGAATTAAACAGTAAATAAACCTTCTTATTTGCCGATATATTAAATTGACTTTTTGTATATAAAACGCACAACTTCATCGATGCAAGGCGTTTGTATCGCGCCTTTGTAAGTGCAGAAAGATGTACCTAGTGCTCGTGGTTGGCAGCTTGCGACTGTATCATGTTTTAATTTATGGAAAAGTCAAGGGATATATATGACTACTACTGAAATAATATAGTGTAAAATAGAATAGAAACATTTTACGCCGACCCTCAGTAACATGATGCCAGGATAGGCCGGATTAGATGGATTATCTAATTGGGATTTCAAAGACCGTACGGATCTGGGCTGTTTGTGTACATGCCCTGACCCCTACAGGAGGACTTTATAGCTGCCTGTGACAATGCAGCACGCAAACGCTAAGAAAAAGAAGGATGAACTTACATCTAATTGCACGGTACCACGTTCTACGGCAGGTGCAGGTCGCTTTAGTGGTCGTTCTGGTTGAATGGGATCAAAAGAAAACGGTCTAGAGCCATCGCTCACGTCTTCATTAGCTTCATCAGTCACGAATCCCCAATTATCACTAGCTTCCTGTACAGGATATCTACTACCATTGATCAATGAACCTTCTGGTTCAGTTTTAATTTGAAATAAATTTGGATCGCTTTGAATGTTCGGATTGGCAGAATTACTAGGAACGTTAGGAACTTCAGGAGCATCTTGAGGGACGGGATAAGGTATAAGGTATGGTATTAGGATTATTTGTGGCGGTAATGGCGTTTGCTGTGGTCTCCTGACGTAGAATGAAATATCTTCAAGCAGTTTGATGATTCTTGTCAAAAGACTATTTTGATTAAGCTCGTATTCTCTTTTTTCTGGGTAATTTGTTGGTACTGAGTAATCGTAACCATTATTTATGGTTTGTTTTTCTTCGCAGCTCCTACCGTTAGTCAAAGCTAAACATAGTAGTACATTAACTAGTAAAGTTAATATATGCATCTGTAAACAAAAAGCAATAATTATAAAATCAAACCGGAAAAATAGTCGGTAATAAAGACATGGAATAAGGAAAATGATGATTATAATGCCAAGTAATTGGATATTTTGAGGGGTACGTAGAATAACGAATTACTGAGGAGATCGATAGATTTACGAGGTTAAGCAAGTTTAATACGGCTAGTCCATAGATGGGTAACCAATGACCGGGCTGTTGGTTTTATTGGTTAGTGACCCTAACTGCGACGCTGAAGGTCGTGGGTTCGAAACCTACACGGGACAAAACTTTGTGTGGTCCATAAATGTTTGTTCCGAGTTTGGGTGTAATTTATGTCCGTGAATTGTATGTTTGTAAAGTTTAACGAAACAGGATATGTTTCCTAGTGCGGGCGTAATCTATAAAAATAAAGTCAGTGCTTCGGATAGCACGTGAAACCGTTAGTCCTGCTTCGTAGAATTTATGTTTCATCTAACTTTAGAGTAAAGGATTAGAAAGTGACAGACAATTACAGTACACACTTGTGTACTGTAATTGTCTGATATAGCAGGCTGTCGATCGCATAATCATTTTGGCGGGTTATTATTATCCCCATTTCTTGTAATCGACACATATTTGCTTACTTCCTTAACAACATCAAAATCATTTTTAACTATGTAGAAGTCTAAAAGCTATAGAGCATGATCAATGCTGTACGTACTCTCATGATCATTACTCCACAATGCATAATTACTAAAACATCAACAATAAAAACATAATATGGAGTTGATATAACAAAAACTCTGTTGTGCCGGCCGGCCATTATTGCATCAGTTTTAAACTATAGATCTATTTTTTTTATGTTTTCTTGAGCAACGTTTGTTTACAAGATGATGTTGATTCATTTAATATACAAATATATCCGGCCTGCTACAGCGCCCCTTGGTGTCTAAAATGATACCTTTTCAGTTCAAAAAACTGCAATGTAATCAGTCTTATAGTTATGGAGGTAAATGGTAAAAGACATACATATACAACCTCTAACCACAAACATATATTTTATTTTTTTAAAAGACAACTTCCGCACTAGAGAACAAGCTCTGTGTTGCGGGGGACTTTACAAACATACAATTAACGGACACAATTACACCCAGACTCAGAACAATTCTTTGTGGGTCACACAAAGTTTTGTCCTGTGTGGGAATCGAACCCACAACCTCGTGCACAGCAGGCGTATTCGACGGCCACTGGACCACCGAGGCAGTCAAAAAGCCTTCGTTCCGTTTTATCTGTCGTGAATAAAATAGTAAAAAAAGTCATGTCATCACCATACAGGTAATTCTAATTAATAGATGTGTGTTTATTGTTGCATATAGCGCGCGCATTGTAACCACATATCAATATAAGATGACTGGTTTGTTGTTTTAATAGTTATTGACCCTGACTGATAAGCCAGAGGTCGAGGTTCCATTTCAAAACAGGCAAATATTTGTGTGATAAGCAGGGTTCTTTGCTCTGTCTGAGTGAAAGTTATTATTCTTTCTTTATTTTTATTTCTTTCTTTTGAAAAAGATTACACTCGTAATAGGAAACAGGGTTTGATCCCGACACTGTGTGATCCATAAATAGTTGTCCCAAGTCTGGGTGTACTTTGCGTCTGTTAATTGCATGTTTGTAAAATCCCCGCGATACAGAGCTTGTTCCCTAGTGCGGGAGTTGTCTTTTTGTAAATAAATAAAGTCAATCGGGAAAACTTCGACAGGGAGCTAAGTCCACAACCTAATCGTAGGATTATGGAATAAATTGAGTAATGGTAGTATAGACGGGTAATAGATAGACGAGCTATAGGTACACTAGATAAGCTCCTTAAACAACCGATATGGGCATCAGGCCTCCACCTGACAGAAGACCACAACCAAAAGCCACACACAGCAGTGAGCAGTGAGACAGGCACTTGCTTGGCTCGTAGTACTTGTTTTCTTGAGTTGAGTACCTGTGTCTCCAACGCTCATTTAAGAATGCATTTTGAAAGAAACGTATTCCTATCCCATCATAAAGCCCTGGTGTAAAAAAAGGGTTGGAAACACGCAAGTGATACCTCTGGTATTGCAAGCGTCCATAAGCTATGGTAACTGTAACATCAGGCGGGCCGTATGCTTGTTTTCCGCCCAAGTATTATAAAAAATACGAGTATAAAAGGTACGTTTCAATACCATAGTAACGTTGATTAACAATAATACACATTTGCACATTTCACAAACAGTCTTGAACAAAATTACACACCTTCAATTATATCGTTGTACGTTTGAGGTATTTTAATCACTGCAATACCGGTTTTGGGCTTCACTATCTATAGCATCATCACGAATATCTAATGTTAGTAAGTTATACATGTGAGCGTCTCTAACGAATACATACTGAAGACTGCTTTAAGCAAAGGTGTTTGAAACAAATAAAGTAAACGCGTGGGGATAAGGTTCGCGGATGCTCTTTTTAGTCGTGATATTAGATTTTTATATTTTTTTATACTACTTAGGTGGCTAACAAGCACTGCCCGCTTGATGGTAAGCAGTTTTTGAAGCCTATAGACGCTTGCAATACCAGAAACACTTGCATACCACTCAATTTTATACCAGGAATTTGTGATGGAGTATCTCTTGTATAGGGAAATGTTTCGTTACATACGCATCCCTAAATGAGCGCTGCAAACCTGTACTCCAAAGCTTCTAGACAAATGGCATAAGCGATAGTAGAATCGCAAAGTCAAAAAAGAAAATGTATGGGATTTGACGTAAGTTTACGACATTATATCGTAGACTTACGTCAAATCCCATACATTTGTTTTTTTGACTTTTCGATTCGACTATCGCTTATGTCACTTGTCTAGAGGCTCAATACTGTTGTGGCTATAATTTTCTGCCGGGTGGAGGTTCTTTCCCAGTCAGGCTTGGTCGCTTATATAGTTTTGTCCCACGGTGGTGTCCATACATAGATAATAATTGACATAAGTTTACGATATAATGTCGTAAAGTCAAATCGCTTTTGCTTTCTATTCTTTTCGATACGTCTATGCCACTTGTCTAGAGGGGCTGGACGTTTCGAGGGTTGGGTACTGATTTATTACGTTGCTCGAGGAGGATCTTGATTGTGCCCCGACGAAGAAGCTTGTGTAGTGCCCTACTTCTCTTGACTGGTGCTTTTCTTACTTACTACTACTTTATTAGGTTAAGTAAACCTAATTTTATTAGGTTTACTTAACCTAATAAAATTAGGTATTCCTTCCTATGACAAATAGGGAAACCTGCTTCGTTTTGATACGTGTATATGAGCTCATATTGGCCGTCTCTTTTTATGTATTTTAAATGTTGCAGTAGGTATGAGTCACCCTATATTTTTATTTGCTTTTTGAACACACACTAAGAATATTTTTTGAAAGTTTAAATATAAAAAAAAGTGAAAAAATATTTTTACAGGGATTGAAATGTTAATTGTAAAAAATCCTAATAATTATACGAATTATTAGGATTTTTTACAATTAACATTTTGAGTCACACGATTATCGTGATCTACTTTATATTCCAGTTTTATTTGTATTTAAATAAGTTAATATTTTTTTACATAACTTCGCCAACGCCATCTATTGGTTAAGGATTTAATTAATTGTATAATGATATCAATTAAAAGCGAAAATTTGAAAAACATCAATCCTTGTAAAAAAAACTCTTTTTGATGTGAAACATCTATAGCCGCACGTAAAACCGATTTCTGTCGTGGCGACGCATGCCGTGGCGACGCGTCGCTACGGCATGCGATGGTATATATGTATATATACAGTCTATATGCAGTAGTGTATACGGTGTGGTGTGGCGTTTTTGTATTTAATGAAAATAAATGTTTATTCAATAAATAGTCATCGTTATCTGGAAAAAAAAATCGTAATATTTTATTTTATCATTATGACTTATTTAGTTCCTATCATAATCTGTACTTTTCTGCATATTACTTTTACAAAATAATGTCGATGTTTCACATCTGCCAGACGTCCCGTGACGGTTCACTTTTTTTTTTATATTTGAACTTTCAAAATTGATTGTGTTCGATGTTTGACTATTCGATTCTTACCCGCTGTCCTGCGTGAGCGACGAACGCGATCAAACAACGGCTGTCCAGCTTACGAGTACGTCCTATGTGGTCGTCTGCGGCGAGACACGGTTTTACCATCGCGTCGCGTTCGTCGCTTACGAAAGAATATAGAAATCTTTATGAAAATTGCATCCATGCGAAGCCACTAGGGTCGCTAGTTATTTATAAGAATAAAGGACAAATAAAGCCATAAAATGAATGATAAAAATAACACTTATCTGTTTAATGGCTTTCCTCTAAGTGGCTTCCTTTTTATTTTATTCGTCATTTTCTTCGTGTCATTGATTTTCTTTTAACTTGGCCACGAGTTTCTTTTAAATTCTTCCAAAGATATCTTGTCGAGATTAAGTTTTGTCATTTCTTTTACATTTTCCTAGAGAGCGAGTTCTTTCCTCTTTTGCCAATGTCCGCTTACTCGTAATTATATTTAAAGTCGAAAATATGTCTTTATTTATTTGCGTTTAGTGAAATGCTTTCACGCGACCAAAATGTTCCTTTTACACATAAGAAATTATTTGCAAACAAATTGAATTGAAATAACTACATACCTGAAGTGGCAATGGGGCTGGTCACATCTGCAGAAGCACCAAGGCCGATGGAGCAGAAGTGTCCTAGAGTGGAGACTGCGACTCGGTAAGCGTAAGGTAGGACAGCCCCCAGCTAGGTGAACCGACTACGTAAAAAAGGTCGCTGAGACGGACTGAATGCGGAAGGCGTCCTCCGCATCCAGTCCGTTCCAGCGACCGTGTGCTGTGGCACGTTTTGGGAGAGGCCTATGTCCAGCAGTAGACTGCGATAGGCTGATTGATTGAACTGTATAGTTGTAGACTGAACCAATTTGCCGCCCAGTAGTACGAACTATAAATGGTAAAGTGGTACCGCGACGTAGCGCGTATTTTGCGTGCAATTGGCGTTTTATTTTTTTAATTATTATTATTAGTATTCATTCAAATATTTGGTACCAGCTCCCGCCCGTGGCTTCGCCCGCGCGTACTATGCGTCAGAACAGAGACTTTTTCCGGGATTAAAAGGTAGCCTATGTATTATTCCAGACTAAATTTTACCTCTATGTCAAATTTAATCCAGATCCATTCAGTAGTTTTTGCGTGAAAGAGTAACAAACATACATCCATACATTCTTACAAACTTTCGCGTATATAATATTAACAGTACCATAGTTTTAACCACTAATTACATGATCCGTACCGTCAGCTTCATAAATGCCAATGACATTCAATTTTTAAATTTTATTGTTGACATAATGACTTGGGAGTTGGAAATGATTTAATTCCTGTTAAGTAAGTAAAGTGGAAAATACAAATTAATATTATTACTTATATATTAGTTATTATAATATATTGTATTTTCCAAAAGGATAATGTCAGGAATACCCTTTATTATTGTAGATATTTATATTTAACTAGGTCATGTTACGAGCCAGATAGATTCGTCGGTTTTTTAGAAATCTATTATTATTTTCGCTTCGCACGGGTAATAATAAGTTTCCATAGGGATGCCGTAATATTTTATCAATAAAATATAGCATACGTTACCCGCTGATAATATAGCTTTCTAATGTAAAATTTTAAACATAAGCTGAAAAATTTACTTATAAACAAAGTGTATTATAATAGGTATTTCATACTTACTTATCATACTTCTTAAATGACAAATTGTGAATTCACTTTAAATTATGTATTATTATAAGTTCATACGCTATATTATATTTTGACTATTATTTTTGACATACTTACAAATTTTGACTTGTACCTTATTTTCTATTGCTTTGAAATTGTTTTTTCTTTTTAGTGCTCAATATTATTATTTTAATTTATTAGATATTGACATAATAATAATGTACCTCTAATTTGTAATGCATGAAATTGTAATGAATCATATTATTGATATTATTTTGTATGCTGCAAAGGCCAAACATGATGAAGCTAATATAGTTTACTGTACATCCTGCATATATAATTATGTAATACTCATGTTTTACAAATAAACTATTGATTGATTGGTTGATTGAATGGTGTGGTATTTAAAAATCGGTCAAATAGTTCTTCAAAAATACAAAAAATCTAATGTTTCCTTTTTAAAATCCTTACTAATATTATATGATGAAATTTGGCACGGACATAGATTATTAATTGTCTGGAATAACACATAGACTACTTTTTACAAACAAAACTGAACGCCGTTCATTATAAAGGATTTTTTAATATACTAGTTGGGTGGCAATCAAACCCACCTAATATTAAGCAGTTACCGTAGCCAATATACGCTTGCAATACTTCTTCTTCTTCTTATCGTTTGGTTTGTAGCCAACCTGAGCCTCTAGACAAGTGGCATAAGCCATAGTCGAATCGAAAAGTCAAAAAAGAAAATGTATGGGATTTGACGTAAGTTTACGACATTAAATCGTAGACTCACGTCAAATTCCATACATTTTATTTTTTGACTTTTCGTTTCGACTATCACTTATGCCACTTGTCTAGAGGCTCTGGTGACAGAGTTATTTAGATCGCCCATGTGTAGGCCTCTTTTGCAATACTAGAAATATCACTTGCGTGTTGCCGACCCAAATATGAATACCAGGGTTGTATGATGGAATTTCCCTAGTATAGGAAAATGTTTAGTTGTAAACGTATCCCTAAATGAGCTCTGGAAACCTGTACTCACACACAGGAACACAACTATACCGCTGTGTGTAGTTATTTTGGCTGTGGTATTTTGTAAGGTAGAGGTCCTTCCCCAGTTGGGGTTGCTCGCTAGTATAGTGCCCTACCTCTCTTAAAAACTAGGCAAGCAAAGCTAGCAAAGGTAGTCGTAGCTTATCTTACTTTAATTTTAATATCATTGGCGATAGCAGTGATTTTTCCAGGATAAAAAGTACCCTTTGTGCTGTGCTTGTGCTTATTCCAGACTGAAAACTATCTCTCTGCCAAATTACATCCAAATCGGGGCGTGCCGGTAGGAATATTATGTAGGTACTCATACCACGTGCACACTACTATAAACTACTATAAAATTGTCGACGATGACGAATACCAGTTTACATTAATTCTGTGGGTGTGTACGTCTAGTCACGTATGAGATTGGTCTTTTCCGATTTAGCTTTTCCTTATGCTTGTAGACTACCTAAACATGTTGCAGAATGAAACTATTTAGGAAATCCCATTTTTTTTCGTTCCAGTGACTAAGGCTTGTGAAGTATATTTTGTTTAATTTACTTATCAAAATTTCCTTTTTAAAAATTCAATTTAATGGAGATTTAGACAATGGATTATAAGACCTCTTTCTACCGCATGATAGATGAGAGAAGATCCAGTGTCCAGCAGTGGGATATAATATGGGTTGCTATGTTATTTAACCAATAAAAAATTCAACGCTTGATTACATTCATAAAGATTTATAAAATCACGCGCTGTATATTCGCTTTGGTGTATAGTGGCAAAGCTGTTATTTTTGTAAGTCGTACGATAACGTTCGTATAGCGTTTTATTTTCTATAACAATTTGAAATTCATAAGATTTTAAGATAGTGTAACTACAGTCTAAGGATCTCTTTTATGAAAAGTTATGAGTTCTTTGCACTATGATATAACGCTGTAGTCTAAACTTATATACCTATATATTTTGTTTGTTTGTAACAATTTAATTTAAAAACTACTTGACCGATTTATTTCATCATTAGAAAGCTACTAGCTATATTTTATTTAAAAAAAATAAGGGACCTCTACGAATCCTTACTAATATTATAAATGTGAAAGTTTGTAAGAATGGATGGATGGATGTTTGTTACTCTTTCACTTAAAAACTACTGAACGGATTTGGATGAAATTTGGCACACAGATAGATTATGGTCTGGAATAACACATAGGCTACTTTTTGCAGCGATAACCGACATCCATGCGGGCGGAGCCGCGGGCAACAGCTAGTACTACATAAATGACCAGTAATGTCCACCCGTGCGAAACCGGGACGTGCCGCTAGTGTGGTATACAATTAAGTTTTACTTTATACAAAAATAAGACAGCAAATCTTTTATAACAATAAGAAAATAATCATAATTACGATTGATTAATGTCATGTTCTAATAAAGCTATAAATTGACATATAAATAGCCATTGGTATATTAACACACAATACTGTAATTATCCACTTAAATAAGTACTGACAAAACAATGCTTCGGAATCTTTTAATTGATGAAAATTTACGAAAGTACGTATTTAATTGTCAAGCTGTCTTGCGATAGCTTTTTGTCAATTTTGTAATTAACATGTCATGAGTTCAGTGAGGAACGAAGGATGTATAATTAGGCCAGCTATCGATGACAAGGCCAACTCATATAAGGACTTACTACTTTCAGAAGAAAAAGTTGTTCAAGAGCCTCGTTTGGATGGCACATCGATCACTAAAAAGGTAAGACAGTACTCAGGCAAATACTCAAGGTTCTTCAAGAAAGGAGTTATAATTTTTTAAAAGTGTCGGCAACGCGTAAGTGACACCCCTGGTGTTGCAAACGTCCATAGGCTACGGTAACTGCTTACCAACAGGCGGGCCTTACGCTTGTTTGTCACCCTAGTAACAAAAAAAAACATATAAATATTGTATAATCATTACGATAAAATAAGAGCAGTTTGTATGATGACCTCATATGACTATATTTGATGTCTAATTGCCTGTACGAACGAACTCTTCAAGGTTGCATATACCTAGTATCTACGTATAATTAAAATAGTAATGGCAATGTTGTAGGCGTCAATAGGCAATAATATTCATTAGTTTTGGTCTAGAATGTTTAGGCAGTAGCCATTTATGTCCTTTTAATCAAATTTCTGTAACGGTGGCAAATCTGGACGGAGACTAGTAATGCTAATGCTAAAAATAATGCTTTACGCGTACCACCCGGACCAGGGAAGCGAAGCAGATATGTCGGATTCTCCGGCCTAACATGGTAGGCGGCCGGAATACCGACTCAAACCCCCCTGAGCACCTACACCCGTCTTCACGGGTGGACCAGTGGTCCAACCAGCGACTCGATGCCCCGACCTCTCACCCGCAAGCAGAACTGATAAATATACTTATATATTTTTCGATAATAATAAGTATAAGTAGATAATATAAAAGACACCCAGACATAGAACCAACAACCGTGCTCATCACACAAAGATTTGTCCTGGGTGAGAATTGAACCCACGATCTCCAGCTTAACAGTCAGAGTCACTAACCACTAGACCAACAGGCCAGTGGGTATTACATTGTATAAGTGTGTGTGCAACCACAGGTACAATCAGCCACGACTGGCGACAGATCAGAGCGATCAGGCGTAGGACCAACGGCTTTATGTCCTTTCCAAGGCACGTCTTTGTTAAGATTATCCACGGAATTCGGTTCGGTTGAATTATATTAATAGGTTATAAAATAAATAAAATAATATAACACCTTATAAAATAAAAATGTATTAATTTATTATAAAGCTCAGTAGGTAAAAAAACATAATAATGGTGTATTTTCCTCGGGATTTTCCACTGCAAACAGAAATATATTGTGTGCAAAACAATTGAATCATTAATAATATTATATAAAATTGAATGCACTATGACATATACATATTGTAAATATGACGCTAATAGGACAAAGAATATCCATATTATATAATAGGTACATGGGTATAGTTTATTTATTAATTAATTATATGCCATACAAAAATAATTCTACGTAGGTATATTATAAACGCGAACGTTTGTAAATTTTATTATTTACTATTATTTTAATTTTGCATATTATAGCTAAGGAACATCTCGATTATGCCAACTTTCAAACAAAAAAAAACGTATCAAAATCCGGGCTTTTTGTATATTATGTGGATAATTCCACATAGATAGGAATTGTAGACACGTTTTTTTTTTTTTTTTTTTTTATACTACTTGTGTGGCAAACAAGCATACGGCCCGCCTGATGTTAAGCAGTATCCGTAGCCTATAGACGCTTGCATTACCAGAGATATCACTTGCGTGTTGCCAACCCATTTTTATACACCAGGGCTTTAAGATGGAAGTAACCCTGGGATAGGAATACGTTAGTTTCAAAACGCATTCCTAAATGAGCGCTGGAGACCTGTACTCACACACAGGAACACAACTACACCGCTGTGTGTAGTCATTTGGCTGTGGTCTTCTGTAAGGTGGAGGTCCTTCCCCAGTCGGGTTGCCCGCTAGTATGGTGCCCTACCTCTCTTAAAACTTATAACACCCCTCTTTTTGGGTGGGGAGTTCAAAACTGACATAGTTTTTAACGAGTTATAGGTCGTTTCGCCCGCACTCATTTCACTCTGTCATCAGGTTAGCCACTAACCAAACAATAGTAAGAAGTGAACGAAAACATGAGAATATTATTTTACATTTTGTGCGAATCAATGAACAACGTGAATGCAATTTAAAAGGATGGTCTACATCGAAAAGCATGTTAAAAAGAGTTATAGGTGGTTTCGCCCGCCATTTGTTCGCCCGAGCGGGCCAAACGACCAAATTACAAAATTTATAATATTTGATTGGGCGATTCGCCCGATGGAGGTTTTATTACTTTTCATGTACAGAAAGATTTTGATGCTGTTGGGCGAAACTACCAATCAAATATTATAAATATTGTAACTTGGTCGTTTGGCCCGTTCGTTACATTGCATTCACGTTGTTCATTGCTTCACACAAAATGTAAAAAAATATTTTTATATTTTCGTACACTTCTTCTTCTTATCGGTTGGTCGGTGGCTAATCTGGTGACAGAGTTATTTAGATCGGCCATATTTAGGGTTCTGTTGTGATATAACGACTATTAGAACACGAAATTACGGCATTATTTAGTGCCATTGCAGCCAAGAAGTCACCTATACAAAAAACTGATAAAAAACATTATGCACATTTGTAAACAGCCTAAACTTAAAAAGGAATAATAACATAGCAAATATGTAGTTTTTTTATACTATCAAGGAGGCAAACAAGCATACGGCCCGCCTGATGGTAAGCAGCAATGCAAGTAATTCAACAATAGGGGTATAACTCGGGCGCTGCCGACCCTTTAAAACCATGTTTTTTATAGCAAAAATTGAGTAATATGTTTCGTTCACCGTTTTTTATTCTGTTATTGTTATAATTTGTTAAAATACAAGATATTTTGACTCATTACTTGTAGAATTATGAAAGCACAGAGAATGGCAGACGGAATAATAAGTGCCTACGTGAAATATATTTTTTTCAAAAAGCGTTTCAACTTTAACGAATTTAATCAGCAAAAAATGTCTCTTCGGGATACTTCGGCACTTCCCCACTTTAGTAGGCTCACGACGACATAAACAAGATGAACAGGTCCTCAGTACTTACCTGATGTTTGAACTTTCTTTAAAAGTATAACGCTTATGTACGAAAAAAGCTTATCTTGACTTATTCAAACAAATGTTTTAAGATTTTCCTTTGATGAGTTTCATAAGTTAAGAGTGTTTTAGGGTGGTTGTGTTAACTATGTGTAAAAATGTGTATATTTTCATATTTTTTTTAAATTGTCTAATTTTTTACCTAACATCACCAATTATCTCCATCTTGACATTTTTTGGGCACTATCCTTACTAATATTATAAATGTGAAAGTTTGTAGAATGGATGGATGGATGGATGTTTGTTACTCTTTCACGTAAACACTACTGAACGGATTTGGATGAAATTTGGCACACAGATAGATTATGGTCTGGAATAACACATATGCTACTTGCAGCGATAACCGACGAATCCACGCGGGCGGAGCCGCGGGCAACAGCTAGTTAAATATGTTTTAAAATTAGAAGCTAACAAAAAAAAATAACAGAGCTGCTAGCTCACTACACTGATGCTGATATTATAGAGATAAGCTAACCTCATTATGAGTGGCGTTCAGTTTTGTTACCATGTTTTGCTGCGTATTTGCTTATTGATTTCAAGTATGAATGCGATAGATAATATGCAATGTAATGATACAGATAGAGATATATATATGATGATACTAGCTGTTGCCCGCGGCTCCGCCCGCGTGGATGTCGGTTATCGCTGTAAAAATGTAGCGTAGTAGCTATGTGTTATTCCAGACCATAATCTATCTCAGTGCCAATTTCATCTAGATCCGTTCAGTAGTTTTTACATGAAAGAGTAACAAACATCCATCCATCCATACTTAAAAACTAGTAGGATGATAGATGAAATTTAGCTAGTTAGCTACTGTTGATGACAACAGTTGCCGCGCGTTAGTGTGATATCTACGTGTTTCTTATTGTAATATCGCTGCGATATAGAATCATACTACTGATACCGAAATTTACGGAAATTATGGTTTTATTAATCCACGCATGCTCCAAACAGCATCTAACTAAGTTTCTACCTAGTTAGTACTGTTTGGAGAATACCATTAATGCAAGCAAGCCCGGCAGGGAAAGGACCCTTTGTCTTATATATAGGATGCCACAGCTAAATAACTTCATACAGTAATATAGTTGTATTCTAGTGCCCGAGTCTACAGCGCCTCAGTGCTAATAATATGAGGATGCGTTTCTTAAAAAAACTATTCTAATATTATATTTCTATTTTAATACTCTATTGCAAGTTTTTCGAATAGCAAAAACAGCCTAGTCCCGGGCATCATTACTGTAGCCTATGAACGCTTGCAATACTAGAATACTAGGAACTCAGTACTCACGTGTTGTCGACTCAAAAAAAATGTGTTATAGGTAACCCTTGGATAGGAAAACGTTTTTTTAATAAAAACGCTTAAGTATGCGTTTTTGGCTGCAGTCTTTTGTGACGTGGTGTTCCTTTCTTTGTTGGGCTCGCCATACATATCGTATCGAGCCCTACCTTTCTCAATCTTATACAAAATAAGTTGTACAACAAGTAATATGGATGCAACCTTAAGACCCATCCATACAAGTTTTGAAGGGCAACTCTCTTGCTATCCTTGTCTAACTCGCGGAGAAAAGTAGTGATAGCATAATAAATATAACCTTGCAAAACTTGTATTTAAATTGTCACCGTAACTAAGTTGAGAGTAATAATATTGCTGTTATTTGTTTAAATGTTGTTTATTTCATTATGGTAATATACAGTAGCCAAGTGGAAACTATCCTAGAATTAGGGCTTCATCGTTCGTATAACATCTGCAACATCTGAGCCGCCACACTGAAACAAACAAACACATTAATTCGTTTTTAATCTTCCTTCTTTATATAAAAGGTTCTTCTTTAATATTCCGGAATAATCTATGAGAAGTTTTACAAACAAATTACGGTTAGGAATACCATGACTTGGATTTATGAGGCTTAAATAATATTTTGTTTCGTGTGAGAATCAAACCCACAAAACGCAGCGCCCTGATAAATGGCAAGGTAGGTAACCAACTGTAGTTTTCAAGTTACATCTAGAAAATCTGCCAATTTTGGCGGAACTCGATAAATGAAAAATCGTCTTTTTCGTCTGTCTAACTTTATCCAATAAGCTATTTTTTACCGAGGAACACCATCTAATGACCACAGTACACCAGTTTGCCGCGGCACACGCTTTGCGTAACACTGCACTAAGCCACTCGTACTATCACAGTTTATAACAGCAACCTATATATGGCCCACTGCTGGGCATGAGTCTCCTGTCCTGTATCAAGAGAGATAGAGGGTTTAGGCCTTAATTCACATACGATTGTCTAATGCGGGTTGGAGAATCAGACATGACATGTAATTATTTTTTTTTCTCTGTCATGTAGGTTTCTTTGCAATGTTTTCCTTCACTGTTAGCAGATGGCAAATCATATAATTTGTACATATAAATTCCACAAAGTGAAATTTACATTGGTACTGCCAGCTAGGTTCGAACCCACCCCTTACTATACATTTGTTGAAAACGAGTAGAATTTAGTAACATAAAAATATAACTAGACTAGCTGTTGCCCGCGACTCCGCCTGCGTGGATGTCGGTTATCGCTGTAAAAAGTAGCCTATGTGTTATTCCAGACCATAATCTATCGCTGTGCTCAATTTGATCCAGATCCGTTCAGTAGTGTTTACGTGAAAGAGTAACAAACATCACCATCATCACTTACAAACTTTCACATTTATAATATTAGTAAGGATAAGCATTATCAGTGCACAAGTATAGTAGCAGTCTGACATTTTTCTCAGGCGTTTCTTAGATTGTGTAAGCGCCCGCTAGAAATGATTAGCACGATTATGAGGAAAACGGAAAAATACTAGATTTACGATTTATTTACGATTAACAACTATTTTGATTCTCGGCATGACATTGCTATGATTTGTTACTGTTTATCCAAATTATTATACTTTTAAATGTACTTAACTCAGCGATTACTTTTTATTCTACTGTAAAAATAAGCGTAGGTACGGCCCACCTGACGGTAAACGGTTACCGAAAATTATAGATGCTTACAATAATTAGAGCATTACCCGCGCGTTGCTTAACCTACATAATTTGTAACACCAGAGTACCTAGTGGGTTATTATAATAATTATGGATTAAGAAATGCCTTCCATAAAATATGAAATTAAAATAAATTATTAAATAATCTACATTACATCGCCAAAAGTGTTGCCAGATCTAGGTTGCCTTTTGGTACAATAAGCATATTTGATAATCGCGACCACAATAAAATTGTTGTATAGATTTTGATTTTGGCTTGGCTCAATTATTACGATAGAAATAATGTTTAAAGACTTAAATGAAAAATTATGATTATTCATGTCCTACGTTATGGTAGGCAAAAATGTGCCTCCGAACACAAAGCCTAGTATAATCTACTATATTTTGTGAACAGTATTAGGTAGCAATCAATAAATGGTAAGCAAATTGCTAGTAAATACCTAGCCGAATAAAAATAAATCTAAAAATATAAAAAAATAGTGGCCCGCCCCGACTTCGCCCGGGTTAAACTATTTTGAGCTCACCTTTTTTCTCACTAGCCTTGTTTTGCGAGGTACTTAACACAAACAAATCACAGGTACAAGCTACACCTAGACAAGGAACAAACATTTATGGATCGCACAACATTTTGCCCCGTGTGGTAATCGCGCGCACCATACTCGGCAACACATTCCTCGCAATCTTCACAATTGGGACATATTTATCCAAAATCTGGCAACACTAAAATTCAAGTATTGTTTCAACTAATGATGCGTTGTTAAATAATTTTATTCATACATCAATTAATTTCGAATATACAGAATATTGAAATTGTTACATCAAAAAAATATTTGTCTGTTAAAAGTAAAGTCTTATTCTCACTTTAAGATTTAATAATACTTACTTTAGAATATTTTAACTATCTAGAGGTCGCCCAGTGGTTCAAATTCGACTTTGTTTTCTGCACTCCTTCTCCGTATAAACTTTAACTAGGTATGCCAAATCTAACTTTCCTCCATGCGCGCAACGTAAGTTTTTCCTTCACGTATATAGATTATAATTTTATATATATTTATATTATAGGGAAACTATACTAGTTATATTTACTAAGCAGTTGTAACCTGTAAACGCTTAGAAAACCTTCGCCACCACTCGCACGTTGCCTAGTCAAAAAAGTATACAGGCAGTTCAACAATTTACAAGCAATTCAATGCTTGTAACTATAGCGTTTTAATTTGAAACGCTAGGAAAATTCACACATTACCTACTACAGAACACATAAGTACCTACATAGTACCGGCAGGGATCGAGCTTTGTGTGATCTCCTAGTAAATGGAATTTTTAAAAAAACCTTTATATGAAGACAAAAGAGATAGGGCACCATATTAGCGAGCAAGCTCGACTGGGGAAGAACCTCCACCTTACAGAAGACCACAGCCAAATAACTACACACAGCGGTGTAGTTGTGTTTCTGTATGTGAGTACAGGTCTCCAGCGCTCATTTAGAGATGCGTTTTGAAAGAAACGCAACGCCTGGCATAGGAATACTATGCCAGGGTTACTTCCATCTTAAAGCCCTGGTGTAAAAAAATGGGTTGGCAATACGGTAGTGATACCTCTGGTAACTCTGGTCTCTGGAGCGTTTTTCAATAGTCTGCAAGTGCTAATAAAATAACACCTGAATTAACAATGAATTAGATACCTACTTATTAAACAAAATATTTATTTGTTATTGCTATGTATCTACGCAATAGTACCTATTTAAATGTAAAAGTACCTATACCATTACAAAGTAATGACTTCAGGAAGAAATCCTATCCTAGGAACTATAATCGCTATACGTACAATATACTTATAGCATGTATATTTTAAAAGCGTAATGGGCTATCATATATACATCCTATAGTTCCTAGGATAGGATTTCCCGTTTTACAGCGTAATAATACATACTGGAACACCCTATTCCAGTGTGTGAACAATGTATGGGCGCTTGTCGACAAACTTTTGTTAGGTACATTATACCTATTATAGGAATGAATTTCCCACGTGTCATGTCGCTGTCTAGTCATTGATGACTGACATGCCAAGCCGATGGTATACAATTCGTACGTACTGTCCAAGTTGTATACCATCGGCAATTTGTAACGGGTCTGATTGGCAACTCTTTTGCAGAATACGGGACAATGAGACCAGAACGCCTCGGTGCGACTTTTGTAAGCGAAGCTAAATCTATTGTTTCGAATGTAGGAGTTAGAAGTAAATCGGAAAAGATCTTCTTTCTTAAACAAAGTTTCCATAGGCTGCGGTAACTGCTTAACATCAGGCGGGCCGTATTTTTATTTTTTTATACTACTAGGGTGGCAAACAAGCATCCGGCCCGCCATATTTGTTCTTTTTTTTCGTTTAAAAAGACAACTCCCGCTCTAGAGAACATGCTCTGTGTCGCAGGGGACTTTACAAACATACAATTAACGGACACAAATTTCACCCAGACTCAAAACAACTCTTTGTGGGTCACACAAAGTTTTGTTCTGAGTGGGAATCGAACCCGCACTCTCGTGCACAGCAAGCGCATACTGCGGCCATTGGACCACCAAGTCAGTCTTGCTTGTTTACCACCCACAGGATAGTATAAAAAAAAACAGAAAGGAAAAAGTACCATGGATATCAGTATTACAGGACCTGTGGTGTATTTGATTCCAGTAATGTACGAGTATATACATATATGTAGATATGGCAAAAACGCAGAAACACAGCATTTTTTTTGTTTCTAGTCAAGGTATTTTATCATTAATAATTTATGCCATCTACCGTTATCATTTTCTAATTTTCTCTGAACCCTACTGAAGGGTCTTCTTCAAATGTCAAGTGTGGCTCAAAGGACACCAAAAAATATTTCAGCAATTGAAATTAATTCTGCTAACAATATTTTAGAAAGTAATTGCTATAAATATTAAATGTAAAAATGTCCACTGCAGTGGTTTTACTCCGTAAAAGGCTATAAATATAAATTTCAAGTGATTTTCAACTTTGTTAGAGAGGATTTATGGCAGGATTTGGTTTAATTTGCGCAAAGGGCTTTCCTTAATTTCAATCAGTCGTTGAGCTCAGCCGGGATAACGCTGGACAGACATTGCCAAAATTAATCAAACAGAATATTTAGAATCTTACGTCATATATATTTGTATTTGAGCATAAGTAATTTTCATTTAGAAGCTTTACTTGATTAACTCTCTTCGTTAAATTAAGATGTACGAGTGCATGATAAGTACAGGTTCATACTTCGTCCAAAAGGAAATTATCTTCATTATCCTTCGTAGAAACAGGGACGGAGCTATACATGTTATATAGCTCCGTTCCTCTTTCTCGCTTGAACTACTTACGTTCTAACTTGTCATAGTATGGCCCCAGCTCAAAGTAAAAAAAACCTTAATATTTTAGTCAACTATTTAAACTTCCTGCACAAAGTTTTACAGAGACGGACTTAATGCCTCAGGCAAATATGGCCTATATTTGCTTGAGGCATTTAAGTCCGTCTTTCTCTCGAATACTTATAATATAATTCTCTTACATTTGACATTCGACAAAACATTTAATGGACAAAATGAGGATAACGCAAAAATATAATTGACAGTCAGGAAGGTGTCGATATTCATTATTGACACTTGCTGGTGTGTACCGATATTTAAAATGAAATAGTAGATTCGGGATTATAAATATGATTTACATTTATCTATTATTAATAACTCTTTTAACTTTGAAGTTCATCAGGCGCAGGCGGTTTGCTATCTGCAACTTGGTTTGACTTGCCTCTTATTAGTGACTCTGACTTCTAAGCTAGAGGAGAATGGTTCGATTCCCACATGGGAAAAAACTTTTTGTGATTCATAAATTTCTGAGTCTGGGCATAATTTGTATTGATATAATTTGTATTCGTGAATTGTACGTTTGTAAAGACTCCGCGTCTATGTGTCGCAGAGTTGTTCCGCTTGTTCAGGTAGTGCGGTGACTGTCTTTAAAAAAAACAAAACAAGAACTAAGTAGTAGGTATAAAAAAACTTAATTACGTAATTGTGATCCTTTATAATTTTAAACCAAGTGATATTATAAACTCGAAAGTTTGTTAGTATGTTTGTTACTTATAAAAATTAATTACTTTCAAATGTATGCATCCAAATAGAAACATAACATAACACAACAAACGTGGGTACGGGCAAAAGTTATGCATAGACCAGTTTAATGACTTGCTGACGCCTGCTATAGGAATTTATTTAAGTTGTAAAATGTTCAAATAACAAATAACCACGCGGACGAAGTCGCCCGCGCGGTTATTTGGAATAATTTCTCCGATTTTGCAACATATCTCACTACTGCTCTGCTCCTATTGATCATAGCGTGATGTTATATAGCCTTCCTGGATATCATTCACTATTCAACAAAAAAAAATTTTTCTAATCGAACCAGTAATTTCTGAGATTAGCGCGTTCAACCAAACAAACAAACTTTTCAACTTTATAATATTAGTATAGATTAGTCCTTGTTATTCGCATTCCAAATAAACTAAACATGACATGTGACAGTTTGTATTGTGTAAATTGCACTTTAGGACTTTTTCATTGAGATACAATATCTGTATATAATTTGCGACATATTTTTTCTATGTTACTTTCATGTTAGCTACAAAACGAGCCTATTCAAACGTTCAGATTGACGACCTTGGATCTCATTATTAAAAGAGCATTATTTATTCTATATTGACAAAAACTATCAAACAAGTTTTCAATATAGTTTAGCAAGGTTATATACTAGATATATTGTGATTATAGGTTCATTAAAACTTTGAGAGGTCTACAGGCCTTGCTATAAACTCCTTTGTTCATAACGGATAAATTCAAAAATGTCTTATACGATTTAGAAAAATATACTTATTTAATTTATTTTTATTTTTTTATAATTAGTTTTTAAAGTTTATTCACCAATTACATTTAGGTATTTTATATACATTTTAAAGCTACCTTTATCATCATCATCTCAGCCCGATAATGTCCACTGCTGAACATAGGCCTCCCTCATAAGACTCCACAATGGCCGATCTTGAGCTGCCTGCATCCAGTGCTATCCTGCAGCTCTGATGATGTCGTCTGTCCACCTAGTGGGAGGTCGTCCCACGCTGCGTTTTCCAGCACGTGGTCGCCACTCGAGAACCTTTCTTCCCCATCGGTTGTCGGTTCCCCGAGCGATGTGGCCTGCCCATTGCCACTTCAACTTGCTTACTGTAAGAGCTATGTCGGTAACCTTGGTTCGTCTGCGGATCTCCTCATTGCGGATTTTATCACGCAGCGAAACACCGAGCATAGCTCTTTCCATAGCTCGCTGAGCGACTCTGCTAATATATGTGTATAAGCAACCTTTATACATAAAACTAATTTAAACTTAAATACAAAAAAAGGAAAAACAAGATACAAACGAAGACTTTTGCTTAAACGTCGAAATATTCCTGCGGGAACGTGCTCAGAAGGCTGGCGGCATGCGGCATTGCCAAGTTGAATGGCAATGCTTATTCTATGTGCGAGAAACAAGCCAGCCTTCTGGATCAGTCGTTTTGCTAGTCTAGTTTCTTATTTAGTCGAAAAAAATAAAGACCCTACGAAATCTAATTAAATATCCATTCGGGGCGGGCTTCAATAATTTCATGTGCGATATATCCAACCATTTGTCCGTGTGGTGACGGATTAAGAATACAAATGTTTCCACCCCGTTCTATACCAAAGGGTGTCGTAAGAGTCGATTATGGGAGTAAGTCAGGTCTTCAATATCCACTGCAAGAGCGGGAAACCTCGAAACAAAACCCCATACCAACCCGTCTGGCCAACACGGTATAGTAGGCTAATATCCCTCCATATGTATGGAGGAGACCCGTGCCCAGCAGTGGGACGTTTATGGGTTGAGACGAACGATCCAACCATTACGTTCAACAATGAAAAAAGATAATATTTCAAATTTGCGTTGTTGTCAAACCGCAATGTCAAAGTCTTTTTAATAATTCTATTTATTACCAGTATTATGTAATATAATGGACGAATTTCTACAATTTTCCTGATTTATTCGAACGCGATTCTTACAGCAATTTATTTTATGTTTCCTTATATTGACATTGATAGTAGTTGAGATGATTCAATATTGGGTTTAGATTGGAATGTCTTCGGCTTGTGCGATGAACAGATCTAATCACTTATGAATACAAATAATATTTGGATTGTACAATACTTCTATACTTGGATAATCTATATAGGTATTACTTCCAAATAAGCTACATTCATACATTACTTTTAGTGTATAATAAGTTTTAAATAAAAAACAAATAAACTACATTGTTTATGTGTCAATAAATGCATTCTATTTTTTCATTTATTATTTATTATTTTGATAACTCTATTATATATTATACAAAAAAATGTATAAAGACAAACTTGCCTGAGGCATTCTCTACCATCCAACCCAAGGCGGTGCAGAGATGTCAAAGTTGGTGCAAAAAAAAAATATTGTGCTAAAAAGTTTTATCTAACCGCAAAGATTATTTTTTTATAATTTAATTTGTGTTTCTTTAACATCATCACCATCATATGAGACGATAGACAGCTGGTGGACATAGGCCTCCGCCAATAATTTCCACAGCACACGGTCTTAAGCTTGTCCATCACATACCTTCACAAGGTAGACATTTCGGAAAAAGCTAGTCCTTTGCCGCTACAAAACATTTAATTTAGCCTATTCCGTCATTCAATTTAAAATGTATCATCATATACATTACGACTCTGTCTGACTTCATAAGAATATTCAGGATTGTCATTCTTACCAATATGAAGTCACTTTAAATTACGACTGCCGTTTCATTTGTTTTAACTACAAGAATGTAATGCGAGCCACAAAATGATTTCATTGCGTCAATCTAAGTTGACAATAACAGACACCATAATTGAATGATTTAAATCTACTAACTAACAATTTTATTTGATGAACCAACGACCCAACATTTTTAAAGGCAAATTGTTATAATGAAGGTAATTGGAAAGCGGAAGATGTTCTTTTTTATCGTGAAGACACGGTTGTAAATTTTGATGATTATGCGCTCGACGTTCAATTTTCGCAAAGCTCTGATATAATTTTGCGCTAGCATGCGAAGTAGACAAGGGACAAAAGTTCTAATGAACTTAATAAATGTTGAAATTTTAAAATCATCACAATCATAATGGAAAATGATATGTCCGCAAATCCGTCTACTGTCAGATTTGCTGACTGAATGAACAGCTTATTGAGGAAATAACTAGCTAAAAAATAAATATTTTGTAGTCAGTACTTTCGATTGCCCAAAAATTGATGCTACCAACAGAATATAATCGTAAATAACGTAAAACAATTATTTTGACATTTTGACATTTGGCTACCAATATTGTATGCCCATACCTGGGCATTGTATTATTATAACTGTGATTTTATATGTAACCTATGATCCACAATAAATTAATTTGAATTTGAACAAAAACCCGTAAAAAGAATGTGATTCATTAAGCTCGTGTAATCAGTAACTGTAAGTGTTTATGTATATCTATACATACACTTACAGTATGACGCTGACATTTGACTCGACAAACCAATATGTTTATTTTCATTACGTTTATTTTATTATGTTTATTTTTCCCCACTGGCTACAGAAATAGATAGAGCCTTTACTATCATAACTCTAAAGCCCTACAAACTATGACTGTCTTTTTTACAATTTTTACCATGCATCCACAATATAACGTATTATACAGAAACATTATTTGTTTATAAATACAAAAAACACGTCGATTTGAAAGGTTTGTCACTGTTTCTTTTGGCACAAATTCAACCTTTTAATAACCTGTTGTGCTTTCAGAGAAAAATAGTAATGTCATAGCTTTGTAACATTATCAAAACGTATTATTTTTTTTAGAATCATACCGCTTAAGCATACCGCTTAAATTATTATACCATAACGTAAAACAAAATATTAGAATATTATAAACATATTTCAGCTACATAAATAACAAGATAGATAGTATATTCTTTATTGAGTAAACTTTCAACAAAACATAGGTACGACAGCATAATGAAGTAGTTTGAAACAGTACAACAGGCGCGGGTAGTGTTATCACTAAAAGCGATCTCTTCCAGACAAGCTACAAACATATTTCGAGTGGGACTAACACAACTACAAGAAGACAAGAAATACAATTTTGACACAGACGCAAAACATATTGAAATAACTTTGAAAGAACGTTGACGATGGCAAAAAAGGGGAACACATGACCAAATGAGAAGCCACAAACCTGTTCAAAAGTAAATTGGTTGCTCCCACAGCCGACAGTGATAAAGGATGGGAACACCATGGTGTTGCTAGCTGACGGTAAATTAAATCAACAGTTATATTTTACGATCTCAGTCATCACAAGATTTTCCCACAGGAAAAGTTAAACTTCCCCGTGTTGAAATAAAAGCACTCAAAACTTTTTATTTTCCCGTCGGACAAATCGAATCAGCTGTAGCGAATTTGTGGCAGAGCCGTTAAGAGATTCTTTTTGGACATATTTTAATGTTTGCCGGCTTGCCGAGTCAGTGAAGGCGGAAAAAAAGCGGAATTGTTTTGCGGTTTATGGTACTTGTTTTCAGTGTCAGTTGGATTTGCACCTTGAAGAAAGATGGCATTGATAAATTCTTAAATATTTTTCTTGCGGTTTTATTATTTATTGTTGTGTGAATCATATTATTTGGCAGCGGCGCCCCTCACACGAGAGAAAATAATATCCGATTCATTAAATAGGTTTTTCGAGTGTAACGTGTCAGTCATTTCAATGTTTAGAAAACATCTGAGTCGCGAATCAGGGAATCTAATCCGGGAATCGGTTAAAAATACACTTGTTATGAGTCCAGGTTGATTTGTGTTTTATAAATAAGTCAAATAAACCTATGATTTGGGTTATTGATAAAACTAATAAAACAGCTTAAAGAGGTATTATATTCCTTCGTTGGTGTTAAATATTTTGATTGCTGTAGAAAGTGATGTAGTTCTGTTTCTACGTGAGTCAGTGCAGCTGCTTTTTCATTATTTATGTACTAAAATGTATGCTCAGTACCTGTAAGATAGCTGATAACAATGCAGTTAATGTTTAGTAAACTGTGTCATGTTATCTTTCTAGTTCAAGGGAAATTGTTTTACTATAATCACTGTATGATTTGTTGACTAAAGTGTTGTAACATCAAAAGGCCGTAACAAATCTTATGATTCATCAAAACGTTAAAACAAAGAGCATCACTCCTTTTTGCTAGAAAAGGTGGTAGCAAACAAGCATACGGCCCGCCTGATGGTAACATTTACCGAAGCCTATGGATGCTTGTAATACTTAGAGCAACACTCGTATGTTGCTGAGCGAAAGCTTACGTCATAAAAATTCCCACCAAAAACCAAATAACTTTCTTTCAAAACAAAATTTTGTTTTAAAATGAACACTGGAGACTTGTCACACATAGGAACAGAACTACATCACAGTGTGTTATTCGGCTGTGGTCTTCTGTAAGGTGGAGTTCCTAGCATAGCCGCTGTTCGCTTGTATAGTCAGTCATTACCCTCAATTATCAGCTACAATAGAACTGGTTTACAACAAAACGAGTACCTACTTACAAACCATGCGTTTAAGTTGTAATTGCAAAATGACGATTCACAAACCACTAAATACTACTTGACATACATAAATAGCTTTATTTCGAATGTTACTATATTTTAGCACCATCTGGTTTTGACGACACTTATGCAAAGATGTGTACACATTATAGGTGACATTTTTTTTACAGAGGAGACATTATTGTAAGTACCTACCATGTAGTTTGATGCACAGCACACCAAAACACAAACTTTCATATTATTTTTTTTACTGATACTTTATCTTTAAACATTTTATCTTTAAATACTTAAATGCTTTTCTTTTTTTTCAGGTAAGTATTTTGCAACTTTTGTCAGATCGGGATTTCAAATCTTTGGAGATATTCAGTGAGTACAACAATTTTAGTTCATTAATATCTAAAATATTGTCGAGATATTCAGTAAGTTGTACAGAAAGAAGAATTCATTATTTCTACCTATTACTAGAATAACAACTGTGTGCTCTTTTCGGTCGGTTACGTCTTTGCCGTCATGTGTTTTCCTGCTTATATTTTCTTCGTTCTACGTCACGACTATCAATTGTACTTACTGATCCCCGGCGAGTTAACGTTCTTAGGTTCAGATAAAAAGAGTGTAACACGAGAACCCTAATAAAACATTAATATAGCTTTTAAAATACTCGCTATCATTTTCTATGTTCTTCGTTTTTTATGTAGTTCAATATAGATGAGATACAACATATTCTGTCAGGAAAAAATAAAATAAAGATCGTTAAATCAAGATCGTTAAATAAACATCTAACAAAGTTTCAGAAACTAGAATTGATTTGGCAGTTGTGGGAAAAGTATATTATTTCAGAAAGCGGGTGTCAGAGCATCTAGCTACTGATAATATCTAGTATATGTTTAGTAATTTATTTTAAATTAACTCTCTATGAAATATCTTTGAAAAACAAGTGTTATACTGAAAATGTTAAATAAGTTTATTTTTATAAATGCAAAGCAAACGGAATTTTTATTTTACTAAATTTATTTTAAAGTTGCTGATTTCATGGTATTTCCGTAAAGTATAAAATGGCTCCAATGTATACATAGCTTGAGATTTCAGTGTCAGCGTACCACTACAACAAATGTTTGAGTCAGCACAGACAAACAACAATAAACTTTAACTACCTCATATTAAGAGCACATATAGATAAGTAGTGTTGACAGTGTATACTAATCTATAGTCTTCATAAAATAAAAAGCCCGTTTTGACATTTCTCGTTGACGTTGTATAACTAACCTTGAATAAA
Source organism: Trisateles emortualis (assembly GCA_947095525.1). NCBI lineage: Eukaryota > Metazoa > Arthropoda > Insecta > Lepidoptera > Erebidae > Trisateles > Trisateles emortualis. The sequence continues at coordinate 14,676,836 of OX352735.1, read as the reverse complement.
CGTACTAACACAAAATTTTATACTTGCATTGTTATAAACAATTAATATTTAAATATTTGTAAACCAGGGCAATTAATGTAATTTATTTATTTGACAACATCTCTAGAGATAGCGCGATGAAAAATGTCAAAAAGGGCTTCTTATTTTGTGACGACTGTAAACTAAGTAAAACTGTTGACAAAAAAAGAAGAAGAAGTATATAGGTCCGACTAAATAAAATACATGTTGTTGTGTTGTTATTTTTTATTAGTTACTTATACACACTATTCCTAAAATACAGACTAGGAAACACTTATTTTGTTGCTCAGCTGCCAGTATTAAACAACTAAAAGATTTTCTGATTGTAAATGCTATATAAAATACAATTGTACATGTCAGCGTTTCTCAATATTTCATATACTAGATTTAGTAACTGTACTTATAATTTTGACATTTATATTTTCTATAAAAATATGAAAATATTAGAAGGGAAAATTTGTTTATTAGTGTGTGGCAAAATTAACAAATTATTTGGCAATAAATTATCCCAATATTATAATCTTCTATGGAAAATATGAATAGCAATTAAATTCAATTTTTTTTTTTTGTAATTCAAGTTGATAAAATATTGAAAACGACTGTAAAACTAAGTTACTAGTTTGAAATATACAACTGAAGTAAAAGTTTCCATGGCGTTATATTATATCATATTTTCATAGGTAAACATAATATATTACATACTACTGACTTCTCCAGTAAAAGTTTACCAAAAACAAACATATCACTTTTTTAGTTACAGCAAAAGATAATGATTGCATGTGTGGTGGGTTAGGTGGCCACCTCGCCACCAAAACCGCTTCAAGTTCTATTTCCACACGGAACATATACCAGTGCGACCCAAAAGTTCAGAGTCTAGGTGCCATTTGTGTCCAAAAAGTCACCTGTGACATAGGGCTTGTTTCCTAGGGCCTTTTTGTTATCTTAATAAAAAAATATGTATAATAATTAAAGTAATTATAAATTTCGTTAACTCATTTGATGGCCTTTTGCGCTTAGAAAATTTCGGAGGCCGGCACTCGTCAATCGAGTTACCGGGTATACCGTGGCCCGATATATTGATAATATGTAAAGATTCTACGTTTTTGAAGACTTAAGATTTCATATAAACCGTGTACACGAGCGTATGTTTTTGTTTAATTTAATAGGTGTTAAATACTCAGCTTTTAATCATGTAAATGACCGAAATATTTTGACATTAATTTAATAAATCATATAATAACAGAAAATAAGCAATGAGAAAAAATATATAGGTATGTGATGGAATTACAATTTGCCTATGTACTTTGATTTGTTTTTAAAACATTTATATAACAATACTAGTAATAATAAGAGTGAATGATTTGTTTGAAAGGAAAAATATGAATTATGTTACTATGTAGATCATATCTATTTTCGTTTATATACATAACTTCACGAACCTGAACCAATTTCTCATCCAACAAGAAAACATGTCTGTTTAATGTCCAATTGAAATAAAATTGTACCCGAAATAGATTTCGATTACATACCACAAACATTTAAATTATTGACCTAGTACTAATAGTTGCAACATTTAACAAGAAAGACTATCACAATAAATATTTAGCAGCACAACTAAATGCTTATACTAGATAGAGTTCAAATGTTAGTAAAAACAATTGTAAACAAATACAATTACAACAAAATATAGGACCACTGAAGCGGTATAAATACTGAAAATGATAACGATGTGTGTGACGGGAACTCACGGCATAGGAGAGTAGGATGATCTGAGTACTTCTAAAGCTTCATTAACAGAACCAGATTCACAAGCTTTGCCGTTATCAAACGCGCTTCCACATCCAAAAGTATTGAAGCAATGTTGTCGTTGTTTATCAGCACAGCAGGCTAGTATAGCAGCACTACACGCAATTGGAGGCCTGCCCACTGTTAAATTATCATCCAACTTTGGGGCCTGAGTCGTCTGCATGCTCTAAAAAGAAACAATAGATTTATTTCATCAGTATGTTTGTCTACGTCACCATTAATTAGTATAACGAACACGTTGATAAATGTTGTCATCTCAAAGAATTACCGGCTTGTGCATGAAATCAGAAAGTGGAAACTAGTAACGGGTAAATAGCTGGACTGTTGCGTGAATTTAATGCTCAAGTGATAGTCGAGACTCAATATAGGTAATTGTATCTACAATGTATGGTATCTCGAACAGTACACTAATTTCCGTGTAATAAGTAGGTATATTTATCTAGCAAGAAATTTGTACGTACTAGAAAATTGTATTGTAATAGGAAATTCTACTAATATTATAAATGCAAAAGTTTGTAAGTATGATGATTTGATGATGGATGTTACTCTTTCTCGTAAAAACTACTGAACGGATCTGGATGAAATTTGGCACAGAGATAGATTATGGTCTGGAATAATACATAGGCTACTTTTTACAGTGATAACCGACATCCACCCGGGCGGAGCCGCGGGCAACATCTAGTATGAAATAAATGTATAATTATAAGTATATAATATAGACTTGTTGAATAACTTGACAAGGAAGTAAAAAAAAAGGATTTTTCTTAAAATATTGCCATTATTGCTAAAATTTGGTTACAATTAGTTCAGAAACTTACATCTGATTGTTCGCTGCCATGTTCCACTTTAGGCGCAGGTCGTTTCATAGGTCGGTTTGGTTTGATCGGATCGAAAGAGATCGGTCTTGTCCCATCGTCTACTGGTTTATTTTCTTCCTCATTCATAACAAATCCCCAGTTTTGATTCGTATCTTCCATTTCAGGGAATCTACTGCTAATGTTTGGATTATTATTATTTGTATTCATGGGTACACAAGGAATATAATGAGGGACAGCGTAAGGTACAGGATATGGGATGTAAATTGGTTGGGGAGGTAGTGGTGGATGCTGTGGCTTTCTCACGTAAACTGAGATCTCTTCAAGCAGCTTGACGATTCTTGGTAACAGTTCCTGTTGACTGTAATCTCTTCTGTCTGGATAATATGGAGGTATTGTGGCTGGATAGTCATACCCATAATTCATTTGCCATCTTCTTCTCCTTTGATGACGTACTTCAGATCCATATTTCTTCGATCCTTCTTCTTCGGCCTCAGATATTGGATCTGTTTCTCGTCTTTCGGCAAAGCTCCTACAGTTAACTACAGCAATACATAGTAGCACACCGATTAGTAAAGCTAATGTGTCCATCTGTGAACAAAAAACATGAACGTCAGAAAACACAGTTACCTTCAACTCCATGCGGATGTGGACATATTTTTTTATTTCTTATTACTACGGTGGCAAAAAGCATGTACACCGTCCAATGATAAGCAGTTACCGTAGTCTATCACCGCTTGTTTCCGACCCAAAAACTTTTATCAGTGGGTTATGTGATATGGGCAACTGGTAATATGGTACAAGAGACACAGGAACCCCACTGTGAGTCGTAATTTGGCTATGATATCTTTCCCCAGCCAAGTTTCCTCACTTGTATAATGCCCTACACCTCTCTTCACATATTTTTGCAGCCCAAATCTCAATTCTTAAATAGATTTTTTAAAATATTGTATATCTGATAGCGATACTAGGTCATCCAGTACAGTCGAAGCAAATTACACGGTTAGATTTGAACGCACATACCTATATTGATAATACTGTTGTATTCTATTATGTTTTGTACATATGGCCATCAACACGGAGGCTGGAGATGTGACTACAACTATTCATTAGATAGGTACATGTTTGACATTGACTACCACACTGGTGTTGAATTTAAATTTATCTCGGAATAATACCGTTGACATTTATACTTGAACCAGAAGTTAAAGCCGGTTTATAGTTGCCAATATGGTACTCTTCTAGAAAAATATCAAAACGAGGAAATTTACGTATTTGATTCGTTAAATAATTATAAAGATCATTAACTAATGACAACTACCGGTTCAAAATGACTACTTAGAACAATTAATGAACCAATTTAATAGCTTCGATTTAATTACCTTTCCTAATGATACTTAGTTGTTGTGAAGACAATCGCATCCGAGAAATGATAAATCATGATATACGATTAAAACCGAACGAAGGCCGGTTACGGGAGGTATACAAAAAAAAGTAAAATTGTAAATCCGTTATCAGAGTGCATCGACACTGCCAACCACCCAATATTTTTTAACTTAACAATACTTGTAAAATCTATCAATAAAGAACTGATTAATGTAAAGCAATTATTTTGCATTACATATGTACATATATCACAAATTTTCACTCTCATACACTTAAAAAAATCCAATAAATAATCTGGTACAAAACTACACACCTTGAATTATATCGATGTACGCCAAATAAAAATAAAACAGGTATATTACGTCACTGCAACTAGTTTTGTACCTCAAACTATCAATAACATTGTCACCACTAATTGTTGTTTGTATAACAACATGTGCGTGTGTCTCACGCGACGGTTTAGTAAAGACTGGCGCGGCAAGCGCAGGCGACGACCGTGGCAATGAATGCTCAGGCGCACGCGTTGCCAATATTTAAGTAGTACAGTTTGTTTAGTACTAGGTTTTTATCCATTGATAAAGGTCTGACTAAACCTGTTGTATAACTCATATTACGTACCTTATGGAAATGGAAATATCTACGTGTTTTTGGTAATAGTACTATATTCCACGAACCGAACCAAGCGTTCATTCAATCTTTTTTTAGATTTACATCTGTGGTTTATACATATAAATCATGGTTACTATTTTGAAGATAAAGAATTTTTATATACTGTTTTAGCTAGACTAGAAGCAGCAGATATGAGCTATATACCTTGTTTGATATATTTAATAAAAAAAAAAATACAAGATAACCAAGAAGTTAAAATACGTTATTGTCGTACCAAAATCTAAAATTGAATTAAATTAAATCAAATTATTTTAGAACATATTGAGAACCCATATCTCTTAAATTAATTCTAAAGGCAGGAGTGAACCACCAATCCGCATTAGGCATGTATGTGAAAACAAAAACCTAGGTAAATCCACTTAGCACTCTTGGTAGAGGAAAAGAAACCCGTGCCCAGTAGTGGAACATATGGGTTGCTATTGTTGCTATAAGAACAACAAAAAATAAAAATATAAAAATACAAGTAAGTTTTATTTTAATGTATGCCACATTTTTTTATACTACCAAGGAGGCAAACAAGCATACGGCCCGCCTGATGGTAAGCAGTTACCGTAGCCTATGGACGCTTGCAACACCAGGGGTATCACTCGCGCGTTGCCGACCCTTTAGAAACCTTATAACTCCTTTCTTGAAGAACCCCATGCTATTGTTGATTATTATTGCTTTTTTTCTTTAAACAACAATTTTATGCCTGACTCTTTCGATCATGTATAACATAATTTTATAAATAATTTATAATTTAAAATACATTGTGTATTTGATTGAAGCTTATCCTATAACATAGCCATAGTAAATTTTGTAGGAAAAACAATTTATCGCAGATTAAAAACAATACGATCGATGGAATTACATTTGCGATGAAACAGAGATGAGTGTTTTATATATTTTTGTATATTATCTAAACGCAGTTTAGTTAAGTTACGTCAACACATATTGTGTAAAAATTATGATAATTAAATGTACAAGATTAGGAAGTGAGTTTATTAGAGCGAGATTGTTTTTACCTATATGTGCTTGTGAGGCACGAGGATCAAGTTAATGTTATAATAACTTTGTTGCCAAGTAGAGAAGTAACCGAATTATTACTATTAATTTCACTTTTTGGAATTTATATACATACCTACTAATCAAATTATTTACCATCTGCTAAAGATGAGTGAAAATATCGTGAGAAAACCCACCGAGGATAAGGACCTGATCCATCTCTTCTTTCCTATTAGAGGAGAGGAGACGCGTGCCCGGCAGAGGCACATATGTATATGGCACATACATAAATACATATCATCACGCCCGTCTCGCATTGGGGTAGGCAGAGACTATGCTATGCCAATTGCCTCGATCCAAACATACTTATTTCGCTTTTCCTACATTTATCAATAATACAAATAAAACATACCTTTTTGGCAAAAGAAAATCTTTTAAAGAGTCTTTTATTAGGTATGCAAGTTTAAACTAATACTAACTAATAAATAGTAAACCAAAACAATTTATTTTTATTTCTCCCCAAACTAAATTGAATTTTGTTACATATTTTGATGATGCAACCTATATAATAAAAATATAAATTTTGCCACTAGTAATAAAATAACAACTGTGAATACACATGTATACTTATTCATATCTACTTTTTACCAAAACCAGACAAAGTTTGCAATGTATTGATTGTTTATGTAATAGTTTACTAGTTGTTGAAGAGCTTAATAATTATAATATCTTGGGACAACTCAGACACAGATTCACATTCTGATTTTAACTAGGCAGATGCCTGTACTATGACAATCTTATGACTGGTAAGCATAATTATTTAATCCCGTAGAATTGTATGCGTGGCTTCATCCGCGAGTATAATCCTACAGGAACTGTATTTTCCCGGCAGGGGTATTCCGTAAGAGCAAAAACCGAGCCACCGCAAATATCGAGCAAAATGTGGCTGTCAGATTGAAAATCGGTATTCCGTAAGCTAATAAAAACCGAGCGTTTTTGACGTTTAGTCAATCGATTGTGCCGTCACCGAGCAATCACAACTGTCAGTTTGCCATCGCTGTTTCTTAGAGAATCAGCCGGCGGGTTAAAAGGTATCTCTGTGCCAATTTTAATTTCATTCAGATCTGTTCAGCCGTTTTGACGTGATTGAGTGACAAATATTCATCATCATCATTTCAGCCAAAATACGTCCACTGCTGGACATAGGCCTCCCCCAAGGTTTCATTCATATATCCATCCAATCTTTCGGATTTATAATATTAGTATAGATAAATTTGGGGCTCGTAGCACAGCTCGTAGCTAAGCTAAAACATAGATCAGCAACGATAAACAAGCTTGCCGCAGTCGGTCCATAGATAGGTGACCATTTTCTAAAAACATAGTATGATCCCTCAGTGCCTCAGAAAGGAGGTAAAGCCGTTGGTCCTGCGCCTGATCTCTCTTCGGTCGTGTCGGATTGCCGTCACATCGGACTATGAGAGTGAAGAAATAGATTTTGTCTTAGTGTTTGTGCACACACTTGTTCACTATAATATGTCCTGCGTTGTTGGCTAACATAATCTCCGTTAAGATTGGACTGTGGAATCGAACCAACATCCTCCGACTTAGTCAGGGTTACTAACCATGAGACATCAGGCCAAGTAAAATAAATAAGGCAGCTTTAAAACCTAGTTATACCTAAAAAAAATATATTACACGCCACACTATTCAGTCAATCATAAAAATAGAACGTGTGTACAACTCGAGTTGGCACTCACCCATTAGTGTGTGGGTTTTCCATCCCATTTCCTATTAAGCGCAATGATTTAATACCGCATTTCCTCATTCAGGATTAGTTTAAGATCATTGGGATGGTCAATGAACTTCACATTAGATATATACATAACAGATAGTCATGATCAATGTATCTTGTCTTCCAATGTACTTAACCATGTCCCACCTCACATCGTGACCTATCCTAACACCCAGGAGGACTTAATGGATGCCTCTGACAATGCAGTCATTGTGTTTTGGGAAGCAACAATATGAATTCTAATTAAGTATGTCGGCCGTCGAAACGCTCACAAGCAGAAGACGTACTTTTAAATGTGAAAACGTCACAAATGTTAGCAAAGTTAGCCGACTTGGGAAGGACTTTTATATTACTGAAGACGACAGTCAACTAACTGGTCTTTTGTTCCTGTGCGTGAGAACAGCTCCAGAGCTTATTTAGGAATGCGGTTTTAATGAAGCGTTTTTTTCTATCTCATGAATATCCCGTCACAAAGCCCCAGTGTAACAAATTTTTGGATAGGCGACACGCGACTAATGCCTTAGGCATTAATATACAAAAAACCCATAGGCTACCAAAACGCTATAGGTTACCATCAGGTAGGCCGTATGCATGATTGCCCTTTCTGCCACTACTCCTAGTGCGTCCAACACTGTGTGTGGCCGTTGGCCACTTGACCAACGAAACTGTTAACGAAAAAGAAACAATAAAAAAGATATTAAAAATTTGAATTTTTACATTCATTATTTCGCCATTCATGCAATAATATTTCTGCCAAAAGCGTTTGCATACTCTAAAGCTATTTCTAATCATCATCAAGGTTTCCGTATAATTAAAATCAAATGTTTACCAACAGTAGATGTGGCAACAGCTACCTAACTATAATATACAAGCAAACTACACATACAATCGGCTGAATACTGACCTCGGTATGGTCGCAGTCAGAATTAATGACTCGTAAAAGCTCACTTCGAACTTAGTCATTGCTAAATTAGCCGAGAGCGGGAATACCGTCTGGATGCGAATTTATTTTGGACTTTACTTCTATTTTTAGTAGTCTTAAGACAGTTATCGATATCACAAGGCTGTATAGCCATGTTTAGTTATACTATTGCATTAGATTTTCACCTGCAATAATTGTATAAGGGAAGATGTAAATAAATCAATAAATAATCTTGGGATCAGCTGACCATGTGCCATCTGATCCCGAAGCCAAGCATGTACTGTGGCAACCAGACATCTGGTAACTATATAAATCTTAATATATATATTTCTTGTGTGCGTGTGTATGTGACTGAACTCCTCCTAGACGGGTGGACCGATTTTGATGAAATTTTGTGTGTGTGTTCGGGTAGGGCCCTGGATGGTTTAGATTCACAATTGGACCCGGTAGGTGGCGCTGCTGTCGGTATTTCAGCTTTTTCCGGCAGGACGACGTCTGCCAGGTCCACTAGTATATTTCTAAATACATATTATAAAAATAATTATATCCAGACACAAAACAAATGATCAAAAGATGTCTTGCGTGGGAATCGAACCCACGAACTCCAGCTTACTCGTAGCAGTCAGGGTCACTTATCACAAGACTTAGTCTACATAAGACATGTTTTTTTTTCTTTTTTAAAAAGACATATCTCGCACTAGAGAATCAGCTCTGTGTCACAGGAACTTTACAAATATACAAATAACGGACACAAATTACACCCAGACTCAGAACAAATCATCGCGGGTCACACAAAGTTGTGTACTGTGTGGGAATCGAACCCACAACCTCGTGCACAGCCGGCGCATACTGCGACCACTGAACCATCTAGACAGTCTTATTACATAATTATATTGCATGTTTACTTTTTTTGAACATAGAACGTGCACTTTAGTCATGCAGCCAGGGTTTACCAGAGTCATTTCACACGTCATTAATATTAGTACAGCAATTTTCAAATTTGCTACGCTATAGTGACATGGCATACATATAGGTTGTATGAGTCATCTACCCACACCGTGTGTAGTCATAAGGTCCCTACCCATTTAAACGAATCACGACGCACTAAACACTACAAACTTATCAGCCAATTTTATCGGAAATAAAAAAGTTTCATTCATATCTCTTCCTAATGTCGGGTTTTATCCCTGAGTCATATAGAGTTAGGTACTACCTACATCAATTAAACATTTTATCGATTTTCCGATTTCCTAATAAGGTATATACCTCAATCTTTTAGCATAAATCAAGTATTTCATCAACTCGCTGAAGAAACCCGCAAAATTTAGCGGGTTGGCCCCTTTCGATTTTACCTATATTTGTTAACGCCAACTTCTGACATAACATATAATCTAGGCCTAAACAAAAAAAAAACTAAATGAACATTCCAATGCTGCAATCGGGTTAAAAAATTTAATTTTGATTTTGTTATTTTGTATTATAAACAAAATAAAAAATCAGAATTAAAATTTCTCAGATTCATAATTGGACCCGGCGGTCTAATTGCGAATTTGCGCCATCCAGGAACCATTTTACACATTTAAATCGACACAGACGTTTAGAAAGAATGCAGTGACATACACACGTATAGAATATATTGATTTCACGTGTGGTCTAGTAGTTAATGTGGCCACCTCGCTACCAACATCATGCCCAGTGTCCTACATTTGATTCCCAGAGGGCACAAAACTGTGTGATCTATAAATGTTTGTCCTGAGCTAGGATTTTTTTGTGTCCGTAAATTATACGTCTATAAAAACCCCCCGCGATACAGGTCTTGGTGCCGAGGTAGAATAGAATAGAATAGGTACTTATATTTTTAAAAAAGAAATGAATATTATAAAGATATAAACACGACACAATGATAATTCAGTCAGCCTTCGCTGGTGGCAGATAAAATAAAATCCTTACTAATATTATAAATGTGAAAGTTCCATCCATCCAAACTTACAAGTATGGATGGATGGACGGACGGATGGATGTTTGTTACTGTTTCACGTAAAAACTACTGAACGGATCTGGATGAAATTTGGCACAGAGATAGATTATGGTCTGGAATAACACATAGGCTACTTTTTATAGCGATAACCGACATCCACGCAGGCGGAGCCGCGGGCAACAGCTAGTAAACAAATAAAAATAATTTATTGTCCTTTAGACACAATAGTAGTATTTAACCCCTAAATCCACACTAGGATTCACTGTGTTGTTGGGATTACTCTCGAACTCTCGAGCGCACAAATTAATAGGTGATGCAGTAAATCCACAAGGAACAACTAGTTTTTTTTCATATAAAAGCAAGTCACATCTTCCGTTCTAGATAACCTGTTTAATTTCCTATAAAATACAAGTACTCGGTACACGTGCGTATCATATCCGTTTGCACTATCATGACTAGATGACGTCACGGCGCTCATTACAAAAATTACACTGTAATTATGACGTTAGTACTTAATTGTATAATTACACGTAACATTAATTAAAGGCTGACAAAGAATCAAGTTCAGGAATATAATAACAGCCGACGGCCGGCTAATCTTAGATGCAGGACATAATTATAGTGCACACGTGTGTGCGCAAACAGCTGCACCCTATTCCTTTACTTCTTGTAGTTCGATAAGACGGCAATCCAAGGTACCAACGGCGTTACGTGCTTCCCGAGGCACCATTTGTTATTATTATCTATCCTTACTAATATTATAAATGTGAAAATTTGTGAGAATGGATGGATGGATATTTGTTACTCTTTCACGTAAAAACTACTGAACGGATCTGGATGAAATTTGGCACAGAGATAGGTTATGGTCTGGAATAACACATAGGCAGCACATTTTGCAGCGATATCCGACATCCACGAGGGCGGATCCGCGGGCAACAGCTAGTGTCTATTAATTATGTGTGGCCGTTGCGTTGGGGCAGAAAAGTTCTGGATTGGCGACTACGAACTGGAAGACGCAGCGTGGGCAGGCCTCCAACAAGGTGAACCAATGACCTGGTAAAGCAAAGCAGTAGACGTCTTTTGGCTGAGATGATAATGTCTAAGAGCTATATAAATATCAGACTAAAATAATAACTATCGTTATCAATGTAAACATTTATAAAAACAGCCAATGAATTCATCTCATCGACAAATTTAAGGAGCCAAGCTCTTAACGTTTGATTTTTTTAATGATGTTGACTCAGATACACGCCCACCATACGTATATAATATTGACATACTCGTATACACCACTATTTCGGTCAATACTCCGAATGACTAATTTGGTATTTTATTTTATTTTTATAATGTTAACTCTAGCTCTAAATAACAAGCACTATGTCGAGGCTCGGATTACACTATAATATCTCCCGCATGGGCAGATAGTCTCTTTAAATTCGAATAGGAGATCTTTTTTTTTTAGAAAAAAAACATACACTGGGGAATACAAAAAAAAATGGATTTTAATACTTACTTAAAACTAAACAAACAAAAAAATAAAAAAAAAGATTATATATTTTTCTTTCCTTTTTTTGTATCCACTGTATGTCACATCTCCTGGAATATGGACTCTGCTCATCTTTTTGATTTATTTGGCTGTGGACTTCTGTAAGGTGTCCTTCCCCAGTCGGGCTTACTCGCTAGTATCGTGCCCTACTTCTCTTAAAAAGCAGTTACCGTCTTCGATCAATGATCGAAGGTTACCGTAGCCTATCGATTCTTGCAATGCCAGAGGTATCACTTGCGTGTTGCTGATCCAAAAAATATTTATAAACTTTGTCGAAAGACTTCCACTGCTGCACATAAGCCAAGGATTTCTACAGCATTTTAGTATATTAGCACGTTAGTATATTATGCTGAGAGATAAACAAAATTATTGATGCTCCAATATCAGACAAGGCTCTCGTTATAAACGTCTGAATCGTTTGCTTTAATTTCTAGTAATTACACTGGCGGCGGCGGCGGCGCAGAGTATTTTATTGCGTCTCAAGGTAACATGCCTTGCTTTAGTGACCAAGGATTTATTGGTGCTTTGACCTGATATAAAAGCTTCTGATTTAGACTAAACTAGCTGTTGCCCGCGGCTCCGTCCGCGTAGATTTTGATTATCGGCGGAAAAAGTGCCCTAAGGTCTTCATCAGAATACTATCTATCTCTTTGCCAAATTTCATTAGGATTCGCTTAGCCGTATAGTTGTGAAGAGGTAACAAATAAAGTTACACTGTCATTTATAGTATTAGTAAACGACCGAAGGGGTATGGATGCTCAAGCTTGGTCGATAGGGATACCTCATTACAAATGCCAACATTTTGGATTAACAACACTCTAGTAATGCCGCAGATATAACAAGCTTACATAGGTAACACAGTCACATACAGGCAGTATGCATTTTTACCAGCTAAGTTGATAAAAATATGTATTGATAATCTTTAAAAAATCCACGATGTATATTTTATGTTATAGGTTCGGTCGGCAACGGAGTTAGCTGTACAGGGCCGCCATATGAAGATTTGTTTTTTAGTAAAAGCAATGTATGAAATTGTGTGAAATATGTTTTGACTTGTAGGTTTAGTCTAATTGTACAAATTACCAAAATCCACAAAAATATATATAATGGTTTTCTTAAAAAACTTATCTTTATATGGCGGCCCTGTACAGCTAACTCCATTGCCGTGTGTACCTATTTAATTCAGCACTAATATATAAATTGCTACGGTGTGCATGAGCAATCCTATTTTTTATTTATTTAAAACTTTGTACTCAAATTTGGTAAAGGCGGGCTTAGTGCCTGAAGCATTCTACCCGTCAACCTTAGGGTGATGCAGAGATAAACAAAGTAATTTCAATCATTGCAATGACCATGAAAATTATTAAAGCTATCTTATCTAGGAGTTACGTGTTGATTGACTCATGCCATATTATTATGCATACGTACCCTAATCTATAAATACATAAAGGTTTTACGGATACTCAGTGTTCGATCCAGTTAATATAGGTAGGGCAAGCATATAGGTAGGCAGTTAATAAAGGTTGCCATCTTTCTGCGAGGACATCATCTCGCAGAAGGAGGCGGCGGAGCGGATCAGAGAGGAAAGTCTCCTGGCTGATCCGATCCGTCGCCGGCGAACTGGGCGGTGTCGGCGCGCCTACAAGCGCCTGATGCCGCCATAGTAAGGCAGCGGGTAGACTGGGGCAGTAGATTCTCACCCGCACCCTTCCGCGGAGGGACAGTGTCCCCGGTGTGCCCGGACACAAAAAAAGGTAGGACAACATACAAGCGAGCAAGCCTGACTAGGGAAAGACCTCCACCTTACAAAAAACTACAGCTAAATTATTACATACACAAAATATATATACAGCGGTGTAGTTGTGTGTTCCTAGTGACAGTAACACTGTATTGCTCATTTAAGGTAAACAGATTTAAAAATAATGGTTACCTTATCTCAGGTTTACCCATAGCATCACAGGTGTCAGTTATGACACTTACGGATGGACCACTAAAACCTTAACAGGTAAAGGCGGGTGTAAGAGCACAAGGGGGTTTAGTCCATATGCCGGCCGCGTACCACATCTAGGCCGGAGAGCCCAACATAATCGCCTTGCCTCGCTAGGTGGAGCGGTATGCATAACTGAATCCTTAAGGCCCTTTTCTCAAAAAATATGAAAAAGAGGTGTAAATGAAACCATTTGTTGTTGGCATTTATAGCCAAATGACTGTCAAAAATACAGTATTAATCTAAAAGATGTGATTCATAATATTATTATTATGGTGTTTTAATAAATTGTATATTAATTCTAAGTAGTTTGTAAAAAATCATCGAATCAGCACCAAATGATTGAGATGTAACCACTTTATGACTTCAATTTTTATCAAATAATACGAAAATGAAAACCAATATTTAAAGAAAACATGCACCTATAATTTCGTAATGTTATATTTAGAATAAATATGAATTTTAATTTATTATAATTTAATACGACGTTTTTATCCCTGCGCTCGTCTGGAGAATTAGTGCGAGGTGAGTCGTGTTTGCTTCGCCCATATGCTCAAGGTCGTTGGCGATATCCCAAGCCTTAACAGGTTTCAGTGGTCCACCCGTGAAGGTGGGTGTGGGTGTACGGGGAGGTTTTAGTCGGTATGCCAGGCGCCTACCACCTCTTGGGAATACGCCTGGGCAGGCAAGACAGTTATGTCGAGAAGGCGCTGGTATTGAAGCGTTATAGGCTACGGTAACTTGCTTGCACCACCAGGTGACCCGTACGCTTATTTATCAACGTATTAGTATAAAAATATCTTTATAAAGGTATCTAGATTAAGGTATGATCAATAATGTGCTTCCTCATCTGGTCGGTTAACCTCGACCGGCACGACCAATCGATACAATATTATCTCGATTGATAAGCGCGATCGTGCATGTGTACCACATAGACTGTGTCTAATCAATGCATTTTAATATTATTTCTAGTGATCAGCATCGCAACAAAACTAATCGCTAATATGATCGGGCTCTTATGATGACGTATTACTGGATTAACACAGTATTAATATTGTGTATAGCGAACCGATTTGGGATAACCACCGCCGGCGCCATATAGGTACCCATGAAGGTCGAGAAATACACAAGCTTCACAGTAGTCAGGCGCGTGGCTTAGAGTGTCATTGCTAAAATTCAAAAGCGGTTAATATTTACAATGACACTTTAAAATGACATTCTTTCGAGTGAGAAAGAAGAACCTGAGATACATAGGCAGTGGTATTCCGTAAGAGCAAAAACCGAGCCACCGCAAAAACCGAGCAACATCTGGCTGTCAGATTAAAAATCGGTATTCCGTAAGACCAAAAACCGAGCCTTTTTGACGTTAAGTCAATAGATTGTGCTGTCACCGAGCAATCACAACCGTCAGTTTGCCATCGCTGTTTCTTAGAGAATCAGCCGACCGGTGTAAACAATAGTTCTGTCTCTCTTTCCCTCTCGAACGGCTTATGTTGTTAACACACAATAGTAAACCCCTGACCCCTGATAGGTCTGCCTGATAAAAAAATATTAAGAAGTTCTTTATTGAAAAAACTCTTTAGAAAAACCAATTTGTACCCAATCAGGATTTTAAACCTGAGACTTCATTGTGGCAGACGTACGCACCAAATCAACAGAACAGAAAGACAGACTAATAATTATTTCTTTTAAAAAACGAATTCTGTAATAAAACGCCCAAGTACAACGCAAGCTGTAATTATATGACCGTAAACTTTACAAAGTAGCAATGTTGGGCTTAAATCATTTTGCTGAAGTATCCCTTTGTTTACCCTGACGCGACCGCAGAGCCTTGCCACCCTGAAAGTGTTCTCTTGTACTTTTGTTCACATTTTGTCGCTCATTTTACTTTACAAAACGTATTTTTATCAACAAGCGCTGGCATTTTTGAGATACGATATTTTAACCTGCAAAAGATGGCCATACACTGTGACGTAGCTGTTTTCTTGTGCGTGAGTACTTTTGGGAATATGTTTTTAAAACAAAGTTCTTTATTCTAGGGCTGCCTATAAAACGTAATGGCACGCGTACAAGCGTACATATACTACGGTAACTACTTACCATCAGACGGACCGTTTGCTTGTTTGCCACCTCAGTAGTATAGAGAAAAACGTAAAGTATATTTTTAAACGTATACAAAGACAAATTGCCAGACACAAATTAGAGAATCGTATATGAGAGAGAGACAAAGATTTGTCTTTGATGTGATACGAACCTAAAGAACATGCTTGCAAATAAACAAAAATGTAATCTATTCGGTGTGGTGACGGATTAAGAATACAAAATGTCACCACCTCGTTCCATCCCGAGGGTGTCGTAAGAGTCGACTAAAGGAGTAAATCAGGCAAACAATATCCACTGCAAGAGAAAGAAAACTCGAAACAAAACCCTATACCAACCCGTCTAGCCAGCGTGGTTTAGTAGGCTAATATCCCTCCAAGTGTATGGAAGAGACCTGTGCCCAGCAGTGAGATGTTTATAAGTTGATGTAATAAATATTCTAAGACAAAAAAATATGCGGTCCAATACCTGTCTACTCTGTCAAGACTTTTTAAGTTAGGAAAGTCCTTGACATGTTGTAAAAGTGTTAGTAACGTTATTTATTATTTTATTTTTTTAGTTTCAAGGTAACAAATTATATCATTATACTCAGCAGGTTGTTGCTGACTGATTTCACGCTTAGATAATAACTAATAATAATCCTCCAGACCAATTTCGGTCACGGCAGCCAATCTTAATGGAGACTAACCGACTGCTCAGGACTTATCTTATTATTAGCCTATACTGTCCTACTGCAGGACAAAAGCCTCCCCTTCCTTTTTCCATGATATCTTTTGCCAATTGAAGCCAATCACTTATAGAGGCGTCAAGCTCATCTCGCCATCTCATTTTGGGTCTACCACGTTGTCTGGTATTTGGGACCAATTGCGTCGTTATTTATCTAATACATACATATATTATAAATAAGAAAAATTCAATAAAGGGATGTTTAACCTACACCTGGATGAAATTTGGCACAAATATAAATTATACTTTGCAATAGCAACCCGCATTAAGGCAGCGTGTATGAATTAAGAAGAACCCTTTCTTAAGAGATGAGAGGAGACTCGTGCCCAGCAGTGGGACATATATGGCTTGCTATTATAATAGCACATAGGCTACTCGCTACCCCAGAAAAAATGAGCTCTTTATTCCTTCACTCTCATAGTCCGAAGGGACCGCAGTCTGCACTCCGTCACGAGATCAGTCGTCGGACAAACTCCTGTATATACTTTTCTAAACAAAGAAGGGTCACCCATCTGCTGACTGACTGCGATAAGCTTACTTAACCATGTTGATTTATTGATCCTAGTACCTACTTAACTACAAGCTCTTTATAATAATAAGCTGATAACATTTAAAAAAAATAGTAAATACAGTGTGTGAGGGCACAGTTCTGTTCTTCTAACTAGGCTACAAAGTACGAGTAGCTTGTAGGAAAGATTATTATTTATTTAAATACATTTTTAAAGCAAGCAATGTAGAAAATGTTAAGCTTGAAGTAGGATTCGAACCTGTGCCTCTCGGGTACCGGCCCAATTCACTACCAATTGTGCCATCTACGCTCCTATCCTACTTTTGAGTTCGAATTTGTCCAACGCATTTTTACGTCTTGCAGTGAGTTTTCCAGATTAAGATCGCCCATATTTAGGCCTCTGTCGTGAACCAACGACTGTTAAAAGTTGGGACCGACTTTTAACATGCCGTCCGAAGCACCAAGACGTTAATAAAGTAATATACACACTACACAAGGCCATTCATACATTTTTAATATATGGTCGATTATAGATTGGTCACCAAACTGATGTTTTTATACTATAAAAAGCAAACCGTAAAGAGCTGAACAAATTTCCTTTTAAATCATTTCGATTACTAAACTCCGTGATGACGTGTATTTACAATATGTTCATTTAAAATTCTTTCGATATAGTTCATCATTATACGTTTAAAAGGTATGTTAACAATAGGGTTTTTTTATTGATTCAATAGAATAGTTTTTTTTTATTCTACCAAGAAGGTAAACAAGCATACGGCCCGCCTGGTGGTAAGCAGTTACCGTAGCCTATGGACGCTTGCAACACCAGGCAACAAACAT
This sequence comes from Trisateles emortualis, assembly GCA_947095525.1. NCBI lineage: Eukaryota > Metazoa > Arthropoda > Insecta > Lepidoptera > Erebidae > Trisateles > Trisateles emortualis. The sequence continues at coordinate 14,658,759 of OX352735.1, read as the reverse complement.
GCAATGTTTGCAATTTCGAGGCAGGCTTCCAACAATGTGGACCGAACAGACCGACCGAAGGCAGCCGATGGATGAGAGCAGCTGACGACTGCATGCTGTGGAAATCAATAACATTAGGCGGGCCATAAGCTTGTTTGCCACCCAAGTATTAAAAAAAAACCGGATAAAAACCTTCAAATTTAACTTCTCAATTTGAATTATGATAGTTCGATGCACACCATGACCTATATACAAGAAAATGTTACACAATGCATATTAAATATTACAGGATACATTCATTACTAACATTAGATTCTGTTACCCATCAGGTGAAACCATGATAACATAAACGGCTCAGCGATAGAAGTAAACAGCATTGTTTATTTACAAAACCTTGGGCCGAGATGTTTTCCAGAAGAATGTAAATATCGTACAAGTTTAGCTAAAAAGTAAATGTTATTCTAACCTTCCTCTTCTTTTTAACGTGTCAATAATAATCTAAATTGTGTCAGACTAGAACTTAGGGTACTTAGTTTAGTGGGCTGGCATCGACAGTTGCGAATTATTAATCCTTACTAATATTATAAATGTGAAATATCATCCATCCATCCATACTTACAAACGTAAGTATGGATGGATGGATGTTTCACGTAAAAACTTCTGAATGGATCTGGATGAAATTTGACACAGAGATAGATTATGGTCTGGAATAACACATAGGCTACTTTTTACAGCGATAACCGACATCCACGTGGGCGGAGCCGCGGGCAACAGCTAGTTGATTATGAAGTCTTCCAACGTATACGTTGGATGTATACGGACACGCAGAACATCTTATGCGTCCTATCGTTTATGCTGTTTCTATAAAATTATATAGTAAGAGAGGTACCACCATATAAGCGAGCAGGCCCTATAGGGAAGGGACCTCCACCTTGCAGAGGACCACAGCCAAATAACTACACACAGCAGTGTAGTTGTGATCCTGTGTGTGAGTACAGGTCTACAGCGCTCATTTAGGGATGCGTTTTGTAAAAAAACGTATTCTTAACCCAGGGATACTCCCATCTTAAAGCCATGGTGTAAAATAAAAATGAGTTGGCAACACGCAAGTGATACCTTTGGTATTGCAAGCTACGGTTACTGCTTAACATCAGGCGGGCCGTATACTTGTTTGCCACCGAAGTAGTATAAAAAAAATCTTAAAAAAAAAACTTTAGAAATAATATATACCGCAGTACGGTATATATTATTTCTAAAGTTTTTTTTATACTTATATCAATACAATATCGCATGATATGGAGCCATTTCTATTTCTTGGAAATACCATAAGGTATCAAACACCGCCTCAAAGGAATTCCCAGATTTGCTTCTGCATCACAGGAATGAGACTTACAAGGGAATGAATTGTTTACAAACCAAACCGGATATTTTCAAAACCTATAATAGAGTAATGTATTTTTAGGTTTTCACTCCTCGTAAAGCTCATGGATACTAATAAATAAACTGCACGGTTAGTTCTAGTAACTTCGCCATTTACCGCTTCGCAGCGTATTGCGGGAGTAAGTAGTTTTAAAATTTTAACACCTTTGATTTGTAATTTTAAATTAATGTGTATCTAGTTAGGTAAGAAATAGAGTTACTGAATTTTCACTTATTTACGTAATTATTCTCTAGTAAGTATTCAAAAGGAGTATTTATTGAATAAGGTAAGCATTATAAACGCAAGAAGATGCTATGTGTAAATATAAGTAGATGTAAGTACTGTCAAGTATGTTTCAAGCCGAACAAATTGTAAATGCACGTATTTTGCATTCCATCCCGTGGGTGTCGTAAGAGTCGACTAAGGGACTAAGTCAGGCAGACAATAACCACTGCAAGAGAGGGAAAACTCGAAACAAAACCCTATACCAACCCGTCTGGCCAGCGTGGTATAGTAGGCTAATATCCCTCCAAATTAATGGAGGAGACCCGTGCCCAGCAGTGGGACGTTTATGGGTTGAGATGTATGTATTTTGCATTGAATACCTACTGGTTTATTTCTAATAAATGCCATGGTTTTCTGAATAGTGTGTCCATTTTCTTCTCCAACTTTCTACCTGCATTTACATAAGGTCAAGCGACCTGTGATTATTGTCTACAAAAGTGTATTTATTTATTTGGTATCCTTTCATTGGTTAGAAATAATATTTTTTACAATTTTTATAAGTTACGATAAATTATAAAAGCAGTAGTAGCCGACATAAACATACTTGTTACACCAAAGAGTGAGTACGCTAATGGCGAAAAAAAAACACTGACAAGAATCTCACACGTACATACTATGTACCTATCTATTAAGAATTACTAAAGGCAGATCATCAATCTGATATCTGTTCAACAAATCTTCTTGTATATAAATTCCTTCAGCGAATATAAAAGCCATTATTATTCCAAATTACCTAAAGTTTACACATCATCGTCATCATCATATACTAAATATTGACATTAGGTAAGAGCCCTCAATTCAATTCAAAATCCAATGATCCGATAATAAGAAGACGAAAAATTAATTTAGAAAATTGAATGCTGACCGATTTTTCTCTTTATATCCATTTAAATCCTTCCGCAGTTTACTTTTAAAACCCCTTATCTAGTCCCACCCCAGCTAAGAGATTTTCCATGTAGGCGAAAGGTTTCGGCGGTCCTTCGAGCACCTAGCAATGTCCACATTCGGCCCATTTATCTGCACTCGTTATTACTACTTAATGTGCTGTGAAATTGAGGTAGATGGGCCATCGTTTTTATGATTCCATTATTGTAGTCTTAAGTTATTTTTGGAATTGTTTTTCTGCCATCTTTACGGAAACGGTAATTTTATTTTACTGAGTATTTTCAAAAACCAATAATGACTATTTCATATTTGGGTGAAGATTAGATAGAGATTAAATATAATATAGACCAACAACGCGGACCGACGATTCTGATTCTAATCTTGTATATCGGGTACCCGCAATCTTCAGAATCGACCGCTGTAGAAATCCTTGGAGGCCTTGAAAATTGAGAACATCTAAGTTTAACCAACTGCTACCGGTACCCGGCTGCATCCAGTTGTGCCCGGCTTAAACTAGGCGTAACCACACCTGTTTTAAGCCGTTACATATAGGAAAATTCATAAATAAAGAGAGCAAACACATATAACATACATAAGTATATTCGATGACACCTAGCAAGATAAGAATGCTGATACAGAATGAGAGAAATTAGAAATTTAATTTTAAATTTGTGTTATCAGTTTGTTTTAGTAAGTATGATTTATCAGTTGTATTGGAAATCCCAAACAGTAATTAAAGCCCGCATTTCGACATGGCTAATACAAATATGTCTACGGACATCTACCGTTTGAACCAATTCCACGAATCATTTTACGATCGTCACCGGGAATTAGCGGCAAATAAGCAAAGGCAAATTAGTGGTGTGTTAGCTCACTATTTGATCTGTTGACACGGTCTAACTCAACCAACAAACCGTGGAATTGCAGTCACCAAATATGTAAAGTCCCTAGTTAAAATCTCTGAACTGTTTATCTTTAATATTGAGTGCTTATTCTAGTCAATATGAAAACTACTTTATAATAGTATAATTGAAGTAAAGATGTATTCTCTTTGTCTGTCGCTATCATGCAACTGGATTTATATCTTTTTGTAGATTGTGCTGAAGCTGAAACTAAGCCTCTTTTTCGAGCAATTTTTGAATACATTATAATTAGGTATTTTTATATATCTATTATATTGAATTTTTATATATTCTATTCTTACTCTACCATTTCCTTTCTTTTGTTTATGTCTGCATCACTAAAGGTTAACTGGTAGGAAATACCTAAGACATTAAGTCCACCTATACACAAAGGTACATGGGTGGACTTAAAGCTGATCGCAGCTAAATAAGGACAGAACTTATTATTGTAATATTATACTTATATTTATGGAGTATATATTATTTTGTAAAAAACTAATATGTTTCAATTACTTTAACAGAATTTATATAAATAATTTTTAATAAATAAATTATATACATAAGTCACAGGTACAACATTTCGAAATGCACCTACTAACTACCTACATATTATCTCCTTACTTATAGAGAATGCTTATGGCATTAAGTCCACCCATGTACATAAAATTGTTAAATAAATAATAAATAAATATACCACCTAAATATCTCTTTTAAAAAAGGACATTAATCAAAATACAAATACATTTAGTCTCATAATTTCAAACAAATTGTTCAACAAAATGCCTAACGTAATCATCTCTTTATTATAAATCACTTTAGTCTTTGAATATTCAAGAGTTAACACCAGCTGGGTTGTAACTGTAAAGTTAATAATAACGTGACGTCATCCCCTTACCTTCAATAAGCTTCTTGTATTTTATGACTAGAAGGATTATTATAACAAATTTATACATCATGCGATACTGTAATATAGACGTACAATATAATTAGTAGTGTACAGATTTTTTCAAGGTCTCATTTATAGACCTGTGATTTTTGTTTATCTATACTAATATTATAAAGCTGAAGAGTTTGTTTGTTTGGTTGAACGCGCTAATCTCAGAAAGTACTGGTTCGATTTGAGAAAATCTTTTTTTGTTGAATAGTGAATATCCAAGAAGGCTATAGGCTATATAGCATCACGCTATGATCAATAGCAGCACAGAGTAGTAGTGAGATATGTTGCAAAATCGGAGAAATGTACGTTTCAAATTACCACGCGGACAAAGTCGCGGGCGACTCCTAGTTATATATATCTACGATGATGGCAAACGTATACGAAATTCCCCAGCTTAGAATTAGCCCTTCTAGACAAGTGGCAAAAACGGTAGTTTAACTGATGTAAATTTAAGATATAATGTCGTAAACTTATTGTTAACCGTTCCGTGAAAATATACCTACACGATATGATGAAAACTACATCGATATCAGTAGCGTAGTTTGGGAAGAGTTAAGGGATAAACAGACAGACAGACACAGAAAGCGACTTTTTATACTACGATCGCATTCTCAATTAGGAAAAACAATAAAAACAATTTTCATTACATCGCTCACAAAACTGCCAAACTTCTGTTATTCCATAAAACATGTATCGCAGACAAAGTTTTTAATACAGTTAATTAAGGGCAACACCAGACACATCCGGACTCTGTCATAACATTAATGTTTATGTTACGTATTTTGGTTACAGATTAAACAGTGGGTGGGACCCTTAACGTAACGTCCAACCGTTATTTCACAGCTAAAGTTAGAACGGTTGGAATTGCTCAAAACGATCTGCAAGGCGAATGTAGATTATGTTGCTTTATATGTTTTTTGAACACGTTAAAAACCGGGATAATTACTAGTGAAGTTTTAATTGCTTAATATGGTTAACATTACCTTGTTAGTTTGTTTTCATTTGAAAAACATCTCGTCGATAGCTTAGTGGTTAGATCGCGATTTACCATTGCAAGGTGTTTTATGGGTTCGATGTCCATGTTAATCACCATTGCCTTATCATGTCCACTATTAAAATGAGGCCTCTCCTGTGTCTACAAGAGCCGTCAATCAATCAATCAATCAGCCTGTTTTAGTCCACTGCTGGACATAGGCCTCTCCTAATTCACGCACAACACCCGGTCCTCCGCCTTCCGCATCCAGTCTACCCCAGCAACCTTCTTAAGGTCATCGGTCCATCTGGCCGGGGGCGTCCAACCTTACGTTTACCAACTCGCGGTCCAGGCTCCAGGACTAGCTTGCTCCAGCGACCATCGGTCCTTCAGCAGATATGGTCAGCCCATATCTGCCGAAGAGCCGTCCGTATACTTCAGATTATTTTCAATAGTTTGTGTCCATGAATTGTGCATTTCAAAAAATCCTCACGATACAGTTTATCTAGTAAAATAATATATTTCTTCGAGATTTCAGAGCCTAACTAGACTGCCAAGTAATCATTACGTAGCAGTCGAAAAAAGTAAAGCGTTTCAACCTCAATTAAGTCAACAACCCAATATTCCTTTTTGTTCCACATTCTCCTGGGAGAGCTATATATACGTCAGCAGCGAACAAATTGCCCTCATTAACAACGAAAACTCATAAATAGATGTAACACTAAACTAAATATAAATTGATTATAAATATATTAATGTTAATAATTATCGATAATGAAGCATTACTCATTCACATATATATAATGTTCGTGACCTACAATCTCGTTAACCTCTGCGTCACGATGACCCTGCTAATGACATCACGATATGATTTTAATTAGATTGCAATCGGAAAACGACTTGTTTTCTTGTTGATTGACATAACATAAATATAAAACGTACCGAGCTATTCAATAGGAACAGAAATACAAGCACCGCTGGGAAAATATTTCTAGTAGGTGCATATAAAAACAAAAAGGGAATTCGAGTTGGTTGCAGCGCGCGCGAGACATAAAAATGAAACGCACTAGTTGGTGTGCGGCTTTGCCGGACTTCGATAGCATTTTGAATAAACAAAATGAGAAAAACTGTATTTACCTTTATTGACTAACACTACTAACATGGAAAAATTTAAGATATATTTTTAAGTAAAAGAAATTTCAAATTGAGTATGAAGTTAGATTGACACTACACTTACGTAAGTCATTCCATGCATGCATAAAGTAATGGCATGCACTTTTCTTATGCACTCAAAGGGTACATGTATTATTTATTTATAAGATAATCCAATAACGTAAAAGATATTTTTAAGTCAAAATACGTTTTTAACATTTTTTCAGAAATTGCATTTCTTAAACTAAAAACATTAAAGTTATATTAAACCTACGTACTACGTCACTTCATGCGTAGTAAAGGCGTGCATAATATTCTGACGCATCATAGTGCATCATGACCAAGTTTGAACTTGTTTCGATATGCTAACTGATGCATCATTGACAACGACGACCCGTGAGTTTTGTATGCGCCTAATACAGAAATAATATTTTTAACTAGCTGTTGTCCGCACCTCTATCCGCCCGCATAGATGTCGGTTATTGCGATAAAAAGTACTCTATGACCTTCCCCAGGATACCATCTATCTCCATGCCAAACATTAATCGATTCAGCTGTTTAGTTGTGAAAAGGTATCTGACAGACAGAGCTTCTTTCGCATGTATAATATTAGTAGAGATGAGCTTCTGATGCGGAGGCATGTATTTCTTCTAAAATATTTCCTGTAAAGGTCTGAGCAGGTATTTTGAGAGGACATTATATGTACATAGCCCTTTCTCGGGACAGTTATTAAATTCAGAGAATTCCTAAGACGGAATGTGTTTACTTACAAACAGTAAACCGGAGCATGTAGGGCAACCCTTGCCCTTAAGTTTATGTATAACTCAGTGTAGCAAGGTTAAATATAAAGGAACTTCTATAATAATATTATTTAGAGGTAACGTTTGTAAACTACTACCCCTCTAGACAAGTGGCATAAACAGTAGTCGAATCGAGTAGAATAGAAAGCAAATATAGGGGATTTGACGTAAGTGTAAAATATAATATCGTAAACTTGTGTAAAATTATTCTGGACAAAATTATTATATTAAGAGGCATAGTAGCGAACAAGCGCGACTGGAGAAGGACCTCCACCTTACAGAAGACCACAGCCAAATAACTACACACAGTGGTGTAGCTGTGTTCCTGTGTGTGAGTACACAGGAACACAGCTACACCACTGTGTGTAGTTCAGTCTCCAACGCTATAAGAGACGTTTTCTTATCCCAGGGATACTATATCTTAAAGCCCTGGTGTAAAAAATGGGTTCGCAACACGCAAGTGATACCTCTAGTAAGTACTGCAAGCATCCATAGGTTACGTTAACTGCCTAACATCAGGCGGGTAATATGCTTGTTTGCCACGCAAGTAGTATATAAAAAAAGAATGTAAATCAGGCCTTAAAACAAACCGTTTGACGTAAAAACAAGCGATAAAGGGTAACAAATTATGCAATATAACTTGATTATAAATATTCGTTGATAAGAGAAAGAAACGATATCAAGGCAAACTTTTAGTTTCACAATAATTTTGTTCTAGATTTAAATGTTTTATACTGTGACAATTATTGTCATACATGGCTTCATCTGTGTGATATATCAATAGTAGAGTTTATATTAATTAATGCAATGTTAAATGCAAAATGACTGTGCTATGATATAAAAACATTTTTTTCAAATCTTTTTTTTATACTACTTTTACTATTTATTTTATATATAAGATTTGCTCTACAACAATGAGTACACTATTACAAAATAACATACAATGCAACTTAAGTCTAAGTGCCCCATTACTTAAAGACGAGCACTGCATGCACTAAATTATACGCTAAGTAACCAAAAGGCAAACAAGCATACGGCCCGCCTGATGGTAAGCAGTTACCGTAGCCTATGGACGTTTGCAACACCAGGGGTGTCACACACGCGTTACCGACCTTTTAAAACCCTTATAACTTCTTTCTTAAATAACTATAGTAAACTTTTGAGCACTTTTAATATATACTTTATATATTATAAGAGCTCAAGGGTTACCATAGTCACTGCCTACCTTCACACAAAACATACATGACATCTGTATCTATGCCAGCAGTATTTAAAAAAAGCTGTTCAGTGGTTTAGTTTGGATAGATGCTTAATATTATAATTTAAATTGAGATGGGTACAAATACCACAATTCGCAAAAACACAAAACGATACCGAATAAGGGTATAAGAAATATATTACAAAGGGATAGATCTTTAATTTTCATTCTTAAATATTCATTGGTTGGATGGCCTCTTTATTTTGGAATATATTACGATCCCAATGCAAACCTTAAGGCTGTTTCATCGCTAAAATAAAAAGCTTAACGCTTTTGGGATCAGACATATAAATTATACCCAATTACCATTTTCATATTTCAAGGTCTTTAAAGCGAGCGAGGGTTTTACGAAGTTTCGTTGTATTTTGAACAATAACTTATTATAATAATAGCAACCCATATATGTCTCATTGTTGGGCTCGGGTCTCCTCTCCCCTATCAAGAGAGAGAGAGAGGGCCTTAATCCACACACGCTGGCCTAATGTGGGTTGGTGAATCAGACATGCCTTTAGAATTTCTTCTAAGATATGTGGGTTTCCTCACGATGTTTTCCTTCACCGTAAGCAGATGATGAATCATTTGATTAGTACATATTATTATTAACTCCACAAAGTGAAATTTACATTGGTACTGCCATCCGGGATCAAACTCGTACTTCTTGCGTGAAAATGTTACTATCCTACTAGGTCACCTCTTTTATTTTACTAATAAAATTATAAAAAAATTCTGCACTGATACTTTGGTGAATTATTCGCTGTAATATGCCATCATGCGGCTTATTGTGGGTTCGACAACGGGGCGACGAACACTTACCACTAGACCCAGAGGTCAGTCAAAAGAAGCCAATGCCAATAACTATAGTACTCATCATCATCATCGTTTGGCCTCCCCTAAGGGTTTCTACAGAATTTGATCCTAAATTCGGTAGTATTTAATTTTTATAAAGCACCAAAGCAATAAATACATATAACGAATGAAAACATTCCAAAACGAATGTTGTCTTACACTGAACATACATTATGTGAATGCAAAAGTAGGTTGTACCTAGGTAATTGTTCCTACCTATTTTTTTATATTATTTTAATGTTTGCAAAGATTAATTTTATCCTGAGAGGATGCTCAGCGAGTAACTTAGTCTACATTCAGTTTTCTAGCGAGTTTTTGTTATGTTAATTAGGGTATTATACTCAAGCCGTGTGTTGTTCAAGAAATAATGGATAGGATAAGCTTCATTGTGTACATAGATTATGTACATAATTATTTATATTTTCAAATATTTTAGCTATGCAATTATATAATTATAATGTACTTAAAACATAGAAGCTATGTGGAAAATGTCTCAGATGAGTCTGAGTCAATGAGCTCAGATGGCACAATTGGTAGTTCGCTGGGTTGGAACCTGACAAGCGCACCTGTTCGAATCCTATTCTGGGCTTGATTTTTTCCATATTGCTTTAATATTTAAGTATATTTATATCTGAATACAAATACATTTAAAAATGCAAAATTTAAGATAACGAATTTTAAAATGTAACCTGTTTCAAATATTTACTTACGAGTTTAAAATAAAATTTGTATAGTTTAGATGACTCATGCTTACGTAGATGCGTATACGTAAGCTACCCGTGATCGATAAATCGATAGTTGATGAGATCACCGGCTATCGATTTATCGATTTAGAATGAAATCAAGAGCACGCATCATTAGTAAAAAGGGATAGACAAATATAGCTACATATATCGTAGTATCACCGTCTGTCTCTATATGTTTACAGGGCACCATCGCTGTAAACCATTATCAAACAGGGAGCCAATCTCACGCTATAAATCAGTAAAGTTTATTTTACTACTTAGGTGGCAAACAAGCATAGAGCCCTGTAAAAGAGAACAGCCCACCCAATCTGGTAGCAAGAAGTACAGAATAGAAGAAATTGGGTATCTTTGGAGAAGGCCTTCACTCAATCTAGGGTTCCTACATAACATTTTTTAAGACAACTCTCGCACTAGGGAAGAAGCCATGTGTCGCGGGGGACTTTACAAACATTCAATTGACGAATACAAAGTATATTTGTCTCTGATTAATCAAGCAATTCTGGCTATCAAAAATGGCTGTGCGTTTCCCACCGTCGCGTCCATTGCACCACTGGTTTTAATTAAAACGACCACTGAGCCCCAACCACTCATGACGGTCTGTCCATTCGATATTTCAATATTCTACTTCATGCACTATAGGTTAAAGAAATTAAATGCGAAAATCTATGTCAGACACACGCTAAACTTCCTGGCTCGTCTAGTAGCTGTCACGTAGTCTGAACACGATTACTAATCACAAGGTCCCTTCTCACATTCTTCACCGATTCTCAGGTCTGGCCAACAATAGATGTTATTATGGTTTTTCTGTGTTTATACCCCGGAAAGCATGTGAAGCCGTCAATTTCTTGGGTAGGTAACACGCGAATGACGTCTCAGGTACCTAATGCAATGCGTCCATACCTAATATGAGCGTCTGTACCATCATAAAAAATATGATTCTCGCCAGAGAGACTAGATTACAAAATCCTACATGACTGCAGTGTTGGTTCAGTGGCTTATGTGATTACCTCGCCATTTACCACTGCGCGACATGTTTTGGGTACGACCCATTAAGCAATAAAAAATTGTGTGAAATCCATAAAATAATGATTGTCCCGAGTCTGGGTGTACTTTGTGTCGGTTAATTGTATGTTTGTAAATTCTCCAGGGACACAGGGCTTGTTCCCTAGTGCGGAAGTTGTTTAAAAAAAAAACCACCACAAAAGTTAAACACAAAACATCGTATCTTATTCTTCAAATTACGCTCATAAACTTAACAAATTCTTGCTAACCATTTTATTCAAATAACGATGCCCTAAAGAACCATTTAAATATCCACTTTTAGTATAAATCTTTGAAAAAAATATTCTGTGAATTGCGTTTTTGCGTAAATATCTACCTACAGGAATATCAGCACTAAACGCTTACAAAAATCTTTCTGAAAAACGCAAACGGCAAATGGGCTGTTCGCACTATATCGTTGATAGCTGTTGCCCGCGGCACCGCCCGCGTGGACGTCGGTTATTGCTGTAAAAAGTAGCCTATGTGTTATTCCAGACCAAAATCTTTGTACCAAATTTCATCCAGATCCGTTCAGTAGTTTTTACGTGAAAGAGTAACAAACATCCATCCATCCATCCATACTTACAAACTTTCACATTTATAATATGAGTAGGATTATATTATTATGTACACGTACAACGGTTATTACTCTAATAACGTTGTGTCCGACGGTCGAATTAGCGGTTTATATTATAATTTTAGGCACTTACGCGCCGTCATCCGGGAATTTCAGATTATAGCGGTATTTGTGTCTATGTGTGTAAATTTAAGCCGTTTATCGGTATAGTTATCTTTTACATTGTGTAAACTAAAGGTAACTAAAGGTAGGTAAAGAGACTAAACTTTGTATTGTTGATGTTTTAAAAGACTAACTGGTGATAAAAACTCGTTACAGTCTCATTACATAATATATATTACATGTGTATTTTGAACAACCTAATGTGAAGAACGACTTAAAACCGGTGAGTTCAGTATAAATGTTTAGAAAGAATTAATAATTTCCTCGAGAAAAGTCGACTCACACAACAGCAGCATGAAATTTGGAATGGAGTTTCTTATATAGCGTAGATGGAGAAAGTATTTTTGATAAGGTAAATATCGTGGAAAGGAAAAAGATAAATAAGAAGCCGTGTATTCTGCTTATTTACTCTATTTAATAGTTTTAATTCTAAATTCGAAAAAATATACTGGCCACATGCTATCTTGTAGACTTATTAGTTCTAAATTAAAAACAAAACAAACTCATGAAAATTTGTATCAGTTAATTTATACATATAACACAAAATATTATTCGTAGATAAAGGCACTCACACACTCGGGAGACAGTGCGGTTCCCGAGTCGTGTGATTTGAAACCCTTGCCCGCAGCTCGGCTCCTCAAATTGCACCCTAGTTGGTAGTCTGTCACTGATACAATTTTTGTTCCGTGACATTAATATTTATGTTTTACATTATAAGAACAATACACGATACACATAAGAGATTCTATTCCTTTGAGACAATATTTTTAGGTATAGCGATATGTAGCTTGTCCTTGTGGCGGCGGATTAAGAAAGAAGAATATAAATGTCACTACCCCGTTCCATCCCGAGGGTGTCTGTGTCTGGCCAACGTAGTATAGTAGGCTAATATCCCTCCAAGTGTATGGAGGAGAGTTGAGGAGACCCATGCCCAGCCGTGGGATATTTATGGAAAAAGATGTAATGTAATATATCCCTTCTGTGCTAAAAATGTAGTGTAATGTAGTAATGTAAAAATGTAGTGTAATGTAGTATTGTTCATTATTTTGGGGCCCGAATGTAATTAAAGGCGGATTTACGGTTTGTGGTCACCCCAGTTTTATTCGCAACAATACGTTACTGACCGTTTATAAATTTAAGTAAATGTTCCCGTTATAAAATGTTATACATGCTGATGGATGGAGAATAATGACCTAAGATAAGGTACGCCTGTTTTGGAATTTTAATCTTTAGCTTTATAACAGTTAGGGTTCAAAATTGTCAAACGACATTTCTCCACTTACGCCTCTTTTTCATTGTTGTTGCGAATATTCATTATATGAAAGTAGCGATGGACTTTTAGTCATTTTCGTGAATTAATAAGTCTGTGTCAGTCCATACATACTGGCCTGTTATTTTAGTAGTTAGTGACCGTTGGTCGTGGGTTCGATAGCAGTAACGTAGAAACGTTAGTCAAATATTTCAACCATTTCCAAGGACTGACATAAGCTAAGGTGCCTTACATGAATATAAAAATAATCATGTAAGGCACCATCTACACGGGTCTAGCAAAATACCAGCGTCAGTAAACTGAACAAGTAGCCTGACGCTATGCTGAGCTGGATACCTATTTTGCACAGAGACACATGGCACACTAGAGCAAATACGAATAATAATACCTAATACTTTATTTGCTTTTTAGTTTCTGTATTTTAATTTATTACTTTGTTCCTACCTAATCCGGTTATAATTTTCTGTCTTCCTTATTATAATCATGTGTCTTTTGTTTAGCATAATAAATGTTCTTTCTTTCCTTAAAATAGACCATAAAAAAGCCCTACCAAGGTATATTTTTTATATTATACTAAAGTTGGTCGATATTTCAGTTCCCACACTTCCCATGTCATAGAACCCCACAGTGCTAAATACGCTTCAAATAAACCAACGTACGGGCAAGTCTGGACGTGGTCGGAACGAATGCTTAATAATAACGTGTGTACATTTGCCTCGTGTATTTTTAAACCTGCTACTGCCCGTTACCAAAAGCATAAAGCTTTTAAAGTGTTAGTGGTTTATTGAAGTACGTGATATATGCGCTTAAAGGTGAGCGCTCGCTGTGTTGAATGAAAGTTCCTTAATGACGATTCTAATGTTTTTTTAAAATATACTTTTAACTATAATTTATTATATTAGATATTTACATTAATAGTTATTAAATAAAAGTAATTTAACCTAAACTACTTACAAACAATCAGTTATTGTATTTAAAGGTGTTAAGCCAATAAATGAAATATTTAATTGAAGTCGCAGTTCTGAGGAAAGGTACCCAAACGACTGGCCACATTGCCAATATCCTAAGTAATATTATACATGCAAAAGTATCAGCTTATTTGTTAGTTTGTTACTTTTACGAACGAATAAACACGAACACGAATAAACGGTTGAACGAATCTTAATGAAATTTGGCAAGGAGACAGATGGTATCCTGGGAAAGGACATAGAGTACTTTTTACCGCGATAACCGACATCAACGCAAGCGGAGCCACGGGCAACAGCTAGTCTAATATAAAGAGGCTTGAAACTTTTACTTAGATGGGTAATAAGCATACGACCGTAGCCTATGAATGCTTGCAATACCTGAGTTGCCAACCCAGAAACTTGTGACACCAGGATTTTGCAATGAATCACTGGGATAGGAAAAGGTTTTTTTTAAACGCATAATCTAATGAGCATTGGGGACCTTAGGTACAGGAATTTCTTTCAAAATCGTTTGGGTTTCCTTGTGATGTCTATCTTCACCGTTAGCAGACAAGAAATCATTCGATCAGTACGTATAATGGACAAAGAGCCAGCGACGTATTTCCTTTTGTCATTTAAAAAATCATGAAAACTAACAAACTAACTCTTATATTATGTACACCTGTAGAATAATAAAAAGCTCTTTTAGTAATCCCCTGCGGGTGGGGTATTTACCTAACCCTAAAATATTAAAAAAAATACTTTAATTTACCTAGTACCAGTTCCAAAAAATGTAGTAAATGATATTGATAGTATTTTTTATATTGTAAATTAAGTTTTATTTCTTACCCGCTTTGTTCTTTTAGGATGTAGGTAACAGTCCGCCCGCAGAGTGTTGAGTGATTTGTGAACTTTCATGGCTTTTGAAATAACAAAAGTAGATACGTCACTAGTTTTTGGTCTATTATACGTACTGATCTAATGATTTCTTGTCTGCTAATGGTGAAGAAAAACATTAAATGATTTAGAAAGAAATTCTAATACAGATCCACAGTGCTTATTAAAGTATGCCCTTTCCCAGGACAGCATCTGTCTCCTTGCCAAATTTCATCAAGATTCGTTCAGCCATTTATTCGTGAAAAAGTATCTAACAAATACTAATAAACAGAGTTACTTTCGCATGTATGATATTAGTAAGGATATTAGGCGTTTTAAAATAACATTAGAATCGTCATTCAGGATATAGGTACGTTGCTGGCTCTCTTTCTATAAATTTCACAAACTTTTGAATTAAGCTCACTCCTCGTGTCTGCAATTCAGCACTCGGCTACCAACGCTCAAACGCAAAGCAACGAGAAATTCAATGTGAGTAGGTTTAACTAGGACTGAATTAGTCTAGAGAAAATACACAAAGTACTCGTAAGAGATACGACACATTGCAACACGACGAGATGCGGTTTAATTAATTAGCGTGCCCAAAACTAGACCATATAGTGAAGCAGCCATCTTTATGTACTCTAAACTAGTAGCTGAGCAGTTATAATCTAGGCTGACAAACTTTTGGAATAATCTTGATTCTAAAATGAGAGACGAAATCCGTACTTATATTGTAAATGCGAGAGCAACATTGTTTGTTTGTTTATTTTTTACCTTTTCACGATTAAACGGCTAAACGGATCGTAATGTAATTTGGCAGAGGGATAGATGGATTTATTCCGCGGCAACCGACATCCGCGCGAGTAAAACCGTGGGCAACAACTAGTAATATAATATATTTTTATAATCTTTCTTCTTATCGTTTGGTTAGTGGCCAACCTGGTGACAGAGTTATTAAGATCGCCCATATTTAGGCCTCTGTCGTGATCTAACGACTGATAACAGTCGGGACCGACTTTTTACGTGCCCTCCGAAGCACGGAGACGCTCAGATGAAATACCACTGTGCGGTCACCCATCTATAGGATTACCGCGCCTTTGGTAGCTTAACCCGCTGATCGTTTACCGAACAGCGAGTGCACCTAGCTATGACCACCTAGGTGGCAATCAAGCATACGGACTTATTGCAGATGTAATGAGTATAACTCATTACATTTATCCGTATGTACTCTCGTATTGCCAATCCTTTTAACTCATTATTATGTATTATAAGAAAACCCCTGCTATAAAAAAACCTTTATTAAAAAAACGCATTATATGAAGTTAAGAAATCATTTTTTCCAACGATAGATTAGGTACATTTAAAACACATATATGATTACAAATTATTTACTTTATCAGAAGTAGAAGTAGTAGGCGTCAGTACTATATCTTTACAAATTCCATATTCAGAATCAACCTGTCAGTAAAACGCAAAAGTCAGTATGAGTCCCAGTCGTAGCAATCTTGGAAAATATTTGCGTAGTTTTGTTGTTATTTATCTCTAGACACAGATAAAACTAGAGGAAACATGATACGAGCCTCTTTACGGCGGTGAGGAATAATATATTTGCATTTACTATCTCCGTATAAATTCATAGATATGTATAAAAAGGGTTCATACGCATTTACATTAAATAAAAAGGTTTCTTCATATTTAATATGTTGTGGACACATTTTTTATTAAATTTATTAAAAAGAAAGGTTGTGTAGGTATATTATTATTAGTACTAGCTGTTCCCCGTGGATTCACCCGCGTTATATTTGAATTTAATCATGCGTTACGTTTATTTAAACTACTAACTCCTTCCTTGAGAAATGGGCTGGCAAATGCAAAAATATTTTTTTTTAAATTCTTTCAAATTTAACTTAAGAATGAATTTCTAGAACTGTCTAGAAATTAGCGCGCTCAAACAAACTCTTCAGCGTGTTATACCTATGTATGTTTTCCTCTAAATTATGTCATACTTAATGCGGTTTCATAACATAAAGACGTACAGATTGAACCACTGAAGACAACAACATGAAACTTAAAGCGGACAATAAAGAAATTAGCTCCTTGGGGAATGCAAAGACGACGTTGGAGCAAAAGCTCTTATGACAATACCTACAGTATAAATTGATTTCCTTGTCCTTCAAAAGATATTGTGTTTTATTTTATATTACGAATACCAAAAAAGCACAAAAAAGGCATTTTTATGTAAATATTTGTTACTCCTTCACGCAAACACTACGGGCTGGATTTTGATGACATTTAACTAAGTATATCATTGTTTACGCATTAGAAAGCTATTCTAATGTGTATTTTACTTTTTTTATACTACTTGGGTGGCAAACACGCATATGGCCCACCTGATGTTAAGCAGTTACCTTAGCCTATGGACGATTGCAATACCAGAGGTATTACTTGCGTGTTACTAACCCATTTTTTACACCAGGGCTTTAAGATGGGCGTGTCCCTGATATATCTATAAGGTGGAGTTCCTTTACCAGTCGGGCTTGCACTCTAGTATGGTGCCCTACCTCTCTTAAGAAATAGGCCCTACCTCTCTTTAGATAAAATCCACGTGGGCAATACAACGGTCAAAAGTATATATATATATCCTGACCGTATTCGGCCACAGCGACTGGCTACTAACTATTGAGAGCCTCGTTGATGTGCTCTCATATGGCTGACGTAACCGATCTTTGCAACGCATGTACGACCACATACGCTACAGGTCAGTACCCCTCCGACATAGTTATAGTGTATGGCCTCGGGTATTCGGGCCTTGAGCTCGTCTCGTTTAGCATCGAGCTCTACTATTCGTTTTGTCTCAAACTCGGCCACCTTTGTGTTTATGGTGTGCCTCCACCGTGGTCGGTCTGCCGCCATTGCCTCCCATTGTGACGGTTCTATGTCACATTTTTTCATGTGTCGCTTAAGCACGTCTTTGTACCGCAGGAATTGGCCACCGTGTTTCCGTTTGCCACCCTGCAGCTCAGAGTAAAAGATGCGCTTAGCCATTCTGTCATCAGACATTCGGGAGACATGGCCACACCACTGAAGCTGCCGTTTTATTAGATAAGACTCGATTCCACCTATATTTGCCCGCCGTAGAACTTCCGTGTTCCGAACACGGTCCGACCAATGTATATTCATAATGTCGCGAAGGCATATGAGGTGAAATCTATCTAATGTGCGGATATGCTTGCGGTAAAGGCACCACGTTTCAGATCCATACAAGAGGTTCGGTATAACGATCGCCTTGTATACATCTACTTTTGTAGAGAGCTTTACGTCGTGTGAACGGAACACCCTGATACGAAGTCTACCAAAGGCTGCAGCAGCTGCTCCGATTCTGCTGTTGACTTCATTATCAAGCAGGCACCTCGATGTTACGGTGCTCCCCAGATACCTGAATCTATCTACCTGCTTAAGTGAGACGTCAGCGAGTTTAATGTCAGCTGGGGCACTATTCAACGTTTGGGCCATCACTTCGGTCTTTCTTACGTTGATTTTTAAGCCAAATCTGCGACATGACTCATCAAGTCTCGACATAAGTGTTTGTAGACTCTCTGAGGATTCCGCTACAAAACATAAATCATCCGCATACATCATCTCCGTAATAGTCGCGTGAGACACCTTGGTGTGAGCTTTAAGTCTCGATAGGTTGAAGACTCCACCACCATCGGTACGGAAACGAACACGAATGCCATCAGACAGACCTTGCAAGGCTTCCCTTACTACAACTGCAAAGTACAAGGCGAACAGAGTTGGCGCGAGCACGCAGCCTTGTTTTACGCCGCAGCTCACTGTAAAGAACTCAAGTCTTCACCTTGTACATTGACACAACATCGCATGTCATCATGCAGGAGTCGGATCATTCTAACGAACTTGTCCGTGCATCCCAGTTTCGCCAGTACCACCCATAAAGCTTCTCGAGGCACGCTGTCGAAAGCTTTCTCAAGGTCAACAAAACATGCATACAGTGGTTGCCTTTGCTCTCGACTCTTCTCTTGAAGCTGACGAATAGAGAAGATAGCCTCACACGTGCTTCGATTTGGCCGGAAGCCAAATTGGGTTTCCGGCAGTATGTCTTCAGATAAGGGTAGCAGGCGGTTTAGTAATATTCGAGCAAAGACTTTCCCCGGAGAAGTCAGTAAGGAGATGCCTCTGTAGGAATTGCAATCAGATCTGTCGCCCTTGTTCTTGTACAAAGAACAGATACGTGATACTCGAAAATCATCAGGTACCCGCTCCTGATCCCACATTTGATCATATAGCTTCCAGATAGCTCTATGCAATTCTTCACCTCCATACTTGATCAGTTCTCCAGGTAAGTTATCAACGCCGACCGCTTTCTTATTCTGCTGTTGTTGAATCGCGACTATGACCTCGCGCAGAGTCAGTGGCTCGTCCAGCTTGCTGTTCGTGGGGAGTGCTGCCATCGAGCTAATGTGTACGATGTCTGCTGCTCGATCAACATTAAGCAAGGTGTTGAAATGTTCTCCCCATCTGTTGAGTGCATCTGTCTTATTAGTAAGCAATTGTGTACCATCTAGAGATCTCAGGGGTACTCGAGTACGAATCACGTTACCAAGAAGTTTGCGGACCTCATCATAAAATGCACCCAACTGTTTGGTATCAGCAAGCCACTGCAAGCGCTCGGCTTTATCGCGCCACCATTTGTCTTTTATTTCCCGTACATATTTTCGCAGTTCAGCTCCACTATGTTTGACTGCCTCCGCCTGGTGGTTATCACTATGTTGACGTAGGAGAGCACGATGCTTCTGTATGGCTTTCGACAAAATTTCGTCATTGTCATCAAACCAATCCTCATGTCTGCTGGATTTGGCACCCAGTGTCTGCGACGCGGCGGCGACTAGGTGGGACGAGAGCATTTGCCAGTTAGCCACAGTATCACCATTCTCATCATCTATCGCCTGGAGTGCACCACTTACTGCCTGAGCGTAGGCCTTACGGATGTCAGGATTCCGTAGGTTCTCAAGGTCCATACCCTTTGGCTTTACTCCCTGAGATCTGCGGGGAGGATACAGGCGGAGCCTCAGTTTTGTCACGACAAGTCGGTGATCCGAGGAGCAGACCGCATTAGCATCCCGCATAACGCGGGTGATATGCACTTGGGAAATATCTCTTTGTCGTACAATTACATAGTCAATCAGATGCCAGTGTTTTGACCTCGGATGCATCCATGTGGTCTTATATTTTGCCGGGAGCCTGAACATGGTGCTGGTGATCGCTAGCTCAAATTGAGCGCATAAGGACAGAAGTAGTTGTCCATTACTATTCATGTTTCCAACACCATGTCTTCCCAAGACCCGAGGCCCCACTCTGGCGTTAAAATCGCCCATCAAAAGTATCTGCTCCCTAGGAGGTACTCTGGAGAGGGCTTGCGTGACTTCCTCATAAAACTTGGCCTTGATTTCATCATCCTTGTCCATTGTTGGCGCATATACGCTGATGACGTTAAGGTAATTGCCACCGTCCAGGTGGAGGCGCAACGTGGTGACGCGGTCCGAGATGTGCGCAGGACACTCCTCCAATTTAGAGGCGATGTGGTTTTTGATGGCGAAACCAACACCAGACCTCCTAGGCTCCGAAGACGGGGTACCTTTCCAAAAGAAAGTATATCCGCCTCTTCGCTCAACCATCTCCCCCTCGTCAGCCAGGTGTGTCTCGCTGAGAGCAACGATATCCACACCGTAGCGTTGGAGTTCTCGGGATACTAGAGCAGTTTTTCGAGGTATGCCTAGTGTAGTGTGTGACGCATCGCCCCCCATTACTCATTCAATTAGGTAATATATATTGTAATGTAGTATGTAAGATTAATCATTAAACCTTAGACATTATACTAAACAACATCTTTTACTTTGACCACCAAGTCCCAACATTGCATGGCGACCCTGCCAGTGCTGCCTGTCGGCAGTGCTGAGCTTGTGGTTTTGGAAAGTTTTCTTTCGGAGCAAATTTTTGGAAAACCACATTAGCGGCGTATTTGATATTTGAGCGGCGCGGCGTGGCGTGATTTGCATTGGACTTGTGATGCACTTGGAGCATATGGTACATGGAGAAATACCAGGGGGCTGGTGTCAGGCTGATGCCTGCAGAGGCATCTGCAATGAAGATGTCGAAGCCGAAACTTCTGATGTGTGATAGTGCTATGGTGAATATGTGTTTTTTTTTTACTATATTGCCGCGGACAATAACGTTTTGAATTATTTGTGCACATTAGATATAAAAAGTTTAATTTTAAATAGAAAATAACATAATATATTATACTTAATCGATAAGATATGATAGATTTTAAATTTTTAATAATTAGATAAGTATGACTATTGCCTGTTGACAATTAAATAATTCTGTTTGTGTTTAATAATTTGGCATATTATATCATGAAGTAAAGCATATTAATTAACTTATTTTAAATACATTTATAAATCATTATTAGATTGTTATAAAACAGTGCATTCCATTGTTATGTCGTAATAGGTATCCGATATGCATGTTACCTGACCCGTTACGCATACTATGGAAGCGCGCGGTTTCGTTCTTAATTTTGTTTTTTAACATAATTGTAGTACATTTTTGTTTGATTTAAAGTATATATTTTTTTAAAACTATAGTATAGTCAATGAGACTAATATTTCGAAATAATTTTGTTTTTTTTTCAGTAGTTTCTGTGTTTAAATCTATAATTTTATTAATACTTATTGTTTATAAGTATTCATTATAAATTTGATAATTTTACTTTATTCGCTAATCATTACTTTATTTTGTATATGAACATTTATGAACTAAGCGCAGCTGCATAAACAAAGTCCATTTTCTAAGAAAGATATTGTATTAAAATTTGACACCGTTGTAAGAATGCATGAGAACGATGAGAATGAAGTATGACATCAGTAAATTGTGTAATTATAAAGTAATGAAATTTAACACCTAATCATGTGATTGAATTTCTTATTAAGTAATTACTTTAGGAACTTTGGCATTTTGAAATGATTTAATATGGTATGATTTAAAGTACGTTTGTTGTGATTGTATATTGGTTTGGTTTTGGTATAGGTTTTCGAATGATATCAAAAGATGAAGGATATTGAACGGATATTAAGATATGAAATAATAAATAGTGAGGTATAGGTATGAGTTTTTTAGAATGATTGATACGAATGTAAGGAAATGTGAAATACAGATGGAAATAATTTGGTGAATATGTTTTGACAGCTATTTGGCTTGATCACCCGAAGGCTATGTTAGATTCGTATGAACCATGATTATTATTTAGATTTGTTTGTTAATGTTTATTGTTTTGATTATGAATGAGATTTATTATGAGATTAGAAGTGAATTATTTATAGGTACACACAATTGATAATAAAAGGGTTCTGTTCCTTCAGTTTGATCATGGTGCAAACGAGATTTCTCTGTGAAAATTGTTGGAGGTCAAAATTGCCTTAAATAAAGTCCCTTGATTGATTAATATAATGAAAAATGAAGGTCGACTATGAAATAAATAAATGATATATGTAAATGATAGATAAAAGAGTGTCGGACCTATGTGTGTTAAATAAAAAATTGTACCTACGTATTATGAATTAAGAAGATAGTTAATTTGAAAGTATATAAATGTGTTAAGATGGTGTATGGTTTGGAAATGAAATATTATAGAAAGAATTGATTTTTTTTTAATAGATAGAATTAAAATAAAGTGTCAGTTTACGTACTGTTTAAAGAAAGGATAAATAAATAATAAAGAAATGTTATATTAGTGCAAATGTGTATGATTTTATAAACAGATAAATTTTGTGGTATTTATGTGAAAATGTATGATTTTTTTTTGTATCAACACGAAATAATATTATTTCTGTGAACTTGGAATTATTTTTGATCTAAGTATTTTGTTATGCCTAAATAATTGTACACTGTGTATTTTTTATTGTGTTAAATAGTTAATAAATTTTTTTTTTTTTTACATTGTATAGATACCTAAATTCCAAAATAAATTCTTTTATGAATATGAATGTATTAAAATTGTATTTATATTGTCAACAGGGCTAGGCAATAATATTCATAAATTAAGAAAAAAAATTTTTTTTTTATTAATTGTCTCGTTTAAATTTTATTAAAGTATAAGTTAAAAAAAATTGTAAACTTTTTTTTTATTTTAAAAGGGGGGAGGTGTAGTGTGTGACGCATCGCCCCCCATTACTCATTCAATTAGGTAATATATATTGTAATGTAGTATGTAAGATTAATCATTAAACCTTAGACATTATACTAAACAACATCTTTTACTTTGACCACCAAGTCCCAACATTGCACTAGGTTGGCTTCTCGATCAAGGAGGGTGCGCACATTCCACGTTGCAAAGGTCATATTTCGGGACTTAGGTGTTTCTTTTTTCTTACTATTTATTTTCCTTCGACCACGTTAAGGGTGATGCAGAGACAGCCGTGGCTACTATCTCCGAGTGTGATGGGTTAAGCCTTTTTTAGGACACCTTTTCTAGTCCCCTCCCCGGATTGGGGGAAGCAGGGCCTCTCTAAATAGAGCTGCTTCGTCACTCAGGGAGCTGCCGAATTGCACTGTTAACCTTATGCAGTGTAAAGCGACCATCTACCCTGAGCCGCCTACGTGCAGGCATCAGACAAAGCCCGATTGGCATCACAATCAGACCTCTCTACCTCTGCCCATCGCCGTGGGACTGTCTGAATCGGAGTCCATTGTCAGAAGCCAAGTCAGTTACGCAGGAGATATTATAGTGCACAAAACGTTAATTACGTCAGTGTCCACGCAAACACAGGTGCACTCTTATCTCCACCTCTATGGATCCAATAGAACAGGAGGCCGCTACAATTGGTAAGAGGCAGGAACGTCCCTAAGCATCAGCAAGACCTCTGATGCTGACCTAAGTTGTGGCACCATAGTGCTAGGTCTAGTGACTGACCGGGGTCGCCAGTCTGTCGCAGCGGGAGGCATCCGCTATTGGGGATGATAGGATGTAGGAAGGGATACTACTGCCACGGGAAGTAGAGTGTGACAGCAGTAGCTAGAGCAGTCCGGGGTCGCATACCCGTAGTGATTCTAGGCAGTATGTAGCTATCGGACAGATAGCTGACTGAATCACCCTCTGGAACGTGTGTGACGTAAGCGTGCCACTCGCTCAGTCGGGCGAGGTGGGATGGTGCGTTATATACCATCATGCGCACATGGTGCCTCGTGACGTAAGCGTGCCACTCGCTCAGTCGGGCGAGGTGGGATGGTGCGTTATATACCATCATGCGCACATGGTGCCTCGTGACGTAAGAGTGCCACTCGCTCAGTCGGGTGAGGTGGGATGGTGCGTTATATACCATCGTGCGCACATGGTGCCTCGTGACGTAAGCGTGCCACTCCACACTGTCAAAAGTAAGTATTAAGTAAACTAATAATTTGTCATGTTTTAGCAGTTAGACTTATTTTTTTATAAACTAAACTAAAATAAACTACAGTATTATAATTGGGGAAGAGGTAACACCGTCTTAGTATTATTTTGTCGGCGTACCTACTTTTTACCATATCAGTTATCGTGGTTATCACTTTTAAAAATACCATAATAATAATAATAGCAACCCATTTAAGTCCCACTGCTAGGCACGGGTGGGGACCCGTGCCCGCCGTGGCTACTATCTCCGAGTGTGATGGGTTAAGCCTTTTTTAGGACACCTTTTCTAGTCCCCTCCCCGGATTGGGGGAAGCAGGGCCTCTCTAAATAGAGCTGCTTCGTCACTCAGGGAGCTGCCGAATTGCACTGTTAACCTTATGCAGTGTAAAGCGACCATCTACCCTGAGCCGCCTACGTGCAGGCATCAGACAAAGCCCGATTGGCATCACAATCAGACCTCTCTACCTCTGCCCATCGCCGTGGGACTGTCTGAATCGGAGTCCATTGTCAGAAGCCAAGTCAGTTACGCAGGAGATATTATAGTGCACAAAACGTTAATTACGTCAGTGTCCACGCAAACACAGGTGCACTCTTATCTCCACCTCTATGGATCCAATAGAACAGGAGGCCGCTACAATTGGTAAGAGGCAGGAACGTCCCTAAGCATCAGCAAGACCTCTGATGCTGACCTAAGTTGTGGCACCATAGTGCTAGGTCTAGTGACTGACCGGGGTCGCCAGTCTGTCGCAGCGGGAGGCATCCGCTATTGGGGATGATAGGATGTAGGAAGGGATACTACTGCCACGGGAAGTAGAGTGTGACAGCAGTAGCTAGAGCAGTCCGGGGTCGCATACCCGTAGTGATTCTAGGCAGTATGTAGCTATCGGACAGATAGCTGACTGAATCACCCTCTGGAACGTGTGTGACGTAAGCGTGCCACTCGCTCAGTCGGGCGAGGTGGGATGGTGCGTTATATACCATCATGCGCACATGGTGCCTCGTGACGTAAGCGTGCCACTCGCTCAGTCGGGCGAGGTGGGATGGTGCGTTATATACCATCATGCGCACATGGTGCCTCGTGACGTAAGAGTGCCACTCGCTCAGTCGGGTGAGGTGGGATGGTGCGTTATATACCATCGTGCGCACATGGTGCCTCGTGACGTAAGCGTGCCACTCCACACTGTCAAAAGTAAGTATTAAGTAAACTAATAATTTGTCATGTTTTAGCAGTTAGACTTATTTTTTTATAAACTAAACTAAAATAAACTACAGTATTATAATTGGGGAAGAGGTAACACCGTCTTAGTATTATTTTGTCGGCGTACCTACTTTTTACCATATCAGTTATCGTGGTTATCACTTTTAAAAATACCATAATAATAATAATAGCAACCCATTTAAGTCCCACTGCTAGGCACGGGTGGGGACCCGTGCCCAGCAGTGGGACTTAAAGAGAGGGATCTTTGGAGAGGGGTCTCCTCTATCAAGAGATCTCTCTCTTGATAGAGGAGACCCCTCTCCAACACACCCTCTCGGGTGTAAGTCTTAATTCACACAGGGCCTAAGACATGTGGGTTTCCTCACGATGCTTTCCTCCACCGTTAGCAGATGGTGAATCATTTGATTAGTACATAATAAACTCCATAATAAACAAAGTAAAATTCACATTGACACTGCCGGGATCGAACTCGCACCTCTTGCGTGCAAGTCCTACCTAACAATCCTACTAATATTATAAACGCGAAAGTTTGTATGTATGGATGGTTGGATGTTTGTTACTCTTTCACGTAAAAACTACTAAACGGATCTGGATGAAATTTGGCACAGAGATAGATTATGGTCTGGAATAATACATAGGCTACTTTTTACAGCGATAACCGCCATCCAGGAGGGCGAAGCCGCGGGCAACAGCTAGTAATAAAATAAATAAGAAAAAATAATTTGTTATTTTATTCAATTACATACTCAATAGGTCAATGTTTTTATGATTGTGAAAGGTGATACTAAATCTAATAACAATTAAAATAAACAGCCAGTCGAATACAAGTAATGTTGTCATTACTATACAGAATAAATTGATACGTATTCCAAGGTAAGTAATGTCAAAATTGCGTGAAATAATTCAGCAAATGTAGTGGTATTCGTGTTGGCTACTGTATACGCTGATCCGGGGCATCGCAGTCATTTACACTAGCATTGCTCTTGCATACTTGCTTTGTAGGTACTGTTAACAAGGTTGACGCTCGACTACTCATATCAATTGGTATCATTTTAGTAAACAAAATTATCCATACATGCGAAAGTAACTCTGTATCCTTTTCACAACTAAACGGATGAGAAATTTGGCAAGGAGTTTGGTGGTATCCCGGGAAAGATTTTTTGTTACGATAAGCAACATCCATGCTGACGGAGCCGCCGCCGATCGATGTATATCATGGTTTATTTATTTTAAGACAACTCCCGCTCTAAGATACAAGCCCTGTGTTGCGGGGGACTTTACAAACATACAATTATGTATTTATTTATTTATGTTAACACGGCTTTGACACCAATTACATTAACATACATTATCAGACACGAATAAAACCCAGAATTTTTTGAAAATATTTCATGCTCATTATCTGTGGTCAAGCGTCAACTTTGTTAATAGTACACTGTACATGTATATTATGCAAATCAGACACAATACCATCTAAATGATGCAATGATATTTGAAGTTACTCTATTTTTTATGTTCATTTGCCAATGTTTAGAGTTTCGGGTGAATTTTATGAAGATTAATTCTAATAAGATAAGATACGCATTGCATAAGTTAGAATGATTTTGTAGCAGATGCACTTGCTGTTCTTTGAACGGTCTCCACAGCTCATTTAGACATGCATTTTAAAAGAAACCTTTTCCTATGCCGGGGATACTCCATCTTAAAGCCCTGGTGTAAATAAAATGGGTCGGCAACATGCAAGTTACATCTCTGGTATTGCAAGCGTCCAAAGGCTACGGTAACTGCATAACATCAGGCGGGCCGTAAGCTTGTTTGCCACCCAAGTAGTGTGTATAACATTTTTTTTAGAAAATAAATTAAACCGACTTCAAAAATAACGGAATAAAGTGCTATGTTCATCCTGTCACCTAATATTCAGCTTGGCAGCTTTTTGAAGTCGGTTTAATTTTTTTTCTATTTTTTTTTATTTTTAGTGATAAAATAAAAGTTTTTTTTTTTTTTTATACTACTTGGGTGGCAAACAAGCATACGGCCCGCCTGATGTTAAGCAGTATCCGTAGCCTATAGACGCTTGCATTACCAGAGGTATCACTTGCGTGTTGCCAACCCTTTTTTTTACACCAGGGCTTTAAGATGGAAGTAACCCTGGGATAGGAATACGTTTCTTTCAAAACGCATTCCTAAATGAGCGCTGGAAACCTGTACTCACACACAGGAACACAACTACACCGCTGTGTGTAGTCATTTGGCTGTGGTCTTCTGTAAGGTGGAGGTCCTTCCCCAGTCGGGCTTGCTCGCTAGCATGGTGCCCTACCTCTCTGAAAAAAAAAGAAAAAGTAATAAATATATGAAATAAAAACATTGTCAATACCTATAACATTTGAGGGTTGTCGTCGATTTCCTGATCCTGATTTGGTGCCAATGGGACCACCTCGAGAGTATACTCTTTCAAATAAAGAAATAATTTTGAGAATCGGTCCACAAATGACGGAGAAATCGGTGAACATACATAAAAAAATACATACAGTCGAACATAGAACCTCCTCCTTTTTTAAGTCGGTTACAAAGAAGAATATTTTTTTTGATTGTGTAGCTCTGGTAGGTCCGGCTATTCTTAAATGAGCTCTGCCCCTCTAGACAAGTGGCATAAACGGCAGTCGAATCGAAAAGTCACAAAAGCAAATGTATGGGATTTGACGTAAGTTTACGACATTATATCGTAGACTTATGTCAAATCCCATACATTTATTTTTTTGACTTTTCGATTCGACTACTGTTTATGCCACTTGTCTAGAGGCTCTGGACTCACGCACAGGAACGCAACGCTGTGTTTAGTCATTTGGCTTGGCTGTGGTATTTGTAAGGCAGAGGGCCTGCCCTAGTTGGGCTTGCTGACTCGCATAGTGCCCTACCTCTCTTAAGGTCGGTAGTAATCATATAAATTATTAATTTAATTATTCATTTATACAAAATAACCCAAAGAAGCTATTTACCAATGATCTTTGAATAAATTACATATCATCAATGTGTCCTTACCTAACGTGCACACGTTAGAGCATACTTAACCCTCTGTTACCTGTTATATTTATGTTCAGGTCTTCCTGAATATACAACGAGGTCTTTAGTACCAAGTCATCTTATAAATGGCTACCTAAACGCGCCAGTGGTTATTAGCTTGCGATTATGAAGTTGTGTTATGTGCTGGGTCTCAAACGAAACTGGGCTTGTTCCTAAATATGAGAGTTGTCTTTAAGAAAAAAGAGCTACAATATTCTAAATATTCTCATAAGAAAATGTAAGTTGCGAGTAGCTTCAATAAACCATTTATAATAATAAATCCAATACCAAGCGTTAATGAGCAAGAAATTTGTCTTAACATAATTAACAGAAAATAGTTTAAATTAATTAGAAACAATTCCCCGACGAGATGGCTTAGTAAATAGTATGGAGTAAACTTGATAGTTATAAATTGTTCGCACCCCTGCGGTAGGAGCTTGTACGAAGCGACCTGAGCTGTTCTTGTAGTTTGCACATGGAATTTGCTTTAAGTTTATTAGTATAAGATTTGATTAGTTATAAGATTGCCAAATATGAAATACTAACTATTCCTTACCGCTTCACTCGCGTTACATTTAGATTTCGTCTCGTGTCACGTTTATTATGCCTGACATGCTTCTCTTGGGTCGTGGATCGTAGCGTGATGTTAAATAGCCTACAACCTTCCTTAAGAATTGGGCTATTAAATGCAACAAGATTTTTATTATTCTGACTGGTACTTCCAGAGATTAGCGCATTCAAACAAACTTTTAATATTGAAATTTTTATGGTGATTTATGACTTTAGATTTTATATGAATTTTGTACTATACATACCATTACGCCTTTCTCACTGTAGGGGTAGACAGCAGTATTGTAGCTTGTTCTAATCGAGTGATGTATTAAAATTTGTTCTTCTATCTGACTACGGCGAAACCCAAATAGACAGATAAAGATTTTTCTTACGCGTTCGGGGTAGCCCAGGGTCTAATGGTAAGCAGTTACCGTAGCTATGGCCGCTTGAAAAACCTGAGGTATCACTTGCGCGTAGCCGACCCATTTTTTTACACCAGGGCTTTAGGATGGAGTATCCCAGGGATAGGAAAACGTTTCTTTCAAAATGCATCCCCAAATTTGTCTAGAGGGGCTGTTCTTGCTCGTATGTGTTAGATATGTGGTCACACTGAACCAACCATGCAGTCATATTTTTGACCAATGTGATAAATTTAATTTAAGTATTATATAGTTTTTTCCGTTTCCGGTTCTCGTATCGTAAACACCACAGTGTCAACGCCCAGTAAAAATATTACAAATAAATAGTGCAAAGCCACAGTTTTTACAACTACACTATACCCAATCGAAGAACTAATGGTGACTAAGTGGATCTGATAACAAACATCGCATTATTTCTTGGATCCTCACACAAATTCGGAGAAATAACACCGGCAAAAATTTGAGGTTAGAATATTCTATTTATACTTTGGCTTGTCAGCCAGTTGTCATCGGAGCTGACAGATCGCCACGCATGACAACTCCATCTTAGTGTTGCCAATAAAAACAGTTTATTGAACGATTGAAGATTGAACGAATCGATTACATTCCATTTTACGTAAAATATGGAGGAACAATTTCAACTCTTATTTGATAAGATGAAAATCGAAATGCAAAACCAAACAATTGAACTAACTAACACTATACTTGATAAAATGGAAGAAAAATTAAAACCTGTCCTAGAAGAAAAAAAAATATTGAAACTTAAAGTGGAAAATCTGGAAAAGAAGGTGGAACTATTAGAAAGAGATAAAAAAAGCAATAATATATTAATTCATGGTTTATCAGAAAAGGAACAGTCGACAATGGATTTAATTAAGCATATTAAGAGATGTTTTCTGGAAGAATTAAATATAACTATAGAAAATAATGAAATAAATAAAATACATCGTATTGGCAAAAAAAATAATAATGACAAACCAAGGCCTACGCTCCTTTCATTAGTTACTGGGTGGAAAAAAACCGAAATTATGAGAAATAAAAAGAAATTAAAGGAATTGTATATAACGGAGGATTTCTCAAAGGAAACCTTAGAAATAAGGAAGTCACTACAACCCAAACTAATAGAAGAAAGAAAAAAAGGAAACTTTGCGTACATAAAATTTGACAAACTTATAGTAAAGGAAAATTCTAAGGCTACAGATAAAAGAAAGAGAGAGGTATCCACCTCACCGCAAGCTGAATTACAGCCAAAAAAACAACAAACGCAAAATTCATCTAAGATTAACAGAATTAATGCTTTCGATAAGATGAGAAGTCGATCTCACTCTTCTTCCACCACACCAACACCAACGAAGCAATAACAATTAGATACCGGCGATCGGAAACTACAAAATTATAACGAAACAATAGAAAAGAAACACTCTCCCCCAAGCCGGCTGGTCACCGTGGGGGATAAAGACCAAAACCCTCCAGCAAGCACTGAAAAAACAACTAGAAGAAAAAAGGAACCTCAACAGACTCTCAAGATAGGAACACTTAATGTAAGATCCCTAGCAACGACAGCAAAATTATTAGAACTGACATACCTATTACAAAAAATTAAAATTGACATACTCGGGCTGGCAGAAGTCAGAAGAATGGGCTGCGCAATCGAAGAGCATGAAAACTACATTTTCTGTTACAAAGGAGAAACAGTCGGCCGATACGGAGTTGGCTTTTTAATAAAAAAAGAACATAAAAACAAAATTGTAAGCTTCACAGCGCTTTCAGATCGGGTTGCTATATTAAAAATGAATCACGACAACCAAACACTTACAATAATACAAGTATACTCACCAACTGAAAAGGCTACAGATGATGAAATCAACTTATTCTATGAAACTCTACAGGAAGCTCAAGACCAGGCAGGGGAAAACGTCCTCGTTATTGGCGATTTTAATGCAAAAATTGGCCAGCCAAAAACAGAAGATAACGAAAACTTTGTTTTGGGAAAATTTGGATACGGAAACAGAAACGAAAGAGGAGAGAAACTCATTCAATACGCTTTGGAACACAAAATGTCAATAATGAACTCCTTTTTTAAGGCTCCAAATAATCGCAAATGGACTTGGCTCTCCCCTTGTGGTAACGTTAAAAACGAAATCGATTTCATTTTATCGAAACACCCTTCGAAGATAAGAAACGTAGAAGTACTGCATGGCTTCGGATTCAGATCTGACCATCGCTTGGTCAGAGCTACTTACATTCTAGCTCAGGGCAAAAAGAATAGAACGTCATTTAAAGCTCAACTTACGCCACTAAGAACGGATGAGGATATATCGGTATATTTAAAAAACCTCGAAATCAACATAAATCAACTGGAAACACAGGACATAAAAGAAGAAAATACTCAAATTTTGTATAACAAACTCGCTAACATTATCAATACTAGCTTTCCACATAGATCAAATAAAAAACCAAGAACTATCGATAAAATACTTAAAGAACCCACTCGAACTCTTCTAACAAGACGAACAGAACTATTGAAGACAAAACAAAAAACAAAAGAAATGAGAGAAGAATTGAGCAGACTATTCAAAGCTACGAGTAAGGCAATCTGCAAAGACTACAAAGACTACAGAAATAAAATAATTGAGACCAACCTAAAAGACTACAGAAGCTCGAAAAAAGCCTACAAGGAATTGACTACACACAAGAACTGGATTCAAAACTTAAAATTAAAATCAAAAGAAGCCGAAACAAGACAAGACATTATGAACTGCGCCACAGAGTTCTACAAACAATTATATGAAAAAACATCAGATCTAATTTCTTGTACCACTTTAACCGGAGATATAATTGAAAATTCTCGAGATACAAGTGAACTACCTCTTATAGTTGATGGGGAAGTTACGAAACACATCCAAAAACTCAGAACAGCTAAAAGCCCTGGTCCCGACGGCATACAAAACGAAATGCTGAAAGCTGGCGCTGTCATTTTAGCCCGTCCATTAGCGTACCTATTCAACAAGGTTCTAGACACAGGTCAGGTACCAGAACAATGGAAAAGATCCGACATAATCCTTCTCTACAAAAAAGGAGACCCTCAAGACATAGCTAACTATCGCCCTATAAGTCTCCTCTCAAGTGTGTACAAACTTTTCACATCAATTTTACAAAGCCGATTGAACCCGAAGATCGATGAGTTTCAACCGGTAGAACAAGCAGGGTTTCGTTCCGGATTCGCTACAACGGACCACATACAAGTAATGCAACAAATTATAGAAAAATACAAAGAGATGAATAGGCCTCTATACATTGCTTTCATTGATTACACCAAAGCTTTCGACACGATATCTCATGATGCAATCTGGGAAGCTTTAAACAAGTGCCACATACACGAAAACTACACAAGAGTGCTGAAAAATATCTACGAGGATAGCGTAAGTCAAGTCAAACTAGAAGTACGAGGCCCTGATATACCGATCTGCAGAAGAGTAAGACAAGGAGACCCCCTCTCACCCAAGCTGTTCATACTAGTATTACAGCAAATTTTTGATAATATTCACTGGCAGTCGGAAGGAATAAGAATCTACGGAGATCGACTTACGCACCTCAGATTCGCGGACGATATTGTTTTATTCGCCGAAACAAGCAAGGGGCTAGAAAACATGATAAACACCTTAAATAAAAAAAGCAAAACTGTAGGCCTCGAAATGAACAAGAGCAAAACGAAAGTAATGACAAACAGCCACACAAACGTTATAAACCTAAACGAGGAGCCGCTTGAATATGTGAGCAACTACATATATTTAGGAAAACAAATATCATTCGCGGATAAAAATGACGAACAAGAGGTCGAGCGGCGTGTCAATATGAGCTGGAAAAAGTTTTGGTCCCTGAAGGAAATCTTGAAAGGGGGTTTTCCTCTTCACCTGAAGAAAACTGTCCTAGACACATGCATTCTACCTACTCTCACATACGGGTGCCAAACGTGGACGTACAACACTAAAATCAAAACTAAATTAATAACATGCCAGAAGGCAATGGAAAGGAGTGTACTAAAAATAAGAAGAATACAAAAAGTGAAAAGTGTACATATAAGAAGAAAAACAAAAGTTATTTACGCCTTACAGTAGCCCTAAAGCAGAAGTGGAGGTGGGCAGGGCACATAGCTAGATGTACAGACAAAAGATGGACATTAAAGACAACTACATGGGACGGACCAACAGGAAAACGGAGAAGAGGGCGACCCAGAAAAAGATGGATAGAGGATATAAAAGCAATAGCAGGAAACAATTGGATAGGGAAAGCTAATGATAGAGAAGTCTGGCAAAAGCTGGAGGAGGCCTTTACCCGAGAAGGGGTTCCGATCAACGGTAATGAAGACAGCGATAAAAACGCTGAAAACAAATAAATTTATATAAATACCTAATGAATTGCAATATATATTTTTAATTTAATTTAGTTTATTTAATTAATGAAATAAGTAAAAAAATCAATCAATGTTTAAAATGCATGTATCAAATATTTTGGATTGGAAATAAATGGGCTTTATTATTATAGTTTTACATAATAAATTCGCTGCACACAGAATGCTTCACAACATTTATGCTCAAACAAGCGCAAAATGTGATAAAATTGTAATTGTTAAAATTAGTTATATGGCCATTGACGCGTGAAACACCAAACTATTGAACTGTGTTTTATTTGACCGAGATATAGTTTAATTACTTACCGATATTTAAAAGTAGAAATTTAATTTCAGAGAGGTAGGGCACCATACAAGCAAGCAAGCCCGACTGGGGAAGAACCTCCACCTTACAGAAGACCACAGCCAAATAACTACACACAGCGCGCTGTGTAGTTGTGTTTTTGAAAAAACGTATTCCTATCCCAGGGATACCCCCCCCCCCCCGCCATCTTAAAGCCGTGGTATAAAAAAGGGTTGGCAACACGCAAGTGATACCATACGTGGCCGTATGCTTATTTGCCACCCAAGTAGTATAAAAAAAAAGAAATCAAAAAATGTATGGAAAATGATAAAAGACTGATAATTATGTTTATAGTAGAAACAGTAAGGATCACACAACCAAATTACTACTCACAGTGAAATCAAATGATCACTGGAGAACTAAACTCACGCACAGACACGCAGTGAGTGAGTATAATTCTCCAGTAATCACCGAGAACTACTTTAAAAAAATAAATAAGCCATAAAATATACATACAAAACTCTGGTGTTAATAATAAATGTTAATATGTAGGTTAGGTACCGTGCACAAAATAAACTGGGTATTGCAAGCGTTCGGTGGGGTACGGTAACTGCTTACAATCAGGCAGAAGGATATAGAGGCAAGATAAAGGTACATCAAAATTAATGGCGAATATTTATCACCAAGCCAAGGTGTTTTAATGTCTGTAGGAAAAGAATTAAGTAGGTACTTACAATGAAAAATGTTATTAATTTAATATATTTATTAAATAGCTAACATTCTTTAACGTTTGTAACTCATATACAAAAACCTAAAAAATATGATTTAATTTGTAAGAATAGACGTACTAGTTATAATAGCAACCCATATTCTATGTCTCATTACTGAGCATAGGCCTCCTCTCCTCTATCAAGAGAGCAAAACGGGGTTAGGCCGGCTTGGATTAGACATACCTATTAAATTTGTTTTGACACACGTTTCCTCACGATGCTTTTCTTCACCATTAGCAGATCACAATTGTTTGAGTAGGTAAGTATAAATTACGATTCGGTAATCGATCAGCGAAGGCCGCGGTAACCCTATAGATGTGTGACCGCATAGTGGTACCTATATCATCTGAGCGTCTTTGTACTTCGGAGGGCACGTGGTCTTAACTGTCGCCAGTCATCCCGACAAAGGCGGCGGAAAATACGAGCGAGCAAAATAACTCTGTCACCAGGTTGGCCACTAACCAAACGTCAGGAAGAAGATTAATTCCACAAAGTGAAATACACATTGGTGCTACCGGTCGGGATCGAATTCACACCTAATCATCATAATACAAGTTAGTTACTTTTCCTTTTGGCTACCACCGCATCTAACTAACATAAGTATTTAATTTTCTTAAGTTAAAATATACATTTAACTTAAGAAAATTAAATACTAAACCCGGGTGTTCAGTATTCAGTCTGCAAAAGTTCCAAACTGCATTTTACATCGGTTGCACGGAGATACAAACCAAACTACTTCGTTAGCCTTTTACCCCAAGTTGGTCTACACGTGCCAATTCAAAAGATCTTGCTTTGCAGTGAAGCTAGATCGCTCGGCTTAACTTTTCTCCAATTGAGAGCGTGTTGTGCAATCGGAGTGGGTACTATCGACAAAGTTAGGTAGTCGACTATTCTTAGAATGTGAAGTCATTTATTATTAAATTAAACATGGTCTACGGGTAAATTAAGTCTCACAATTAACTCAAAAACTTCAGTTAAAGTGACTTGTACTTTTACTATTAAGTATTCTGTGGTTCAAAATCATGTTATGAGTGGTCGAGAGATCAATAATATTCATAGACACATTTAGAATTAAAAAAGAATATTTATAGCAGTTATCTGCTTGCCTTAGTATAGGTTCTGCTTAGTTTGAAATCAGATGGCTACGTGTGAATAGTCGAAAGGAAAATAATAAAAAAAATCGTTTGACAGCACCGAATAACCTTTATAGCTTTATTTTAACACCAAAATTAATTTATTTTTAATTTTGGGGTTTATCGTTGGTTTTCGTAGTCTTTACTAATTTACCCTTTTCATTACTTTTAACGGACTTAAATACGTCAGAGTTACATTGTTTTGTTTCTGAGTTCCTATGGCTACCTTTCAATTGCTTTTGAGACCAGCTCCATTATATTATTGCATTGTCATCAAAGTTACGTAGTTATACTACAGCGCAATCGAACACCAGAAAGTAATTCGAATCTGCTTGTAAGATTTGACCTAAACAAACATACTATCATTACATTGCTAGCTTAATAAAAGGTAGAAATAATTAAAAGGTCGTATTCGAATTCGTACTTATATAACATTTTATTATATATTATATTTTCAGCCTGTACTGTCCCACTGCAGAGCAAAGGCCTCCCTTTCCTTTTTCCACTCAACCCGATCTTGTGCTAGAATAGACCAGTCTTTCCTGTACGCATCAAGCTCGTCCCGCCATCTGAGTCTGGGCCTACCATGATGCCGTTGGACATTTTTTTGTACCCACATAGTGGTAATTTTCGCCCACAACTCGTCTGACATGCGGCAAACATAACAAATAAATTGTACATAATTGTTTTATTACATAACAATAAATTGTACGACGGCATAGGGTTATAATTAAAATGAACTCGTGACGTAACGCCTATATAAACAATCTCCACATCAACGATATAACTAGCTCCTTCATCACTGGCCAGGGTTAAATAAATATTGTTTTTAAGGTCTATGTTAAATGTATAAATATGATGTATGGTAGTCCCTTTGTGATTCAGATGTTGTTTATGTGTGTGTGTGTGTGTGTGTGTGTGTAATTTGATTGTAAACCCTACATAGGCACATGTGTCAGTTTTGATTGCATTGAATGGAAACAAAATATCATTTTCATTTCCACAATCATTGCCATCATATGAATGCGAAAGCAACTCTAATTGCTTTTTCACGACTAAACAGCTGATCAGATTTCAATGAATTTTGGCAAGGAGATAAATGCTATCCTACGGAAGGTCATAAGGTATTTTTCATCCCTATTACTGACATCTACGTCGCAGCCGAGGGGAACAGCCAGTACACTGCACGGTTGGTTCAGTGGCTTAAGTGGTTTCCTCCCCATTTAACACAGCGCGGCGTGTTGATGGTTCGAACCCCACGCGGGAAAAAAATCGTGTAATCCATAAATGGTTGCCCTGAGACTGGGTGTACTTTGTGTCCGTTAATTGCATGTTTTATTGTTCCGCGACACAGAAATTGTTCCTTAGCGCGGAAGTTGTCTTTTTAAGCCAAAAAAGAGGATATTATAAATCAAAGCGTGGTGTTTGGTCTGTAGGCATGAGTCGGCAGAGATGAAGAATTTTCATCTTGCAGCAGATGAAAATTCTTCATCTTACTTAACTACTTACTTTTTCCGCTTTTTTTCTCACTTATATCTTTCTTCATGCATATTCCTCGAAACAGTTTCTTCATTCTAAATACATACCATACGCACTACTTAATTCGAGATTTGCATTTATTCCTACGTACAATAAATAAGTTTTAAACATCAAATAGCTTTTTAATCCATTCTAAGCGGCACATCATTGATACGAAATCAAATATTATATTATACGTAGATTGCACGTTTGCAAAATTAATTCGATTATTCTCCATTTTCACAAAAGGAACATGGATATGAAAAATTGAGTGCGAATTGAGTGGCGTTATGATTAACATACTCGTAATACGGACGAGCTTTATCAACACAAAGAATTGTTTGGAACCATTTTCATATTTCATGAACATTTTTGAATAAATTAATTTGATGGGGATTCTATCCATCTGTAAGGTTTATTGTTAAGTAGATAGGCATGGTTGATCGGAAATGATGTACCTACAAACGGTTTAATAGGGTAATATAATAGAAATAATGCTTCTAACCAAATTTAGTTCTAATTTCTAGAAGAGGGGAAGGGGAAGGCCACACAGCAGTGTAGTTGTGTTCCTGTGTGTGAGTACAGGACTCCAGAGCTAATTTAGGGATGCATTTTGAAATAGCTGCTCGAAGAATTGCTTCCATTAAGTGGCAATGGGCCGGGCACATAGCTCGCAGAACTGATGGCCGTTGGGGCAGAAAGGTTCTAGAGTGGCGACCACGAACTGGAAGACGAAGCGTGGGCAGGCCTCCAACAAGGTGGACCGACGACCTGGTAAAGGTTGCGGGCAACCGATAGACAAGGTCTGTTTAGGATCGAGAGGTTCCTTGGGGGAGGCCTATGTCCGGCCGTGGATGTCTTTTGGCTGAGATGATGATGATGATGATTTTGAAATAAACTTTTTCTTATCCCAGGGTAACCCTGGGATAAGAAAAAGTTTATTTTTAGGTTATCCGACACGACCTGAGAGAGATCATGTGTAGGATCAATGGCGTTGCCTGTTGGTTTACCTAACGGATAGGGTCAACATGGCAGTGCAGTACTGGAAATGTCTTTAAAAAATATACTCGTATATAAGATCAGCAGCGGTGGTGGCCGAGTGGGAAAGGAACCAACTTGCACGCAAGAGGTGCGAGTTCGATCCCGGGTGGCAGTACCAATGTAAATTTTACTCTGTGGAGTTTATATGTACTAATCAAATGATTTGCCATCAGCTACGGTGAAGGAAAACATCGTGAGGTTACCCACATGTCTTAGAAGAAATTCTAAAGACATGTCTGATTCACCAACCCGTATTAGGCCAGCGTGTGTGAATTAAGGCCTAAACCCTCTCTCTCTCTCTTGATAGAGGAGAGGAGACCCGTGCCCAGCAGTGGGACATATATGGGTTGCTATTATTATTATAAGTCTCTAAACTTCCCTACACGTTTAATCAACAATTCGTGTGCCTACTTATCTACGGATTAGTCAGTATGACAGACAGATCCATTGTGTTGTACAATGGTGTTGTTCGACCATGAACTTGCTGTCATGCTGTCAAAATGTGATGACTTCATAGAACCTCTCAATAGCATCTATGTATGTAATGTATGATGTGCTTGTTTGCCACCCAAGTAGTATAAAAAACCGAGTTGGAGCTTTTAATTTATTTAACACTAGTGGTGCGTCCCGGGTTGGACATTTTTTTAGTTTTTGTAGGGATCCTGTTACTTTTTGTCAATAAAATATAGCCTATGTTACTCGCTGATAATGTAGCTTTTTAATGGTGAAAGAACTTTTAAATCGAGTAGTTTTTGAGGTAAATCGTAACAAACAAGAGATCAAATCTTTTTTTTTACATTTTATACATAAAACTATTTTTTGACTTACGAAGTAAGAAACACATAAAATAAAAAAGACGTGTGGCACTCGGGGACTGCCGCGTTAAAGCTATTGCATATTTTTTTGTATGATTTTTTTATCGAAACAAATAAAAAAATACTTTACAGAGTTATCTAAATCATTTTATTTTACTCTCAATGATACATAAAAATATATAATAATAAAAATGAATACTTGTAATAATTCCTTAAGACTCCTTATACTATAATCTTTTTCACATTAATATTCTCTTAGATCAAAACCTCCTTACACAAATTTGACATATTATTATTGGCCGTTTAGAGAATTCGTCATTAACAAAAGTATCACCGCTGTGCCGGTCGGTGTGGGGGGTGTTAGTTTTATTATTTTCGTTACGGAATTTCGGGATTCGGTCTCCACGCCCAAGGCCCGTGATAGAAGCTATGCAATAGCTTAATAAAGAAAATAGGAACCAAAGAAAACTGTGTTTAGGCGTCACAATATTCCTTGACATCACTGTCTATCGGGAACGTGGCGAGAAGACTATAAGTTTGTTTTTTTAAAGACAACTCCCGCACTAAGTAACTACCCTGTGTCGCGGGGAACTTACAAACTTATAATTAACGGACACAAAGTAACCCAGACTCGGACAACCATTTATGGATCGCACAATTTTTTGTTCCGTGCAGGGTTCGAACCCACAACGCGCCGCGCATTGGTAAATGTCGAGGTAACTACTTAAGCCACTGAACTAACCGTGCATATTCAGTTTAATATAACAATTTTGTCCGTTAAGATCAAAATCCTTAAAGTAAAATGTTAAGAGTGGTCGACTGCCAACTTGGCCGATCGTATATTATGGCTTTTTGCTTATGGTGATTGGCTTTGTAGTTTTCATGGCTTTTATATTATGTAATAGGTGTATAGTTACTTTTTTGGCTTAGTTAGTATGACGCATAACTAGATATATCGATTACTCGTGTGGTTATGTTATGAATTCTATTTCCAAATCCTTACTAATATTATAAATGCGAAAGTTTGTAAGTATGGATGGATGGATGGATGTTTGTTACTCTTTCACGTAAAAACAACTGAACGGATCTAGATGAAATTTGGCACAGAGATAGATTATGGTCTGGAATAACACATATAGGCTACTTTTTACAGCTATAACCGACATCCACGCGGGCGGAGCCGCGGGCAACAGCTAGTGGGATATAATTTTGTTTTATCTATAAA
Organism: Trisateles emortualis; assembly: GCA_947095525.1. Classification (NCBI taxonomy): domain Eukaryota; kingdom Metazoa; phylum Arthropoda; class Insecta; order Lepidoptera; family Erebidae; genus Trisateles; species Trisateles emortualis. The sequence continues at coordinate 14,617,791 of OX352735.1, read as the reverse complement.
TGTTTATTCTGAGTCTGGGTGCACTTTGTTTAATTAAATTCTGTAGTAGTTTTCTGTCAAAAAAATCGAAATAGATTCCCAAAGTTTGGAAATGCCTGTAATTAGTAATAACGCTCACGTTTCTCGGATGTAAAAACAACGGCTAAAAGTGCTTTCCAATTTCGCAACACTCAGCAAGAAAAAAAAAATATAGGACTCCTTGGTCCTCTGCCTGTTCTCTCTAACGCCTTGTCGGATAGCCTATCGGGCTATAAGAGTATGGGTATAAAAAGTACAGCAGTATTTAGGTATGTACACACTTGAGCACTTTTATGAGATGCTGTTAGGAGGACTTTATTATCATTAGGTATAGATATCAATAAAATATTATATTTTTTGTTATTTTGTCCGCTGAGGCGCTCATAGCCAGGTGCACTCGCTGTCGCTGCTCGGTAAACGATCAGCGGGTTAAGCTACCAAGGGCGCGGTAACCCTATAGATGGGTGACCGCATAGTGGTATTTAATCTGAGCGTCTCCGTGCTTCGGAGGGCGCGTTAAAAGTCGGTCCCGACTGTTATCAGTCGTTAGATCACGACAGAGGCCTAAATATGGGCGATCTAAATAACTCTGTCACCAGGTTGGCCACTAACCAAACGATAAGAAGAAGAATTTTGTCTGCTTACTAAATCACTATCTGTTGCCCGCGGCTCCGCCCACATTAGCCTATCCTTCTGTAGGATACCATCTATCCGTTTAGCCGTTTAGTTGTGCAAATGTAACAAAGAAACAGTAACTTTTATTGTATTATAACAATAGTATAGATAGCTAGTAGACCACAAACCTTCATGCTATTTACAAATGCCAAAATTAACGACCATATAAATCTTATAAATCTAAATATTTAAAATGCTTTTTCTATCCTGTTAACACACGTATTTAAATGCCATAACACATTAAACAAAAAGGTGAACACCGTGACTTTGTATAATGTGCATACAGTTTAACATGTGCATAATGCCAAACATGACATGACAGCTCATTATTTAAATACGTTGCATTTTAATAAATTATCCGATGATATTTTTCATTATGAGCTTTTCTTACAGATATAACAATGTCTTGTAGATAAATATTCGTAATTAGCTTTGATGTACCTATTTATCTCTGCTGCGATCAGATCTTTTAAGATTGTAATTTGTACGATAAAAAAAAGATAAGTTCAAAACAAAAAAATACCTTAATGCCTTAAGACGAAAGTAACAAAAAACCAATGTATGTTGCCAGACTTATAGCACAGAAACGTGGTCTTTGACTGTTGGCCTTATGAATAAGCTCAGAGTCGCACAACGAGCTATGACTTTCCATAGCTCGTTGAGCGATTTTTTAGTTGTTTTGACTCTTTGGACTTTGGTTACCTAAAGAGCTATGCTTGGTATTTCTCTGCGTGATAAAATCCGCAGACGAACCAAAGTTACCGACATAGCTCTTATAGTAAGCAAGTTGTAATAGTAATGCGCAGGCCACATCCGACTGATGATAGAATGAGAGCTGCAGGAAAGCACTGGATTGGCAGCTCAAGATCGACCGTTGTGAAGACATATAATAATAATTGTATTTATTTCCTCAACACAAAGTTACATATTATTTGTTTACATTAAGTGCTTGTGGTGGATGATTGCTAACTTTGTGCGAGTCAGGTGCATGTAGTAGATTTAACATTAAATCTGTATCACATGACACCAGGCCCACCTCGCGGTTAGTAAGATCTTCGTGTTCACAATTTAAGGATAATTAACATATGAGGGAGGCCTACATTCAGCAGTGGACATTATCAGGCTGAGATGATGAGATGATGAAGTTCAAAACTATTAACCTATTTTTTTATATACACACTACTACATACATACAAGCTTACACTTGCAATACTAGAAACGTTATTTATGACCCTACATCTTTTAACACCAGAGCTTTGCGTTAAAGATAAGAAAACCTCAAGAAGTCCTTCCCCAGTTGGGCTGGCTCGCTTGAATGGTGCCCTACCTCTCTTCTCAAAATACAATTTACCGTAATAATATTGACAGCATAAAACAAACAAAAATACGTCTAACATTTTCGATAAAAACTAATCTAAGTATAACAAACATTTCATTAAAATGGTTTCGTGCTTTTATTTACATTGCAGATATTCAATTAATATTTTAAAAGTAGTTGATGATCATTTATTCATTCACGATTCGTAGCATAACACTCAGAATAATTAAAAACAAACATTATTTATTATTTCACTTTGTCTGGCACTATATAAAAGTATATACATATTTATAAATATGTTAAAATGTCAATAGGTTTATATAAATACTAGTTTTCGTCCGCTGCTTCACCCGCACGTACCATAAATAAAAAGAATAAAAACCTATGTGCTATGCCAGACTATATTTTATCAGATCTGTGTAGCCATTTCGGCGTGATTGAGAGAAAAAAAATCTTAAATTCATCCATCCAAACTTTTGCACTTATAATACCTATTAGTAGATATTTATAAGAACCTTTTCCCGATGTATACAGAGCACATTGCATGTTATCGACATTTTCTTGGTAAGGTAGATGAAAACTATATAAAACTTATTTTAGAAAATGCATTGTTTGCTTCTTATCGTTTGGTTAGTGGCCAGCCAGGTGACGGAGTTATTTAGATCACCCAGATTTAGGTCTCTGTCATGATCTAACGACTGCTAAAAGTCGGGACCGCCTTTTAACGTGCCCTCCGAAGCACAAAGATGCTCAGATAAAATACCACTATGCGATCACCCATCTATAGGGTTATCGTTCCCTTGATAGCTTAACCCGCTGATCGTTTACTGAACAGCTAGTGTACCTGGCTGTAATAATAATATCTAATATCACGAGAACACACATCCTCTCATCTGATTCCAAACGAGGCAGAGTCTGTACTAAGGATAGATAGCAACCAGACAACCTTCTCCCACGTACGATTAGGTTGTGGAATGAGCTCCCTGCCAAGGTTTTCCCGAAAGACTATAACATGGGGTCCTTCAAGAAAGGAGTTATAAGGTATCTAAGGGGTCGGCAAGGATACACCTGGTGTTGCAAGCGTCCATAGGCTACGGTAACTGCTTACCATCAGGCGGACCGTATGCTTGTTTGCCTCCTTGGCAGTATATAAAAAAAGACAACTAGGTAGTATAAGAATACTATAACACTTACGTATTTCAAAATAAAGTATTATTTCCACCTAGACACAGAACAAAGAATCGTATATTACAATGACTATTATAAGTCACAAATTTTAATTAAACAAAATGCTAGGACCTTGATAATAGCTTTGAAATGGCTGAGTCATGGCTCTAAATTAATACATAAGTACCCGTTAGGCCCCAATACCGTATATGGTTTGTTCGCTTTATTGGAGTAATATGCAAAAAAAACTTCAACCTTTAACACCAAACTAGAACAGAAACAAAACTTCTTTTTATACATGTAAATTGCTTTGGAGACAAGCGTTTTTGTGTTATTACTTTGACGGAAATCACAACTTATTCATAATGTTATTCTGTTATAGTAACAAACCGAAACACTCCAATTTTTTAACTGACTTCAAAAAGAGGAGGTTATCAATTCGTGTGTAATTTTTTTTAAAATTTATGTTTGTTACCGCAGAACTCCCTCATTTATGGACCGATTTGAAAAAATCTTTTTTTGTCTGAGAAGACATACTTCCAGTTTGGTCCCATTTTCATCAAAAGAAAGTTCTAATGATGGGATCCATGAGGAATCGAGGGAACTCCTCAAAAATTATAGGCACACATATAGCAATTTCAATATTTTTAACAACACATCAAACATTTGCATTCAGAAAGTATAATATGATGAAGTAAAACTGATGAAGAAGACCACAGACCTGAACTTCTCAATAATAAGTATTTTACGGATGGCGATTAAATAAGTTTCCATTATGGTGGCTAAGGTAGCTAGGCAACGGAACTTCATAATTAAACAATGCAATCTAGCCGTTTTTATGGTTTTTGAAATTCTGCAACTTGCCGTACTGAAGTCGGTTTTTTTTTTGTTAATTTTATTTTTTTATTAGAAGATTATGAATAAAAAAAATATATAAAACTTCGGTGTTATAAGCTAATTTCACTGTGTAGTTTAGAACTATTTGCAACTGAAATAGTCATTTTTTTTTGTCTATAACAGTCGGAACGGTTAGGAGAATTAATATTGTATATCTGTCTGGTTTTAGTTCTGTCAATTAAAATCTGACAAAAGTTGAACAGGTCTACGACGTAAATGTTTCGCCAACACAACCCTAAAAACTTGGGTTTGTCGATAACCCTACAACCTAATGATAATCGTCTTCGGAAAATACCTTCAGAAAACAGGTGCATTCAAAAATATTATCACAGTTAATCTGCTGTGCTAAAGAAAAACGGCACAACTGTGTCACAAGTTTTGGGAAAACCACCTTTAAATTCAAAACTCGAGATTTGTTTTTCCCTTAGCTTTTACCTTGTATTTACTCTATTTTGTAGAGGCGTTATAATAATGAAGTCACGAACATCTGACTCTGATTGCATTTTAATAATATTACCTCTACATTTTCATTATATTATACGGTTATATTTCACTCAGCCATGCGATATATCGATATAAATAATTTTTCAATTACAATCAACATTGGAAACGTTTCCTGGAAAATAATATCGAATTAATAAATTAAATTTATATCACGCTCATATGAACAATATTTATTTTAAAAACAATTATAGCGAGAAGAATGTTTCGATGCCGTTAATAATTTAATCATTTCATAAAATGAATTATTGATTTCAATGAAATTGAACGACCGTATCGAAATAATTATTTAAGCTTGAAATAAGCACTACCTACTTAAGAGGGATTGCCACTCGCGAGTGTTGAAAATTCATTTATAACACACACAAACCTAGTTTATTGTTTTGACTGCCTTGCTGGTCCAGTAGTCGCAGTATGCGCCTGCTGTGTACGAGGTTGTGGGTTCGATTCCCGCACAGGACAAAACTTTGTGTGACCCACAAAGAGTAGTTCTGAGTCTGGGTGTAATTTGTGTCCGTTAATTGTATGTTTGTAAAGTCCCCCGCGACACAGAGCTTATTCTCTAGTGCGGGAGTTGTCTTTTTTCCAAAAAAATAAATTTTCCGAATTGTATTAACATTAATCCATTCCCCCTTATACCTACGGAAATACGTTTCAAAACGAAACAGGAATACGTTTGTTTGGGTAAATGGCAATCGCTCTTAATGACTTATGCAAAATTTTATATCATGAAAGCATCAGTTTTTTAAAGAGATTGGATAGGCAGAGGTGTATCTATTTTAGGCACTTACTACGCTACGCCACTTATGCAATAAAGGGCGAAACATTGAGCTACTGCAGTCCTTACCTAAGCTAGTTAAGTACTCACCATTTTAATTTAGTTTAGTCATGCGTTTTGAAAGAAACGTTTTCCTATCCCAGGTTTACTCTATCTTAAAGTCAGTCCTGGTGTAAAAAATGGGTTGGCAACACGGAAGTGATACCTCTGGTATTGCAACCGTCTATAGGCTACGATAACTGCTTAACATCAGGCAGGCCATATGCTTCTCGTTTCTCTTTGATACGGCGCGCATCGTCAGGAGGTTCCTGTCTCTGGAGCTCTAACCGGTAGCTTGCTTTAATTATATGAGATCGTCCACCAATAAAGAGAATAACAATAATAAGTCCTATACCCGATACCGATTGGTCTCCATATTTTTTATATTTTTAAATGTTCTTATATAAAAAATAAAATATAATAAATCTCTTTATTTGTTTGTTTTGTTTATTGTTCTAAGTACATAGTTTGTGATTTAAATTCTTTTTTTTGTAGTATCTAGTGTATGTCTGTGCTGGAATTAAATAATTTTTCTTTCTTTCTCTTTATATTCTGATTTTTTATAGCTAGATTTTTTATATATATTTAAAAAAGTAATTTTGTGTTTTATGAAATATAAAGAGATAATAACAATAAATAAATGTTTACCCGAGCAGGCAGGTACTTTATAACAAATGAAGGCACTTAGCGCATCAATTTTAATACTAAAGCAATAACTTGACTAACTAAGCACTGACTTTATTAATAACCGGTTGACATTGGCCAGTGATTGACATCAGAATAGACACACATTAGATTACCACCAGGAATTCTTTACAATGTGTACCTGTTTGCCTTTGAGAATTGAAATAAATGTAAGATCGCCGTGCGATAAATGTCAAACTGGTGATTAGATCTTTATTAGCATTTGATATTACAATGATAATAGGTAATAAACAAGTCTCATGAAACTTTTTGAGCCTTGAATTGTTCTTTTATTATATTACTTGGGTGACAAGCATACAGCCCGCTTGATGTTAAGCAGTTACCGTAGCCTATGGATCCTTGTAATACCAGAAGTATCACTTGCGTGTTGCCGACCCAATAGTTATTTTACACCAGGGCTTTAAGATGGAGTATAGCTTTAAGAGAGTTAGGGCACCATACTGACGAGCCAGCCTGACTGGGCAAGGACCTCCACCTTACAGAAGACAGTGGTGTAGTTCCTGTGTGTGAGTACGGGTCTCCAGTGCTTATTTAGGGATGCGTTTTGAAAGAAACGTATTCCTATCCCAGGGATACACCCATCATAAAGCCCTGGTGTAAAAAAATGGGTTGGCAACACGCAATTGATACTTCTGGTATTGCAAGCATCCATAGGCTACGGTAACTGCTTAACATCAGGCGGGCCGTTTGCCACCTAAGAAATACAAAAAAAAGTATCTCTGGACTAGTAAAACATTTCTTTCAAAACGCATCCCTAATGAGCGCTGGAGACCTGTACTTACAAACAGAACTGTGTGTAGTTATTTGGCTGTGGTCTTCTGTGAGGTGAAGAGAGGTAGCATACCATACTAGTCAGCTAGCTCCATTAAGAAAGGACCTCCATCTTACAAAAGATCACAACCAAATAAATACACAGAACGGTATATTTATCTGCCCGTGTGTCAATACAGGTCTCCAGAGCTCATTTAGGGATGCGTTTTTAACATTTAACCCCTAAAATAAAAATAAGTAAATGATAAACCCTTGTGAGGTTGGGGCTGGAAATCAATTAGACATTCAATTACTAATATTATTGAAACATGTGAACATTATGTACATATTTAGTGATTCGAAATTGTGTGTTCAGTTTGTTTACAACTTGTACGAAACTCATGTTCCCTAAGATAATTACAAGCGAATAACAGCTAACATGATGTTTCCTTACTTCATTGTCAAACTTTTAATGAGATAGAGTGAGACAAAGCTATATGTATAACAATAGAAACATATGTATTTGCACATTATTCCGTAGTTAATTCAAACAAATTGGTTTCTGATTGTTCTTAGTTCCGTATTTGAGTAGTGGTTACTCAGAATTACATTATTTACAAGCACTGTATAAATACTACGTCACTGCGACTAAGTACTACACGTATTCCAATTCGATTTTTAAAATAAAATGAAGTTGCTTTTTTATAGTGCTGCCTGCACACGGACGGTTTTCTGACACTGTTTCCGAACGGGACGAAATGAAGCAATTCTATACAAAATATATATATTAGTCTACACATGCATTCGGTTTTTTCGAACGAAATATTTTCCATCGCACTCGTTCCTAACAGTAAGTAGTCATTCATGCAGTTTCACATGAAACAACACTGCAGCAGAAATTTGAATCTGTGAATACCTAATCTAAAAATCGGAAATTAAACTGTAGTGCTAGTCAGGTTTTAATTGAGTTTTTTGTCGTGACTCGGAGCTTTAGCAACTAAGTGACATATTTTTTATTCAAACCAAACATAATAAACAGCCTTTATGCGAACGGCAACGAAAATAAAAAATAATATTAGGTACAGAACATAGTATGTATAACCCTACCTCAGACTAATAGAATAAGATAGACGGAGCGTTTCGAACAAATCGGTGAAGCCACAGACACCGAAAACGATGTGTGCGTAATGTTGCCAGCAAATGAAAAACTCCCAACTATTACATTTTAAAAAACCTTTACTCGTGATAATAATATGCATTACCAATATTAAAAATTATACTTCAAATTGTTTGTTTAAATTTAATGTTATTATTTTTAATAACTTTACACTAATATTTCAAAATAAATAGGAAACAAACACACACACAAACACTAAATGCATGCTTTAATTTCTGACAAATAAATGAAATCTTTTTAAATATAACATCTACAGGCTACGGTAACTGCTTAACATGTATATGGTGTATGCTTGTTTACTATCCAAGTAGTATAAAAAAAAAGTACTTAAATGTTCGTTGCCACCGAGCGGAGACGTGCGCGGCACCTCGTGGCGTTATAGAACATTAAATATTTAGCGGCAAGCGGTAATAACAAATTTTGTTCATACCGCTCGCCGCCGCCGCTTGCAGCCGTGGTCAGGATGTAAATACTTTTTTTTTATCGATTTTTCGATACTTACTTATTTTATGATTTTAAATGATCAATTATTATTTTTATTTAGATAGATCTTCTATCTATATATATTAACTAGCTTTTACCCGCGACTTCGTCCGCATAAGTATTTTGGTTTTCTCCCGGCTGTAAGTCCCCCTGCAACAATGTCCCACTATCGTGTTCCAGTCCTCAACTTCACATCAAAACTTGTTCAAAAGCAACCTAACCTACATAATGGATAGCTCCGAATGTTTCCTTAGTAAATATAAAAAGTAAATAATGTAAATCGGTTTAAAATACTGCTAACTACCTACCTGCCAACCCCCGATGTTAGACAGTGTGACATCCGCAACATCGTCTGCGTAGGAAGTACTAACTTAATGTAAGTAGTATAATAATGTAGGAAGCTAAAAATAAGAGGCCAGTAGTACAGTAATAACTGTAGTACATTTTTGTAAACTATGTTCTTTGTTTTTCCCTCTCTGGCCAACACATGGAGGTTCTGTGGACTTGAAACACGTGAGCAAGCCACGTAATTGTCCGTGAGAAAAACAACTCTTTTCTAAATTAATGCCGGCTACTTTTAATGTTTGCCCCTGTTTTTTTAATGTTTGCCCCTTTATTTATCGTCATAGCGAATGCGATTTTCAGCGGAAACAGTCTCTTAAACTGGAATGGCAAATCTGTCGGAATTATGGGTATACGGGGGATTAAAACGTTCTCTCCTTTTGCCATTCCAGTCATAATGATTGCTTTTACAATATTGCAACCGAGGTGTGTTACTTGCAACCGTGTGCCATTACACAGTCTTGGTGCATCTAAATTCCGCATCAAAAGGACAGGAACGCCTACTTTCAGCCTCAGTTTGTGTGAAGGTACTCCCGACAGTTCTAAAGAATTAAGAAATTCTACAGGGTATGATGTTACTTGTTCAGTATCCAGTACAGTGTCTACAGAGAGAAACTCAACAATATCACCTTCCACGCGTGACATAATTTGCTCGTTTATCTGTCCCACCATTTCATTCGTCGGCGCTAAAATTGCTCTTTCACATAACCATTCTCTATTCATATTATAACTATAATGGACAACGGGTCTAAATCGCGTAATATTTTAAAGGTTTTCATACCTTCTTGTTTCCCGACGTTTCGGTCGAATTGCACCGACCGTGGTCACGGGTTGACTGGTGCGGGTGAGCGGTGCCGCCGACTTCGTTGCGAAGCGAGAGTATTAGTATCTACCCTCACTTGGTCGTAGTTTTTATAATGTTCGAAACTGTTAGTACGTCGACACACAACACTAATGACGTCTACACACGGGTCTACTTTTTCATTACGGCGAGGCTTAAACCTGCTGATAACAGGATTCCAAGATGTTGATAAGCGGTATCCATCTTCCCGGTTGAAATTAAAATGTTTTTTGATTTCAACCGCCTCTCGTGCTATTCTTGAGTAATAGTGACGATCAGTGGAGAGTACTTTGGGCTTATGTAACTCAATCCAGTGATTGGATCCTGATTCCAGCAGGTGCTCAGCTATCGCCGACTTGTTGGTTTGCCGGTTCTTGACAGCTGTAATATGTTCCTTAACCCTTTCAGCTATTGTTCTTTTGGTTTGACCGATGTAGGAACTACCACAACTGCAATCTACCTTGTAGACACCCGGTGTCTGTAGAGGGATGACATCCTTCGGAGTACGCAGGTGATACGATACTTTGGAGTACGGATTATATACAGTCTTTATGGAGTATTTTTGTAGTACTGTTCCAATTTTGTCCGTTACACCTTTTAAATACGGCATAAATGCTGGTACTCTGCTAACTTCCTGTGCCTTATCCCTCTTTTTTGGACATCGTAAGGTTTGCCGGTATCCATTTCGCTTAAGTACCTCCTGAACATGTGTGAGCTCACATTTTAAGTATTCAGGGTCACATAGATCATGCGCTCTGTTCGTCAGCGATGTGACAACGGACTGCAAGTGTCGCGGATGGTGGTGCGAGTTGGCGTGAAGATACCTGTCTGTGTGTGTCGGCTTCCTGTATACAGTGTGTGCCAGGGTACCATCTGCTCGAACCATAACTTTTATTTTTTCAATTCGACCGAAACGTCGGGAAACAAGAAGGTATGAAAACCTTTAAAATATTACGCGATTTAGACCCGTTGTCCATTATAGTTATAATATGTGTACAAATCGTGAAAGTTTAAAAGAATTCATTCTCTATTCCTCATATTAGTTAGCAGTTCGCTATAGACGAAGTTATTTAGATCATCTGGATTATGCACAACATTGCAGAATTCACGATCCAATGTAATCATGCCATTACCATCCTTTGCCATACGATCTTCTCCAATTTTAAGAAGAGCAGCAGCATATTGTCCAGATTGTACATCATTGTGTAGTTGCACTCTCATATTTATAAACAGACTAAACGTATTTACGTGCACCCATAACGTTGACGCTTTTAAACACGCATTTATTTCATCTGCAGGGGTGCCTTTAGTGATAACCGGCAAAGTCTGTCTAAAATCGCCCGCTAAAAGTACCACCATCCCCCCCATGATATTTGGATTACTCTTGATGTCTTTCAAAGTCCGATCTAGAGCTTCAACTGCTCTTTTATGGGACATAGTACACTCATCCCAAACTAATAATTTACATTGCTGCAACATACGTCTACGCTCGCTGTTTTTACTTATATTACAGACTGGCATTTCTTCATGGGCTAAGTTTAATGGCAGTTTAAGCACCGAATGTGCCGTTCGACCACCATTGAGCAGAGTGGCGGCTATTCCGGAAGAGGCAACTGCTACAGCAATTCCTTTATCTTTTCGGATTTGCGCTAAAAGCAAGTTTAAAAGAAAGGTTTTTCCCGTGCCTCCGGGAGCATCCAACAATTTCTGTGGTGTAGGTAATTAGATTTTATCTGTATGTAATGTAACAGTCAGGTGAATAAAAAATCGTATACAAATCAGATCAATAGTTTTGGCGTAATTTGATTCTAGACCGAGTTTTAATGTTGTAGATAGGTAGCTGTGTATAGGTTCCTGTGGGAATGAGATATTTTCCCGAAGTAAAAAGTAGTCTGAATTTTGGTACCTTCCTACCCTATAAGTTAAGTCGTGTGATGGAATGTCGCAAAGTTCCGATCCAAGTAAAACTGTTAAATAAAGACAGTTGCATCAAAATTTTATCATAAATTCCCTAAATTATAGCGCCTACCGACCCTCTAAGTTAGAAAAGTGATCAAATACTAACTTGAAGTCTTAGTAACACTCAGTTAAAAAAAAAAACATCAAAATCATTTCAGTAGCTATGGCGACATGCGCTTCTTGACACGATCATGCTAGATTTCCGCGGGAATGAGGTATTTTCCCGCCGTAAAAAGTAGCCTGTGTCCGTGCCTAGGACCCTATCTTTATATTAACCAAGTCTTATAAAAATCCGTTCAGACGTTAAGGCGTGAATGAGGTAAACTTTTAAAACAAACGATTAAAAATCACTAACTTAATTAGTTTTCTGCCTACTGCCTACGCCTTAAGTACGATAACGTGATCATTTTGATCTTATATCCTTTTCTAGGTTACTATCTATCACCTAACTAAATTTCATCAAAATCCGTTCAGCCGTTTAGGCATGATAGAGCAAAACTCCCAGCAAAAACCATAAAAAAATCACTAACTCAATTCAGTTTTCTGCCTACTGCCTACGCCTTAAGTACGATGACGTGATCATTTTGATCTTATATCCGTTTTTAGGTAACCATCTATTACCTTACTAAATTTCATCAAAATCTGTTCAGCCGTTTAGACGTGAAAGAGCAAAAGTCCCAACAAAAACGACTAAAAATCACTAACTCAATTTAGTTATCTGCCTACTGCCTACCCCCAAAGAACGATGGCGTGATTATTTATAGCCTATGACCATTTCTAGGTTATCATCTATCACCATACCAAATTTCATCAAAATCCGTTCAGCCGTTTAGGCGTGAAAGAGTAACAGACAGACAGACAGACAGACAGAGTTACTTTCGCATTTATAATATTAGTATGGATAATAATTGATCATCATCTGAATAACATAGAAAAACAATATCTAAATACCTCTTAAAATCACTACAAAATACGGAATTATTCGCTAAATGCGAACAACAATTTATTTTTTTTCGCGCGGATCCACAACTGTCATACCGACAGACTGATTAATATTGTTTTATATTCCCACTTATACGTTGCAAAATATTTTAGGGAAAAAATATGATAAGGATGGCATCACTGTAGAACATGGTAGAGGTTTTGTGTTCCAAGTTTGTGTAACTAAAATATTTACGAAAATAATAAGAAATCTATAATGTTAAAGTTATTCACCTATAGAACGATATTCCAGAACTCTTTTTGTGATTTATTGAAGTAGTTTTACAACGTTTTACTACACAATACGGCATTATAATAATATTTTGTCAAAACGTGTTTAGACGTGCGTACTTACTAGCGGCTCGAATCGACTGCGAGCGAAAACGTATGACATTGCTATTTAGTATGACTTTTGGCGGCTTCACGCGCGAGTCCTACACGCTCCGTCTATCTTATTCTATTAGTCTGAGAACCCTACATGTCTATTTCCCGTCTGGCTAAGATAATAAATTTCTATAAAACATTTCAAAAGTTATGTTAAGGTACCTTGTAATAGAAGACACGTGTTATACAGTATTGGTTGTATAAAAAATATTACGTAGGTTTTTTGTTAGGTACGGCATCATAGAAGAGAGCAATCCTGACTAGGGAAGGAATTTCCTTACATCTTACAGGAAATAAAAAAAAACATGCAGAGCAGTCTTTAGGGACTGCCGATAGAAGTGGAAATTAAGTAACTTGGGAATTGTATCGTCGAGCGTTTGGTTATAATAATGCGAGTTCCATGATTTTTGTTCACCCGAAAAGTGCTCAGCGCGCCTAAACATGTTTTCACTTCAAAAAATTACCACATAGCTTTCTGTACGTTTACAGGTGGTAGGCAGATAGTAGGAGTAGGTTTACAGGTTTCCAGTGCTCATTTAGGAATTTATTTGAGAGAAACGTTTTCCAATTCCTTAGAAAACCCCAATTGCAAATGCCTGGTGTTGCAATTTTTTGGGTTGGCAACACGCAAGTGATGACGCAAGTGATTGATATTGCAAGCGTTCATAGGCCACGGTAACTGCTTACCGCCAGGTAGAAAACAAGCCGTATGCTTGTTTGCCACATAAGTAGTATAAAAAAGCTTACCGCTGTCTATTCCTCTGTACGCTTAGATCTTCTAAACAACGCAACGTTTTTTGATACGGTTTAGACTATGCTATGAGAATTGCTTCTTGAAGGTTTATATAATACATGCATATTATAGTTGGGATAGGCCAAAAAACAAGAAGTGAAGTGAAGCCACAGATTACTAAATAGTGTTTTTGTGAGTATGGATGGATGGATGGGTGGATGTTTGTTACTCTTTCATGTAAAAACTACTGAACGGATCTGGATGAAATTTGGCACAGATGTAGATTATGGTCTGGAATAACACATAAGCTACTTTTTACAGCGATAACCGACATCCACGCGGGCGGAGCCGCGGGCAACAGCTAGTAATCTATATTTCTAACAAAAACTTATCGGAAACGAATCAATATTTCTCGCGATTAAGTAGGTGTAAATAATTCAATTTATTCAGATTTTATTTTTTAATATTTATTTAAACGGAACTTATACACGGTGGTATACACGCGCAAGTGATGCTGCTGGTATTTGAAAATCCATAAGACTTAATACCTACCGAAAAATAAAATAATTGAAATCGAACTTATTTAAACTAATATTATAAAGAGAAAATATTTGATTTGTATGTTTGTTTGTAATGAATAAACTCAAAAACTACTAAACCGATAAAAAAAAATCTTGCACCATTACGATGCTATTTCTATCATTGAGTATAGTAGAATATCCTTACTAATAATATAAATGTGAAAGTTTGTGAGTATGGATGGATGGATGTTTGTTACTCTTTCACATAAAACTACTGAACGGATCTGGATGAAATTTGGCACAGAGATAGATTATGGTCTGGAATAACACACAGGCTACTTTTTATAGCGATAACCGACATCCACGCGGGCGGAGCCACGGGTAATAGCTAGTAGGCTATATTCCATTTACAAAAATCTAAGGATCCCAAATACTAAAATAATGTCCACCCTTGCGAAACCAGGATGGACCGCTATCTCAAATAAGGGTGGTCTACTTCGGAAATTGTTCAATGTTTCCATTTAACCATGTAATTGATATTTACGTTATAAATCGGCCCATGCTTGCTTTTATATTTAATCTATCTACTATGTTTTATGGTCTATGAAAGGTTTGGAAAATATTTTAAGAAGAGCTCGCCCATATACAACTCCCGCGTGGGAACTTCTGTGTCGCAGCAAAGAACAATTTCCACCAGTGTACCACACTGCCTCGGTGGTCCAGTGGCCGCAGTATGCGCCTGCTGTGCACGAGGTTGTGGGTTCGATTCCCACACAGGGCAAAACTTTGTGTGACCCACAAAAATTGTTCTGAGTCTGGGTGTAATTTGTGTCCGTTAATTGTATGTTTGTAAAGTCCCCCGCGACACAGAGCTTGTTCTCTAGTGCGGAAGTTGTCTTTTTAAAAAGAAAAAAAAAATATATTTGTCCCGTGTAGGAACCGAATCCTCAACAAATAGCGCGATGTTATCACATTAGTCACTAAACCACAGCCAGCAGTTACCGTAGCCTATTGATGCTTAGAATACCTGAATCATCACTTGCGTGTTTCCAACCCGTATTTTTACACCAAGAAAAATAGTATAATTACACCAAATTGATACTAATTTTGGATTAGTACTTACATATAAGATAGGTAATTAGCGATGGGTGGGAAAGTAACCGACTTGCAAGCAAGAGGTTCGATCCCGGGTGGCAGTTCCAATGTAAATTTGACTTTGTAGAGTTTAAGTTGTAAGTACTAATCAAATCTAATCCATCTGTTAACGATGAAGGAAAATATCGTGAAGAAATGTGTGTGAATTAAGGCCTGAACCCTGTCTCTCTCTCTCTCTCTTGATAGAGGAGTGGAGACCCGTGCCCAGTAGTGGAACATAAATGGGTTGCTATTATCTATACTAATATTGTAAAGCTGAAGAGTTTGTTTGTTTGTTTGGTTGAACGCGCCTATCTCATAAAGTACTGGTCTGATTAGAAAAAATCAGATAGGCTATATAACATCACGCTATGATCAATTGGAGCGGAGCAGTATTACCACGCGGACGAAGTCGCGGGCGTCCCCTAGTTATATTATACATAAGATAGGTGCTTCAAGACCAATTTCTAACAATATTAAAATCTAGGTAACCCTGTCTTCCAGCATCCATTATCGATAAGAATAAGACCCGAGCCCTTGAGTAGTTATTACAGGTAATTGAGTAGACATAAAGGGCAATATCGTTTATGTCAGAAATACGAGCCTAATTCACTCAGACGTGGATGAAACATGCGAAATTAGATCTGATACAGAAACCCGCAACACAGTAATGGTGATACATTTATATAATTTTGTACGAAATATATTTATTTATTATATAGGTACTTTATTATACCCCATTTACAATAATTTAAAAAAGAGTAAGAAATGAACATAAAATTAGAAATATATTATAAACAGATAAATATATTATATCGTATATCTTCTCTTCTCTATCGGTATCTCTCTTGACAGAGTGGTCGTAGTCATCACTTCAGGTGTTAGTGGCAAGCTTAACAACACGCCGCTGCCGCCGCCAATCTTCTCTGATGGCCGCTTTCCTCGTACATGCATTCAGTGATAAAGAGCCATTTACCGCCGCTTTTATTTGGTCAGTCCACCTCATAGGCGACCTTCCACGGGGCCTAGTATCCTCAACCTTTCCCTGGACCACAAGTCGCTCAATAGCCACGTCCCCTCGGCGGCACACGTGACCATAAAAGGTGAGGATACGATACTGTACCAAAGATGACAAACGCTGCTTGATGCCGAATTCACGAAGTATAGACTCGTTGTTCATTGTATGGAATTCAGTCCACGATACTCCGAGCATATAGAAACCTATAATATAATACTAAACTACTAAACTTTGAATTGTATAAACTAGTTATACCAAAGCCTAATTTGGGAAGACCTATAATTGGCTACTTGATATATAATTTTTAATAAAAATGCGACGTTTCGGTCGCATTGCACCGACCGTGGTCAAAATACTACGCGATTAAATATTACGCGATTTAGACTCATTGTCCATTATAGTTATAATATGTGTACAAATCGTGGAAGTTTAAAGAATTTAGATGCATACATTTAACGAACTTCAACTAATGTTTACGGATAATACTCCTATCTGTAATAGCCCGTATTAGACGGATCTTTTATCACGATACATGTCAAGAACCCTACTCAGCTAAAACACTTATTTGCCCACTATATGTACATTAATAATGCCACTAATTGCATTACTTAAAACTTCAGTACAATTTTAAGGGCGGTATACATTAATAAAGGTTTGCAGAGCATGAGACGACATTTTCCGGGCCTTTGTTCACCGTCGACACTTAAATATCGTTCACTGTTTCTCTTTAATAGATTGTAAGCACTCGTTACCCGTAACACTAACCTTCGGGAATTCTAGTAATGTCTTATTAAAAATTCGGAGAAGGAATTTGTAAATTCATTTTGTACAAATAAGCTTGTTTCTGTTGATGTTAAAATAGCGTCAAGAATTTAATGGTTTTAATAATTTTTCTTATTTATTTTTTATCAGCTTCATCGTCGTTCTCTCACTGCTGAGGATCGCGACTACATACGACGCGTCTCCAAGCTATGCGGTCTTCTGAAGTGTGGACCGCATGGTACATGCGGTTGGAGGTATCCAAACGCCCTTTTAATGACGTCTGATCATCTCGCGGGAGCTCTGCCTTGAGCTTTTTCTTTATTTTTACATATATCAATATCAATTCTGAGATTGCGGACAGTAAAAAAATATTATCTAAATTATAGGAATGGTATTCATCATATCATTGCTTATGTAAAGAAAGCCGTTTTTAAATAGCCTTATCACATGGTATATATCTTGGTGATGCACAAAACCACGGTAATTAGCATTACTTACCCACCTCACAGCTTACTTATAATGACTGAATGAATGGCCTTAACCCAGACAGTGAGAGATTGAGCCATTCCTGCTACTCCGTACGTATATTGTAGGCAACGGCTTTAATACATACCTGTACAGTCAAAACTCATAAGCGGCGGCTCCCTCTCCTCATCAAGTAGGCCGCTTGCTCATCTGCCGCCATAACTTTACTATGGCGTAAATATGGTACTGTTTTGATCTAATAATCGTGACAGGATTTTCAACCACTTTCTGCCATTTTGCTACGGTCATACCTTCATAAACCACAAATACTCTTTATTTATCCCCGCCAATAGGTGTAACAAGTAAAAAAAAACGTATACATTTGGCTTTTTGCGGCAAGCGAATACGACTCATGAATGTTTCATGGGATGGCAGCCATTTTCATACCGCACCTACTTACGAACAATACCAAAAACCGACATTGAATAAAGCAACCGTTGAAAATCGAAGTTGAGATTTTCATAAGTATTTGTGCGTCAATTCCTCTTTGTTTCGTGAAAGTATCGTCATTAAATTAACGTTTGTTCGCGTTGTATAAACAAAAAGGTTTTCGTTTTCGATAAATCTCTTTGACGAATCGTTTGAGATCAGTTGAATAAGTGAAGAATCAACAAAATAATTTAAATCAGCTATCAGTATATTATGATTATACGCCGATTTCTTTGCCAAACAAAGGGAGATGACCACCAAGTTGGACCGACATACGATTGACTACACATCTTAGATTTATTGACGATGGTTTTGCTCGACCGTAAACTTAATCCATCCAAAACT
Source organism: Trisateles emortualis (assembly GCA_947095525.1). Lineage (NCBI taxonomy): Eukaryota > Metazoa > Arthropoda > Insecta > Lepidoptera > Erebidae > Trisateles > Trisateles emortualis. The sequence goes on along the minus strand of OX352735.1, from coordinate 14,599,309 downwards.
AAATCCAAGAATAGATCTTTTGAAACAGTTGTACAGTAGCCGTGGTAATTAAGATAATTAGGGTAATTAAGAAAAACAACATAGGGGCTCTCTACCGGCAGCCTGCGGCCACCTAGGTCGCCTGCTGGCTTTCTGAAAGAGGTTGGGCTGAATAGAATAGCCAAAAATAAATCACGTACAAAGGTACACTTGAGCGGCCAAGTGCGGATAACGCCCCGACAAACTGACTAACTAAACATCCACGATACAAAAACTCACGGTTTTCAAAAAGATCTGGTTTCCCTAGACCACCTTGCTGAGCCTTTAATTCTACAGTTTTCTCCATAGATTATTGCATTAGTTATCACATTAACATGCACGGATTGCCAACAACTGCTGAGAAAATTAGCCTAAAATATGTATCTATTTATTTAATTTTCATGGATCAAACACTCCTTATTTAACCTGTAAGAACTTACTCTTCATTGGGCTACCTTTCAGTGAATTTGTATCTCATAACTTAAGCAAATTTTCCAAAAGTTTAGACACGTGTGTGTAATTTACCGTTCTCTCCGTAAACTTTTCATCGTAGTTATATTTACTTTGTTCAGTATTGACAGTACAACACGACAAGAATTTTATAATGATAAATTGCAATACATAAGTACATACCTACTTATGATAACCTATTAGAGTTTTCAACGATGCGGGAAACAAGACAGTCGAATAATTTTGCGAGTATAAATACTATAAATAGTGCATAATCTAATTTTAATAATATTTTAGTTGTCTTTACTTCTGTTCTATTCACTTATTACTTACTTCTATTAACACCAAACTTCCCATGTTAATGCTTTATTATAATTTTTCCCATCTACTCAGTCTATCCTAAGATTACCTGTAAGAAATTGCTGTGAGTGATAAGGCCGCCCATTGTACATAGCTGTAAATTTATTATCAAGACAAATGTATTTTGATTTACAATAAAGAGTTATCTATCTAATTATGACTGCACGTGTGGCTCATCGTCATTATCTACATTTTGTCTGGGTCTTCTTTGTACTGGTTTAAATGTTTGAAAAACCTCCTTCAATACAGAGATTAGGTATCCCTAGTAGAGGCGCCTTTTAAAAAGAAAGGAAATCAAATATTCCTTCTAAATAATATTATCATTGCTGTCATTGCAGTCCATTATATTAAGTATATCTATCAATAAGTCTTACTGATTAATTCCTTTAGGCCATTAAAGACAGATTAAATAAAAGCGCCTGACTGTGTCTAAAAACAAAAGGCATAAACCTTGTGCCCAAAGAAGACGTAACAAAGCATTTTTATAAGAAAGTTTCAACCTTTTCGCCTTATAGATCGTCGTTGTATCGAAGGGAGACATTCTTTATTGACAATATTATTGAATTCCACCACAAGGACCGGGGAATTTGTTCCTTGTATCATCCAATTCCAACCTGCTTTCACAAAATATTTTATTTATTGATCTGCATAATCCTTTAAATTGAATATGGAGAAAGGTATTTTCAAACAAATTGTAGACAAGATCACGAATGCTTACGGTAAAGATATTTGAATATATGATGTTATATGTATTTCCAATTAGTTGCAATAATTTTACATCTTTTCTTGAATCACATAAAGCCCTTATAACGTTGCATTTAACATTAAGAGCGTTCATTGAGTCTGCTTGTTTGCAATATTTTATTATTGGTAATTATGTACCTATTATGTGGTGTACAATAAGAATAACAGGTAGTCTAATTTCAACCATAACTAATCAAATCGAAAGTGGAGAAAAATGAAGCTTTAAAAAACACATTTTGCAAGATTTGCAAAGCAATTTTCATACTTTCTCTATTTCTAACATGTACATTGTACATGGTGTGAAAAGATTTTGCTTTGAAAATATAACTGCTGGTATAAAATTAACGGTCCAAAGCACTTTGCATCTTGATCCGCAGTGGTATTCCGTAAGAGCAAAAACCGAGCAAAATCCATCTGTCAGATTGAAAATCGGTATTCCGTAAGAGCCCTTTTTGACGTTTAGTCAATAGATTGTGCCGACACCGAGCAATCACAACTGTCAGTTTTGCGATCACAAATGTCAGTTTTCCATCGCTGTTTCTTAGAGAATCAGCCGGCCGGTCTCAGCAAAGTAAAAACTTATTCAGGTGAGCACAATGCTTACTCTTCCATAGTGCATGTATGTTAATGTATGGGCACATTAATTAGCTATGAATTAATTCAGCGGGGCGAACGGCGCAAGTGTTTGCTATGCTTCTTGCTATGTACCCTTGCTTTGATGTGGTTTTTGAATTTACATTATCGAAGTTCATAGCTTTTAGTTGGAAGTTCATAGTACGCTTAAGCAAACAATTACGCAACAGGACACTTGAGTTAGAATTGTAAATTTCTAAATACTTAACTTTAGTTAAGTAGTTTTCTTTGGGTTTTTTTGTAGCATAAGACCCGCCTGATTTTAAGCAGTTACCGTAGCCTAGGCACGCTTGCAATACCAGAGGTATCACTTGCGTGTGGCCGACTTTTTTTTTACACCAGGGCTTTGATGGAGTATCCTTTGGATAGGAAAACGTTTATTCCAAAACACATCACTTAATGAGCACTGGAAACCTGTACTCACACACAGGAACCGAATTACACCGCTGTGTGTATTTATTGGGATGTGGTCTTCTGTAAGGTGACCTTACAGAAGACCACAGCCAGCAGAAGAAGAGCCCGTGTGGATGTCGGTTATCGCTGTACAAAGTAAAAAGCCTATGTGTTATTCCAGACCATAATCTATCTCTGTGCCAAATTTCTTCCAGATCCGTTCAGTAGTTTTTACGTGAAAGAGTAACAAACATCCATCCATCCATTCTTACAAACTTTCACATTTATAATATTAGTAAGGATTACATGAGCCCTGTAGGTATCCGTAAATTGGAAAACACAACATTAACAATTTTATTAATATAAAGGGCTGATATAAGTCTTTTGCTGACTACCTATCTATATATATATATATATATACTAGTGGCCCACCCTGACTTCACCCGGGCTCAACTTTCTTATTTTTTTACATAACAATCTTCTCCTGACAATAACGAAAATAGCAAATAAAGAATTAGCGAAATCGGTTAAGCTGTTCTCGCTCTATTTGCGCTTAGCAACACATTCAGTGATTCATTTTATATTACCTATAGATTAACTGCTTTGGTGGGTTAGTGGTCGATGTGTGTGACTGCTGATCACGAGGTTCAATCTCCGGCCAAAAACTGCTATTATTTTTCTGTCAATAAATTCACAATAGATGCCTCGAAAAGCACGTAAAGCAGTTGGTCTTACGCCTGATCTCTCTCCGGTCGTGTCGAATTGCCGTCCCATTGGATTGCGTACTTGTGTTTGCGTACACACTTGTGCACTATAATATCACCCGCACAGATGGCTAGTCTCTGTTGAGATTAGCCGCCGTAACCGAAATTCGTTAAGGAGGACATTATCTATATCAAAAGTATATATCCATTTGTGAGTACCTAAATAAAATGTCATGAGACGACCTCGTATCACCAAAATTCTCTAAGTGTTACTTAAAGTGTGAAAGTCTACCAATTAGCCCTTGATAAATATGATAGGTGTAAGCTGTTTTACTCTATTTATTGCCGTACTGCCCCTGGCCAAGATAAAGATATTTCTTCATGAATTTGCATAAATTTTGATAAAAGTAACACTGTTTCGAAATAAAACGAGAACAATAGATACATTCTGTTTTTCGCCACAAAGACTATTAAATTTACAATACACCATCAATCTTTTTAAAAGAATTAATCGATATCTACATCTTTTCGCACTTCAACATCGTAAAAGCGCCTCATCTTTTTCAAATAACGTAACCCGCAAACCCATTACCTAATACTGATTCAATCTGGAATATAATCTCGTAATTCACTGCTATCCTTGTATCGCATCTCGTCGGCCATCTTTGATTTAACCGCCAATACAATAGAATAACCTTGAGAACAATGTCATTGGCGAAACAATATAGAATACATATCGATAGTGTACGTTCTAATTAACTCAAATTAGGGTTTGTAACGAGATGTAAGATAAGGAAAATATGAATCCAGGTTATCCATTTTAGGTCTTTTTATACTTAAGTTCTTGTTGATTTAATAACTACACACAGATGTGTAGTTGTATTTCTGTGTGTCAGTACATATCTCCAGCACTTATTTAAGGATGCGTTTTAAAAGAAACGTTTAGACAAAAAAAACATAAACAATAATTGTTTATTATTTCTTTTTTTTCTTGAAACGAAATTTAACTTCAGTATAGTTTATAGTCTAATTTTTGGTTAAATATTCCGTTAAGTATTAAAACCGAATTAACCTTTTCTTTGTGTAATAATACCGTCTTTAGAAATGAAATTGAAATCAAAATATAACAAACAAATATACCCTTTATTCTATTACTTCTACCTTCTTTGAGGTTGACAATATTATAATTCGCCTGACATTATGATGATAAAATAAATAGAATTTTCGATTTATTTATGTAAACTGGTATTGTTATCAAAGAATATAATATTAAAAGATCAAAAGGAAAAATCACATTTATGAAAGAATTTTATTTAAATCACCGCAGAACGAGGGACGCAGACAGCCGCCAGCGACGCTGTCAACCTGCTTGTACCCGTCATGTCAGCGTCACGAGAAAAACACAAAAGAGTTCTCTATTTAATATATAAAGAGTATCTCTTGCGCGTTATTGTCACTCTTTAAATTAAAAAAAAACCACGCCTTATATCTCGTAACATTCTTCTAGAGTTTCGTATTCGATTTTAATTTGAAAATCAAAATGGGATCGGAAATAAGTCGCTTCAAGGACGTTATTATAGGGCGCTTGTTCTCGCAGCCAAATAGACCAAGTTTCAGTGTCTATGGCTGAGTCCATGACAAGATAACAAATCGGATCGAACGACGGATGAGCAAAAGCTCTTTTGTAAATTGAATTTATTTTTTTATCTGTAGCAGTGAGGTGTGCAATAAGTTTGTGTATAAATAGGAAATCATATATTTATTTAGTGCCTGTAACTGCTGCAGCAGCTCTGTTTTATTTTTAACGTTATAACAGAGATTCAATTGCATAAGCAAAGTCAATAGAACTAATCTGGATTCCGATACAATTAATTTGTAAAGGTAATCGTCGTTAGTGCATGACCAGGCCAATTTAGTAACAATAAAATTTTAAATTTTTGAATAAGGTCGGTATGTTATAAGTGTGTCGTGTCACCCTGTTTATTCATAAAACAAGACATGTAGTCAAACATTGGCGGATATAAGAGCTGTAGCCGAATCAGGCTGAAGCAACTCACTCGGACATCATACATACATATCGTCACGCCTGTGTCCCGGGGAGGTAGGCAGAGACTATGGTACGCCAATTGCTTCGATCCAAACATACTTCCTTCACATACTTCTACATCATATGAATCCGAATTTTACCGTACGATATAAATGAATCAGAAACTTTGCTGATGTATAGAATACTAGCTGTTGCCCGCAGCTTCGTCCTCGTGTTGCATTACTGTTATCGCCATAAAAAGTATCCCATGTCCTTCTCCGAAAGTCGTTCTATCTCGTTACCAAGATCTATTTTGTCGTTTAGTCGTAAAAAGGATACAAACAAACAGACTTCATTTATATTATTAGTATGGATAACAAGAATATGCAAGAAACAATAAACACAACAGACAAGAAATATATAGTACTCTCAAAACAATAAGAGTATTCAATAAGTAATTTGTTCTACACAAGGTCAGTATTAACAGTAGGCGGTAACATAACAATAGAACAGTATACTGCTCCTATTTATAATTAGCTTTAATCTGTGACCTTGCTAATTTGGATATTCCCATAGTAGGAATAGCACCGTGATTGTACAAAATGCAATTTTAATATAAATTTATCTCAGTTCGTAACTTATTTCCAAAAACCACCTCGATTAAATAATGTTTTAAACAAATATAACCGAAACAACCAAGTATTAAAATCGAACCATAGCGCATGCCATCAGTTAGGGCGCCACGATGCCACAGACAGATAGGTACACAGTTGTATTAATAAGGCCCAGCTAAATAGCCAATTATAATTTTATCTCTTTATCAATTGCCGGCCAAAAATTGCATGATTTCGACAAATTTTGAAAGGAAAAATACAACACAACATGTTATTTAGAATTAATAGTTCACGGTGCGGCTATCCCGCTTATATATCCATGCAAAACCTTATATTTATCTGTACTTAGGTACCTCCGTTTTAATGTAACAGAAGGACAAACAAACACGCTTTAATATTTATAATATTACGTTTATTACCTATTGTAAAGTTATTGTTAACAAATCGTGGCTTTAGATCGTATCGATTACGGTATTGTTTAACATTTTCGATAATATCTATCGAATGATGTATTTGCCTGCTGAGAATTAGCAAGGTAATTTAATAAAGTGCCCTCATGTTTGCGGTCAATCGTGAGTTCCTGTGTTTAATCCCCGGTCCGGAGAATGAGTTCTTGGATTTTTGTTTTAGGTATTTTAGTAGCAGTACTGATTTTGAAATTGTTTTCGATTTGATTTGATTCGATTTGAAAAACGCGCTGTGAGGATTGTTGACGATCCCAAGCTGACAGGCGGTATTGATCCACTAAGTCTAAGGAGAGACTTCGCCTCCTTGTGTGTGTTCTACCGCCTGTACAATGGGCTGTGTTCTGAGGAATTGTTCGAGATGATGCCCACGGCCATATTTTATCAACGCACCTCTCGCCACCGACAGGGAGTTCATCCTCACATCCTTGCACCTCAAACATGCCGTACCGTAAGATTCCAGAAGAATTTCTTCCACAGCCTAATCGTACGTTACGATTAGGCTGTGGAATGAGCTCCCTGCCGAGGTTTTCCCAAAAGACTATAGCATGGGGTTCTTCAAGAAAGGAGTTAAAGGGTTTTTAAAGGGTCGGCAACGCGTGAGTGACACCCCTGGTGTTGCAAACGTCCATAAGCTACGGTAACTGCTTACCATCAGGCGGGCCGTACGCTTGTTTGCCACCTTGGTAGTATAAAATATATATATATATAATGCCCATGTGCTCGTCCTACACAGGACTTAAAAATAGATGGCGAAACGTGATTGCCATACATCTCTGTCTATCCATTCAAAATAAAAACCTAATGGAAATCTCTTTTCTTTTACGAAGGGGGTTGTTTAGACTGCTACCCAGTCCATACAAAATTTGACAGAAAGAAATCGCTATCAGACTATAGCACAGTTACTTAGATAATAGCAATATTTGACACAGCGACTTCACCTCAGCCAAAAGACGTCTACTGGTGGACATAGGCCTTCCACTAGGATTACCACAACTCTCGATCCTGAACCTTGAATTTGTCCATCGACTTACCTACCCATATTATCTTTATGTTTTTCTATTTTGGATAATTTGACCGTGTGTAATATAGAGTATTTTATCTATTAATGTGCAGATATAAATGTACAGCAGACGGTGCACTCTGCAGATACTGAAATAAAATGCTACTCTCGACGTGCAGAAACTAGCTCGCACCTGCGCCAATGCGCCTATAATTTATAAGTAGTTTCATCCTACAAACATTATTGGTATTAAAGGATGGTCGATAAAAAATGATCGTAATTCATTTCAAAAGTTATTTTACGCTGCTTACAACAGTAAACTGGTAGAAATCATCACATAAGAAAAATATTTGCCTGTTGGTCTGGAGGTTGGTGACTCTGACTGCTACACCGTTGGTCGTAGGTTCGATTCCCACCCAGGACAAATCTTTGTGTGATGAGCACAAATGTTTGTTCTGTGTCTGGGTGTAATTTATCTATAATATGTATGTATTTAGAAATATATAAGTATGTTTATCAGTTGTCTGGTTACCATAGTACAGGCTCTGCCTAGTTTGGGATCAGATAGCGATGTGTGAATTGTCCCAAAAATATGATTATTATTGATATGTTATACGCGTTCCAGGCAACCTTACCCTCTGTTCGCACGGGTGGTATTTCTTGAGGTCCCGTAATGGTTTTGACAATAAAATACATATAGGCTTTTATACTCAACAATAACGTGGCTTTCTATTAATTGGTCTAAATCGGTTTAGTAGATCCAGAGATACAACATCACAAACTTATAATATAGTATAGATAAGTGTGTGTGTCCGTGTGTGCTCGTGGAAGTATCGAGAGATTATGGTAAATATTAATAAAACTAATTTTTTGATACTTCGTTCTAGACGACGCAGAATTTTTTGATTTTGATTTGATTTATGTTTGCTTTTTTCTATAGATTACCTCAATGCCTAGGTTCAAAATCATTCATCTTACATTTATTCATAATATATCATCAAGTCAATAAGTATATTTATAACTTCCACGGCACTATATAATACGATTAACTGCATTCATTTGTTGAGAGCATTGTATGCAAATTATAATGTATTTCTTACTATGTGACATGAATTCCTTCCTACATTATAATAAAATTCACATTAAGAGATAAGTTTCAATACCACATACCAGGAATTGAGTCAGAATTACGTCAATCGGTAGCGCCATACAATACTTTATCATAGGTACTAAACAAATTAATGTTTAATGAATTGCATTAATAAATATTAATGTGTTGATCTCTATGCTTCTAAGTAACCTATCTACCTTAGCTTACGACCTTCTCTTTCTTTAATGTCTCTTTTTTAACCGTGTTTCTGGAGACTTGCAAAACATTTATTCACGGTCAATAAGTACTTACACACAGACTCGGAAGATATATTATCATATCGCAGTCCACTGCTGGACATAGGCCTCTCCCAACACGCGCCACAACACACGGTGCTCCGCTTTCCGCATCCAGTCCGTCCCAGCGACCTTTTTTAGGTCGTCGCGGTCCACCTAGCTGAACATATATTAAAGGAACGCATAAAAGTTTGATCCGTGTGAGAATCGCACCTTCAAATCTCCACGTGACGTTGGGGTTAATCATTAGATCTTAACAATCGTCTAATATAAATCATTATCTCAGCCGAATGTCACCCACTGCTGGACATAGGCCACTCCCAAATATTTCCATAAAATTCAGTCCAGAGCAAACCTTATCCAACGGTTGTCCGCAATAAACGAAACAAATTTGTTTTGGTAATACTTTGACACAAAAAAACCTAATTTTACCATCCCGATGGTACTGTATATTATACTTAAAACTTAAGTCATTCAAAACTAAAACAAAGAATAAACAAATGTGCTGGAAATCAAAACTGGTAACAAACACAGTACCTCGCGCTGTCCCCAACTAAGTTAAATTATCTCGGCGCTCGCAACGAATTTAAACATAAACCATCTCTTGATTTATAAGGAAAACTTTCAGTTTCCTTAACAACACTCACACTTTTCTGAAAGCGTCTAAATTACAAATAAGACTGGTTACAATCACAGGGGACTGTAAAGATCCGAAATGCCAACAAAATTGTCTTCAAAAGACTTATTTTGTCATTTGCTTTTAAATAACGCGGGGCAGACATTCTGTCGCTGTAGAGTTCAGGCTAAAACTGTTTATTATGAATTATTTACGCTTCAGACAGTCCTTTTTTATACTACTTAGGTCTTGCCAACCCATTTACCAAAAAATACTTTAAACATAAAATATTTAAAACTACGATTTCGTAAAAAACAGCTCTATAAAGGATCGAAATAGTACAGTAATCTAGCACTGGAATTGGACGCCAAAATATCTATAATCTCATTTTGCAACCGCCTAGTTTACAGCTTGCAAGACTAACACTGCTTTGAATATCTTTACAAAATACAAATACTGCTTTAAATATCTTTACAAAATACACATATAATAGCAACCCATATAATTATAATGTCCCTCTGTTGGACAAGAGTTCTCTTCTGACAAGAAACTAGGGAGTTTTAGGCTTTAATCTACACAATAGATCCTTCTATGACATTCTTCTTCTTTACTGTGTCTGTCACTGCCAGAAAACATAAAGAAATATTCATTTATTAATAAATTCCACAAAGGTTCTGCAAATCGTAATTAAACTCAGACCTCATTAGGAAAGTGTTATAAGTTGATTTTTTTTTTGGCCACCACCGTCCTTTTTCATTTAGCTTCTTTCTAACTCATAAATTATATTATGAATTAAATACATAATAACAAAACTCCTAACAAAAAATACCAATATTCTTATTCTTACAATTAATAAAGTAGGGCGAGTGGTAACAGAAGTTCGATCACTGTCTAGTATCGAGTTACTGCATCGCGTGAATTCCAAGACTGAGCCACGTCGGCGTCGGCGTCGTCGCGTGCATTGAAAGCTTTTTCCAGACAATGCAACGAGTGCAAGAAAACTTTATGAGAATACCAGCTTTTAATCTATAAAGTTTAAAGACGTGAAAGGAATAAACACGACAGTATTCAGGTTTTATTATCATAGTAATGGGAAAGGGACGTAAGATCTCAGTCTCTCCATAAAAGGGTTCAATAATGACTGAATGAATAAAATAGACTGCCTTGGTGGTCCAGTGGGCGCAATATGCGTCTGCTGTGCATGAGGTTGCGGGTTCGATTCCCACACAGGGACAAAACTTTGTGTGACCCACAAAGAGTTGTTCTGAGTCTGGGTGTAATTTGTGTCCGTGATTTGTATGTTTGTAAAGTCCCCCGCAACACAGAGCTTGGTCTTTAGTGCGGGAGTTGTCTTTTAAAAATAAAAATAAATTATAACACTGTGGGACGACTCAGACCTTGTTGCCTAAATTAAATGTTATATTTAGATGATTGTTCTGGCTGTAAAATGAGAAATATTATAAACTAGATTTTACCCGCGACATCGTACGCATGGAAGTTACAGTATAATAGTTGTCGGTGTGAGAAACAGTTCGTCCTGAGGTCGACACCGGCGGCTCGAAGTGTTTAACCTTGCGACTTGTTGATAGTCAAGGCGATAAATTTACATGGGAAACTGCACGCGTTTAAATTAAACTTTTTGAAAATGGTATATCAACATTATTTCACTAGTATTATAAATATTCACCCATTAACGATGCCTTATGTTTTGTGTATATATGTATTTGTTTTTTTTTTGTTTTAAAAGCCTTACATCACAGTTTGATACCACCACTATTCTTGCCTGCCATAAACAGTAATCGCTCATCCTTATGTAGGTATTAAGGATGAGCAGTATTATTTTTAACTTAGTATTATTGACCATCCAAACTTGGATTATTAATAATACTGCTCTTTTCTGTCTTCTCTTCTTTTAGAGAGTACAATTACATTAAAAATGCTTATGATGAAGCTGCAAGTTTTAATCAAACATAAAATCATTTGTCGTTATTATAGCCCTGTATCGCTTTAGATATTTCAAACATACATTCACGGACACACAGTATGGAATTCGGAACCAGTGTGGAAATCGGACCCACAACTCTCAGCACGGTATTAGTGCCACTAGACTATGTGCAGTCATTTCAAAATGACAATTTTATCAGCGAGTGAACACGCTTGTTTGGTCTAGTTCATTGAATAAATAAACAACATTTGCATTCGAACCGGCGGCAGTGATGGAGTCTGTCATGTGACCGCCAATATTTTATCTCGATCTCCAATGTACAAAACCTTTTGTTTGGCCCATGAATAATATTATAGGAACTGCGGCAAGCTAAAAAGAATGTAGATTGGCCGACGAACCAGTGCGGTTGGAATTTAAATGCAAAACGACGATTTGTTGACGCTGACGTCCGGTATTGCTACCAATTTTTATACATAGAATTTTTGTTTCATTTTTAGGAAAGCTAATATTTTCTACTTTATTTATGGCTATGGTATGCATTTGACCGACGTTTACCTGCAATGAATAAACACAGCAGAAGTTTTGTCCTTATGCTGTGGTATGCATTTGACCGACGTTTACCTGCAATGAATAAACACAGCAGAAGTTTTGTCCTGTGTGAGAGTCGAACAACCTCGTGCACAGCAGGCGCATACTGCGGCCACTGGACACCCAAGGCAGTCGAAGTTACACACACTATAACCACTATAAACCCTAAAAGACTAAGAAAATTGTAGTGGTATTTACAAAGACATATTCTCCCCTAAAATGCTAACAAATTACATACCTTATGGACCATTTAAGGTAGATTAACGGTAGATAATAAAGAAAGGAATCTTCCAGCCTAACAAACGTTTATTCGCTCAATAGAATTCCGGCAATACAAAGAGAAATACGCCGGGAAATAGCTGAACAATCAAAGGTGAAACAAGGCACAAAGCTCAATAGACAGTAATAAAGGAAATGAAAACCGCGTTTGGCGCTGCAGCCTTTATTGAACTGCACTGAAACTAAATCACTTTGATTTCCTTAATCTCAATAGAGAGGTTATTGAAAATTCTTTCAAGAGGTTTCCTGTGCTTTGTTTTGTTATTTGTAATTGTTTTAGACTTGAGAAAGTTTATATTCTTCACTCTCTCTTTCTGGCTACGAGTATGTATATCACATAGTTGTGGAATAAGCCTTCTATGTCTCCGTTTTCTACTTCGCTATATTCTTGATATGTAACAGGGTTGATCTTTTCTTTTTTATTTATTTTGATAAATAATATTGGCTCATAATTTGATACGTACCGTACACAAATTATTTCAAAATAAGTCATTATTTTCTCGGATATTTTTAAATCATTAATTTATCTAGCTTTTTTTATTACTATACAAAAATATATCCATATAACCAAATGGTTATATTTTTTCTGTGTCGCAGTAAATTTTACAAATATACAAAGAACAGACAAAGTATATAATGCAAATGCGGATTGGCGCGGCACGGCCATTTGCTTGCACTTCGAGCGAGTGATTATCAATTAAGACATTTATAATAATTCCCAACAAAAATATTATCGATTATAAATCGATTGGAAATATAAACAATTTAATGTTATATTTCCAATCAATTAAACAGTGTAGAAAGTTCAACTTGTATACTCTCATTGGTTAATTAAGGCCCTTCAATAAAATGTTTTGGGATTCAACTCATGTAGCATGTACCTAATGATCATAGTAAATGAAAAGACCCGAAAGTTCTTAATAAAAGTACAACAAAGACTTTGGTACTAAACATTTTAAAGCTTTCATTTTATTCAGGACATATTCCTGAATTACAAAGACAGAACTTTTAAAAGTCTTTACAAAATGACAGATTACGAACAATTTTATCAATGAAATGTAGGACTTTTTATATCAATGAAATCAAAGGTTGACAACGATCTTAACGAAGCGATTGGAAGCAGCTGGATGCGAGAAGCCGAGGATCATGCTAGGTGGAGTACACTTGGAGAGGTCTATGTTCAGCAGACATAGGCGCATGATGATGATGATGTAAATGTATTTCAAATGTAGTTAACTGTTACTTCACTCTATCTGATCCTGACTTTTCCTGATAGTAAACATAAAACTATTTATGGAAGTTTCTTGCTCTGGGTGAAATAGTGACATAGGAAAATAGGTTTTTGTTGCAACCGATGGATGCTATGGCAATCCCTGAAGTAGTCCTGAGTTTAGCCGTGGACGTCTTTAGGCTGAGATGATGATGATGACGATTTTTTTCTTATCTATAACTTTTGCTATAGTAATACTTTACGTATATACAAATCGTGAAAGTATTAAAAGTTTAAGCTGAAACTTTCAAACTTAAAACCATTCGATTTGCGTCGTCGCTTAGATTGCGATTTTTAATTAGCTTTAACTAAAAAACTATCCAATAAAAGAGAATCTGCTATTAATCGCTAGAAATTACCCGTCGGTCTCTCGTAATGACGTAAAGAACCTAAAGGTTTAATCTCCGCACGTTTTTTCGTTGCGGAATTAATTAAGATAACATCCTATTACCCTTGATCATTATTAACAAGTATTTTGTTAAAAGGCTTATCTACGGATCTCCGCTTACTTAGCATTGAACATCCATCAAATGATATAAATCAGTGATTTAAACTTAAATAGGTACTAATTGTACGTTTTTTTTGAGTTGCTGTCCACTCCGAGTTATTTGTTATTTAAAATTTCCGGCAGGGGTATTCCGTAAGAGCAAAAACCGAGCCACCACGAAAACCAGGCAAAATCTGGCTGTCAGATTGAAAATCAGTATTCCGTAAGAGCAAAAACCGAGCCTTTTTGACGTTTGGTCAATAGGTTGTGCCGTCACAGAGCAATTACAACTGTCAGTTAACCATCGCTGTTTCTGAGAGAATCAGCCGGCCAGTCAAGTAGACCAAAAAAATCTGATAGTGACATGTGTTTAATAATAATTTGTGTATTTAGTTATAAAGGGCTCGTTTGTGTTGTAACTACATAGGTACTAATAGCAAAGTGTAAGAAATTCTTTTACTGCACGGCCACGACTTCGCGCGATAGCGGCAGCGGCGAGCGGCGGCGGCGGCAACAAATGTACTAATACCACGCGTATCACTCGCGGCCTCTCGTGGCGTCATATAACGTGTTAGTACATTAATTTGTTCTCACCGCTCGCCGTCACCGCTCGTCGCTGCCACAGCAGCGGCGTTCGTGGCCGGACTGTAGACTAGCGCGACTAGCCACGGTCAGCCTTTGCATGAGTAATCGTTTAATAAAATTAGATCGAAAGTTTTCAGTGGATACTTTTGCTATGCATATTTTAAGATTCATCTTAAAATATGTAATATTCATATTACGTTACATTGTTCGTCGCAAGTACAGCGTTTCCATGTTTTTAACTGATAGCAACGCGCTAGTAAAGTCTCGAGCTACGGTAGCTGCTTACTATTCTTGTGCTCGTTCAGTTTGATTCCCGAGTCGGGTAAAATAGACATTAGATTTTTCTGTAAAGAAAACAACAGCCCAACTTTTGGTTAGTAGTTTTAATTTTGTAAGCCCTGTGTCACGGGGGACTTTACAAACATAAAATTAACGAACACAAATCACACCTAAAACCGGAATCTAAATATAATTTGTGTAACCATTTATGGATCACAGAAATTGTTTATCTCGAGAGGGGATCGACCCCACAACACGCCGCGTAGAGGTAAATGGCGTGGTAACCACTTAATCCACTGAACCAATCGTGTAGTTAAACGTCAGATCTCTTACCGGTCGTGTCGTATTTGTCGTCCAATTAGACTATGAGAGTAAGGAAATAAAGAGTGCAGCTATGTTTGCGCACACACTTGTGCACTTTAATGTATCCGTCGAGATTGAACGCCGCCATTATTATTACACATAATCCCTGTATCGCTGAAGTGAGTACACAATAAGCACACCTTAGTATATAATCCCAAATTAATTAGAACCTTTCTGTAGAGCTTAATAACACTTTGCGCAAATGTTAGAGAACTTATATATACTAAGTAAGTACTGTACCATATTTACTGAATGAATATGTTATGTAAATACAAATATATATTTTACACAATGTTTCAGTAGCTATAATCGAATAAAGCTTCGGCTTCCCGATAATATCGATTTGAAAAGCAAACTTAATTACCAAATGGATCAGTCCGGGAGTTTTTGGTACAAGGTTGATGAGAGAATTCCATTAATTTGATCCCTATGGAGTATGTTTCACGGATTATCTTTCCCTTTTTCAATTTGCCAAAATCTTACCCGATTTTTTAGATTATTTAAGACTACATTTGTCAACAAGTCTTGTGTCGCGGGGGACTTTACAAACACACAATTCATGGAGACTTTGTACACCTAGACTCGGAACAAACATTTATAGATCACGTAAAGTTTTAGTCAGGTGTTGGTGGCATAGTAACATAACATTATTAACAAAACAGACAAAAACATTATCAATTTGCTTAAATGAACGAGTATATGTATGTTTGTTGCTCGATTACGCCAAAACGACTAAACGGATCTGAATGAAATTTGGCTTCAAGATAGATTATAGTCTAGAATAGCACAAAATACTTTATCCCGAAAACTTGACATATGACAGACTGACTGACAGTTACGTTTCGTTTCTAATATCTGTTATTTTTATTTATGTATCAACTTCACAATTGTTATTATATAACATTATCAGTTCCTTATTTATATTTTAAATTTATCTGCTCTTTACTTATTTATATTTTAAATATAACTGCTCCGCTAGGTGTCGAATACCTTCTCAAAGGGGTCCTAGCAGAATATCAGCGCTGCAGCGTCTGCGATGTTGCAATTAATCGCTAGGTCCTGTTTTGTCTTGTAACCATTATATATATTTTTTAGATTACTGTAGTAAGATGTAAAGACAAAATAAATATTTTTTCTTTCTTTCTTTCCAACAAAACACTGTTTCCGTTAGATTTTACGCGCAGGCGAAGCGGCTGGCATAAACAAGTATAAATTTATATGACGAAAAAAGACGAAGTTAAATAATAAAACCAAAATGACGTCAATTAACCGGACCTTACAAATATTTGCAGCTAATGCACGGTATTTCCTATTACGGTGAATGGTAGAAATATATCGTAGAGCAAGGGCAGGTCTCACGTCAATAAGAAATATGTCTTGTTTGAACTCAGTAATTGGTTCTGGAACCGACCAGCCACGGTATTGACAAACCTGTCGGGACCAAACTGATGTTTGGTTTATTAGTTTTTAATCCCTAGAAAAGTGCTGATTGGACTATTTGAATACGACTATACTATAATAGTGTATTGTAATTCGATCGATGGAGATTTATACTTGACACAGGACAAGATAAATATAATATCGGCACGTCTCGGTTTCGGATGGGCTAATAATGTAGTTTTCTATAGGTGAAAGATTTTTTAAAATCGGTTTTGTCATTTTTGAGTTTATTAATTACAAGAAAAATATAAATCTTTTCGCCTAATAATATGAGTATAGACCAGGGGTCGGCAACCTGCGATTCGCGAGCCGCATGCGGCTCATTCACTGTACAGTTGCGGCTTTTGTATAAAATATAAGTATTTGTATGGCACTAAAATTTACAAAATAAAGGTAACTTTAACATTGACTGCCTCGGTGGTCCAGAGGCCGCAGTGTGCGCCTGCTTTGCACGAGGTTGTGGGTTCGATTCCCACACAGTACAAAACTTTGTGTGACCCATAAAGAATTGTTCTGAGTCTGGGTGTAATTTGTGTCCGTTAATTGTATGTTTGTAAAGTCCCCTGCGACACAGAGCTTGTTCTCTAGTGCGAGAGTTTTTAAAGAAAGAAACAAACATTTATTTCTATGTTTCCACATTTTCCAATTACTTTAATTAAAGTTGAAATTACCTAAAGGACTGTAGTTTTTAATGCATCAAACTCAGTACTCGCCAGACGTTTGAAACTTCCGACCATTATTTTTTATTGGAATCGACTTGGGCTAGACAGTGGTGTCAAACTGTCAGACTGTCGGGCCTTATCCTAATACTCGTTGTAACGCATTGGTCTGCTGGGTCGCTTGACATTTGTGTCCGAGATATAATTAGTTTTCCATTGTCTCTGGGTAGCTATCCGTTGTAGGGCTTAGGGGCTCGTAGCTAAGTACTAGCCGCGCAGATCAATAGATCTACAATTAAAGCATGCAGCTTGCTTTCTACAAATAGAGTGAGAACTCTCCGTGCCTCGGAAAGCAAGAGTTTCTTACCCGTGGTATACCGACGTGGTTCATCCAGGTATTTCACAGTTAACTTTTTGTGCCCCGAGCCTGTGTTTGCATACACACTTGTGCACTAGAATATTTCCTGCGCCGTTGGATATATCTCTCTTGACATTGACTGAGATGAACGAAATCGGTTTGAGGACTACTAGGGACTAGTTTGCCTATTTCGGGTTAAACCAAAGAAGTAAGTAGGTCACTTTAATCGTGTATTTTTTAATAAATGATTATGTACCTTATCAAAGAATAGTCTTTACATCGCGGCGAGTTTAACAAAAATTTAGCTCAAAGATACAAAATATATATTGCCTGAAAACAATATTTTGTAGATAAAAAAAGCACAATTTTTGTCCCTTGTGGAATCGAACTGACAACATGTCGTGCAGTGATGATATAAAAACATCCCTCATGCATAACTGTCTATAAAAACCTTTCAAATTCCATCAAATATTTTCATTACTTTTGTTATCTCGTAGAACGTTTCACATAACCGCGCAAACTTAGGAACGAGATTGCTAAAATAAAACGTGCAATTTGCATAAATTTGCATACCCGAGTACGGAATGGTAGTCCTAATACCTTTTAAGCTAACTCACTAACTTTTGCCTCCCTCTTCAACCCACTTAACATGTTTATTGTGTACTAAGATTGCAATACGAAAATTCACTACGAGCCAAAACCTTAGATACCGCTTGTTAGTTATTTGGGTTGGCTTGTAGTGTTCAACATGTTCCAGGCTGTTTGCAATTTGTAATATTTTTTTTTATACTACTTGGGTGGCAAACAAGCATACGGCTTCATGTTAAGCAGTTACCGTAGCCTATGGACGCTTGCAATACCGGAGGTATCGCTTGCATGTTGCCAACCCATTTTTTAACACCAGGGCTTTAAAATGAAAATATCCCTGGATGAGTTGGAGACCTGTACACAGGAACACAACTACACCGCTGCGTGTAATTATTTGGCTGTGGTCTTCTCTTAGGCCCCAGTTGGCCTTGCTTGCTAATATGGTGCCCTACCTCTCTTAATATTTCAAAATTCAACTATTTTTTTTGTGAACTTTGTGTTAGCAGAATGCTGTGCTAAATTTTATTAAATTATTTTAATTAATTAATTATTTTATCATTAAAAATACCTCAGATGCGCAATCGTAGCAATGACGCAGCTTTCAACTGTGTAGGGGTGCCAGTTTTGTTCGGTATCCGTCTTAAATAAAGCGATAAGTTGAGAAATACTCAGTATCAATCCAGTATCAGTATGTATGGCAAAAGATCTAAAAAGATATACCCTCCTTTAACATGGTACTTAAGATAAATGGCGAACCGTGAGAGTGATAAAATTTGGGCCTTGACCATCTCAGGTCTTTACCTGAGATAATATTTAAAACCCAATTTATAAATCAAACAGGTCTAAATAAAGTCGCTCGTGAGCCTGGTTGGGCTCTATTAGCGTAGTTACCCACGGCATGGAGAAAAAGCGCATCTTGCTATTTTATATATAACTAAGGGTCGCCCGCGACTTTGTCCGCGTGGTAATTTGGAACGTACATTGCCCCGATTCTGCAACATGTCTCCCTACTGTTCCCCTCCTATTGATCGTAGCGTGATGTTAAATAGCCTATAGCCTTCCTGGATAAATGCACTATTCAACAGAAAATTTTTTTTCTAATCGAATCAGTACTTTCTGAGATTAGCGCGTTCAACCAAACAAACAAACTCTTCAGCTTTATAATATTAGTATAGATTTTCCAATACACACTTTGCAGAATCGCGCATAAAAACCAATGGTACGTAGTAGTCTCAATATGCTTGCACCGGTGAATTTACACTATCATACCTACAAGTACGCTACGTGTATTTGCATAATTTTCGACATGAGTACTGCTTCGACAGAGCAAGTGTAGTAGATTTAGAAGAGATGCTCGTGTTGACTGAAGTAAAAATAGTATAAACTGTTGTTATAATGTGGATAAAAAATATTTTATTACTATAGCATGGGGTTCTTCAAGAAAGGAGTTATAAGGTTTTTAAAGGGTCGGCAACGCGTGAGTGACACCCCTGGTGTTGCAAACGTCCATAGGCTACGGTAACTGCTTCCCATCAGGCGGGCCGTATGCTTGTTTGTCACTTTGGTAGTATAAAAAAAATAACCAAGACGTGAAAAAAGGGAATAATTATTCTAACTTCTTTATTCTATGTAGACTGTCTCGTCTGTCTCGTGATATACCTACTATCGCACTTTTGTTCGCGGAAGATCGTGTGGTCTTGGGTTTGAATTCCAGAGACAAAGCAAAGGATTATTGGGATTTCTGTGTAGCACATAGTGTAGAATTGTGACAATAGAATGCTATTAGCACTGTCGACGTATGCCACGAATTTGTATGTGTAATTCATCTCATAAGATATACGACGATAAGATTTGAAATCATTACAATATCTAACGATACTAAGGCTACTGTAAAACTATATATGTTTAAACTGAAAGTTCGGGATCTCCTCTTCAACGGACAGGCAGGATCATCACACTAGTAGTATAGTATATACTCGTATTATATATCCATTATTTATAGACTTGTATATTTATTTATATATGTGTAGTTAGTGTATCATGTAGTTTAATATGTAATTGTATTATTATAAGTAAGTATATTTAAACATATTCTGTTTTAGTTTAATATTGAAATAATTTTCTTATTTTACTTTCGAATCTTGCACCTACTTCGTTTATCTCGGCATCACCCTAAGGTTGGCTGGTAGAGAATGCCTTTGGCATTAAGCCCACCATTGTACATTGTGTGCATAAAGTTCTAAAATAAATAAAAAAAGTAAAACGACAATAGATGAGAATAAAATCGTAATAAGTATAATATCAGCTATATTTTTTTTGGAACACTAGATATTTTTTTAATTAAGCCGGAACATTTGTACGTATTAGGTATAATGTATTTATGTTGTATTTTCGCTTATAAGTTCCAATGTGTAACTGTTTGTTAGACTAAAAAAAAAATATATTATTATTATTTAATAACGACGCAGTGGGTCCCAAACACCAGACAACGGCCACGTGGGAGACCCAAAATGAGATGGCGATATGAGCTTGACGCCTATAAAGGGGTTTGCTACAATTGGCAAAAGATAGACTATCATGGAAAAAGGAAGGGGAGGCCTTTGCCTTTGGACAGTATCAGGCTCATAATAATAATTATTATTATTTATTATTATAAATCTACTTTATTACTACTTAGTTAATATTATAAACGCAAAAGTTTGTGAGCATAGATGGATTTTTGTTACTCCTTCACCAATAATTAAAAATCACACAAAATATATAATTTAAAAAAAAACGAAATGAAAGAAAATCTAATGTATACTAATATATTATAAAGCTGTAGAGTTCGTTTGGTTGAACGCGCTTATCTCAGAAAGTACTGGTCCGATTAAAAAAAATATTTTTTGTTGAATAGTGCATTTATCCAGGAAGGCTATATAACATCACGCTATTATCAATAGGAGCGGAGCAGTAGTGAGATATGTTGCAAAATCGGGGAAAATATTCCAAATTACCACGCGGACGAAGTCGCGGGCGACCCCTAGTAGACAATATACATACTTACCTAAATAGAAAACTAGAAATAAAAATATGATGCCAGTCGAATATACTTTTACAAAACGACATTATCGAACGTTGCAAAAAACGATTTACAAGTTTCGGAACAGGATAACATAATTGTGAGCTTCAAGTGACAGGATTGATTTGGGTCGAACCTCTGACGGGAATAACGTTTAGTTTGGATATACTTAAACTATGTTTGAATATTATGTTATCTATTTTATTATTTTAATCTTACAGGTATTTGTATAACGTTTATCTCTGTTACGTTAATAAGGCACAGTGAGATTGCCCGCTCAAATGAAGAAGACTTACTGAAGTAATGCCTTCAACCTACAGAAGACTGAGGTCTTCGAGAGACGAGCTTAAAACAATAACAAATAGATAGTTTTGTTTCTACTGGTGAAAGACAAATTGTTGTTTGGTTGCAAGTACCTACAGTATTCGTTTGTTATAAACAAAAGAATACTGTGGCTGTGGATGGCAATTTGTAAGTCAAAGTCAAACTCATTTATTCATTTAGATCAAATTCATAATACTTATGAACGTCATAAAAACAGATGCCAGCATACTTTATTCCTAAGGCCAATTCGCTGACTAGGGTAGGGCCTCGAGAAGAATTGACAAAAAACTCGAGCCACTCTTTTTAAGCGCCAGAGTATAATAACATTTACAATTTGGTATAAGTTACAATAGTGGTAACAGAAAGGAACGGAAACCAATATACCATAAGAATGAAATTTAGATATAAGTTATGCTCTGGGCATAAGGCGACCATAGGCTTCAGTAGCTTGCTTCCAGCAAGCAGTTCCACCTTCGTCATACTATTAGAATATTAGAAATTCTATGCTACGTGGTATATGGTAAAGGTTGCCTGTAAGAGATTGCTTTTAGCGATAAGGCCGCCCATTGTACATTACCTTTTTAAAATGTTATTGTAAAATATTATGTTTTATGGTGTACAATAAAGAGTTATCTGTCTATATGAAATAAACTGAATAGTTAATACTCCTTTGATGATTAAGTATACAATGTAGTTACTCCTAAATAGGCTTTAAATGTTAAAAAAAGTTTCTGACATTATCTTTAGTAATTCGTTCATGAAATTAACATATTTTTAACACATTAAACTTTTCAGTACTTAAGTATCAGACAATAAGAAAAGAAACACGCAAAGATAAGCCGCTGAGTACTTTTTTATTAGCTAATTACATTGTACATTTAAAAAGTTTTAACGATCAGAATTTCAGTGAAAGATAACTCTTGAAAGCGTCAAGTACTACAAATAAGTTTGATAGAGAAATAGCTTCATTGCTCGTAAAACCTCTTTACGTCACCGTATGTAGAAGCCCACTAGTTTGAATGGCCACAAGCTTTTATGTAGTAGAGAATTTTTATATGACTGAACCTTTACGACTAATGCGAAAAGTTTAGGCATAAAATGTTTTATCAATAAAATAGTTTTTATTGTTTCGTTTGTTAGTTTGTTGGACACGCAGTTAGTTTATTGAGTTAGAGTTTAATATGATTGTGACTTTATTTTTTCGCTTTGGTTTGCGTTATTTGTTGAATTTTTGGTACCTACAGATTAATGAGTTACCTAATTCCATACCCAGAGTTTGTAGAACACATTTATTATTATAGTCCCACTGCTGGCACCAGTTCCTCTCCTCTATCAAGAGAGAAAAGGGGGTTAAGGCCCTAATCCAAACACACTAGCCTCATGCGGGTTGGTGGATCAGACATTTTATAATCTTTACTAAGACAGGTGAGATTCTTCACGATGTTTCCTTCACCGTTAACAGATGGTAAATGATTTACATTGGTACCGCTACCCGGGATCGAACTCACACCTCATGCGTACAAATCGGTTACTTTTCCACTTGGACATTCCACACACCTCTTAAAAATATTCTATTTATATTTTTACTGTTTAAGCAACATTGTTATTTGTTAATATGTTAATTTAATGGCGTTATTAAACATTTGTGTTCACTATGATAAAATTCTATTTGCATGCTGTGGGCTCCATTAATTGAAGGAGTACACGAAAAGTTATATGGTATAATAATATTGCGATAGTGTTGTGTGTGTCTTTTATAACTCGTATCTTACGCTTAGATAGAATGTATTATGAATGAATCCATGTCATATCATTATCATCATCTCAGCCAAAAGACTGCTGCATCACTGCTGGACGTAGGCCTCCGCCAAGGATTTCCACAACTTTCGATCCTGAGCCGATTTCTGATTCGATCTCGCAAAACTCCAAGCCTAGCTCTCTCCATTGCTCTTTGGGTGACTTTGAGCCTTCGCACGAGGCCCATAGTGAACGACCACGTCTCAGATCCATATATCATCACTGGCAACATACACTGGACGAAGACTTTCGTCTTGAGACTGCGGTACTTGTATAATTGTGATATGAATTGAACATATTAAAGGTTTTTCCGACTATATGAAATTCCATTGTGATGTTTAATTATTTCGCCGATACCTTCAAAATCCTACTTTATTTGGGACAATAAAGAGTTATTTACTAATATAGTTATACTATTATCAAACCTATAATTCAATTATGTCAGCTTCACAAGCTTATGTCGCCAACACAATGGTTCACAAATAAACGCCGCAATAGGTAAACAGTTTCGACATATATTTCACAAAACAAAGCTGCAATTTAGCTTCAGTACTTTACAATCACAATAATTGCTCAAACAGAGAGATAGACGCGTAATTACCCAACGTACCTTAAGATACATCACGATTGTACTTAATCGATGTCTCAATAACGTGACTAGTATCACGAATGAGTGGCTAAGAATTAGAACTGGAATTACCTTCTTTGTTTTTCGTTATTTTTCTATATTTTTAATGATTTTTCATACTTAATTAGCGGCACTAGCTTTGCACGGGTGGACATTTTTAATTATATATGTCCACTTATGTTACCCGTTGATAATGTAGCTTTCTAATGATGAAAGATTTTTTTAAATCGGCCGAGTAGTTTTTGAGTTAGATCGTAACAACCAAAAAATCAAACCTTTTCTCTTTATAATTTTGGATGCAGCATCAAAAAGGATTTCGTACTGTGTGGTTTAAAAAAAACTTCTGTCCACGTGCAATCAGGTTAAGAAGTGAGCTTGTCTAGGTTTTTCTTCAGATTACTTACGATACAATACTAAAGGTATCACTTGCGTAATACCGACCCATTGTTTTACACCAGGGTTTTAAATGATAAAATACGCCTGGGATAGGAAAACGTTTCTTTAAAAATGCATCCCTTAAGGTGTGCTACACCGCTATGTGTAGTTATTTGGCTATTTGGTCTTCTGTAAGGTGGAGGTCCTTCCTCAGTCGCTCGGTATTTTGAGGCTAAGGAAACATATACTTAAAGAAGCATCCCTAATAAGTACTACAGATCTGCAATACCTGGGGCTCTCCGTAAATTAGTTATCAAGCACCATCTGCTTAGATAAAAATCTGAAAGTCATTACATCTGTCGCAAAGTCAATCAAAGCTGACAAATGTTTATTGAGATGAAATCTTGATCGATTATTGAGCAATATGTCGTTATAATCTCACGGTTCATGAGCATCTAAATTGCATCCATCTACCTTGATTGTATGAAGATATCTTCGATTGTGTATATTATAATCTTAACTCGGAGAATGACGAGTCTACTATATGCACGTAGCTTGGTATTATGCTATCAAGGTATCAGTCAATGAGGTCGTAACTTGACTGATCTTGCTTGATTGATCATGACAAATCCACTCAACCCATGACCTCGCCTTAGAAGTTGGGATTACAAACCACTAAACAAACAGATAGACAGGCTTTAAAAAGGCTGTACTGATTTTTATGACAAGAATTATTTCAAAAAAAGGTTTCTTTAGAAATGTCAACTTTAGAAGTAACATGGATTTTACTACTTTCCTTCTCATTGAAGTCTAAGTCTTTCTTCAATAAATAAATAATAAGATGAATGAGGTGTACTCCACTAGTCAATCGCTTCCGACAAGTTTTTTTGTAAACTTTGCCTTCGGTCGTAGCTTTTGAATGAAGAAAGAAGCTTTATTTGCGATCTTGCGAAGAAATGTTATAAAACCTTTTCACGTCTCTTCTGCTAGTAAAAGTAAAATTAAAGTCGCATTCAGTTACATCTGATATGTTGAGAGATAAATTATTTATTCAGGTTTATGCTATTCTTATATGTTGATCCTAGATATTGTAACATGAAATTTAGGAAACTAATAAAACTATAACTTATGTAATTCTTCAAAAACAAGATTCAATGCATAACATTACTATAATACAAAATGAATTTCTTTCTTTGGAAAATTATTCTTAAACATAAAAATTCTTTTTACTTATGAAAAAAAAACTAAAACATTTTTTGCACTATACATTGTTTTAATATAACTAAGGAAACTCAAATAACAATAACTTTGTATCTACAAGCTAAGCTTTCTCAATTTGCGAAGCAAATTGGTTTTAATGACGTCGGAGTTATAGAGCCTGAAGCAAATCAATAATTTTAAGATCATTGTTTCATAACACTGTAAACAAACTTTGAAAGGAGCATAAGCCCCGACCATTGTCAAGCAAACATCAGTTTGCTATTGTTAAAATAAGGTACACGATCAGTGCTCATCGAGTTTTAAATTTTATTGTATCAAGCTCAAACAATGAAGCATTCCATTGTAATTTCCATCACCGGCTTTTGCTCAGTTCGTTATTTTTTTTTTAATACAACTCGCATTATAGAACAAGCCCTGTATTTACAAACATACGTCCAGACTCAGAAAAAACATTTATCTGTAACAACACTTGGCAGGTATTTATTATTACAGGTTTTTTAAATTATTAAATGTTATATAAAAACATATCTAGCGGTACATGACATTTGAGTTTTAATGGCACTGCATTTTAAGAAAAGAATAATTTGCATTGCAATTCACCCGTCTATCCACTGATCCACCACTGACGGGTGAATTGCCCGAAGCTGGTAGGTGAATTAAAATTTAAGATTCAATACAATGTTTTATTGAGCTTGGGTAAATCTAAAAGTTGCTTTGCTACTTGTACGATATGTATTTTGATTAAAAGAAGTACAAGAAATTTATAACTTTCAATAGTTCATTTGGGATGCTTTATTTATTTATTGATTTAGGGTAACAACAGCCACAACACGTTTGTATATATGTGAAGAATATTGCCCAAAAACCACAGATGGTAACAAATTATACACGGTTGGTTAATTATATCTGTTCCTTTTTATATACCAGATATTTTATGGAAATATAACGTTAATATTTAACATGTAATATTGAAGAATCCTCTCACAAATCTGAGTATATTAATATAACGACCTCGACAACACAGTAATAATTTGTCATTTCCTCTTCTCGTATCTATTTTCCCGCATTTCCTCTTATATTACATACCAAAATCCAAGAGAAAATCTTGCGTTCCCTTCATGCTTGGTTACATTACCAACTGTTACGTGGGCCTTATTGAGTATATACAATGTAGCTTGGTATATATCGTAGGTACCTTCTCGAATGTGTAAGCGTCTTTGACGGTTTGAATCAGTGTTAATGATTCAACATTCTGACAACTGAGTTACAATTGGCGTATGATTGAAGAGGCTTTGCTTAGGGCTCGGATGGATCACTGTAGAACGTAATAGAATATGAGAAATAACATTTTTATTATTATTTAGCAGACTAGGAACTTTTGTTCACTGTTAACCAAAGTATTCAGTTAAGGTAGAGAGGTATGGCACCATACTAGCGAGCAAGCCCGTCTGGGGAAGGACCTCCACCTTACAGAAGACCACAGCCAAATAACTACGCACAGCGCTGTAGTAGTGTTCCTGTGTGTGAATACAGGTCTCCAGCGCTCATTTAGGGATGCGTTTTGAAAGATACGTATTCCTATCCCAGGGTTACTCTATCTTAAAGCCCTGGTGTAAAAATAGGGGTCGGCAACACGCAAGTGATACCTTTGGTATTGCAAGCGTCCATAGGCTACGGTAACTGCTTAACATAAGGCCGTATGCTTGTTTGCCACACAAGTAGTATAAAAAAAATTAGTTTCGGAGTATTGTTACCCAGGGGCCAAAAGTCCGTCGTCTGCACAGGCACTAAGCCTATCTATATATTTTCATTAATCACGAATGGCTTCAATATGGCACCCAACACAATAAACTAACTTGAAAGTAATTTTATCAGCAAACCAATTAATAAACTGTTTGACAAACTCAATCTTTTACACAATAAGGAAACCAAACAAATTAATTAATTTGAATTTCAATTAGAAGCCTTATCCATTTTTTCTTCAACAATATATATATAAATTATTTATTAATCAAAATACTAAGATTTGTGTCTGCAGAGAGTAACATGTTGATTTATTATAATTATTAACTTATTGCTGCGTGTTATTTTTAACCACTATCATAACATGAGGGATATTATGACTTATTTTTTTGGCTTTCTGCCTATACTGTACTATTTAAGCTATAATGCTGTTTTCCATCATTCTGTTTGTTCAGTGCGGGGCGGGGACCGGACACACAACACACTAATCAGTAGAAAAAGGCTAGATCACCACTAAAACCCCTCAGCCACACGTGCAGTTATCACCACTGCCAGATTTATTTTAATTCGATTAAAGATTATAATTATCCTCATTCCTTTCAACTCATCATTTTTCTGTTTGACTGAGTGACTGATTCATCAACATAGAGCCTTAACCACTGGAGCTACAAACTTTAAATTTTGCTTAACGTTTCCATGCATGACGTGCGTGTCTTATTATTCTATAAGTGTAATTAATAAGTGAAAAAAAATTAAATCGGTAAAATTGAAGAGGAGGAAATCTGGAATACGAAACCTCGTTTTTTTACGATTTCTGTTGGCGGAAATCGGTCTAGCCTGAGATTGTCCTTTTCGCACAGTTTGGGGAAGATAGGAATACGAGCAACGCATCGAGGGACGACCTCCCACTAGGTGGACAGGTCATCAGAGCTGCATGAGGCGCTCATAGCCAGGTGCACTCGCTGTTCGGTAAACAATCAGCGTGTTAAGCAATCAAAGGTACAGTAACTCTATAGATGGGTGACCGCATAGTGGCATTTCATGTGAGCGTCTCCGTGCTTCGGAGGGCACGTTAAAAGTAGGTCCCGACTGTTAACAGTCGTTAGATCACGACAGATATTGGCGATCTAAATAATTCTGTCACCAGGTTGACCACTAACCAAACGATAAGAAGAAGAGGCTGCAGGAAAGCACTAGATGCACGCAGCTAAAGATCGTCCATTGTGGAGACATAGAGTGTGTGATGATGTGGAGGGAGGTCTACGTTCAGCAGTGGACATTATCAGGTTGAGATGATGATGATGATGAGGATTACGAGGGAATAGATTTATGTTAATTCAATAAACTGTGTATGTGTGTTATGAATGAATTTCAAAACATTTCAAAACACTCGCGAGTGGAAATACCTCTTAAACGGGTAAAATATTGTTTCCGAGCGAATTCAGGACAGGCCACTAGTTAAATAAATGTACGTCACTGTAAGACGGTTTGTATGTTCCCTGACTCATAACAATGTAATACTCGTCTGCTTCTGCTGACTCAGTATGCAAAACACATCGTGATTCAGGTGCTCCATGGCACCTGTTCTAATAAGACAGTATTGTCATAAAGTTTATGTATTCATGATTATAGGTCACCCCAACCTAAGACCTACGTTAGTCATTAGATTTCAAAGTTAAAGTCATTTGTCATTCACTCATTGATTAATTTAGTAACAATATTATGCATGACACCTATGAGCGTCATTATAAACGAATGAAAAAAACACAACGAATGTCATAAAAAAGATGACGCTGACATGGTAAAGTCATGAAAATATTATGCAAGAAACTCTGTCTAATCTTTCTATATAGCCAAAGTATAACATTTTCGATTTGGTATGAGTTTTACTTATAAAGTATACATTAGCGTCACCGAGATAGTCTAGTTAGGTAAGTACCTACACTAAATACCTATATAAAAGATCCTAAATAATTAAAATCTAGATCGGCACCAACTATTGGACAGTGTTATATAGCTAGCACGAAGATTGGTAAGACGATAGCCGCCATTAACGTTGGTTGGCTTGATGTATAGAACCAATATTTTCACAGCTAACGAACACCAGTGCTAAGGCTCGCCGCTCGGTACAGATATCTACACAGTTATACCTACTTTATGGTCCTAATAATTTCTTAATTATTTATTGTACACACAAATCATTACAATAATACTTAAAAATATCATGTACAAAGGCGAGCTTAACTCATAATGAGTTTTCTACCAGCAAACCTAAGAGTGGCAGAGGAAAAGAAAATTGAGAGAGCAAATGAAGTGCACACTGAATAAGAAAAAATGAAAGGTAATCCATCAGTAGCGTCACCATGGTTACATCAGCTGACGGTATAAATAAAAGTTATGCGTAACCGCGCGTCATGATGATACCATTGTTGTTCCATTACTACAGTAACTTCCTGGAGTACCGTCATTCTCACTCATGAACTTAACTTTAAATTCATGAATTGATGTGTCTGTGGTCTTTTACAAATCACGGACGTAAAGTACAGCCATACTCACTCTTTGTGTATTACACAATTTTTTGTCAGATATGAGGATTGAACCCACAGCACATCGCGCTGTGCCGATGACCTGTACCTATGCTATGTAGCGTTCTCTACGCCATGACACGTACCAAGTTGCCAACTCTATAGCCACAACTCTTTTATTTATATATTATAGTACTAGCTTCCGCTCACGGCATTGCACAGGCGTACAATCCCTCGGGAACAGAGATTTTTTCCGGGATAAAAAGTAGCCTATGTGTTATTCCAGGCAATAATCTGCCTCTATGCCAAATTTAATCCAGATCCGTTCAGTAGTTGTCGCGTGAAAGTGTAACAAACATACATGTATACATTCTCACAAACTTTTGCGTTTATAATATTAGTAGGATTTGGTATGGGCGTTACTAAGTCTTGCTAAAAAAATAATTTCTCATCAAAATAGCAACAAGAATTACATAATAAAAGTAGGTAAGTATTTAATACTAGGTAAGTATATACTAGTGACACAATATATTATTATAATCCAGCAGCATTTGTGGTGGATAAAAGGAGGTATACCCTAATATTGATTCTATCTTCCGAACTAGGCAAAGCCTGCATTTCAGAAGATACGACGCAGCTCACAATCTTGTAAATTTTCAACCTAAAACAAAAATAAATCTGTCGAATACCAATACACGATATCAAACTGTATTGTTCATCAACATAAAGAAAACGTTGTTAATTCTTTATAGATTTAATTCTAAGACATTAGAGCCCAACACACTTAGTTATGTGGTGGCTATAAACGAGCTCGTAAACCGTCTGTCATCACGACTTGAGTACAAGGCCTTGCGTAATGAAAAATATAAAACACGGATTAGTGACCCGAGTATATAACCTAAATGGAAAGTGAATCCTTTAATTTTACCCCCAGAAATTGTAAATGGCGAATACACATTTTTTATTTCTCGGAGATTATTCTAACTTAATAATCTGGATTTATTATAGGTACGGGTATATTTGCGTTAGTGAAAATATCTAGTACTGATAAGGGTCTATTTGACTCCAAATATTGTTTAACTGTCTAACAAAGAATAGTGAGTGTATGTACTCGAAAATTCAATAGAACGCTGTCGCAAATATTTGATGGTTGCCACCGACAAAGCAGTCAATGTCGCAACAAATTATACATTCTAACGTTGTTTGCCATCGAAACGTTGTACTTCATCATGCGAATAGGTACATATTTTGCTCACCCCACTATATATGCCGTATGTAAAACTAAGCTCAAACTAATAAAATAAGAAATGTAAAACGTGAGTGTGTGCTAGAAAATATGAAAGAGTTTCTTAGACTGTGCTTATGTGCAAGAGAATATTACAATCAAGTACTTAATAATACCTCACACGAAGGCAATCTTAACTTATAACAGGTACTAATAATAATGTTTTGTTCATACGGTTTATGATACAATATTTTTATCTTCGAAATTTAAATAAAAAAATCTTCGCCCAAATGATCTCTTCACATAAACACAACGGTTCACCAACAGATGTGACATGTAATTAACAAAGGACCTCCTGTCGTATAAATTTGTTACGCAAAAGGTTCATAAGGGCGGCCAAGTCAACAAAATAAACAAATACTAAACAATGATAAATTACAATCTACGTGACGTTAATATAGTAGTAGACATTTATATAAATTTAGATAAAACTTTGGTCATTACTGTTAATAAAGTCAAGGATGAAATGGATGCCAAACAAATTTATGGAGATTTTGCGTAATTCTAGTACCTACTATAATATGCTTTAAACTTTAAACAGGCAAGCAGACACAACGAAAACATGTTGTTTGAGGGATACGGTGACTGACGTGACATAGCGCTCAAATACTTAAGCTATAACAATCTCTCAAATCAAACTCAGAACCTGTGAAACTCGAAATAGAAAAGCAACCTTGCAAAAAATAATAAGTACAGAAATCATTGCAAATAGTCTCTTAGAATTCTCGGACAATATTTCGAAATTGCTTTCGGTAGAATCTTGAGGGTGCTAATAACTTTATTAAATCGGCAGCGCCTACGGAGGAATTCGGGAAAGTGGTAATTAATTTTCATCAGCGTTGGAGAAACGAGTTGTTTTTAACGCCACGCCGGAATTCTTCGTGCGGATTTCGACGGATTTAGGTAATAGAGTTGCACAGCCAACCAGTTTTCACGCATTTCTGTTGTTGAGCGAAATACGCTAAACGTTGAATGATTTTTTATCGTCCCGAAATTAGTTCTTAAATTATTTATAATTACTTAAAGACTTTCTGTGGAAGTTGCGTAATTATTTTGGTAGCGCTTAATAAAAGTTCATTATTTCTCCCACTGTGTATAAATAATGCACATTTTTAAACTGAAAGCCTTTTTGTGGAGCTTTTGTCAATTTATGTACATAATTAATAATTCGGTCATCTGTAAAATTAACAAGTAGAAATTGTCACAAATTTGTATTGTATTCCGTTTCACCATTATTTATATATAGGTATATAACATGCTTTGATT
The DNA here is from genome assembly GCA_947095525.1 of Trisateles emortualis. Classification (NCBI taxonomy): domain Eukaryota; kingdom Metazoa; phylum Arthropoda; class Insecta; order Lepidoptera; family Erebidae; genus Trisateles; species Trisateles emortualis. Next base: position 14,566,832 of record OX352735.1, on the reverse strand, counting down.
TTTCATCAATACATATAAATTTGTTTACCAATGAGATAACAAAATCTATACTCTTAAAAATAGATACGTGAACGAAAACCCCTTTTTAAAGCACATTGCGCTTACAGAGATGTGAGATTTTGGCACATGCTAGTTATAGCTCAAACGGAGAAGGACTGCAAAAAGCGGGTAACTTCTGGTAAAGTTGAATTACAAGATTGTGTCCAGAAAGCTAGCTGTAGCATTAGATCTTAAAACAATAGTTCTGAATATGAACGTCAAAGTCAAACTATATATTCGTTTAGATCAAATGCCAAAGACTTATGAACGTCATAAAAACAAATGCCAGCATGTTTTTTCCTACGACCAATTCGCTGACTAGGGGTAGGGCCTCGAAAAGAATTGGCAAGAAACTCGGGCCACTCGTTTTAATCGCCAAAGTAACATTTACAATTTGGTATGAGTTACAGTATTTATGGTACCAAGAAGGGACGAAAATCAATATACCATACAAAATGTAATTTAGGTAAATAAAGAGTATTTCGTTAATAAGGAAACAAAAAATATTGAAGTACCAATGTGAATTTCACTTTTGTGGAGTTTATATGTACTAATCAAATGATTCACGATCTGCTGACGGGGAAGGAAAACATCGTGAGGAAACCCACATGTTATAGAAAAATTCTAAAGACATGTCTGATTCACCAACCCGCATTAGGCGAGCGTGTGTGAATTAAGGCCTACACCTACACCCTCTTTCTCTGTCGATAGAGAGAGAAAACCCGTGCCCAGCAGTGGAACATATGGATTGCTATTATTATAATAAAATAATTTACCTGATATATTTTAAAATAAAGAAAACATTTCTGAGAATTTTAACTTGAATGCATCTTAAGTACAGTATAGTTTATCAAAGCACGGATGCCAGTGGTTTAGCTTCTATATCCGTCTATCGACGAGTCGTGTGAAATTCCATTTCCTGGCTTGCTTGTGCAAACACCGCAGCACCGTTGTCGCTTTACGACTTGGCATCAACCTCTTTCTGTATTTGCTTACGTTCACGTTTTATTTTTACCTATCCTTCCTTTCAAGTGCAGATATTCATATTACTTTTAGTAGTTTATGTTTATGACATCTAGTCATAAGATATAAAAATGCCACCCACATGGCTTTTAATATTTTTAGTATAATTGCGCTCATAGCTAGGTGCACTCGCTGTTTGGTAAACGATCAGCGGTTTAAGCTACCAAGAGCTCGGTAACCCTATAGATGGGTTACCGGGATGGCACCTGGCTATGAGAGCCTCACATGTGTATAGTTTATAAAGAAGTATTTATCTAATAGTAAAATGTTTATAGTACAGAACAGTACTTACCTTGGCCCGTCTCGTAGATCCGCATTTTTTTATATACTTACTATTGAAGTGCCACGTAAGTATGGCCTGGTTGATAGAAAGCAGTTACTGTAGCCTATGCACGCTTGGAATACCTGCATCACTTCCATAATGCGGACTCACAAATAGTTACACCAGAATATTGTGATGGATTCAGCGTTATCCCTGGGATAGGTAAACGTTTCCCTTAAAACGCATTCATTAATAAATTAAACATTGTAGACAATAGTCTAACTAACTAACATTCTATATATATATATGTATGTTTGGGGTCAAATCTTGTAAGCTAGATTTGGAGCACTTCCCAGTGTTTGATGGAGCTGAAATTTGGTATACCGAGGTAATTTCGGTGACAATGCAATAATGTGGTATCGTGTAGCTGGTCTGATAATAATATGATAACTTTTTTCTCTTTAATGTCAATTTTATCAATTGTTGCGGTTTCCGGAGAAAAACCTGTTTTAAAATCCGTAATTCTGTAACTATAATTATGACAAGCAAACATTCTTACTATAAAGTATATTTACTTAAGTTTTTTATAAACCTACGGATATTGCTTTTGATTAATACACTAGTATGATTTCACTTGAAATCTATTATTGATTTAACCATATCCGCCGGGAAATACAGTTGGAAAAATATTTGTCAATTATATAAAGACCCTTCTTGTTACAACAAATTGAGTGGGTGATTGAAAATACAGTTATTGTAGCCTACGGACGCTTGCAATACCTGAGGCATCACTCGCTATTATGGGTAACCATGGGATAAGACTACTAGGTGGACAGACGACATCATCAGAGCTGCAGGAAAGCACTGGATGCAGGCAGCTCTAGATCGGCCATTGTGGAGTCTTATGAGGGAGGCAGTGTTCAGCAGTGGACATTAGCGGGCTGAGATAATGATGATGATGATGGGATAAGAAAACGATCATTTGATAAATCCCATTTCTAATTGAGCTCTGGAGACCTATACCATAGCATAGGGAACACTATTTATAGTTTAGTATTTCCTATACTATACGTACCTTATTATCGTATACGCACAGGAACACAACTTTACCTAACTGAGTCTAAAATTGTGTTAGAAATAATATGACAATAAACTGGCACCCAACATGAAACACAACATAAGTAAATCATTGATGTAATACATTTCTGCCTATCCCCAAGGAAAATGACAAAACTTTTTAAATTAAATTATTCCTGTGCAAAAAGATCGCAAAGCTAATACAATGATATCCCAAAATCCGGTACTCATATTCAATATTCCTTTCATCGCCTAAAGCCAAGTAATACTGAATAAGCATTTTCAGCATATCAAAACATTAAACCCTTTATCGACATAAGGAAAACCTTTTTTTAATCAAGTAAAAACTCTCTTAAAACAAAGGATTGAAAATAAATGCTACAGGTGGTTGGTAACACACAATTACATTTCCAAGGGACCACAGAGTAGTGGAATGAGTGAGCAAAGTTAACCGAATGTACTGGAAAAACCCGGCGTTTGTGTTCGAAGATAACTCTAGTATTGCGAATCGGAACGTCGGTGTCGTCGTGAAATTTGGTAGACAAATTATTGAGACGAAAATAAATTTGAAGTTCGAATACGAGCCAAATTGGCTAAAGAGTAGCCTAGATATAGGGGGTTGTAAAAATAGGTCACAGTTTAGGGCGAACTAATAATTACTCCAAAGCAAAAATGGTCAGAGATTATTGATGATTATTGAGAATTAGGTAACCGACATTACTCTGTGTCAATGTATTCCACTTGTTCCATATTCGAAGGATTTCTGAGATCCGTTTGATTCAATTTCGCATTCGGATTTCGATCACCAAATACCTATGCTGCTGTAACATCAGCTTAGTGTGGTATTGAACCCTTTTAGCTATTCGTCTCTATTGTGTAGCTAAAGGCTTAAGAAAAGCTGTTTAGTTCGCAAGTTACATGTATCTTGTAAAGTATTTTTTTTAAAAAAATTTTATATCTTCGGTCACCTCACACACGGCCGCCTGATCCCAAACTAAGCAGAACCTTTGCTAACCAGAGAATTGGTACTTTTAAATTTGTAAATACATACATATATAATAGAAAAATACACCTACAAAGAGAACACATACGTCTTAATCAAAACACAAAGATTTTTTCTGTGGTGAGAATCGAACTCATGAAATTCAGCATCTCAGACTCATGAACTAAATACAGACTTTAATCAACCGATAGCTTACGTTATCGCACTATTTTCTTAGTCTGCATCAAAGAAATGATTATTACTTTCTTCCACCTTTCCTTTACTTTTATACAGATTAAGAACCAGACTAAACTGTTAGCCTATAGAAAGTCAGCAGTTTGCGCGTTCAATGTTTGTTATTACGCGTATGTTACATTAACAAGAACTCACCATACGTAATTGGAAGGTAAACACGCAGAATAATTATGCTAACCTTACTTGATTATGGTTGACATATTATATTAGGCTACAGAAACCACACGGTGATAATATTACATTTGTGATTACATAGCAAACGGACAATTATTTACTGTTTACGTTTTGGCGAGTTGTTGTAATTTGTATCACAGAACACTTAATAGTTGTATGTACATTCATCACAAAGTAAATTCGCCATAGAAAAAAGTACGTCTTGAACTGTGACGAATTTACACGTACTTGTGTGGCAAATTTACTTTGTGACAAATGTACAAGAACCTTGTATTTACTCATTGACAAGAACCCATTTTAGCTGTGACTAAATAGCTATATTACAGGTCTATGAAAAAGTATAAAAAGGAGATTCAATTCCTGAGCCTCTAGACAAGTGGCATAAGCGATAGTCGAATCGAAAAGTCAAAAAATCAAATGTATGGGATTTGACGTAAGTTTACGACATTATATCGTAGACTTACGTCAAATCGCATACATTTTATTTTTTACTTTTCGATTCGACTATCGCTTAAGCCACTTGTCTAGAGGCTCTGGTAAAGTGTTAAGAATTAATTTGGAAGTTTTTAACTTTTGCGTTCTAGACACAACTAGGAAACAGGAACACAACTATACCACGGTGTGGTCTTTTATAAGGTGGTGGTCCTTCCGCAATCGGACTTGCTCACTTGGACCTGAATGGCAATATAAATTTAACTAAGTAATTTAATAATCCTTTTTTTTTTATACTACTTGGGTGGCAAACAAGCATACGGCCCACCTGATGTTAAGCAGTATCCGTAGCCTATAGACGCTTGCATTACCAGAGGTATCACTTGCGTGTTGCCAACCCATTTTTTTACACCAGGGCTTTAAGATGGAAGTAACCCTGGGATAGGAATACGTATCTTTCAAAACGCATTCCTAAATGAGCGCTGGAGACCTGTACTCACACACAGGAACACAACTACACCGCTGTGTGTAGTCATTTGGCTGTGGTCTTCTGTAAGGTGGAGGTCCTTCCCCAGTCGGGCTTGCTCGCTAGTATGGTGCCCTACCTCTCTTACATCCTTTTTGTATGATATTATTAGATATCATACAAAAATATTATAGGTGACCTAAATACCTCTCTAACCAAACAATAAAAAGAAGAAGAAGATCAATAAATAAATACCCCTATGTACTAGTTTTGTAAAACAGAATACAATTTTGTGGCACGACAAAGCTTTCAATTTTACAATCCGAATGCAGATTTTTAACATTCAAAATGTTACAAATCGGCGTTCGAATTACACTATTTGGAGTAAAAAAGTAAATTCAGGTTGCGCGACGAAATTCCTTTATTATTTTATTTGTACTATCAAATTTCGGGAACGTGACTTTTTGAAAGCTGACGCCGTAAATGTACGAACGAAAATTGATTACGATTTTTTTAATAGATTGATGAATTGTTTTTTATTCGTGATTGCTGAACTTTGTGGGGGGTATGTAATGGTTATTTTTTATACTATCACGTTTACAAATAAGCGTAGGGCTCGTATGATGGTAGGCAGTTACAGTAAACTACGGACGCTTGCAATACTAAGGTATATTACGAGCACAAGAACATAGTTATTTGTCTGTGATCTTCTGTAAGGTACAGAAAGAAAGAAAAAGTATTTATTTGGACACAAATGGATACAACTTAAATATAACAATTACAAAGAAGAAGAAACAAAAAAGAAAAGATATAAAATAAGACAAGGTTAATAAATACTATGTATGCCTCAAAGCCGTGCCAAATAGGTCCAGTTCAGCATAGGCCTAAACATCCAAGTTGATGTTCGACGCTGACTTTATTTTTTAAAGTTACATTATACCTTTATCTTTTTTTAAATGTTTAGTTTAATTTTTTTTCACATTTATTGTAGTAAATATGGCAACAGCCATAACTAATATTGTAAAACGTGTGAACGTGTAAATACATTTATATGGCAAAGTGCTGTCACTGCACATTACTCACGTTCATCGTTTAATCCCTTCCAACACATAATTGTATTTTCCTTTGTTATGTTTTAATATAAATAGATTAAGATTAAGAATAAAGACCAGTCGATTACAAGCAAGAATCATCGTCTTATTTTACTCCTCAAAACGAATATAGCAATACGCTATAATTGGTGACCCCGACTGGCTACCGCTTCTCTAGTGCTGATATAATACCGGGACGACCGGAACCCAAATTGGTTTTCAGCATCAAATCTAGAAAGTGATAGAAAACAAACAAGACACCATGGCTCCACCAGCGACTCCAGCGAAAGGCGACGCCAGCACTGATAGTATTGCAGCGATATCATTTACCGAGAAACTGCCTCAATTTTGGACTGACTCACCAAGATTGTGGTTCGCGCAGTTCGAAGCAATCATGGCTCCCCAGAAACAAGGAGAGGAATATAAGTACAACATGGTAATTGCCAAATTGCCAAAGGAGGTGATCCATCAAGTAAGCGACATCCTGACACATCCTCCAGACGAGCAAAAATATACGGCTATTAAAGATCGCCTTATAAGCTGTTACGAGGAGAGCGAGCACAGAAAATTTCAAAAGCTATTATCAGAGATGGACCTCGGTGACCAGAAACCTTCCCAGCTATTACGAAAAATGCGGGAAGCAGGCAGCGGGAAGATGAACGACGATACGATACGTCTCCTGTGGTTCCGACAACTCCCAGCCACCATTACATCTATCATTGCAGTATCCGAAGACTTGGCATTGGAAAAACTGAGCGAAATAGCCGACAAAATTCACGAGAATCTAACGTATACACGAACGAGCGCCATATCGTCGACAGCTGACATCAGTTTAATAACAAACCTGACGTCACAAATTGCAGCGATGCAAATTGAAATAAACGAGCTTCGCAACAATCGTCTGTCTCGAACGCGACAACGCAGCAGTTTCCGGTCACGTAATGATTCACGCTCACGGTCAATGTCGCACTATCGAAAGCCGCAGAATGGCATTTGTTATTATCATAACAAATTCAAGCAAAATGCAATAAAATGCCGTCAGCCGTGTACATGGAAGAAAAATACGAATGCGATGTCGGAAAACTACTAATAGCACAGAAAGCGACGGATCTCTGTGCTATGCACCCCGCTAACCGTCTAACTATAACCGACTTAAACAGTAGTTATAGATTTTTAGTCGACACCGGTGCAAACATTTCCGTTTTAAATCGCACGGAACATGATAGCGACGCATGCAAATACCAAGTATACGCCGCCAACGGAACCCCAATTAACACATATGGAGAACGCACGCTAACACTGAATTTCGGACTCCGTAGAGAATTCAAATGGTGTTTTACCATCGCCGACGTGAAAATGCCGATTCTAGGAGCCGATTTCCTCGAGCATTTCCAGCTGTTAGTGGATATACACGGACGAAAATTGATCGACAAAGAAACGGGATTAGAAACGCCTGCACGAATAATAGTAGCAAATATTTCATCAATACGAACAATTAACTCGAACTTACCAGATTCGATCAGGTGCTTGTTAGAAAAGTATGAAGATATTACAAAGCCTGGATCGATGAAGAACCCTCCGAAACACAATGTTAAGCATGAGATTATAACAAAAGGGTTCCCAGTTGCTACACGGGCACGTCCTCTTCCTCCAGACAAATACAAAATCGCAAAGCAAGAGTTCAAGGAGATGATGCATATGGGAATTTGCAGACCCTCAAGCAGTGAGTGGGCATCCCCACTTCATATGGTCAAGAAGAAAAATGGCGAATGGAGAGCATGCGGTGACTACCGCGCACTCAACAAAATTACCGTACCGGATAGATACCCATTGCCATGACTGTTAGATTTTACGTATATCGCAAGCGGAAAAACCATTTTCAGTAAAATCGATATAAAGAAAGCATTCTATTCGATTGCTGTCGCTGAACCAGAGAAAACAGCGATAATAACGCCGTTCGGACTTTTCGAATTTACAAGACTTCCGTTCGGTTTAAAGAACGCCGGACAGTCATTTCAAAAGTGGATGGACTCTATATTTAGAGATTTAGACTACGTATATGTTTTCGTTGATGACATTTTAATTGCTGACTCAGAAACCGACGTCCACTACAAACACTTAGAAGAAATATTCAAACGCCTGCAAGAAAACGGCATTACAATTAACACAAACAAGTGTGAATTTGCAAAATCGGAGATTGATTTTCTTGGTTATCATATAACGAGCCAAGGATTGACGCCTACAACGGAAAAAGTTCAAGCAATTAACGAATATCCGAAACCAAATACAGTGAAAGAACTACGTCGTTTCTTAGGCATGTTAAACTTCTACCGAAGTAGCATACCGTACGCAGCGAAGCATCAAGCGCCTCTAAATAGATACTTGAGAAATTCGAAGAAAAATGATAAAACAATCATTCAGTGGAATAAAGAAGCGGACCACGCTTTCGAGCGCTGCAAACAGGATATACGACAAATAACGTCAATAGCCTGCCCAGACAGCCAAACCCAACTAGCAATGATGACTGACGCAAGCTTAAAATGCGTAGGCGCCGTCCTACAGCAACGACAAAAAGGAAAGTGGGAACCGATAGCTTTCTTTTCAAAAGTACTAAGCGAAGCTCAAACGAAATACTCTACTTACGACAGAGAGTTACTGGGAATTTACATGGCAATTAAACATTTTAGAAGACTCATCGAGGGCCGAGAATTCACCGTCTACACGGATCATAAGCCATTGATTCAGGCATTCGATAAGAAGCCATCATTGAATGACACACCGAGGCGGATTCGATACCTGGACTACATATCGCAATTCAGCACTAATATAACACATATTAGCGGCAAGGAAAACACAGTTGCAGACGCCTTGTCTCGAGTTGTTGAAACGATATCATTACCATCCAATATAGACTGGAAGGAGGTAGCAAATTGTCAACAAAACAATGACGAACTCGAACGATTGAAATCAAATAAATCATTACGGTTCGAAACGGTACATTTTCACGAGAAAGGAATCAAGATATTCTGCGACTTATCAACCAGGAAACAACGACCATTTCTTCCCCTTAAATTCAGAAGAGACATTTTCGAGAGTTTCCACAATATAAGCCATCCCGGAAAAAACACTACGAGGAAGTTAATTGCAGCGAACTACATTTGGGAAAACATGAACACGGACATCAACAAGATGACTGAAGCATGTTTACAGTGTCAACGTTCAAAAATACATCGGCACACCAAATCACCACTTGGAAAATTCATGCCAGCAGAAAGATTCTCTCATCTACACGTCGACATTGTCGGACCCCTCACAACATCCCAGAATAAACGATACATCATAACAATGATTGACCGATGTACGTCATGGCCAGAAGCTTTCGCAGCGTCAGACATCACTGCAGAGTCAATTGCAAGAGTGATATACGAAGGGTGGATAACCCGATTCGGATGTCCTGAATACATAACTTCAGATCAGGGAGCTCAATTCGAATCAAGAATATTCAGAAGTTTGGCAAAACTCATGGGAATAAATAAAATACGGACAACTCCGTATCACCCACAGTCAAACTCGAAAGTCGAACGATTACACAGAACTATGAAAGCAGCATTAATGGCAAGAGGGAACACTACAAACTGGACAAAGGAACTAGCCACAATATTACTCGGTATCCGTACCAGCTTACGGCAGGATACTGGATTTTCGGCAGCCGAACTAGTATATGGAACAACAATAACGTTACCTGGAGCATTTTTCGAGACAAGAAGCCTAACAACCTACACTGAAATGGTAGAAGAGTTGAAGAAAAACATCGAACGAATAACTTCCGTGCCACAGAGAGAGCGCACAAATGACAAAATATTTGTACATCCAAAATTAGCAGAATGCACGCACGTATTCTTACGATGCGATAGATTGCGGCCGAGCTTGACGCCGCCATACGACGGACCTTATCTCGTAATTAGACGGAGCGATAAATTATTCACGATATTGATAAACGGAAGACACAGTACCGTATCTATCGACAGGATAAAACCCGCCTTCGTAATAAACGATAAGGAGATAAGAAATCGCACATCAGTAGATAAGAAGATAGTTGTAGAAACGCAAGATAATCTAGCAAATAAAAAAACACGTGCAGGGCGAATCTCACGCCCAACGGTTCGATTCCAGCTATGATATATAAAGCTATACAAACGATCTACAATCACCACTCACGACAAAAAGTTTTCACACGCAACATGGGATCCAACACAAGTACTCATGAGAAAGAACAAGTCAACATGGTGCAAAACAACGCGCCAGCCATTCCGGAAGAGTTACTGCAGATACACTCTAGGCTCGCTGAGGACCTACAGAGCATACGAGGTTGGATCACAATAACGATTATCGCAGTGATAATAATAATATGCATCATCAGTGTCTACATGTTGTTCCGAGCGATCGGAACAAAAATCGAGAAGAGATTTATGCGTGTGATACGAGAAACCAACGTGGTGTAGGGTAATAAGTTTAATCGTAAATATTTTTTTAAGGAGGGAGTATCTATGGCAACAGCCATAACTAATATTGTAAAACGTGTGAACGTGTAAATACATTTATATGGCAAAGTGCTGTCACTGCACATTACTCACGTTCATCGTTTAATCCCTTCCAACACATAATTGTATTTTCCTTTGTTATGTTTTAATATAAATAGATTAAGATTAAGAATAAAGACCAGTCGATTACAAGCAAGAATCATCGTCTTATTTTACTCCTCAAAACGAATATAGCAATACGCTATAGTAAACACATCAAATTGTTTTTTTTTTTTCAGCTTTGTATACTTAAATTATTATTATTTAGATTTTTTTAATGTAAAACCCACAAATTTTTGTATTTTTATTTGTGTTTGGGAAAGGGACGGACTGAAAACCAGCGTTGGCCAAAGCGTAGTGTAACCAGTGCGCACTGCCAACATTTGCTGAGTCCGCTCCGGTTACCATAACACATTTTTTTTGTTTGATAATTTTTTTCTTTTTTTATTTATTTATGTGTTTATGGTAATAAATATCTTTTTATCTTATCTTATTTTCAACTGAACCCAAACATTACGAATGCAAAAACAAGTTTATTATTTTTCACGGATATTTATCACGGAAGCTAAAAGGTACAGCTTTGAAAGCGTTGAATGTATTTTCGGAACCAAATAATCTTTATCTGTTTAATAATAGATAATAATATAATTAAGTATAATGTACGATATTTATAATAGGTAAGTACCAATTGTAGACATCGTTGCCATATTTACAGATTCTTCCGAGCCTAGTTTAGGATAAGATTAAAATGCTAAAGACAAAACATCAACCTTACCTACTCTATCCAAGTCCTCAACTTCCGTATTCCGACCACGCAGTCAATGACCCATACCTTCATCATGCAATAAGATAATCAATTACAATAATCGCTAATAAATCAACGTTCATTGCATCCAATATAACTATATTGTACGATATATTGTAGGGCCGACCACATTCCGCTGCAGATCATAAATCAGATATATCGACATGTCTGTATGTCCACTGATACATGTTTTGGAATATATTATGTGACGTCTTACATGGATGAAACATAGATCTGTATTACTTGTACGTAACTATCGCTACATCAATGTAATGTCAATATAACACGTGTAAAGTTGACTGCCTCGGTGGTCTAGTGGACGCAGTATCCGCCTGCTGTGCATGAGGTTGTGGGTTCGATTCCTACACAGGACAAAACTTTGTGTGACCCATGAAGAATTGTTCTGAGTCTGGGTGTAATTTGTGTCCGTTAATTGAATGTTTGTAAAGTCCCCCGCGACACAGAGCTTGTTCTCTAGTGCGGGAGTTGTCTTTTAAAAAAAAAAAAAAAGAAAAAAAAAGCTCAAACAGTCTACCAGCTACATGAATATATTACAGATTAGATGTTGCCGGTGGCTCCGCCCACGTAGACGTCGGTTATCGCTGTAAAAAGTAGCCTATATGTTATTCCAGACCATAATCTATCTCAGTGTCAAATTTCAGCCAGATCCGTTCAGTAGTTTTTACGCGAAAGAGTAACAAACTTCCAACCATCCATCCATACTCACAAATTTTCACATTTATAATATTAGTAAGGATATTAGAGGTAGGGCACCATACTAGCGAGCAAGTTCGACTGGGGAAGGACCTCCACCTTGCAGAAATAATATAGACCACAGCCAAATAACTACACACAGATGTGTGGTTGTGTTCCTGTGTGTGAGTGCAGGTCTCTAACGCTCATTTAGGGATTGGCGTTAACACCAGGGGTTTATAATGGAATTTCCCCGGTATAAGAAAACGTTTCGATAAAACGCATCCCTAAATGAGATGGAAAACTATATACACACAGGAACACAACTACACCGCTGCGTGTAGTCATTTGGCTGAGGTCTTCTGTAAAATAGAGATCCTTCCCCAAACGGGCTTGCTCACTAGTATAATGCCCTATTTCTCTTTTTTTTTTTTTTATAGTTCCACGTGCAACAACAAGCTTAGAACCCAGCAACAGTCCAGGTTTGTGCTCGTTGTAGGTACTAGCTATCTATCTTCACTGAACTGTCTTTTGTGAAGTTCTGTTAGCATAGAACAAACACGCTTTTCAGCCGTAACACAAACAACAGACTGAAACATTGTTTTAGTCGTTTGAGAAAATACTCTGTTAACTTCAACAGATAGTCTCTAGAATCGCTATTTTTCTTGCTCAGTTGAAGGGAGATGGATGTATAGATGCGCTCTTCTAATCACAGGTATTAAGAGAAATAATGTAACATTATAGTAGGTATTGTACATATGTTAATGTTACCGTACATTTTCAACGAAGCAAAGTGTTCTTTTTAATTTGGCATAAAGCCAATCTGATGACAAAGTTATTTACATAGATAGCCCATATTTTGGCCTTTGTCGTGATCTAACGAGTGTTAACAGTCGGGACCGGTTTTTAACGTACCCTCCGAAGCGCGAGGAGACGCTCATATGAAATACCACTATGAGGTCACCCATCTATATGGTTATCGCGCTCTTCGTGGCTTAACCCGCTGATCGTTCACCGAACAGCGAGTGCACCTGGCTACGCCTCGGACGTGTTAAGGGCCCCTTTTCCGAAATTAACGTTTCTAGATCGAGTTGTTTTCAGAGAAATCAATATATTAAAATTCGCAAAAAAATATATAGTACAGATACATGTTTGATCTAGTGACTTTTTTGGTTAAAAACGCAAAATTTAACTTTTTGCTCGATAAAAAAGAAGTCTGAAGTTAAGTCGATTTTGAAAGTATTTTAAGTTGTATGAGACTTGGGGGAACGCAACGTTTATGAAAATTTAACATTTCATTTACTAATCGGGTTTGACAAGGATATTATTGGATAGATTTATAAAATTGCCCTTATTTTTTTTTATATAAAATAAATACGTGAAAAACTGCTCGCGCGCGACGCGCGCACCGCGCCAGTGTCCTGCCGGACGTCATCGAGGGAGGACCTACGCAATTTTTGCTCGCGACCACATTATCGTCGCCACAATATAATACGTCACAATATAATACTGTAATGTTTTTCTCTACACAGAATAGCGAAGTCAGTATGACTAGAATTTTGAATCTTTAATATCTTTAATGAAAACATTCACCTTTACATATTTATACATACTAACTGAGGATCAGAATGGCGCAGCGGTAGTGAGGCTGCCTTACGGACTTAGGGTCCCGGGTTCGAATCCCGGTAAGGGCAAATGTGCATGGACATTTGTTTCCGAGTCATGAATGTTTATACATAATAAGTACCTATACATAATAAGTATTTACAAAAAAAGTATATATGTATTATATCAACTATCTGGTGTCCACGATACAAGCCAACGATATTTATTTATTGACTAGTTGTTGTCCTCGACTTCGTTTGCGTGGAAATTTGAAAGAGTATTAAGAGCGTATTCACAAAATAGCGCAGCTACAGATTAGGTAATTATCGGTCGACCGAGCGTGGAGTGCGCGTGTGTGCGTGATCCTCGCACACATACATTGTTCGTGAAGTATATTCGGCACAGTGCAGGGTGCGTAAACTTTATTGTTATAATTATAATTTTTTTTTTGTTATATTACGGTAAGATTTTTGGTGTTATAATATTATTGTTCATTTGTAGAATATGTTATTATTAGAGAAGTAAAGGAACACATTGGCATACCATATCTATTCTAATACATATTATTATTATAAATGCGAATGTTTGGATGAATTGATGTACCTAAGTACCTATGGAGCTTTTTCTTGCTTGTTTCTGCCTGGGGTTGTAAGTGCGGGCAGGCCTCCGTCACTCGCTCAAGGTCACGCGCTATGTGCCTATCGCTATGTAGCTCGTAACCGAGCCGATCGCCAGTGGGCTGCCGCACGCGACACAAAGCGCGCACAACACGTTTCCCGCTCAAAACGCATTATTCCGATATTTACGTACACTACGTACCTATATTAAGTTTTGACTAACGACACGATGATTGATTATTGTGAAGTCGTTGGATGTCATAGTCAAAAGAAAAATAAAAAAAAACTTTTTTTCATTGCCGAAAGATAAAGAAAGGTACGTTACGTTATTTGAAAGTAGGGACGCATTTTAGCTGGCTTCAGTTAGTAGTACCTAGTAATTTTAAAACGCTCCTTGTGTGTAGGTACTCTTCCTTAAAAATTTACGAGAAAGTTAGAAAGACAACCCTACCGCATTCGTGCGATGATGAGCTTGCACGTGAGTCGCACGGCGGGCAACACAATCTCGACTCTTTGTGCGCGTACTTATGGTACATTTCTTTTCGCTGCGAACAGCAGGTACTATTATTAAGATTTTGTAGGCTATTATGGCGTAGGTATTTTGGCTTTTGTATGGGAGTGATGTATCTGTTACGTAGTAACTATTTAGTAATCTGTGGTGCGGGTGAAGCCGTGGGTGGAAACTAATGCCATAACATGGTACCTACCTAGCCTACAAAAAAGTAGTAGGTACTACTTTTTTGTGGGCTACTTTTTTGTAGGCTAGGTAAGTACAAAAAACAAAAATGATCATAATATTAATAGACCACAGCCAAATTATTTATTTATTTAAAACTTTATGCACAATCGCACACAAGCGGACTTAATGCCATAGGTATTCTCTACCAGTCGACCTTGGGTGATACAGAGATGAACATAGGTAGTAGGTGCACTCAAAAACAAAAAAAAAAATGGATAAGACAAAGAAACAAATTTAAGATAGTAAGGATATAGATTCAACAATATCTAAAAAAATATATAATGAATATATGGCTCAAAATCACCAAGGTGCAGAATTGGCTTTGCTAGCAATTTAATGTCTTAAATTTTGACTTGATTAAAAAAAATAAAATAATAAGATACTACAACTAACCTATTTCGTGTGTACATGAAACAATATAATTTATTAAAGAAGTAGTTTTTAAATTAAATCGACATAAATGCAAAGAAAGTCATTTCGGGAACGCGTCCTAATGTATGATCTTCAACAACAAGTCAAAAATATCAATGAATAATTTAAGATATTTAACACTTTTTATTACTTAATATACCGTATTTTTTATACAAAATCTAATTTTGAAAAGGATACTAAAATATATATATTTTTTTTATTATAAAAATGCAAAAATAGTTTGTCCAATAGCGCATAAGTCATTTCAGTGAACGCATCGATAATCGAACAAAAAACATTGTAAGTGAGCGCAGCTATTTAGTGTTAAACGTCAATAGAGGAAGTAAACAATAACAAAGCCGGCTGTCAGTGTATTTTTCGTCAAATAAATTATATTGAAGTTGTAAGTACCTTTCAATCCCTTATTCGTAAAGCGTACATCAATAGTCCGTCAATTCGTGAACGTGTCTATTACATTAAATTATTGTTAAAATTCTTTTTAAAACACGAAATAACAAAGTAACCTCAAATATTTTACTATTGACAAAGTGAGGTTGCATTGAAGATGCCCGTTGAATAATCAAAGCGCGCGCTTATTTAAAATCGTCATTTCGTGAACAATCATTTCGGAAACGTTCCCGGACATGATGACACGTTCCCGAAATGATAATTATCGTTTCCAAGGACGATTCCCTTACATTTTTTTATATTTTTTTTACAAATTCGTTGCTTTTTAATTACATCGTAATGGAGACTCCTGATAAAGAAAAAAATAATAAAAAAATGGCAAAGTGTTGACTACACAATTGCAAGAGAAGGCTGATGCTTTTCCAAAGAAATCAAAAGAGAGAGAAGTCTTTCATAAATGTATCGTACGAGAAATATAATAAGTTTTGTTTTGTTTTTAAATATTTTTTTAGTTAACTTGTCGTTCCTGACAGAATTTATTGTTGATTTTCTTACGTTAATTATATTTTTTTCCCTTTATTAGTAGAAGTTTAGTGAAGTAGAAAATGATTTAAGGTCAAAAGACTCAAATTGTAAGAACTGATTATAACATTAAGAAGTTATAACTGTGATTATAGAAATTCCAGAAGACTGTTTTATGAAAATGTTAAAACAATTATAAGAAGAATTTATTAATAGTAAGAGTAATTTTCCTCAAGTGCAATTAATACGGCAATATAAATAAACGAATTTGTTATTTAAACCGTTGTTTCTAATTTAAATATTTTCTTACTTATACCTTATAATATCAACATCACCATTTTAGTAATTTTTTTCATTCTGGTAACGGTTGATCATTTCCGGGAACACTACAATATTTCAATAAAATGCGCATAAGTTGAACGTTACATGAATAAATTGAAAGTTCTATGATTGTATAAATTATGTTTTTTCTAAAAAATGAAAAAACATAATTTATACAATCATAGAACTTTCAATTTATTCATGTAACGTTATTCCATTATAAGAGAATTGAATATTATTTTGAAATTTCTTAAAATTAAGGCACGGTAATAGCAACTTCTTAAATTTTTTGGCGTATTTTACTTGTAGAAGATTTTGTATGCATTTTGTTCATTATTGCTTATATAATATATATACTAAATATACCCATGTTATTAAACAATGCTTAAGTTATGTACTTTGTTTTGGTTTTGTTCATTTTATGAAACTTAGAAAAACGTTCCCGAATTGATGGTTTTCTGCAAGATATTTGCTAAAAAGCAATATTGCTAAAAAAGTATAGAGTTCTGTGCGCTGCCCTGTTAAACTTTATTAATATACAAATTTTGCAACAGTATAAACTAAGAGTCATCATTATAGCTTGAATTTTTTTTTGGCATAAAACCAATCTTGAAATTTGCAACCTTGGTGATTTTGAGCCATATATGCTGTGGTATATATAATATATAAAATAAATATAAGTACCTACTTACATAAATAAAATTTATAAATATAAACAAAATTGTTATGAAAGTGTTAAGACGTACTAATTCCGGCGATTTATCAGCGAGAAGAGCCCGAATCTTTACTTAAATTACTACACCCATCGGTGTAGTTGTGGTCTTGTGTGTGCTACTCACACACAAGACCACAACTACAAAAGTACTCCAGGGCTCATTTAGAGATGCGTTTTGGAAGAAACGTTTCCTATCCCAGGGATACTCCATCATAAAGCCCTGGTGTTAAAAAAATGGGTCGGGAACACGCAAGTGATACCTTTGGTATTGCAAGCGTCCATGGGCTACGGTAACTGCTTATCATCAAGCGGGCCGTATGCTTGCTTATCATAAGGTAGTAGAACAAAAAAAATGCTTATTAAATTTGCATATTAGGTAAAATAAAAATAGCTACCTCACACTCCCATAGATGCTAATACGCCATAAATCGATTTAGGTATAAACCTACCTACCTACTAACAAAAAAAGAATATACATACAAAATTTCATAAGTATCGGTCAAGCCGTTCCCGAGGAGTTTTGTTTGTTACAAACACTGTGACACGAGAATTTTATATATTAGATCATCGCCTGCTTTGTCAATACATTCATAACAATATAAGTGTATTAGTGTTTACAGTCAATAGTGCAGTGGACATACATCAAGCTATACGTTTTTGTTGCAAACTAGCTCTTATTACCAGCACGCCAATAATATTTGAACTACTGATTATTTATACTGTGGCGTGCTCGCCCGCCGCCATAGGTCACCGGAGTTCATATCGCAACGGCTCCTGAGCAACGCGGGCGCAAGCCGTCTCCTATGCCTAAACTTTCGGGAAAAGGGGCCCTTTAGTTGTGAGATAGATAGAAACTTCGTGTCCGTTAATCATATTAAAGTTCCCCGCAAAACAAGGCTTATTTCTTAGTGCGTGTAGCGCATTTAAAAGACTTTTACCGTGATACTCCTGTTATTGTTAGTGTATATATTGCAGACGCTTACTCACTAGACTCTATCGGTTACGGTAACTGCTTACCACCAAGAAGGTCATAGGCAGTGACGGCTTTAGGAGCGCCGAATACACCCCTGACTGGCACCTCTTTAAGTTTGGCCCAGACCAAGAATAAAATACGATGAAAACAAACTAAATCAAGCCTACAAAATTCTCCTCCGGGCGTACCTTCAATTTAGGGTGTAAATCTCGCCGGTAGTGCTAAATCCGGCACTGGTCATGGGCTTGCCTCATAACTAGCAAACAAAAAAAAATCGTACCATTATTATTAAATTAACCACCAGCACGTACAAAAATAGCCTCAACACATAATAATAATGTTAAGCCCGCAAACATGTTCAAACAACCTAATTTCCAATTCGTGCTCTGAAATTTTAATAACGCCACACATTTATAAAGTACCGAATGTTTTTAGAGAGTAAAAAAATAAAAATTTCATATTTAAAAGGGTCAGGAAAGCAACAGGATTATGTACCACATTTTACACATTACATATGGAATGCTTAACGTGAAAGTAAACACTGAATTGTAATGAAACAAAGCTCTCCTGTGTTACATGTACGCAAGTATGCGTTCTGTCAGAATAATTTAAAAAATAGTTTGAGTAAATTCATAAATTGCCTTTTCTTTCCTTTAAAAAAGACGAGAGTCTGTACGAGAGTAGTATAACCCTATCATGTCCGATTCACGTCCTACTTGGAAATGGCATTTTCTTCTTTAATTTGTTAAGTAAAAAATATACCTCTGTACTAAGAAAATATAATCCTGAATCCTTGTATATTCAAATCAACAATGGCGTATTGTGAATTCGAAGATACGAATGGCGCAGTGAAAACTGTTGTAAAAAGCCACTTTCAACCAATTGTCAGGTTTTGTCACCGCTACTGGTAGTGTTACCTTACAAAGCATATATTTTTCATGCACTTGCATTTCTTTATTTTGTTATCTGCATATTTTCTTATATCAGCATTTCCTTGCCTTACCTCAACCACGACTAGCGCTTCTTAAATAAACAAAATCTTTAATAATCCTCATAATATTTGACAAGACATTTTAGTCTTTCGACATCTACAAAAGCAAGCAAAGTCATTGTAGCAAAGGATTATTTTCAGAGAAGTGTGAGTTATAACATTTTTGGCAAATGCAAAAGCTGTGTGTATCGAAGGATTTTCTAATTCAATTTCGATTTTAAGGGCGTGTAGCTTACCTAAATATCAACAGTACTTAAATATCTGCAAACTTAACTAAATACAGTTGTGGCGCGTTTATATGTATATTTTTGTTTTTTATATAAGGTAAATAATATTAAACCTTTTGGCTAGTATTTGTTTACTTAAATATGAACATTCTGCCTCTGCGAGCTAAGCAAAATACGGAGTTTATTTTAAACCACATATTGGACGCAAACACAAAGTTACACTTACTGGACCAGTGTTGTTACAGTAACAGTTTTCGTTATTTTCGCTGTGCCAGCATACTCTAGATCTTATCATTCTTGCTCTTGTTCAAAAAGCTTATTATAAACAGAACATTGTGTACTTACTTGGTTTTTCTTTTATAAACCAAATAATGTATTTTGCGTAAGTGTTCTTAATTCTTTATTATACACAAATAAACATTACAATATACTTAATAATAAAAATCATGTACAAAAGCGAGCTTAACTCGTAATGAGTTTTCTACCAGCAAACCTTAGAGTGGTAGAGACAAGTTCGCGTTCAACTTAAGTTCCAACATGATTCTCAGTTAGAGCTATCAAGACACTCAATATCTCGAGCTAACCGAGAGTGCGCGTAACTAAAAAAAACTTTAAATAATTACATTTTTAAATATTTAGCTAAAGTTAGCAAATTCGTACTTATGAAATCGTGCTTATTTTAAGAGAAGTAGGGCACCATACTAGCGAGCAATTCCAACTGGGGAAGGACCTCCTTACAGAAGACCACAGGCAAATAACTACACACAGCAGTGTAGTTGTGTGAGGTACAGGTCTCCAGCGCACATTTAGGGGTGCGTTTTGAAAGAAACGTTTTCCTGTCCCAGGGATATTCTAATGCCCTGGTGTCAAAAAATGTGTCGGCAACATGCAAGTGATACCTGGTCTATGGTATTGCAAGCGTCTATAAGCCCCGGTAATTGCTCAACATTAGGCAGGCCGTATGCTTGTTTGCCACCTAAGTAGTATAAAAATATGTTTACGAGAAAAATTGCCGAATGTTTTAATTTTGGTTTCCTGGTTTTATTTGTTAAAGCGCCAACCCGCTTCAAGCATAATATACTCAATCGACACTATTATGCAAAATATTCTTCGGAAAACGCAAAATTTGATTTTTTGGTACCATCTTTAGGAACGCTCCAAAGTTTTTCGTAAATTGCTATTTACATGCCATTGTACAGCCTCTACCTAGTTTAAGATCAGTAAACTCACACACCGCCCGTGTGAGTTGTCGCAGGACATAAATATTATGATATGTATATACTCATAGATGTTGAATACCTTCTCTTTCCGAAATAAATGAACACTAGGCACGGCAAATAACAAATGCCTTAGTCTATTTTATTCCATTAGTTCCAAATTTTGCTATTTGTCATGACCTCTCTAAATCTATCAATTTTAATAGCCTCGTATAATTGAATTATAAATTCAAGGTATTAACTTAAAGGTGTCTATCAATTCAGCCCGTATCGGTATAATAAATTCTGACCCGTATAATTTCACAATAGAAATGGTAAACAGAAGGACGTTTGAATTTTAACCATTTTATTCAATAAAATTACGTATTTTCTTTGGACAAGTTAAACTACGAATAGTATCTATTTATCATAGTTACGTTTTACCACCTCTGTAAAGTCCGAGAAGTATCTACCTATTTGTCTTTTTTGTACCTACAAGAATTTTATCTATCTATATAGTATATCAATAGGCGTAGAACAAATGTTGTGCTCTTTTTAAACATATTGCATGTACAGGAATATAATACAAACACCTACGAGTAATTTATAAATTATTGTAATTAGTGTAGGATTTGGCACAAGGTAAGTTTATACGCTGTGGGTTTAATAAGCTGTGGTGGCCGAGTGGGAAAGTAACCGACTGCACGAAGAGGTGCGAGTTCGATCCCGGGCGGCAGTACCAATGTAAATTTCACTTTGTGGAGTTTATATGTACTAATCAAATGATTCGCCATCTGCTAACGGTGAAGGAAAATATCGTGAGGAAACCCGCATGTCTTAGAAGTAATTCTAAAGACATGCCTGATTCACCAACCCGCATTAGGCCAGCGTGTGTGAATTAAGGCCTAAAACCCTCTCTCTCTCTCTTGATAGAGGAGAGGAGACCCGTGCCCATCAGTGGGACATATATGGGTTGCTATTATAAGTTTATACGGAGAAGGACTGCAGAAAACAATTACGGCCGAATTGTAACCACCGGTTTTGTAAATAAATAAATAATTAGACAGAGACAACGCTGGGGTTGTATGACGTCACACACTCCGGTAATGCCACTAGGTGACAGTTTTTTTGTACCTACATATCATATACCTATGTACGTTTGGCGAAAAAAGGACAGCAACATTCCGATTGGCAAACTTCGAATGCTTATAACTTCTTTATTAATCAACTAATTTATTCCTTCTTTTATCTTAGAGAACTAAGAAAATCTTAGTAAGAACATAAAGATATACGATATAAGACATAGAGTAAATGTTTTTACTTTATTGTCAAATACCTTATTCTAGACAAATATACCCTTGCTTAAGTGGTTGCCAGCCCTACAACTAGACAGAAAACATTAGGCACGTTGCACACTAACTATCTACATAATCCGCCAGTTTCTATGCTTACTACTAAAAGTATGGAAATCGTTCATCGTTTGTAAGAATCTTGTAGTACAACTTGAGTACCTACTGTTACTACAAGCAATTGAGATAGTATTAGATTGTAACAAGATAATACTTTTACGCTAAATGCCAAGTGTTGTGGATGCGATAGACGATGCGTATTTACGTATAGTGTGGTACTATTACAAATAAAATTCCTTCTTTTTCCCTTATTTCTAACTAGGGGTCGCCCGCGACTTTGTCCGCGTGGTAATTTGGAATATTTTCCCCGATTTTGCAATATATCTCACTAATGATCCGCTATTGATCATAGCGTGATGTTATATAGCCTATAACCTTCATGGATAAATGAACTATTCAACAAAAAAATATTTTTTCTGATCGAACCAGTACCTACTTTCTGAAATTAGTGCGTTCAACGAAACAAACAAACAAACTCTTCAGCTTTATAATATTAGTATAGATAAAGGAAGTGGATTACAAATCACAACTAAAGGGAAATCTATCTACTAAACAGCTTCATAATCACAGAAGAGCACAGTCAAATAACTACACACACACACACAACGTGGACGCCTTAGATACAAGCTACCATCAGGTAGGCTGTGACAGACACCAGCTCG
This sequence comes from Trisateles emortualis, assembly GCA_947095525.1. Classification (NCBI taxonomy): domain Eukaryota; kingdom Metazoa; phylum Arthropoda; class Insecta; order Lepidoptera; family Erebidae; genus Trisateles; species Trisateles emortualis. Next base: position 14,544,157 of record OX352735.1, on the reverse strand, counting down.
GTGTAGTGTGGATGTGGATTTTGTCAAAAAAAAAAACAATAAGTAAGTACACTGACAGACATAAACTGGCAATCGGACTTCTAGTAAATATACTGAAATGTGGCCGGAGGGAATTTGAATTGCACTGTTTTCTTTGGCTGCACCAAATAAATGATTCTTTCTTAATAAAATTATACCCTATTTCCATTGGTCACGTCTTAACGATTTTACCGATTTCATTAATCTTTTTTTAAAGTTTTCTAATACTTTGTAGAAAGTTCTTACGCGAAAATCGCGCTGAAAATAGTAAAACCCGGGCAAAATCGAGGCGGGTCACTAGTAAATAAAGTATCATACAAAGATTTGTCCTGGATGGAATCGAACACAAAACCTCTGGGTCTCTAACCACTTGTAGTCCAGTCAATGTATATTTACATAATAATATGTTGCCGTCTGTACGAAGATTAAACATTAATTATCTAATTTATTTATTTATAGGACAACTTACAAAACATACACTTTCGATAGGATCATTACAATGTTTTAAGTGGCTCAATACAATAGTGCTGTTTCAATTACAAGTTGCCACGACATGCATTAAAGTTAACAAGGTACCTATTTGAGCAAACAATGTTATTGAAATAATTTTTAAGAAACACTTACCTAACTAATTCCATATAATCACTTAAAAATAAGTTGGTAATTGAAAATTTCAATAGTTTCAAAAATATGTAAATACACTAACAATACAACTACCAGCCAACTTTTAAACGTTGCTTACGCGAAAAGTTTCAAAAACAGTCTGATTAAAAATAATTGTAATTTTGTTGGTAACGTGTAAATGTTAGCGCAGATAATACGAAAAGTTTGAGATTATTTCAGGCCAATTTCAACTAGAACTTGTTAACGAAAAATCGTTTAGCTAAACTCGATTGTTTACACAAACCTTGGTTGCCGGTAAATTGCATTTTACAGATTGTAACAACCAACCAGCATGTTATACAATAGCCACTGTGAGTGAATATACCAATCACGTACATACATACACATACATCTCAACCGATAAACGTCTCACTGCTGGGCAAGGGTCTCCTCCATATGTGATATAAGCCTACTATACCACGCTGGCCAGACGAGTTGGTATAGGGTTTTGTTTCGAGTTTTCCCTCTCTTACAGTGAATATTTTCTGCCTGACTTACACCCTTACTCGACTCTTACGAGACCCACGGGTGGAAGCGGGTGGTGACATTTGTATTCTTGATCCGTCACCACACGGACACCAATCACGAAGTAGGAAGTAATGTTCATACCTTTTTGTTTTTTGACTGATCTTATAAATATCTAACGTTTATTTTATGCATATACGATAAAGTACTATCACCCTTACGGGCCGGCCACAAATACGCGTTTCAGTACATTTGTTCCTCACCGCTCGCCGTACCCGCTCGCCGCTGCTCCTGCAGCGGCGTGTTCGTGGCCGGGCTGTTAGTGGTGCAGTGGCAGTGCGTATGATCGCGTGCAGAGATTCCGGGTTCAATCCCCGGGTGAACCCAATCCCTCGAAAGTCCCAATAACCCCATCCGTATTGAATATTTTTGGAGAAAAATGCTCTTGACATTGTGACGTTTACACAGCTTTGCCTACACCTTAATGGTAAAAGCGTAATGCTGTACAATAATTTAACAAAAATATTACATTACAAGTTGTTGCCCGCGGCTCCGCCCGCGTGGATGTCCGTTATCGCTGTAAAAAGTAGCCTATGTGTTATTCCAGACCATAATCTATCATAATCTATCTCTGTGCCAAATTTCATCCAGATCCGTTCAGTAGTTTTTACGTGAAAGAGTAACATATAATCCATCACCATTCTTACAAACTTTCGCATTTATAATATTAGTAGGATATCAACTAAGTGTGAATTAAGGCCTAAATCCTCTCTCTCTCTTGATAGAGGTGAGGAGACATGTGCCAAGCCGTGAGACTGGAATAATATGGATGGATTGTTATTAGAGATTATTACTCCTTACATATTTTCTTACATATAAAAAGATTTCCAGGCTTCTTGAAATTTTCAATAAAATAGACAATATATGTATGTATTGTTTGGGTGATTGACGTGCCTATCAAAAACTTAACCAAGATATTAACAACATAAAGCCGAACATTACATCTCATATAAACTTTCAATATTATCTACTCGTAAACTCAGTTCATAGCTTCAATATTCCTAGAATACAAAGGATCACCAGACACTAGCAAGATTGTAGTGCATGTCTTCATAAAGGCCACTGTAACACGTTACGCAAAACTTTTTCAATTTCCACCTCCTCACTGAAACAGAATATTGTAGCTGAACAATATTGCTTTAAACTTATATTTTCACACCACTGGTTTTGTAAGAACGGATCCGCTCTTTGTTGCTCTAAGTATAGAACAAAGGAGTTCAAATTACGTCTTTTAAACCGACTTCGACAAAGGAGGAGGTTTTTTCTGCGTTTGTATGTACACAGATTTCTCAGGTAATTGTGAACAGATTATAAATTTAAAAATAAATTAATTACAGATCAATATCGGTGCCAAGGCTACGTCCACTCCTGTCACCTAATAGTTCAGCTTAGTACCGACTTGAATATGTAATTCAGTTATTTTTCACTTTTTTGAAGTCGGACTTTTTAAAACAAAACTTATTTATAAGTTTAAAATTATAAATAAGTTAAATGCTCTGATAGCAAGGTCCAATTACAAGGACCTTACCAAGATGTCTTTATAGCGTGTAACTTCTGATCCCAATTTGAATTTAGAATAACGAATAAAGATGACATCTTATGGATTAAAAAGTTAAGATCGGAATAAATTGTAAATCGTGAGGGTATGCCCCCAAGTGCAATGTCTCTACAACATTCAAAAATATAACCGTAGTCTATATCTATTGTAAAACAGGCCTTAGTATAATATTTTACATTATGATCTCATTTGAAGCTCAATCTTAGTCAGAGTCATACTGGTTAAAAAACGACATCCACGATTATTGAACAAACAATACGTATACAACAATCCCAATGCGTTCATTTTTCTTAGAAGCTGTATATCTACACGTATTATTATGATCATAAGCTTAACTAATCGCTGACTAAATCTTGTAAAAACTAATTAGCATAAATTCTTATCATCGTTTGAGTCACCGTGATAAAACAAGTTAGTATATACCCTTTATACATAATGTTTATTATTCTCTAGCAATAACTATCTAAAATAACTTTAAAATATTGGAAAGCTAGCTTTCGCCCACGACTTCGCTCACGCGTATAGTCCCTCGGGAACAGAGATTTTTCCGGGATAAAGAGTAGCTTATGTGTTATTCTAGACTACAATCTATCGCTATGCCAAATTTAATCTAGATTGGTTCAGTAGTTTGTGCGTGAAAGAGTAACAAACATACATTCATTCTTACAAACTTTCACGTTTATAATATTAGTAGGATTTGTTTTGGCCTTTTGGCACAATATAGTTATGATTCATCTTTGGTAAAACAGAAATTACATAAATTGTGAAAATTATTTTACTAATAGAAAGCCACGTTATTGGTGAGTGCTATATTTTAATGAAAAAAGCATTACGAGATCCTGGGGAATTCCGATCGGCTAGTAAATAATAAACTTTTATTGGAAAGTAAATAATAAACTTATATTGGCATACAATGTTCTAACTAACAGACTGTTTTCATATCCCAGCGCTTCACATAAATTAAACAGCATCAAACTGTCTCTGTTCATTGAGTTTCATCCACCGTTGATCAAACCTATCGTTGCATAAAGCGGAATACTGCACCAAAGCTGGGATAAGGCTACCCAAGAGTTTATTCATCGTTCATTTATACGGCTTACGGCTTGCGATGGCCGACGTCCGTCGTTCGTCGAAGTGCTCAAACATGTAGCAAACTGCACAAGCAACCACTAGTTCATTTCCAACACAACGATGCACAAATATCTAATGAAGTGAAAATTCTAAAGCTTCCAACCATCTTTTAGTTATCTTGGCCTTTTTTGTACTACCTTATATTTTTTTAAGTGGGGAAATGCTTAAAACGCATACCGCCATTATTTATTACCAGCATTAGTTCGGACTCTCCGGCTCAAAGAGAAGTATTCCATATTGGGCACCCGTTTTAATGGCACCTGAGTGAATGGCACCTAAGGTATTCCACATTGGGCCCCTACCTACCGATATTTTTCGCCATTAGTGAAACATATCGATATAAAAATATCGGTGGGTGCCCAATGTGGAATACCTTAGGTGCCATTCACTCAGGTGCCATTAAAACGGGTGCCCAATATGGAATCTTTCCTCAAAGATGGTAGGCGGCTGGCATACAAACTAAAAACCCCTCTGTGAAAGCGAGGTAGGGCAGCGTCGAGAAAACAAAAGAAAACCAGAAATTATTTTATTGGACTGTGTTGCACAAAGGTTCAGCTTTGCCACACTTCCAGTAACGAGTAAAGGTATGTCTACACATTGGGCGGCAAAAGCCCGGCATCAACACGCGGCGATAGCAGAGACGTTTGCACGTGGCAGACATTTAACTACGGCGCGTCTGCCGCACACCATATTCGCTTTATATTTGAACAGACCTTAACAATCCAGAAAACAACAAATTATTATGATATTCTCCCATTGATCATTGGAAACGTTGCTAAGCTGATATTTATGCAAGAAGTAACATAGCCTCCTTAGCGTGAGAAGTGCCTCAGTATAAGTCGTTACCAATAAACGAACAGTCAAGAAAACTGCGCACAGCAGGACTAAATTTGTTATTGAGGCATCTAGAAATACATTTACAGAGCGTAAGTTTTACTATATCGAAGTGAAAAAGCACCTTATCTTGTTTTGTCCTTTTGAGTGTCATCACAAAGCTTATTTGCTAACTCTATTCTATTTTTCCTGATATCGAACATCCTTTGTTGTAGCAAGGACGCCTTTCAAGTTGTCAAGTCGATGTTCTTGAGATGAACACGAAAATTCTATAAGCAGTATCGTAAGCTTTTCTATTTTTACCGGCAGGCAGACTTCGTCCGTGAGTTTTTCTTTAATGGATAGCTTATAATAAAATATCAACTTTTACACGTAATGCCTCTCGATATCTTCGTGTTCATAGAACTGGTGAATTAAGATGAATGAAATGAGTATAGGTAAGGAGAAAAATAAGATAGGTAACCCACAGATAGACGATGGGTTTTTAAGGGATTGTATATAAATTTACCGTACCTACTCATTTATTCTAATATTGTAAAGCTGAAGACTGTTTGTTTAAATGTGTAAATCTCAAGAACTACTAGCCCGTCTTCAGTTATTTTTAACTCATTGATAGGTACCTTTAAGAGAGGTAGGGCACCATACTAGCGAGCAGGCCCGACTGGGGAAGGACCTCCACCTTACAGAACACCACAGCCAAATAACTACACACAGCGGTGTAGTTCTGTTCCTGTGTGTGAGTACAGGTCTCCAGCGCTCATTTAGGGATGCGTTTTGAAATAAACGTATTCCTATCCCAGGGATACTTCCATCTTAAAAACCTGGTGTCAAAAAATGGGTTGGCAACACGCAAGTGATACCTCTGGTAGTGCGGGCGTCCATAGGCTACGGTAACTGCTTAACACCAGGTGGGCCGTGTGCTTGTTTGCCACCCAAGTAGTATAAAAAAATAAAAAAATAAAAAACCTACTATTGAGTGATGTGAAGTAATTTAAGTTATGTCTAACGAACTGGTTTCTTTGTTTCAGCGAGTACGAACTTGGTGGGCAAGTTCACGCAGAGCGTTCGTCGCATCGTGCAGGATGTCAAAGATGAAGGCACATCCAGTGAGTATCTATGTTTATTACTTGTAGTATTTACTTAAGTTTTAGTGAGACATAGATTTTAAAAAAGCAATTCACACATTACTAGTAGAGCTGTAACGAAATGTGCTTTTTTAATTTGATTCAATTTGAATTTAGAACCTTGTATCAAAATATTTAGAGCATATACCTACTTTAATTTGTAGCCACTTCTAATGATAATAATTTTGATATCAAACGTACACACGGCAACGGAAATAGCTGTAAGCCCGTACGTAAATTTACTACATTATATCGTAAATTCACGTAAAATCCCATACATTTGCTTTTTTGACTTTTCGTTTCGACTACCGTTTATGCCACTTGTCTAGAGGGGCAGGGCCGCTATATGAAGATTCGTTTTTTAAAAAAACCATTGTATATATTTCTGTGGAATTTGGTAACAGTGTACAATAAGACTAAACCTACAGATAACAATATATTTCACACAAATTCATACATTGGTTTTCCTAAAAAACTAATCTTCATATAGCGCCCATGTACACCTCATCTTCGTTTCCGACCGTACCTTAGCAATCTTGTTAAATATTACCAGGCGGTCAGACGAAAGAGGAGGTGATAGAAACGAACGAGCGTCTGCGGGCAGTGAGGGTGCGCCTCGACGAGAACTATGACACGGCGAAGAAGGCGCTTGTCACGCTTATGGCGCGCTACAGCGAGTCCAAAGCGCAGAGGAATGTGTTCACCAGATACGCGCTGCTTAAGGCTATGATTAAGGTAAGTTGGATAAGCTTGGTACACCAATGTTTTGGGCCAATATTTGGGTGGAGGTTTTTCATTGGCATAGTTTGGTACAATGTTGGCCAGCTAGCTAAGACTGTTAGCACTTCACTCACGACCATTAAGTTGATCCGATGGGTTAACGATACTTTATGATCATTTAATCCCTGTGCTGTTCACTGCTTTTACACTTTAGACCATTAAATATGGTAAATATGTATTACGTCCGATATTGTTAACTTGTTCGTCAGCTCTTGCACTCAAATTTTCCCGTCCTATAAAATTATAAACAAAATTTTGATCCGACAATACTTAATCAAAAAATGTCAGTCAATTTGATAACTCATTTATCTTCGCATCCTAGTTGTTCATAGCTGAATTTTTGATAATAATAATTTAGAAAAGAACGCAAAGCGAAAAGCTGAAATACAAGCAATAAAAATTATATGCCCTTAGACGAAGAAGGATTGTACACACACGAGAGCATATAAACCATAGTTTTTTAGAATCACAATAAAGGACATAAAAAGGGAAATCTTCGCAAAAGCTTCACATTTTTTCAGCCAGTGACAAAATAACGCTCCGCAAGTTTACACATAGTTGTTATGTACAAAAATTAACAACATCCATTAAACCAGTGAGCGGCTCCGAGACTATTAATTGTCACTGCTCTTAGTTTTAGCTTGAGACGGGCTCAAAGGGAGGGTGCAAACTATGTGAGACTAAGAAATCTTGTAAAGCAATTAGGTACGGTAGCAGTCAAAGCATAGTAGATAGAAGATGTCAAGAGGAACAAGAAGTCAATATAGACAAATAAGCTAGGAATGTGTATGAATGGGGAAGGACTTTCAACTTACAGAAGAAAAACGCTGATATTTTGACGGGTGAATTTTCGATTGAAAATTAGGGTGTTTTTTCGATATTAATTCAAAATAAGGTGAAAAAATAAATATTTTTAATTAAATAAATTACAGCGTATTTGGGACATAAAAAGGTAAGTTTTCACAAAATTTCGTTAAAAAAAAAATTTGTAAAAGATAAAAATAAAAAACCAAAAACTTGGTTTTTTGAATTTTTCACATAAATTTTGAGGTTATGTGAAAAAAGTGTAAATACAAAAGTTTTAGATCTTTTTAGTATCTACAACTTTTCCATTTGACTTTTTTCGATAGGACTTTTAGTTTTGCCGGAAATCGAGAAAAACCGTTTTTTACCCTTAAAAACTCACCCCCATCCCCTTCCCAACCTCAGATCGCCCGTAAATTATTTTTCCTTTCATTTTTATCATATTCTCTTCCATTTCCAATGGGTTTCATCCTACTATTATTTTTTTTTCACTTTTAACCATTTTCATAGGCTTCGGCACTGGTCTATATTTCCGAAGTCATTTTTCAATTTGTTAAATTTATCCTTAAAACCTCGCCGAGTTCTCGCTATTAGAAATTATTAACGTAACTTTTAGTAACACATTCTTAAATACACAATTTTTTATTTTTTTAAAGACAACTCCCGCTCTAGATAACAAGCTCTGTGTCGCGAGGGACTTTACAAACATTCAATTAACAAACACAAATTACACCCAGACTCAGAACAACTCTTATGGGCCACACAAAGTTTTGTCTTGTGTGGGAATTGAACCCTGAAGCTCGTGCACAGCAGGCGCATACTGCGGCCACTGGACCACCAAGGCAGTCAGACAATGTTAGGTTAGAATAGATAATGATGATACATATATTATTACTAATGAGGCACGGCCCGCTTGCGCAGCTTATCCGACACCGTCCGTTTCATGCATAATATCCTAATATGTAGGTATAATTATGTTATTGGATTAGCAAACCGGTTACCTGATCCCAAACTAGCCAGAGCCTATACTATGGCATCCAGACAACTGATAAACAAACTTATATATTTCTAAATACATACATATTATAGATAAAGTACACTAAGACACTGAACAAATAATCATGCTCACACAAATATTTGACCTACGGTCTAGTGGTTAGTGACTCTGACTGCTAACAGTCAGAGTCACTAACCACTAGACCAACACGCTAGTCAATAAGTACACAGAGTGATATAGTTATGATCCTGTGTATTATAGTATATTTAAATTGTAAAATAGTCACTTATACATACTAGCTAATGTTAACACAATTATAGAACTCGCTCTTCTATAATTGTGTTAACATTTGCTCGTCTCCTGGCACAGGTATTTCTTTACTTAAAAGGAGATCTCAGCAACCATGTTATACCTATGTAGAGTGTAATAGTTACTGAAATAAAATATTTTTAATTTATGTATAAATACCAAAAATCCCTTCTTAGTGCTCGTTTATGTAATTTAAGGAAAGGAACCTTTGTATACAATTTTATGAGTGTAGCCCAAATTTTTTTTTATACTACTTGAGTTGCAAACAAGCAAGCATTTACCGTAGCCTATGGACGCTTGCTATATCAGAGGTATCATTTGCGTGTTGCCAACCAATTTTTTTACACCAAGGCTTTAAGATGGGAGTATCCCTGGGATAGGAATACGTTTACTTCAAAACGAGCGCTGGAGACCTGTACTCACACACAGGAAAACAACTACAACGCTGTGTGTAGTTATTTGGCTGTGGTCTTCTGTAAGGTGGAGGTCCTTCCCCAGTCGGGCTTGCTCACTAGCATGGTGCCCTACCTCTCTTGTAAAGTGTTCTCAAGTAGTTTAGACTCTGCGTTCATGAATCAGTCGGTCAGTCAGTAAGAAGTGGTACAAGCGATTATATATGAATAGATAATAAAATGATAGATACACCTGTTGACTCTGAGATAAGATTGCTGAAATAATAATGAAGTTTTATTTCAAAATGTATCGCCTGTTTTTCGTAAACGATTTCTTAAAATGATTATTGATTGGTTGAGGGAGTTTAACTCAGGGGTATTCCAGGCCGGAATATTCAGATCGTATACATCCTTCACTCTTCAGCTTATTTAAATTTTAATAAAACCCTGATTCATACATCTGATCATTGCAATAAAATCCAAATTATACCTGTTAAATCCACCCACGCGTTAGTTCGTGATCAGTTCACCATTTGCGACTGCGCAACGTGTTGTGAGTTCGATCCCCACACGGAACCAAAAATTGTGTGATCCATAGTCAAGTCAAGTCAAAGTCAAGTCAAACTCATTTATTCATTTAGATCAAATACATGATACTTATGAACGTCATAAAAACAAATGCCAGCATACTTTTTTTCCTACGGCCAATTCGCTGACTAGAGTTGGGCCTCGAGAAGAATTGGCAAGAAACTCGGGCCACTCTTTTTAATTGCCAGAGTATAACATTTACAATTTGGTACGAGTTACAATATTAGTGTTAACAAAAAGGGACGGAACCCAATATTCCATACAAAATTAAATTTAAGTAAAAAAAAAAAATGTATAAGGAAACAATGAAGGGAAAAAAATTAATTTAGCTTTCCACTGTATGGCAATGAGGGATCCTTTCCTTTTGTATGTATAAGATAGAAACGTGTCGAGATCACATCGCGTTCTTAATAAGAATCTAAAAACTATATCTTTATTATTTAAAAATAAATCATGCCAAGATTGACCAGCCACCCCAAGTAGCACCCGTTCACGAGCATGACGCACGGACCAGCCATCATTTCCTTCGCCATATTAGAGGGAAGGAAATGACCCGGCCAATACGACACCACAAGCAATGGCATTTCAGTGAGCATGACAATCCAGGACATAATAATAAAAAAAAACTAAATAGAAAGTCAATAATGATCACAAAACGTCTCCTTACAAATTTGTAGTTATTATTCTTATATAATTCTGTATCAAAATTAGCAACTAACCCCATGACTTTTTATCATTTAGAAAGTCATTAATAGTGTAATAACCCTTGCTTAAAAGATGATTTTTTACCGCTAGTTTAAATTTGTGTAAGGGTAGGTTCATAACTTCAAGAGGTAGTTTGTTATAAAAACGTACCCCGAGTCCCACAAATGAATTGTGGACTTTATGTAGGCGGTGATATGTACCAACAAGTTTGTGTTTGTTTCTTGTGTTTATTGAATGAATGTCACTGTTTTTACAAAACAGGTGTAAATTTTGTTTAACGAACATGATGTTGGCTAAAATGTACTGAGATGCAACTGTCAGAATGCCTATTTCTTTAAACCTTTCTCTAAGTGAAACTCGTGCTCCTAAATTGTAAATAGAGCGTACTGCTCTTTTCTGGAGTATAAATATAGTTTCAATATCAGCAGCTTTTCCCCATAGTAGTATTCCATAAGACATAACGCTATGAAAATAACTAAAATAAACAAGCCTAGCTGTTTCTATGTCTGTAAACTGCTTTACTTTTCTTACTGCGAAAGCTGCGGAACCAAGTTTCCCTGCAAGACACGATATATGACACCCCACTGAAGCTTGCGATCTAAAGTCAAACCCAAAAACACTGTAGATTCAACGAAATTTAATTTAATGATTACATAAATGGTTGTCCCCGAGTCTGGGTGTACTTTGTGTTTTAACTGTTTGTTTGTAAAGTTCCCCGCGACACAAGGCTTGTCTCCTAATGTAGGAGATGTCTTAAAAACGCACTTGGGTCTTACCACTATTTTATATAGGTATAACTTACAAAACAGGTTTTACTCCTGGCTGGGCTCACGTTGTATTGTGCTAAAGATGTGTGTATGAGGTTGAGGGACTCGTAGCTAAGTGATAGTGGCTTAGATTTAGAGACCAGCAAGGTTAAGCAAGCTTATCACAGTCAGTCCATAGATGGGTGACCATTTCCTTAAAACACAGCAAGACCACTCAAATTCATCTTTATACCATGCAGGGTAAGGTTGAATTTGAAAAATATGTTTTTACTATTACTATAACTAGTTAATTATAGGTAGATGTATAATTGGTGGCAGTTTTAACTGTTTCTTTCGTTCGAGAACGTGTTCGAGAATCTTGGGATTTTTGTATTATAAAATGCCTATATATTAAAAAAATGAGACTGTAGTAGAGCTCCTAGTTTCTCAATAATGAACGATGCATGTGTGTGGCACCGAGTCTTGCTTAATTACCCGCTCTTCGTTGCAACTGGGACCATTGTTTAATTGCGTTGAAATTATCTCGTCGTGCTGTACATCTTCATGACTCAGCAAAGTTTATGGATCGTTATGTGGACCACAGGGCTTTCAGATTCATTGTTATTACACAACAGTGACTGTTGTTTTAGTTCTGTTTACTGTAATAATGCATACAATTTATTTGTTTTTACCGATTCGAGAATTGTACCAGACTTACTTAGTAGTAAGTCATGCTGAAGTCACTGGTACAATTCTCGAATCGGGTGATCATTCAAAAGTCTAAAATTGACTGCACGTCGGCGTAAAGGTTATTACCTTGCCACAGAGACAGCACCGAGTGTTGTAAGTTTGAAATCCACACTAGACAAACATTTTAATGTTCTTCAGATAGGTGTTCTGAGTGCGAGCGTATGTTGTTTACAATTCTTCCACATTCTCTTTACGCATCTCTCTCACTTTTTATAGACAAACAAGCTTACGGTTCTTCCGATAGTGAGTAGAATGGAGGTATCGGAGGAAGGCCGCAGCGAATAGAAGATTTCCATAACTAGGGCAATTCTTATTAAGTATCCATACTTAATAAGAATTGTCCTAGTTTTGGAAATCTGAATGAAGCATATTGTATTTTTGGGAGACACCTATGCCTCATTTTGTACTATTCAATTCGTAAATTTTGGACCAACGAGTCTATACTTCGTGAACTCGGCATCAAGCAGCGTTTGTCATCTTTGGTACAGTCTCGTATCCTCACCTTTTTTGGTCACGTATGCCGCCGAGGGGAAGTGGCTATTGAATGACTTGAGGTGCAGGGAAAGGTTGAGGATACCAGGCCACAAGGAAGATCGCCTATGAGGTGGACTGACCAAATAAAAGCAGCAGTAAATGGCCTATCATCACTACATAAAAGTACGAGGAAGGCGGCCATCAGTGAGGAGTGGCGGCGTGTTGTCAAGTGTGATGCCAACAAAAAAGAAGATGTTTCGGCTAATGGCTATAAATATTTTTTGCAATACTAATATTTGACGACACTGAAATCATAAAAAAACGTTATTTAAAAAATGATTCTCTAATAAATCAATATAAAATATCACAAAACTTTTATCGTCGCTAGCATTACAGACATCCCTAATTGAGTGAAAACATTGTAACTAAGTTAGCAATCTCAAGAGGTGAGTACGTGCCATACGAAACTGGAACTTATTTCATACCAGTCACGTTCGCCAACCTTCGCGTTAGGGCTGCCCTCGAATTTCGAGGAACCATTATATTTGGTGCGTGCTGAATGTAAAATAAGAAAACAATTTGATCGTTCTATTATTTTTTTTATTATTAGCTGTGCGTGACACTCAGGTATATTAATAAGATATATTATGTCTACGTTGGCAATAGCTGTCTGCGAGAGTATTACAGTACCTTCCTAAACATATTTGTATTGTGATCGTTGAGCTTAATCGCTCTTTGACAAACCTTAAGTTTTGAATATTAGAGCTACGGTCAGAGATTAAATTTGAAGTGCTAAAGTTACGTAGGGCAGTTTACTCTGTTGTTCTTTTAGACGTATTCGATATAACTAACTCTGTTTTCTAAGGAAACTAGCTGACTGCCCTAGTAGATATGGTTTTCTCTACTTCAATGACATACCGAAAATATCAGTGACAACAGCAACGCTTTCATGCTCAATTGCTGCACAAGAGGTAATCTCGTTCGCGAACTGAGTTGAGAGGGTTTGTCTTAATCCACACGATCACCTAATGACCCTAAGACGGCCAATTTTACAATTCAGTTACTGTTGCTTTTGAAATGATTAAAAAGGTAATTAACACGCTTATTCATGTAAATATACAGACTTTTTTTTTATTTGTAACTTTACAAAACGGCAAAAATGCATAGAAAGTAGTGAGTGACCAACATTATCTTAACTAGACATCGTTGCTGTTGGCGCTCACTCCGTCTGTTTGCTCAGGAAGCCCCAGACGTAAAGATACATAAACTCTACCATACATCAGAAACGAGTGCCCACTCTTATGTTTATAAATTAACCTTAACTTAATGTCGACAATCCTTATGCTTTCTCTTTATAATATTAGTCCTGGCAGCACCTTGACAATAGTATTCAAAACTAAGTTCGTGAGACACCTAAATGAGCCTTGAAATGGAGTTATAACAGTCAAGTCAGCTAGTAAAACTTGTGAGAAATCGCGACTCACGGGGGGTTTTAATATAACCTAAGTGGCAGTTTCCATGGGTATGGGAAACGGAATGAAATCCCGTTTTACTGCAATATTAAATTTTGAGGACAAAAAGATTGGTACTGTCAAGGACTTTGAATATTTCGTGATGAAGAAATTTAATATTTGGAATTTTGTTCGTGCTTGGTGTAACAAAGACAATATCTTCTAATTCTGCTACGTTCCACTTATACGCTTTTCTGAATACAACCTTTGATTTCTCAGCATAATGCAAATTTCATATTTTTATTGCTGGTTATATTAGCATTCAAATCGTATTAAATTCCAAATCTCAAAATGAAATTGAATTTTATTTCAAAATTATCATAATCAAACAGTTCGGCTTCGTTAATTCTGTCATGGAACCCAAGAATAGCAGTCGTGATCTAAATTTTGAACAATGGAATCATTAATTCTACTGAACTAAGGATTAAAAGTGCCACCGTCCACAAATAAGGCAAGCTACAGATCCCATCAATTATTTCTAGATTTCAAACATCACGAACTCTTATGTTTTCCAAGAACAACTTGATGCACTCGTAAAGCAAACAACAACTCAAGATTCATCCAAAAAGCTATAAAACATTTGTAGAAAATATAAGAAAGTCGTGAATCGGAGTAAAGTTCTAACAATAGAACTGAAATGCTAAGGAATAACTGAAGACGATCTTAGGTAATAACTTTCCGCAATTTATTTTATAGCGATTTCAAATATAAAATGTTAATTTAGTCTGATATAATATACGCCCGCAATGGATGTTATTAAACTACGAGTATGAATTCAATTTCATGCCAAATCTTGCAATCAAACCTCATGTATATTCAGGCTTCCTTCACTGGTTTATTAATTATGCTACAACATTCAGCGTTAATACATTCATCTGTAGGGCTTTTTTTTATACTACCACAGCCCAACCAGACCAACAAGCTTACGGCCCGCTTGACGGTAAACAGTTATCGTAGCCTATGGACCCTGGCAATACTCGTGCGTTGTCGAGCCTACATCTTGGAACACCAGAGTTTTATATACCTGTACTCACATACAGGAACACAACTAGGTGTAGTTGTGTTCCTGTATGTGAGTACAGGTATATAAAACTCTGGTGTTCCAAGATGTACACAGCGGTGTCCTTCCCCAGTCGGGCTTGCTCGCTTGTATGGTGCCCTACCTCTGTCAAATGCTATGCTAGGAACACAACTACATCGCTGTGTAATTTCGCTGTTGTCTTCCGAGGTTCCTTCCCCAGCCCTTTCTGTCTTAACTTTTCTTAAAATGAAAAATACCTTAGCAAGTAGATTTATAGAGAATACAAGTTATAAACAATGCAAAACACCATCTCCGTCATCTTTATGTTCTAACTATAAAATAACGGCCAGTTAGCGCTGTAGGTTCTAACACTTCTAACGCAACATCTTGAAATTGTATCCATAAATATGCAATTTGTTCTTATCATGGAACCATACCTGCGTTACTACGCGGTTTATTACATGCAAGGTTCTTAGATATATTTCACTTTAGATTACGCTGAATAAAAGAGTTTGTTTCGAATAAACTACATGTTTTATTGTGACTAGATGTCGCCCGGTGGTCGAATTTCGACTGTAATTAATAATATTAAAAGTCGGTAAAAATGGTTTCAATTTTTTTTTACATTAAATAAAAAATAAATAACCGTGTTTAGCTCCATACTCTTTATCGATCGAATGACCCACGTTTTAATACTTTATGGTAGACCCCATGAACTGAATATTCAAAAACAAAACAATTGAGTATTTTTTTTACTGAACTGAATTTCGACAGACAACCTCTAGTGCATATTATAGAAACTGTGTTAGAGATTGTTTCATAAACTGAATCGGTAATGTTAAACTTTGATCTTTTACTTTGTGAAATGGCTCACAGTATAAATCGATAACCCAGAATGTGGGACCAAGTTTCATACAATTGTGAGAGACATGTTTGATCGTATTCGTTGCCCGGCGCGGCATCTCAATCTCTTTTGTAATATTCTCTGTGTGTATTGTTACCGTAAAGTTATTTTACTTAGTTATGTTACGATACATCAGACAAGTCTCTCCAAGGTTTCCAATTTCTCAAAATGTTATCAAACATTTTTTTTTTTCGGTATTCGGCGTTCTATTATCTCAAAAAGATACAATGATTTGTATATTATAATAACCTACTAACATAATTCAATTTGTTTCTGTAAGAAAATATAAAAAAATGCCAGTCTGTTTTCTAACGAAAAATTCTCATGGGATCTGAATTTTTAATAATAAATCCTATTCCCTATAATGGATTCGTGTAGTATTTGTGTTCAGTTTAAAACGAATGAACGTGTAAAGTGGGCGGTCGGCCAACTTACAGATGTTCTACAGCTCTACACAGTTCGTGATACAATTATTTAAAGTAAGTTGGTCCGTCGCACCGTCCTCGTGCCGGACGCGTCCGCGGGAAGCTTGCGAACGCTCTGTTTTATGCATTTTGTTGCCTTCAGGCTACACTACCCAGTGTATTTCTTATTTCAGTTTTACCTTTAAAATAAACTGGCTGTAATCTTGCTTTTATTGTTAGTACAAATGTTTTTCATGCTTCTGTTACGGTGTATTTTTACAACCAAAGGAATTTTCTTAGCTTTATTGGTTAAAGCCCCAGGGCAATTGTGATTGTAGTATTTTGTGTGTTTTCCTTGATCTTCTTGTTCATAGTGGATCACTTTATAATACGATACCTCGATTGAGACATTTAATACAACTAGGTACGCAATAGAAAAATGAAAGCAAACTGAATAAAAGTGACACTTTTGTTGCTAGCTAATAAAGTACCTAACATTTACTGTAAAAGGTATCAGTACCTTAAAAGAAACTTTTGCTTAAATAGTTATAATTATTCCTATTTAAATATACTCGTAAATACGGTGACGGATTAAGAATACAAATGTCACCACCCCTTTCCATCCCGAAGGTTGTCGTAAGAGTCGACTAAGGGAGTAAGTCCGGCAGACAATATCCACTGCAAGAGAGGGAAAACTCAAAACATAACCCTATACCAACCCGTCTGGCCACCGTGGTATAGTAGGCTAATATCCCTCCAATTGCATGGAGGAGACCTGCGCCCAGCAGTGGGACGTTTATGGGTTGAGATCATCAAATAGAAATCCACTTTTCGCTATTTATCATTATTTGCACGCCAAATAATTAATTTAATTAATGTTAAACAAATGAAAAAGTATATAATTATTGTAATTTTCGTATTTTAAAACGAGTTCTCATGAAAAAAAGGTACATCTAGTCTACCTTTGTAAAATACTTATTTGATATACGATAACACTATTATACGACCACTATAAAGGTGCTAAGTTAAAACATAATATCATGGTGACTTTTACAATTCTCAAAAGCTGGCATAAGCCAGCTTTTAAGAATCTTATAAAGTAAGGCCTGATAGTGATTAGATATAAATCTAATCACTATCAGGCCTTACAAATGATTAGATATAAATCTAATCACTATCAGGCCTTACAAAAGATTATGATGAACTATAAGCCAAGTAATTACATCAACGAACCACACAATTGACTCCCTGATCAATATGTTATTGTACTGAAAATTAATTAGTTTAACATAATGGATTGAGTTGATTTGCTTTCGAATCCTGCTGTGTTAGGAACCTGCTGCATAAAAATATTTCTAATTACAGATTTAGTGATGTATCGATTGATTTATAATTCAGAAACTCTGCCATTATAATCATTAATTGTGTGCTGAATGAAAAATATATAGAGAGAGAGAGAGGTAGGACATCATACAAGCGAGCAAGCCGGACTGGGGAAGGACCTCCACCTTACAAGAAAAGCCAAATAACTAGTTGTGTTTCTGTGTGGAAGTCAGGTCTCCAGCGCTCATTTAGGGATGCGTTCTGAAAGAAACGTATTCCTATTCCAGGGATACTCTCATCTTAAAGCCCTGGTGTAAAACAATGGGTTGGCAACACGCAAGCGATACCTCTGGTATTGCAAGCGTCCATAGGCTACGGTAAATCTCATTGTGACCCTAGCGTTTTTTAAGCGACGTTTCCCTATCCCAGTGTTAATACTTTGAAGAACAGTGAACGCCTATAAACGTCATGACAATAAAATATCTATTGTGTCTACGTTACTGTCCGGGAAAGTGTCAAACAGTGTTACACACAAAACCCTAGAGTTACACATATTTGGTTCGGCCACACGCATGTAATACCCCTGGTATTGCAAGCGTCCATAACCTACCAAACTGCTTATCATCCGCATCATCTCTTTTCTTGTTTGCCACCTAAGATTATCAGAAAATCAAAACCTTTGTTTAGCCAACGTATACAACACTGCGAACAAAAATACACTCATACTTAGGTATAGAAGAATATTTTACTTTAAACTAAAATAGAATATTCAATGAGCGAGCACTCGTATCTAAGAAAGTACCATCTAGAAATAGGTTCTAGTCTAGTACGAGTACTGTCCCCTTGCTGGCGTTTGACTTGAAGCCTCGAGGGAAGGGAATTCTTTCCTTTAGATGCAGCTCAAGATAGCGATGTTATAAATTGTCTCGAACGTTTCTTAACGTTTTTCAAAGAGCTCATGATTGTACATGCATATGAATATTTTAGCAAGCTTGTTGAAATAACGGATCACCAGAACTCAAGTGTTTTCTTTTTTTATACCACGTAGGTGGCAAACAAGTATACGGTCTGCTTCATGGTAAGCAGTTATTGAAGTTTAGGCAATGATAATACGAAAGGGAACATTTTGGAACGTGTTGCCGACCCACTCAGGAACCAAACTACTCCGCTCCTGTGTGCAGTTATCTGGCCGTGGTTTTCTGTAAGGTCTGTTAAAGCGGTGGCAGCCGAGCGGGAAAGTAACCGACTTGCACGCAAGAGGTGCGAGTTCGATCTCAAATGGCAGTACCAATGTGAATTTTACTTTGTGGAGTTTGTACGTACTAATTATGATTCGCCATCTGCTAACGGTGAAGAAAAACATCGTGAGAAAACCCTCATGTCATAGAAGAAATTCTAAAAACATGTCTGATTTACCAACCCGCATTAGGCCAGCGTGTGTGAATAGAGGAGAGGAGCCCAGCAGTGGACATATTATATGTGTTGCAATTATTATTTCTGTAAGCTCTGTTTGCTAATCTGTGTGGAAACACAGGTGTACTCTATGTTTCCTGACTCTCATCGTGCGTAGGGACAGCAATCCGACACCATAGAGATTAGGCGTTTCAAACGCCGCTAATTCCCAAACTTCGGGTTTGGCTATATTTTTAGCCCGACCCAGGAAACGAACCCTGGACCTCGTAACCAGTAGTTGTACTCAACGACAAACGTAGCAGTAACCTATACTTAATAAATAAACAACAAATACGGACTTCATTATATTTTATTTCATCATGAACGCCCGAATATTCGACAAACTGTGATTACACCAAAGTAGAGCGTATCTCATTAATCCGTTGGGAAATTAACGTCAATTTTATTTAAAATATGATATTAACGAAGTTTTCAGCGCGAACCAATCACTAGTTAGTGTTATCGTTTGCTCGTGAAACATACTTAACATGATCATTTACTTTATTTATTTTGATACTAAAACGATCTTGGATGATCAATGGCTCCATTATTCGCTTTAGGACAGATTCGTTTTATGGCAGATTAGTTATAGGGCAGAATCGCTTTATGACAGATTCGCTTTACGGCAGAAATTGTACAGTTAAGTACACTATTTTTTGTGTGTTACTGTGTTGTCCTAAAGCGAATAAGTGCAATGGCTGTCATGAAGATATATCTACTTGACACGTCTAGTGCTTTTGTCGATTCTTACAGAGGACAAATATTTGTGTAATAAGCACGATTATTATTGTTATGTCAGGGTGTAAATTATACGTAATATGTATGCATTTAGAATTATATGTATGATAACCAATGGTGGGTAATTAGTACATGCTTATCAGATGGCCGAGTGCAAGTTCCTTCATATTATTATAACTAGCTTTGTAACAGTAATTTATTTTCGATATAAAAGTAGCCTATCTATTATTCAAATAAAATCAAATCATTTTATTTGCGAATATGGTACAGAGATAAGGGGTTCAGTTTAGATTATTTTAGACTATAATCTATATCTGTACCAAAGTTCATTTAGATCCATTTTTAGTTCTGGCGTAATTGAGTAACAAACATCCATCCATCCATTCATCCAAACTTTCGCATTTTTAATCTTTATATATATAATTCTTCTGTATGTGTGAATGTCACTAAACTCCTCCTAAACGGCGCGGCTGATTTTATTGAAATTTTGTGTGTGTGTTCGGGTAAGACCCCGGATGGTTAGATTTACAATTGGACCCGATAGGTGGCCCTGCTGTCGGTATGTAAGCTTTTCCGGGCAGGGCGACGTCTGCCAGGTCCGGTAGTATTAGTATATAAATGCAATTCGTTGTTGTTTGTTGCTGCTTAAGTCTCTCGTCATTCGTAAAAAAACTTAATTTGCTAAATGAAATTTCTCATCCTAAATAAAGTGACAAATAATAAACTTTTACTATTCCTTTCCTATTTTAACATTAGTGAAATATATCGACTGCGAGAAACCAGATGCATTCGGCCGGAAATTAAATTCATTCCTCATTTTTCTCCCAGTCTACGGTTGTAGGAATAAGACTTGGATTTATTTTATTCAGATCACATTCCGGTTCATTTTCTTTTATTGAAATACTTTAGCTGCATGGATTTTAGCCATTCAAGTGAATAAAGCATACACAAATGTGATTTTCACAAACCAACCACCGTCAACATGCCAAAACTGGTATCCATCTTTAGTAATGGTTCTTATTTGTCTTATGACATAGAGCCCCCAGGGGTATTCCGTAAGAGCGAAAACCGAGCGACCGCGAAAACGGAAAAAAATCTGTCTGTCAGCCACCGACCAATCATAACTGTCAGTTTGCGATCGCTGTTTCTTAGAGAATCAGCCGGCCGGGGCCTATGCTCAACAGTCGTGCACACAACCACTGCGTTGGTAGGAAGTATTGAACATAATATTGTTCTTTAATTCTTTATTGCACACAAATTATAGTTACAAAACAAAACACTTAACAAAAGACATGTACAAAGGCGAGCTTAACTCAATATTGAGTTTTCTTACAGCAAACCAATAGTGTTAGAGGAAATATTGTATAAGAGTATAAGAGCATTATGAAGTGTACAACAGAAGGAGAAAATAGAAAAAAAAAGTAAAAACACAAAATCTATTGTATTAAATATATTGTATACATAGCGTATACTTTCATAAACATACATACTATGACTACATATATACTTAATATAATATATACATATGTATAATTAAAAATACTAATACTTACATACAATATAATACATCTACTACGAATATTCTTTAGAGAGAAAATGTTCTCTTGTTCTTCTCCTAAAGACATCCAAAGAAGAGCTGTCACGTACCCTGTGAGGAAGCGAGTTCCATAACCTTACCGCTTGTACAGTTAAAGAACCGTCCGTAAAGGAGTACGAAGTAAAAGAGAAGAGGAAGAGCGACAGGGTTTACCTCGAGGTACTAGGAATTCGAAACGTTCTCTCAAGTATGAAGGTGAATTAGGACTATATAGGACAGAATAAAGAAGAGAGAGAATGTGAGAGTCTCGACGCTGCCGAATGGGTAACCACCTCAATTCCCTACGAAATTCGGAGACGTGGTCATATTTACGCAAGCCGAAAATGAAGCGAATACCCAAATTCTGCAGTCGTTCAAGCTTATTGAGGTGTTCCTCTTTAGCATCAAGGAAACAGACATCCGCATAGTCTAGAAGTGGTAATAGAAGGGACTGGGCAAGAGTAACTTTAGTTTGAAACGGCAAGAATTTCTGAAGCCGCTTGAGTGACTGAAACGAGCAGAACACCCTCCTGCTTACCTCTGCAATGTGATTATCCCAAGAGAGATTTGTGTCCATAAGAACACCCAAATTCTTGACGGTTTTAGTTATTAAAATCGGTGTCGAGTTGTAAGCAATAGTAGGAAGAGACTGGCAATCTATTGTGTTAATCATATATCTGCCACCAATAATAATAGCTTGAGATTTTGTAGGGTTAACTATTAACCCAAATGACCGAGCCCAGCAACTAATATTTTTAAGGTCTTTATTAATAATATTGGCTAAGTATACGTATACTTTTTAATGCACAGTATAGAAATTTGAATTCTTTAGCCTGTGAAAGCCAAAATTTTTACATGCATATGATATCCGCACACGAAAAGTATAGTTGATTAATTATCTATTATTTTAATTTTAAATTGTATCTTGTTATTTTTTCTCTGTTTCCTTTTCCTTATGTTTTGTGTGTAAGTTAATATTTTTGTATACCGTTCTTTGTTTCACCTGTAGGTTTGTATGTTGTGTGTCTTTTTGTCTAACACTAAATAGCTTTTCTTTCATTTTATAACTAAGTAACACTTATTTAAAATTCTTAACTACCACTCTATACTAAAAATGTAAGGCGTCAATCAAATTTCAACTATAAAATTGAAGTCAAAACAAAGAAAATGCAATATAAATTCCATCCTCTAAAGTACTAGAACAAAACTCTTCACTTACTCCTAATCTGGATTTAATCCTAGTTCTTCTAAAATACGGAAAAACATTAGGTCTTAACTACTGCACTTGAACACAGTTCGTTCATTAGAACAAGCAGTTACAACTCGGTAAGATCTTTATCGGTACAATTGGCACTTGCCCAGAAAAAGTTAACCTCTTTGAATTATCATAGCACACAGTCTGCTGAGTGAGCCGAATGGGAAAATAACCGACATGTATACGGGAGAGGTGTTAGTTCTATCGTGGTTTGATTGTTCATCTTTTAACAGTGAAAAAAATATCGTAAAGAAACCCACATGTCTTCGAAGACATTCTAAAGTCATTTCTTCCAAGACATGTGCATGGCATGGAAAACGTATGTGGATTAAATACAGTGGAAAACTAAATTCGTTCATTTTTATTCTTTATTGTTTCCTTATAAATGAAATGAAATTTTTGAAATATTTTTACCTAAATTTAATTTTGTATGATATATTGGTTTCCATCCCTTTTTGTTAACAATAATATTGTAACTTATACCAAATTGTAAACGTTATACCGTTTGACGTTTGACCGTTGGAAAAAAGTATGCTGACATTTGTTTTTATTACGTTCATACGTATCGTGTAAGTATTTAATCTAAATGAATAAATCAGTTTGACTTTGACTAAAGCCTAACCCCTCAGTAACATTGAGTCGGTGAAGTAATAGGTTTCCAATCATTCGGGCTAGCTCACATCATAGTGGCGCCCAACATGGGGCCACCGTAACGTCTACTAGCTAGCCCACGTGGTTCTTTCTTTCTTGGTATACGAGAGAGAACCCTGCTGTGGGACATATGCGGGTTACTATTATTATTATATACAGTCTGCTGATACTGGATGATAGCTACTCTACGATTTAACTTTGCATCAACATTGCACTGCGCTCATGCCAAAGGACCGTTGTTTATCGACCGTTAAACATGACTATGGCTAAAATTTGTTGATCATTAATTTTACTACAATATTAAAGCAAACTGGAGAGTAAACTAATGTTAATAATTTTAGGTATGCGTTGTTAAAGCGAGCTCTTTTCAGCTGAATACTCTGGCTAGTTTATAACGACGTAATTTTTTTTTTTTTTAAGACAACTCCCGCACTAGAGAACAAGCTCTGTGTCGCGTGGGACTTTACAAACATGCAATTAACAGACACAAATTCACACAGACAGATAGACACAAAACAAGTTTATTAGTCCTAAGCAATAATAATATATGAATGTGTAAGTGTAATAATTGTGACACTTAAACTGGGTATTGACATTGCGAGACTGCCATGCGAGGCTGCTCATCAGATGCTCGCATTGAGCAATCAGTCAGTCAGACAACGTTCGCATTAGCTCGCGACTGCACAGCACGTGATGTGGAGTTTGTTGTACGTTTACGCATTCATATTCTTTGGTAATATCTAATAAGTAACTAAATAATTTGAACGGAGAATTAAATATATTTATTTAAATAAATATTTAATTAAAAGTATTCCCATATACCGTGTGGTATATTTTCAGACATTAAATGACATGTATGGTAGGTACTTACACAATGGTAATCGAATGAGTTATCAAATCATAGCCGTGATCTTTAATCTCTCCACGTTTCTGTAATAAGTAGGTCCAAATTACCTCTTAAAATTCTGCTTACTTGCCTTAGGGCGCGTTCGCAGCGACAAATAGGGTGTCTACTTTGATTCTGTGATTAGGAATTCTTTGATCCCTTTTGCGAAAAAAAATATTTTAAGCCATTGTATGGGTTGGCGACTGCCTCCGTGGCTCAGTGGTTGATGTGTGAGACTGCTGATCACGAGGTCCCGGGTTCGATTCCCGGGTCAGGCCAAAAATCGATATTGGGTTTTTCTGTTAAGAAATTCACAATAGATGCCCGGAGTTTGGAAATTGGTGGTGTTTACACCCCCGTGCCTCTGAAAGCACGTAAAGCCGTTGGTCCTACCCCTGCTCTCTCTTCGGTCGTGTCGGATTTGCCGTCTCATCGGACTATGAGAGTGAGGGAATAAAGAGTGCACTTGTGTTTGCGCACACACTTGTGCACTATAATATCTCCCGTGCAGATGGCAAGTCTCCGTTGAGATTAGCCGCCGCGCCGTGACCGAAATTCGGTTAGGAGGACATTGTACTGTAATTTAGAAATTATTGTAAATTATCTAAATACGAGCAATCCGTAGGCTACGGTTACTGCTTACTATAAAACAGGTCGAAAACTTATTTGCCTCTTTGGAGTATAAAACAAATTGGCACTCACTGAAATGTTATACATAATAATTAATGTATCGAGAAAATGGTTTTCATAACGAATTTGCAATTGGTAAAAAGGTAGGAAAGTGTGACGTTTTAATAAAAGTTATTCGATAAAAACGTCGACGACTAACAAGCAATGTTGGAAACAAAGAAAAACACTTTTCAATTCAGTTGTTCATAATAATAACAAGCTAGTTTCGTTCGGTCGTCTCTCAGTTTCAGTGGAGTTGGTTTTAAACTTTTCCTGTTAGCGCGTATTGAGTCTAGTTTTTACACGTATCTATACAAATTCATAACTATTTAGAACACTTAATTTTTACGTATTTATTTTCAATTAGAGAATAAATATTTTGAGAAATAATTTCATCTTTTTCATTGATGACTCAAAAATGATACATAAATGTTACCTGCGTCTCAACCTGCGTGTGGATGTCGCTTATCACAATACAAAAGGACAACATCTCTCTGCTCCCGCCTTCACCGATTTAATCGTGAAAATACATTAAACGGACAGTAAGGGCGCCTTCAAAGCCGCAAAGTATTACGCGGAGGCTGTCGCTTGGTTCAAGTACATATATTTGCTCCGCGGCAGTTGCGCGTTTTGGATTTATATAGATTTAAGAAACAGCGGGGACGTAGCGCTGCGGCCGCGGAACGACAAATTTGAAGGCATTTATAATATTAGTAGGAATACTTGATATGAATACTTTTTATGAGTGGAGGTACATAAGTAATTGAAGGATCTTATATAATTAAAATTGTTTATCAGGATGTGATCCGGCTAGAAACTCAATACTGGTCTTTGGTGGAGATTCCTCGCCAGGAGAAGGCGGAGACGGTGCCGGCGTTCGTGCTGCGCGCCTGTGCCATCATGGAGAAGACACAGAAGTCTGGTGAAGGAGTTAAGACTTCCTCTAAGTTGGCTGAAGAAGCTGCTGATAGAAGGGAGCGGATAGAAAGACTGAATGGTAATGTAGAAATCTTATTATGACATTAGAACAATATATAATTTGGTTAAGAGAGGTAGGGTACCACACTAGTGAGCAAGCCCGACGGAGGAAGGACCTCCACCTTACAGAAGACCACAACAAAATAACTACACACACCGGTGTAGTTGTTTTCCTGTGTGTAAGTACAGGTCTCTAGCGCTTATTTAGAATACGTTGAAAGAAACTGTTTTCTATCCCAGGGTTACTCCATGTTAGAGCCCTGATATGAAAAAAAAACCCTTTTTTTTTATATCGGCAACACGCATGTGAACTCTGGTATTGCAAGCGTCCATAGGCTACGGTAGCTGCTTAACATCAGGCTGGCCGTATGATTGTTTGCACCTAAGTACTTACCTAATATAAAAAAATATTTTGTTATACGATTTAGTATATCAGAACAGGAGCATTACACGCGCGGTGTCGACCGTACACAATTACAAATGGAGACTTATACTCTAGGCGCAGGAACACAACTACACCACTGCGTGTTGCCATTTGGCCAACAAAACCCACAACAATAACCTAGTCCTAACAGATACATTGTCTAGTTTAACTTTCAGCTAGTTCCGTTAACGATGTAATTAGGAAAATAAACCAAAATTCCCCCCCTTAAATTCTAAGGCTATTGGCGGCTTGCCAACTCTTTGGTCACCAGCGTTGCAGTCTGAACGAATATCCAACGAGCTAGACTTTTGCTGTGACTTTAATTACATTTCGACATCGATTCTAGCTAATCCCTTTTATTTAACCAAAGCTTAGATTGTTAGGTTAGGTATCCCTTTTATTTAACCAAAGCTTAGATTGTTAGGTATTTTTAATATTTACTGCACGGGTGGGTTAGTGACTTAAGTGGTTACCTCGCCATACACACCACAAGCGGTGTGTTGTGGGTTCTATCCGCATACAGGACAAAAAATTGTGTTCAGAGCACATAGCTCAAAGAACCGATGGCCGTTGGGGCAGAAAGGTTCTAGAGTGGAGACGCAGCGTGGGCAGGCCTCATCATTAGTTTGGAATATTACAACAATACCTACCCGCGGGGTTAGTCCCGCTATGGTATGGTCCCGGTATGGCACCCTCTTAAAATACCTACCAAAAAGTTCCGCTATGGTACCCATCTTTTGGATCTACGTCACACAATAGAAGGTACAACCGAAAAGAAAGTGCACCTATAATTTTGTCTCTACTGTTTTACTTTTTAGGAGTGTATAAATAAAACGTCTGTTTGCGATATTAAAGAAGTGGAAAGAAAATATTAATTGCAATGTAAATTTTAAAATAATCAACAATATTAATTACCAATACAAATAATCAACAATTGAAAAAAAAAATTATAAATAATCGAACATCTCATAAAAGTATTATTGTAAATATTATATTTACACATACGTAAACATGCTAGATGCACTACAAAAGCGGGATAGATATATAGATGCACTATAATAGCAAATTATAAAGTCCAACGAAATACATTCAATCATAAATTCAGACTCCCTCATTTACAAGTGCCTCCCGACAGTCCCGACATAAATAGATGTATTCCGGCAATGAGAATTGATCCAACACGATAATGAACAGCGTGATTAATGTTAATAAAGTGGCGAATGATAGCCAGTGAACTGTGAGGCTATTGGAGCGGTTGTAAATTCAGAACGTAAATTGGCGCGAATATACCAAATCAGTTAATTCCGCAGTTACATCGCTTGCGTACGTACATAACAGCCGAATGATTAGTGCACTACTTAGATATGGATCGGTCCGTTTCTAAACGCTGACCGATGTTCAACCATCATCATCATCGTAAGCCCATCGCAGTCTACTGCTGGGCATACGCCTCTCCAAGTGCACGCCACTGTGTGTAGTTATTTGGCTGTGGTCTTTTATAAGGTGGAGGTTCTTCCTCAGTCGGGTTTGCTCACTAGTATGGTGTAATTCATTCCTTTTTATATATCCATCACCTCGTACCTATGTATGGTCCCATTTCTCTATAATATATTTATTTTTAATTCTTATGAAAGAAAAAAAATACACATATCAATTTAATGTATAAAGGCGAGCTTGTGTTGTGATTATCATTTTTTTAAAGACAATTCTCGCACTAAGAAACAAGCCCTGTGTGTCAGCGGACTTTACAAACATACAATTCTCGGACACAAATTACTGTATACCTACTTAGAAATGTGTGTATTTTAGCTAGTAATGAAAGATTATAACATTAGGGTATTTACTATAAAATATTAACTTCAAATATCAGCCAAAACCATCATCTAAAAGCTGACAACTTGAAGTATTTAACTCAAATTTAACAACTGTCAGACAAGCTAACCCACGAATAGACAAAGTAAATTTGCTATTTTGAAACATATTTTAATTACCAATCACAAATAAATTACGTTAATCAATCAGTCTCTCGCAGGCTCGCAGTCCACTGCTGAACAAAGCCCTCCCTCAGATTGAGCCACAACAAATTATCTACTCGAAATGAATTGGTGAAGCTCTCAAATTTAAATTAAGCGTCGTAACCACATACCACTCTTAAAAACCGGATTTAACGATCAATAAAATGTATTAAGTATTAAGGGCACCTATTAACGTTTCATTCATGCATTAATTTTCATATTGATACATTTTACTTAAAATATTTTCAGACATGACAACGTCCCAGATTGAAACGGAAAACACTCAGATGACAAATGACTTGTATCGTCTACTGAAGAAGTATACCGGTCTGCGAAATCTTATCAGGGAATTGAAGGTGAATTTGATGATTTTTATTCAGATATACTTAATTTGACTGGAAAAGATCGTTTTTAAGCTATAAGGTCGCCAGCGGCACACGCCAAGGGACATAGCCAAGCTCCTACCTATCGTGAATATAATATTTAAATTATTAACTAGATTCCGCCCGTTGCTTCGCCCGCGCCTACATTCCCTCGGGAACAGAGTTTTTTCCGGGATCAAAAGTAGCCTATGTGTTATTCCAGGCTATAATCTACATATCTCTATGCCAAATTTAATCCAGATCCGTATAGTAGTTTGAAAGAGTTACAAACATCCATACATCCCTACATGCTTACAAACTTTCGCGTTTATAATATTAGTACATATGTATTATTTTGATTATCCAGTCAGCAGTTTACGTAAATTAATCTAAAACGTCAATATCTAATAATTAAACGTTACGAAGCAAAGCGGCATTGTTATTTGTATTATTTCTAAAATTAAACTTTTTATCTAGTCTTTACACACTCTTTTTTATATTCCAGTCGGACTACGTCAGCTCAAAAGTGTACCCGATGTTTCCTCGGTACACGATGCTCAAAGACATGATCAAGGACATCATGCACGATCCTGATTACATGGAGGTCTGCCATGAGGTGGACCCATAGCGCGGGGTGCGCAAATAAATGAGGAGCTCTTTCACCGACCGCCAGAGGTCGTGTCGCCGCTAGGGTCCCACGGTGACCAACGGATGGAGTAAAAAGAAGTGTTTTATTTTGTATCTACCAATTTCAAGTACATTTTGTGGTCGTTAATCGATAAAATATTATAAAACTGTTATTTTTGTAAGCTGTAACAATGATTTTCATTTATATTTCGATAATTATAGGCAGTAGTTTACAGAACAAGTGTCATTCTGTCTTTATTTCACATAAAAAATAATATTACACGAGACTTGCTGATGTGTAAAAAAGACTTCTATACTATGGCGTAACTTAGGTACATTGTAAGTTGTAAGGGTTCTTGCATACCATTTACAACTCTATTCAAATGAGATAGGTACAAAATTTAATTAACATCAAGGTCGAACAGTTCTCCATTGAATTTGCATGAGCCTTACACGATACGAATTCATATAAGTACGGCATTTACGCTTCAATGCAATAATTATTCTAATATTTAAATTTCGTTCTTTTTGTCAGAAACTCTTAAACTATTACAATTAATTGACATACATTTTTGAAGACTGTGCCTGTAATCCTGACATTTTAAATACGTATCGATTAACGACACATTAATTTTATTTATATGTGAGAATTTTAAATTGGTAGATTTAATATAGGTAAGTAATGGTGGATCTAGCGGCGAGTAGAGTGACGAGTACTCATTTAATTTGCGCTACTTTGTTCATTGGACTCTTTATTTAGTGTAAGTTAGTGTTTAGTGTGTGTGTACTCGTCCTTATATTGTACTTTAGTTTGTACTATTATTTAGTTCTGCAGTAATATGTATATGTACTTAATTGAAACCCCGTTAACAAAATGTGGCTTAAATGATGTAAAGAAAGTTTGACTTCATGCTTATTTTGTGGGTACCTAACCATTTACGACGCAGCGTGTCACTCTGCGTAGTAAATGTTTAGGACAAAAAAATGTGTGATACACGAATGGTTACTCTATAGAGTATATGCTTGTAAAGTACTTCGAGATCCAGGGCTTGTTAACAAGTGCGGGATATGTCTTCAAAAAAAAAATTACTTTACGACCATAAGAAACTACAGTATGGGACATATTTACTTGACTACCAAAAACAGCCTTTACGTCATCAACCATGTGTTATCAATCTTACATAACTTTTGAAAATGAGTAGTTCACGTATCATATTTCAAAAAAAAACAAATGAAGTCTACTACCGTTAATACTTTGTTTCATCTAGGTATTAACTGCATATTTAAAATACTGCTGTTCTTATTAAGCTCTATTGCAGTCAACTGTACAGACAGGTGCACTTACCTATGTGCTACTAGAAAATTTATAACATTAATATATCTGCGGCTGACTGCAATCCGGGAATTGGACATTTTATTTTAGCGTAAGGGTCTTTTTCAATATATAGTTTTTGGTGTCCGATGTGGCCATTATTTTTCTGGAGTATCGGGAATATCAATGACTGATTTTATAAATTGGACTAAATTGAAAAATTTAAACTAGCAACTTACTGATATTAAAACTATCCGTTGTCTTAAATTGGACAAAGTAAGATATATTTATAAAATGTTATTAAAATTGGAAACACAGTTTCGGAGATCGCGATTCGAGATTTTTCTATAAGTACCGTGATAATGAAATGTAATGTCACGGAATTTACTTACAAAATATTAATGAAATTGACCCTTTATTTTATATACTTTGCCTTATTAAAAAATATTTTGTGATCATTCTTAGATATTTCTCATAGGTATTCAATGTTATACTTTGCATATCTGTATAATATTCTCGCTATACTGAGGAGCTTCGATCAACATAATCATTTTGAAACTCTAAACATATCTTATCTAGTTATATACTTCTTACTGTTTCATGTAATCAATCATATCATCTTATAAACACTAGTACTTTATGTCAATGTGCAATGATACGCGATCGCGATTCAGATCCCTATAAATAGCAAAATTTGTGTAAATTGTTGTCA
Source organism: Trisateles emortualis (assembly GCA_947095525.1). Taxonomy (NCBI): domain Eukaryota; kingdom Metazoa; phylum Arthropoda; class Insecta; order Lepidoptera; family Erebidae; genus Trisateles; species Trisateles emortualis. The sequence goes on along the minus strand of OX352735.1, from coordinate 14,512,939 downwards.
GTAGTCCGATAATTGGGCTCAGACCCGTACAAATCGCCAAATTTGCGTAAAACGTTGTGGGTAATCAGGTCGGCATCTTAATCTGTAATAATTGACTTCGATATAGCAGTTAAGAATATTTTCTCTAGAAAGATGTTAATGTTAATTTTCTTTTTGCTTCTAAAATCAATAGTTAATCTTTCATCAATAATAGTAGATAATATAAAAACATAACCTTATATATCTATGTAGTACATATTTATCCACAATGTATAGGCTAGTCATTACACACATATCTAAATGTATGACCGTGTGCATGTATATTAGTAATGCCATTGCATGTGTTCAATACAATACAATATGTATTTATTGTTAGTTGCTGGCGGCAGTTTTAGTCAATGTCTTGCTTTTTGAAGACGTGAAAACTTTTGGGTATGCGATGATAGAAATATTTCAATATTTTTATTTTACAAAAAAACACACGCACAATAGTCACCACTCACCATCATAGCTGAGTAAATATAACTCTGAGTATGTCGCTGCAGCGGTCCGCTATTGCGAGAGGATTGGAAGTAGATTTTTGAGTTCTTCTTCTTAACCTGAGATGTGGAAGTTATTGGCTAAAATGCTTACAGTAACAGTATTTGGTAAAATCATGGACATAGTAAAAATGTTTTGGCACATATCATTGTAATCGTTATAATAACTTTTGTTATAATTTATTATCTGTGTAATTATTGTTGTTGTTCAATATATTCCCAAAAAAATGAAATTTTGGGGTAAGTTTAATTATGGGATATGGTTAAAAATATAGTTGATTTATTACTTATAATAATTATTATTACTTAGTGAACTTATCTGTTTAGTAAAAGCACTAAAATATTAACCTAAGACCTAATTTAAATAACGACAGTGCGATTATGAGTTTGGTCAGCTTACATACTCGTATCTAATAAAGCAAAAATATAGTTGCTTTAAAGCTTGTTTGTTATAAAATAAATGTGTAGTTAAATATTTATTAAATGTAACACAATGTCTCAAATGCCAGGATTGGGTATAGAATATTAGGTAATTTATATTCACTTAGAACCTTAGAGTAAGCCAACCCTTTCAGATACGTTTATATTTTTAGGAACTTTATAAATTTTATGCGATGAAAAAAAAGTTTCAAAATCCCAGATCCTTATTACAAAAACAAAATTTACTGAGTAACTTTCATTTAAAATATTTTAAATTATTTTTTAAAATTTGTGGTGCGCCGGTTGCCTTAGCATTCCCATGGTAGCCATTCTTTTCTCCCTTATGGGAGGCAGCGACGGCATTGTAATCTATTTTTTGTAAAATATACCTATATGGTGGTTCCGTTTTAAATAATATTTTAAAAAAAACCATTCGCTATTCTACTTGTACTTTGTATTACACATATCCATATCACCTAATTTCCTACAAATAATATCATCTGGGGTAGGTCTAATAATAATATGTAATATTAGGTATGGTATTATAAATACGCCATGTTAAGACATTGTTGTACCTATTTAATAAGTCCATTTTAGTTATAAGATATCTAAGTATAAGCTTTATATGTTGTATTAATGGATTAAATATGAAAGCAGATAGTGAGGCCAATTTGTTAGATTAGGAAAAATATTAAACCCAATATATTGTAAAGGTGTTTTGATTAAATTATATGTCTACTGAATTCTATACCACTCCTTAATTGTATAATACCCATTATATCCAAGCTTAGTTTTACTTTTAAAGAAGTTAGGTACTATACATCTAATATAATTACTCAAATATGTAAGCCTCCTTTTTTTTCGCGTCACGCCACCTGCGTTTACTTGGAACTGTAGTGTCAACAAAAATACAATACAATCCCAATCGCGAAAGCTTAGAAATTCTGATATTTTATTGAAATTTATGAAATATATAAAATCTTAAAATTAATTATTATAATTTAATAAATAAACAATAATTAATTTTAAGATTAAACAACGGATTACCCAATTTAAACATATAGATATGATTTTATTTTTTATAGTTTATAGTACCTACATGTTTTTTAGAACTTAGAAACCAAATGTATATTATTTTGGAGGATATTATTAAGGTACAACTACGTACCTGTAGCTACGTATCTAATAAGAATTATTAACATAATCAAATAATACTGCCATTGAATTAGGATGAATAGTCACTTTCATTAGGTACTTGTTACAAAATTGTTTTACAAAGGTAGATTAATAGAAAATCAACCTTGTTCCGTAATTATAAAGTTGACTTAGTAATGCAAATATTTATCAGAAATAATGTGAGGGGCATTATCGCTTTTATTATTATTTGATTTGTATTTATCTAAACATACAAATGGCAGCAGAGGAAAATCTTTGTAGAAGGGCTTAAGTTAATGCTTAATAAAATTGAATTCTTCAAAATAAATATGGTAACTTAATTTTTAGATAATTAAATGCTACATGTACGTGATGTAAGTAATATTGTTCGCGCATTGGTGTTAAATAATAGATAATAATAATAAATACTAAGTACATATTAATAAAGACATGAATTCAAAATTTTTGTGTACCTTGTACCTACTTACTGAAGTGGGCCTGGCGCAATGGAATTATTAGGTACCTATATATGTAATTAAAATATTATAAAAAAAATAGTTAATTTATTGTTATGGCATGGAATTCTCTTATTACCAGAAATAAGATCACAAAATCAGGCAAACTATGTAATTTATTTATTATGCAAATCAAACAGCCATTATTCGATAACCCAGTGTCTACCTACTTTGTTGGATTGTACGAAACGGGGCACTGGGCACTTTTACAGGGGCCGTACTATAATTGCGATTAAATTTCGATATTAATTTAAAATACGTTTGATATCAAATTTATTACTTTATGTATTTTTATCCGAATTTCGCACGCATCGTACCTACTTATCACAATTATCAGCTTACAGTCAGTAGTCCGGCCGAATGAAATGTTCGAACTTATCGATGTACCTAAGGACCTAATTGTTCTATTGTAAATAACGACAATGGCTACATAAAATATGCGAGGTGTCCATCAGTGACATAGACGACTTAGTCTTCTGGATAGGTACATGTAAACGGAACATCCTGAAAAACAAAATGCGTGCAAAAGTACCTACTTACCTACGATGCGTGCGATTTATGTCAGTGTGCGTTTACTAAGAAGTCCTTAGAGCGATTCATTTTCGATCTTAACTTGAAATTCGTAAGGTGTCAACTTTATTAGGTACCTATTAAATTAGAACGTCATAGTACGGCTCTTGAAATATTTATGTATGTACTATTTATAAGATAGTGTGTATGTTGCTAATTTAATAGGTAATAGGTATTTCCCTATATAATATTATGATAAATATAATATGTTACATGAATGCAAGGCATTGCGTTAGTTAATATTGTAGACGTGTATTCAAAATGTCGCTATAACGCTTTGTTATAAAATGTAATACATTATTTTTTGTGCTACATTGACTTTTATTTTCATGACCTAGGTACCTACCTATGTAGCTACTACCTACACTTTTTAACTGACAATAAAAATATATTTTGTTCTAATTGACATACAATAAAATGTCAAGTAGAACAAATATTGATTGCCGATTTATTTTATATATTTGTCGGATAATATATACCAATAAAAAGCCCACAATTTGAAAGTTAACAAGATATTTTATATTTATTTATAACTAGTTGTTGCCCGCGGCTCCGCCCGCGTAGATTTCGGTTTTCGCGATAAAAACGTGAAGTAAAGTAGCCTATATTCTATTCCAGACTATAATCTATCTCTGTGCCAAATTTTATCCAGATTCGTTCAGTAGTTTTTGCGTGAAAGAGAAACAAACATCCATTGGATACATCCATGCTTACAAAGTTTCACATTTATAATATTAGTAAGGAAGGATGTCATTTTTACAAAAACAATTTTAACTCCATCTACCTTCTGTCTCTTGAACTATAATGACTGTAACGTCGCCATTTTTCTTACAACGGCAGTGCCATCTATTGAGTAATTGTTAAATTTATTACAGTGTAAAAAAAGCTAGTGCACGCAGAAGTTAAAATTTTTACTACTAGATGTCAGGTGTGCGTCGATTAACAACAGTGTTGCCATACTTAGCCAAGTCAACATTACATGAATTATTGGTGATTATACTATTTTGGTTTCATTTGTAAATTATCTAACTTTTTACGAGTCACCTTTAAATAAAACGGCTAAAAAGGCTATACGCTACTGCCATATTTATACTTTTAGTGATGAACACTGCTAATGAATTGATGATTTAAGAGTAGGCAGATATTGTCAATAAATGTTTCTTATATTGCAATAAATAAATAAAATAGATATAATTTTAAGAGAGGTAGGGTACCATACTAGGGAGCAAGCCCGACTGGGGAAGCACCTCCACCTTACAGAAGATCACAGCAAAATAACTAACTTACACAGAGTGGTGTAGTTGTGTTCCTGTGTGTGAGCATAGGTCTCCAGCGCTCATATAGAGATGCGTTTTGAAAGAAACGTATTCCTATCCCAGAGATAATCCCATCATAAAGCCCTGGTGTAAAAAAATGGGTAGGCAACATGCAATGCAAGTGATACTTCTGGTATTGCAAGCATCCATAGGCTACGGTAACTACTTTACATCAGGCGGGCCTTATGCTTGTTTGCCACCTAAGTAGAATATAAAAAAATAGGTTAACTTTATGTATAAATATAAAGAAACATGCCTAAGTTACAAATAAGACATTATTACATGAAGCACAATGTTGTTTTACTTAAAAAGTGCACTCTATAATACTTGTATATTAAACAACTAAATTCATTGGTCTTTATACATGCTTATTAGTTTACAACAATTTGAAAAATCTTAACTTCCCATAGGTTACTATAGCATATCAATAGTTCTCAATACAATAGTATTGAGAAATATTGCTATCTGGGAAGTTGAAATAGTAGCGATGGCAACCCGCACCACTTATTTATTTCATTCATTCACTTCATTCGGCCGGCTGCAGCAGGTGTGGGTTGTAGTGTGTCGCAAAGCGACTGTTTTGGCGGGATTTCGTCAATATGAACTTTTGTGAAACTTTTAAAATTTTAATCTATGAACTAAAACTTATTTAAAATAACTGTAACTCACTGAAAACTGTAAAGAACAGTTAAAAACTGCTAATAAGTGAAAGTTCACCGGTCAGGATGTCGGTTAATTCAAAGTGGCGGTTACCTGACGTTTTTTGTGTTGGTGTGTTGAATGAATGTCGGAATTACGTTTAATTCGTGGCACGGGGATGGGTGAGTAAGTGGTTCAAGGTGTTTTGGGACTACTTTCGAGATGCCTTTCGTGCAGCGTGCAGTGGAACCGAAGTATCTATCGCGTACAAGTTTACGGGACAGCGATGGGAAGCCAAGGGTGTCCGACGAGGAGCTGCAAGCGGTCACGAACTGTACCTTGAGCAATGCGCTGAGACAACTCGCTTCTTTAGTGCTGTTAGCAGAAGATATATTCAGCGAGTTGACCGCGCAACTGCAGGACATAACGGAACGATCAAAAGTTGCACAAACGAAGATCACGAAAATCAGTGAAATAGTTGAACAATATGACCCGAAGAAAGTGCCAGTTCGTAAGTACCTAGATATTTATTTTTTCTACTTTTCATCTCGGCGCTCGCTATGAGCTAGTGTTCTCGCTGATAGGTGTTCATGAATGTGTAAAGTCACCAAGGGTGCGGTTACCTTATAAATGGGTGACCGCATAGTGGTATTTCATCTGACTCTCCGTGCTCTGGAGTTCGCCCAAATAGACCTCGTATTTGGGCGATCTGGACAACTCACCAGATTGGCCACTAACCACTCTATAGGAACTGCTAAATATAGATGGCCTGATAGGAATTTTATGGACCTAAGAAATGTTTCCTTATGTGAAACCGCGTGTACTATCATTAGCAATACCGGTGTAACATAGGTAGCGTAGCTCCTCGATATCTCTGGCCAGTATCGTAAAATAATAGGTACCTATTGTAGGTATTTAGCTATGTACGTCTAAATTACTTTACTAGAAATACGCCTACATAATTGAATAAGTACATCTAAATGGGTACCTATCTTTAAATACCTAAGTAGGTACCTACTAGGTTATGGTAAAGTGTAAGGAAGACTCTTTAGTCTGCCCTAAGATACCTACCTTCTATGGTAATAGCACAGAATAAATACTACTTATTCTGTGGTAATAGTAACTTACCTAGCTGTCGATCAGACGTAGTTTCTGTGAATAAATCGATAAAACATAAATAGGTACCTACCTACTAAGTTTAGATTTCAAGTACTTACCTAATATAGTTAAATTTAATCGTTCCACCTTCCTTTTACACAGATGCTACCTAGGTACATGTTTCAAGTTAAACAGATCTTGTAAGTAATGACCTAGGGCCGTACATACCATAACGTTGTTGTTAAAGGTCATTGACCAAAATTAAAAAAAAAAAAATGTTAAAGAATCACTATAGGGACAGTTGACACTTCATCTTAATCATCTCAGCCAAAATACGTCCACTGCTGGACATAGGCCTTCCTCAAAGATTTCCACAGCATTTGGTCCCGAGCAGACCTTATCTATCGACTACCCGCAAGCTTTACTAGGTCGTTCGTCCACCTTGTTGAAGGTCTGCCTACGCTGCGTCTTCTAGCAATTCTAGTTCGTGGTCGCCACACCAGAACCTTTGAGTTGACACTTGCTACTCACTAAAACTACTAAATAATTTACTAAACCTGTCCGTTTATTAGTCGATTTTGATAACCTTTGCCCGTTCAATAATTTTATTGAATGAAATTGGGCTAGATATCAGTTGTAGACACTTATCTCGTTCAATAAAATAGATATAAGAAAATGATATCAAATAATATTAGAATTTATTCGCGCCTTATTCAATGTACTTCCTTTCCTAATAGGATCGGCGTGGAAGATACCCATAATCTTGATACAAGTTTGCAACCATAATGCACCAATTCAATAGCAATATTCGATATTCAAACTCCGATCGCGACTTCGATATGACGCCCGCGTATTGGTTTAATCGATCCCTGTTATATTCTATCGATATAATCATGTAATTAAAATAGGTGTATAGATTATACTAGTAAAGACATCGTACTAGAAACCATCTTAATTTTGCCGCATCTGTTCTAGTTAGTCAAGGCAAACTAGATTTAATTCCATTTTCTTAACGACCGTAGTAATACGTAGCTCAATTGCTTTAAACATATTAAATTATTATTATGCGTCTATTTTTGAACAAAATTGCCTATTAGTTATAAATGTACATGTCTAGTTGTTTAAACCAGCGATCTATAAGCTTCTTACGTCTATCAAGTCACGTGTAAAAAGACTACGAGCCGAGTATTTGTAAATTAAGCTCATTGAAAGGACCGTTCCGAAACTCATTACCTTGTCCTTCTTGGATATGCCGCCTATACAAAAACGTACCACGTTGATGCATTACTCTGAACGCTATCTAAAAACCTGTTTGAGCGTTCGAACGGACCCGTGATGGGAAAAAAACTCCCAGATTCCAATGCGAACCATAAAAACGTCTCGAGATAATTTCCAACCTATCCAATGCTCAAGCCCGCCGCTTGATGATTCTGACCGCTCAAGTATTTAACACTTGAACGATGGAATTCCTTGTTCCTTTATTTATAACATGACCTATCTATTCATAGAATACGGCTATTATTTCGATCGAATGTTAAGATTAAATCGACCTTTAATTACTTGCGGCATTAGAACAATACCGAAAATAGATACATACACCTTTATCATGATTGCTTTTCCAATTGATTAATTTCAATGGAGATAAGTTAAATATTCTGTTACGGCTTTACTCGTAAATGGAACATTCGTATGGTTAAGACACGACTCTGTCAAAGACAGTCGACAATGTCGACATCGACACGAAAATCTCCAGGCAAATGCATTCGTAATGGAAAACAAAGCAAGATAAACAAGAAAGGAGACAAACAAATGTTCCGTGCAGTTTGTTTAGTCGCTTTTGTATGGAGGGTAAACACTGCAATTCATTGGACAACCTTTCACCTGGACGATAAGCGCTAAGTGTTGTTTTTAGTGTCATCTCGTGAGGTCTGTCCTTTTATGGTCTCGTTTATTTGCACGTTAAAGAATCTCTTGGTTCGAATACGGACCGTATTCGATTCAATACCATATAAAATTTTCTCCCTCATGTGGTTTGTTTAGTACCCATACCAGTTCAACGCGCCTTCGCTGGTATAGGGGAATGCGGAGATGTATAATTGAATGTCAGTTGTCGTCGTAAATCCCTAGCACTTTATCTACGAACCTACGTTACGCCGAAAATTTATGCCCAGTGACAGGTGCCCTTAACTATGAGAGCGTAGAAGACATGGCTGCCGTTTACCATATTTGTTAATCTTGATCTTTACAACCAGTAACTCTGCCCTAAAGTCCTAACTAATACAATAAATTTGAAATTCCTTATCATTAAACTAAGCAAGGCAGTGTCAGTGGTAGTTTTAGATTAGACACGACTGTCGTCCCAGGATAGTAGTGTCATCTCAGTCACTGTCAGACTTCTCGTAATTATACCGAATTGTGTTAATTTATTTTTTTACTTTTACCGTGACAAATTAACATACAGCCCGCCTAATGGTCAACAGTTACTGTAGCCCTTAGAGGCTTGCAAATATCAGGAGCATCACTCGCGCGTTGTTTTCTACATCATGTACTTATCACCAGAATTTTAAATACAGTCTGTGTAGAACTGGTCTTACTCTATTTATTATTACTACAGTATTTGTTTGTAAACTTGCCAACTTCCTACCTTAGACACACTAAGGCTATGCGGTTACATGGAATATTTCATAATTTACGAGCACTAACCTGACCAGTTGCACAGATGCTATCTACTACATGTAAAGTGAAGGGTATAATCACTATTACTACATAAACTTTCTATGTTTAGGAAATTATTAATGCATTTAGTAAGTTTACAAGTATAATTTATCGTCTTTATAACAACGTAGGAACACATTAACACGTTTTACCTACGTCTAGTATCAATAATATCTACATTACTATTGTAAAATAAAGCCTGGTGTTCAATAGTTTACAGTTGTGGCCACGTTTGTGCAATTGTTACGGAGTTCGTTGGCCGATACAGTTCTTATCAGTTTTCTTTGTAACAAGGAAACAACGTACGAGTCGTAAGAATTAATTAGGCAATCGCGAAATACTTTTCGAGTGTATAAACATATCAACAAAGAACACGGGCAATTTTAATGAAGTTAAAAGGCGCGTAGATTCATTTATTCAGTAACTATAGGCTTTATTCTACCAGCTTTTAGTGTCTGGTTTCCCGTGGTATTGAATTTCGTCCCGTGTTTAATTTATAGTTACTGTTTCGCTTCTAAGAGTCGTAGCGTGATGTTAGACAGCCCATAACCTTCCTTAATAAATGGGCTATCAAGTGAAAGAAGATTTTTCCAAATCGAACAGATAGTTCCTGAGATAAGCGCGTAAAAATAAACTTTTCAGCTTTAACAAGTAGTACTTACCTATGTAGATGCAAGGTCATCAAGATATGCCTTTAAAATTCTGCATAACGAAATGAATATTTGCATGAGAGCAAATAAAAAGGGAGTTGTGAAAAATACAAAGGGAGTTGTGACATTACGTGGTTGGTTTTCCCATGGTTGATTTATCTAATGCGTGAAGAACATCCATTCAACTGTATAGATCCTAGTAACGATAGCTATACGAATAGCAATTTCAAAGAGGTAGGGCACCGTAAGCCTGACTGGACAAATATCTCCACCTCACAAAATATCACAGCCATATAACTACAGTTGTGTTACTGTGCATGAGAAAGAAAATGTGTGATTTGACATAAGTTTACGATATAATGTTGTAAACTTACCTCAAACCCCGTACATTTGCTTTCCATTCTATTCAATTCGACTACCGTTTATGACACTTTCCTAGAGAGGCAGATCTCCAGTGCTCATTTAGGGGTGCGTTTTTTTATATTCCCCTAACCCAGAACTCTGGTGTTAACAGATTTTGGATCAGGAACACCAGTGGTGATGGTATTGCTTACCATCAGGCGGTCCATATGATTGTTTCCCACCTAATGTAGTATAATATTGCAAGCTATTCAATACTCATAACGTAACTAATCTAACATTGAAACTTACTGTTCTTCAGTATGAGAACAACCAAATTGATTTTGTTTTATAATTTCTGTATGAATCTCGTAATTTCCTAAAACATTCGATTCTTATTTAATACATAATAAGACTGGCCTGTTGGTCTAGTGGTTAGTGACTCTGACTGCTACGCCGGAGGTCGTGGGTTCGATTCCCACCCAGGACAAATCTTTGTGTGATGAGCACGAATGTTTGTTCTGTGTCTGGGTGTAATTTATCTATAATATGTATGTATTTAGAAATATATAAGTATGTTTATCAGTTGTCTGGTTACCATAGTACAGGCTCTGCCTAGTTTGGGATCAGATAGCGTTGTGTAAGTTGTCCCGAAAATATTATATTATTACATTTCGATGACCAATATATGTATAATTTATTATGAAACCTTTTTGATTCTTAACTGGTGAATAATGATAGGCCGTGACAGTGTCAACATAAATCACCATAACTTATATTATATAGGAGGAAACGATAGACAATATTTCCATTACCCGCATCTCGGATAAGAAGATATTTCTCTAGTGAACTGGTCACAGGTACTATCAGCCAAGATGGCGCTTAACCATTGATAAAATGTTTATTTATTTATTAAACACAATATTATGCACATGATTTAACATAGTCTACGGCTAAATATTAAGAGGCACCATACTAGCGTGCAAGCCCGACTGGGGAAGGACCTCCACCTTGCACAAGACCAAAGCCAAATAACTACACACAACGGTGTAGTTGTGTTCCTGGGTGTCAGTAAGGTCTCTAGCGCTTTTTTAAGGATGCGTTTTGAAAGAAACCTTTTCCTATCCCTGGAATACTCTATCTTAAAGCACTGGTGTAAGTAAATAATGAGTCTGCAACACGCAAGTTATACCTCTGGTATTGCAAGCGTCCATAGGCTACGGTGAGCCGTTTGCTTGTTTACACCAAAGTTCTATAAATAAAATAAAGTGACATACAGTATCGCTCAATTGTATGTCAAATTTTAATTAAATATTTTTTTATTTAATAAATATATATATACTCCCATGTAGAAAAAAGTGGTTCAAAAAGTGATAAAATCTGGCCTTAAGCAATTTTCCTTTAAAATATTAGGAGTGGTTGAGCGCCAACTTGGCCGACTGTACCTACGTACACTTCATTGCTTGTAATCATAAATCTTATTAGATCCCACATGACCATTATTTTCTTCTAAAACATTTATATAATTGTATTAAGGGGTAAATGATGAAAAGTAGCGATAGCTAAGTAGGAAGAGTAACTGATTTGTAACACATGCGGTGTGAGTTCAAACCCGAAAGGGTATTCCGTAAGAGCGAAAACCGAGCGACCGCGAAAACAGAGCAAAATCTGGCTGTCAGATTGAAAATCGGAGCAAAATCTGGCTGTCAGATTGAACATCGGTTTTCCGTAAGAGCGAAAACCGAGCCTTTTTGACGTTTAGCAATCGTGTGTGCCGTCACCGAGCAACCACAAAAACTGTCAGTTTGCGATCGGTGTTTCTTAGAGAATCAGCCGGCCGGTCATACCAATGTAAATGTTACTTTGTGGGATTTGTATGTAGTACCATCTGCTAACGGTGAAAGAAAACATCGTGATGAAACCCACATAAGTATATATTTTTTTATACTACTTGGGTGGCAAACAAGCATACGGCCCACTTGATGTTAAGCAGTTTCCGCAGCCTATTGACGCTTGCATTTTTATACACCAGGGCTTTAAGATGGAATATCCCTGGAATAGGAAAACGTTTATTTCAAAACGCATCCCATAATGAGCGCCATTCTGTGACTGTACACAGGAACACAACTACATCGCTGTGTGTAGTTATTTGGCTGTGGTCTTCTGTAAGATGGAGGCCCTTCCCCAGTCGGACTTGCTCGCTAGTATGGTGCGCTACCTGTCCTAATTTCTTAGAAAATATTCTAAAGCTGGATCAGATGATCCACCAAATTACATTGGGCAGCGTGTGTGGATTAAGGCCTAAAGCTCAGCTTCTTGATATAGGAAAGGAGACCCGTGCCCAGCAGTGGGACACATACGGGTTGCCGTTTGTATAGGGCATAAATGTACTTTTAACATACTTTCTTTAATGTTATTCCTATTTAGAAACGAACAATTGACTATAAAACTAATCTACGATAAGATAAAGTTGCGTTCTGTTTTCTTGACCAAACGTTTAATATTTAATGTTTGCTATTACGAACATACATTTAATGTAGTATTGTTTAAACGTCAAACTTTGACAGAAAAGAGATCCACATAGAGCCAGACTACCTAGTCTATGCCCTTTTTGCTTCCGCACGTTCACCAACAAATTAGCATATAACAGTTACGTCTTAGCACACTGCCGAAGACTGCACCAGATTAGACCACGGCCTGTATTATGACGTCCTTATGGCGATTAATGTGCGATATTTTTTGAATTGAATTTCGTAAAATATCAACTTAATGTAATGCGTAATGTAGGACACCCTCAGGCGAGGTGGAGCGACGATCTTCGCAAAGCGGCTGGGAGTAGCTGGATGCGGGAAGCCGAGGATCGTGCTAGGTGGCGTGCCCTTGGAGAGGCCTATGTCCAGCAGTGGACTGCGATAGGCTGATGATGATGATGGTGATGATCAACTTAATTCTCTAATTAAGGTTGGCATTGTTTAAAATTTTAATCAACATCGTAAGTAAATTTCCAGTCCGCCTCAAATACAGTAAGCGACTATGTAAATAAAATATATGATTAAATAGCGATTTCAATAAATAAATAGAACATAATATTTCCATATACCGCTGGTACCTAGCTTTCTATACCAGACACGATCGTATCTCTAAATAACCATAGTCGATAACTAGACTAGCTATTAAGTAGTTAGATCTCTAGAAAAGACTACTACTCATACTACATTTCAAACTGAGTCAATATAAATTCTTTCTTATTACTGAGATATGAACTGATGATATTTGCTTATAAGTACTTTATAGAATGTTCAGCAAAAAATGTTTCGTCTGCGTCAGACAGCCATCATTACTTTTATACTGCACTTGACAGTGAAAGTGAGATCAATTTTTGATGTCCCAGATTCTCTCTAATAACAAATTCTATATAAAATTTACAGATAAAATGTTATTAATTACACGTCTGAGTAATGGCGTTCAGTCAGTCTGGACGTCTGAGCTGTCTATCTCAATAACCATCTTGTTATCATACGGGTCCTACGTGCTTAACGAGAGATCATAAGCGGACACTGCAGACAGACTAAACATAGTACATACTTGACTGGAGTATGTACCTATTAGGAAGTCTCGATGATGATATGACATCATTCTGGAATATTCTTTTATAATCCCTTGTGTCGAACCGTCGAACGCTTCAAATATAATCATGATTGACGGAACGTGTGGCAAACACATCAGTATATTTTTTGTATGAGGGTCTCGTAGTTACACTAGTTACGTAATAGTCGCATGGATCGATCGATCTGGGAGGTTAAGCAAGCTTGTTACGGTCAGTCTATTGGATAACCAGAAATCTCGTAAAGATTATTCAGTGGCTCTAAAACACCTAAAGCCGTCGGTCCTGCGCCTGATTGTATCTGAACATCAGGTGGGCCGTATACTTGTTTGCCACCCAAGTAGTATAAAACAAAACAAACAGATTGCCGCCCCATTGGGCTATGAGAATGAAGGAATAGATTGCACCTGTGTTTGTGCACACACTTGTGCACTATGATACCCCACGCTAACTGCGTGGGGTATCATAGTGCACAAGTGTGATCACATCAGAAAATCTCTATTACGATACAACCGCCCTGAATAAAATTTTCTAATTTGTAAAATAATTAGCTCAGCAGTGTATATTTGTATAAAGTGAGTGTCGCTAATGTAGAAACGTATGTATGAAGAAGTTATTGTCACGCGTATGATAAGATCTCATCAAGTAGAATTATCTGTTAGCACATACAATAAGATTACATGTCCGTTAGAAGCCTACTCACAGTACTTACAGTGTCATTGACATACTCCACCACGAGAATTGGTCAATCAAGCTTCATATTCCACCACCTACATAGCCCACCTGCATTGACGATATTATTAGACGCAATTATATTATTATAAATGCGAAAGTAACTCTTGTTTGCTACAACTTCACGACTAAACGACTGAACGGATTGTAATGAAATTTGGCAAAGAGATAGATGACACTAACTTTTTATTGCGATTACTGACATCAACGCGGGCGGAGCCGTGTGCAACAGCCAGTACTAAATATAATTTTCAAGCAATACCTAGATCTAATGCCGCTGCCTTAGGTGTCACCTTTCGTCCCCGATAGTGCCTTTCCTCGGTGTTACTTTGCAGGCTATTGAATGACTGCAGTCGCACCGTATTAAGCAAGTCTTCGTCGCGTAATCTGAGCCTCAGCTTAAATCTAACGGCTTTGTACCTAATGCTTTATGCCTGAATAAATTACGAAAAATAATACCTTTGGTAAGGCTTACCGTTGCGGAGGGTTGAATGTGAGCGGCTTTAATGCAACATAGTACCTATTTCGATGATGTAGTTAGAGGATATCCTTCGGTCTAAACTTTTGCAATACAAGCTCTAAAGAAATGCTCTTTTTGTTAAGATAAAATGTCAGTTGCGTTACAGTTTTATTATCGTACTCCACAAATGGTTAAGAGTACAAAAACCACACTTGAGATTCTCACCCCTCTCGTAAGTCATTGTGGGAACTTTCGTCCCAACAGGGAAGCTGATTTTTTGTCACGCGTTTCTAAGAACACATTCCAGGTAGCCGGTTACTAATGCGACCTTTTGTATTCATAACTCGAAGGAAGATTTTGCGAACGGCTGACCAGCTTTACGAATGAAATGTGTATTGTTTACAAAGTTATTGATGAATTAATGTTTTTTAACAATGGCCGGACCAGCGGATGGATTGGATTTTGCATAACATGGTTATGTACTTAATTTAAATGATAAGCTGTAAATCACTAATGTGGATTAAGTAAATAATTATATCGTTTTAATTACTTTACCCCAAGCTTCATCTGCCTCTTATAGTTATAATTAAGGCAATTCTGCTTTTCTTTTAACTAAAAGCAGAATTGTTTGTATCTTTTGGTTATTATTGTAGTACACAGTGAAAAAGAAAAATTGTTTCAATTCTAATTACAATTTGTTATAACAACAACAAGGTGGGCCGAGGACCTAGGAATGGTTACAGGCAAACAATTTGTTGTTTTCTTTGAGTACAGTGGGTTAGATAGCTATCCTATTGTTGTTCCAGGTTCTGCGTGTTATGTTAGTATAAAAGCCTATGTGTAAAAGTCTTTTTGATGAGTATTACGCAATTCAGGGACATAATGTGGTCATAAGAATCTTGAGGATTAGATAATTACTATCGTACTTCCACTCATGATTTGTGATAATGCTCTTTAGGTTCTTAGAAGCTTAAACAGTACAAAGTGGCTCTTATAATAGTCCTAGATTGGTACCTACAGTAATATCTTACACCACTTTTCTTTGTCTAAAGAATATTTATACTTGGCATCATGGCTACCACTAAATAAAATTATAACCTGGGATTCCGAAAGTTTATGTATATTATTATTGATGTATTTACTGCATAGTTACTATAGTGAACAATACTGTATAGTGCAGTCTTAAATTAAAAACCGTTTAACTTATGAAAGGAAATGCCAGTTCCCATAACAATAAATCTAATCTGTCAACATAAATGCCTCATACATCTTTAAAGAAAACATTTCACGGATGATATGTGTGTGTATTGGTTGTCAAGTAGTACAAAATAATATTTGTATTCCGAAAGTCTATTTAAATCTGATTCCTTCTCAAGCAGTGAGGCTGCGACAATGACCTTTACAAACCCACGCTAATTATACACACATCGACAACCGGTGCCAGACTAGTTCATGGCGTGGCACGTTTCAACATAGCTACGACATAAAGTACCCAATTTAACTGCGCTTAGACTTACGATCATGAACGCAACTGAGCCAATCCAAGAAATATTTCACTTGCGAAAAGCAGTAAATCCGAAGCACTCCGAATTATCTTCGTGTTGCGAAGATTCAATTAAATTAATTTGAGCCGGCTGTTGCTTGCCGTACACGGTTTAATTAGACGGTCAGAAAAAAAAAGATGGAGGAGGCAGATTGAGTTAACGCGCATCGATGCTTATGATGCAATAAGCGAACTGATTCGACGGCTATAAATTTTATACGCCCCTCCTTTTAGTCCTGTTACCAGCATATGGTGCAATCGCTAATCTACTTACACTTACCGAAGTTCTTACTATTGTTATGTATGATGCACGGATTGAAATGGCCATAAACTGATTGTTACATTATCGAATGTTTCCTGTTTATATTGGACTCTTTCAACGTTTTCTCGTATCGTACGACAGCTGAAGTAGATCACACATTATCTTGAATAAAGTGCCGACGAACACAAATATCGAATAGTAAACTACAAATATTAGTCATAGCTATATAGGTATATGGAAAAATTCACTCTGGACGATGAGCCTGGACACATAAAGTTATATTATTTTACTGGCCGCAAGCGCCTAAAGCAACAAAATAAAATCATTGAGAAACAGCTGATATATAAATATTATACTTATAGTTTCGGCTTGATAGCGTTTAGTTAGTATGTAGTATAATACCGGGTTGGTTGTAACCGCAACAAAACGTGGATCCTAGTTTCTTCCCCTTCAACATTGTTACTATTGACGAGGGTTGGTAGTATTCCACAAGGTTTAGGAGCAATTTGTTTCAAGTTAATACGATACCCATCAATATTTGATCGGATTTACTTTCATTAATCCCTTCACTTATTTATTTAGGAGCTTCGCGAACAAATCGGCGCATTTTAAAGGCCAATTAAAATAAGCAAGCTACAAATAGGAGCTTTAATATATTGGGTAAGGAAAAATCTTAAGAAAATATTTGGGAAGTGCAGAAACAAACGGCCACATACCGTGTATAAATATTAAATAACACAGCACACTGTTGTCGTATTTTTTACTTATCTCTTGGCGTGACTTGGACAAACTGAGCACCTAGTTAATATTAGATGAAGCCAGTAAAACGTGGGGGCGCCGCGGCAGCTGATCGGAAGTCCTGCCCTTTGTTCCACTTACAACCACACTTTTTTAGTTTTAGGAAGGAAGGAAGTCGGGAATTCTTCAATGTATTGATTCTTACAAACATAAATTTTATTTTCGTGATGCCAATAAACAGATAGCACTTTCAACCAGTTTTGGTTGCGCATGCGTTGCGTTTTAACACGATATTTTTGTCATGCTCCATTGTGTCCCTTACGAAATATCCGCATTTTTATTCAGACAAAGAGGAAAAGCTTCCATTATTCTGAATATTTTCGGGTACAATGGTGGACGGCGCACGCGCAGCGTGTGATCCATTGCCGACAAGATCGATTGTTCGCGATATAGGGAGGCGGTTATTTTAAATTTGTTGGCTTTGTCGTACACAATGCGAATATAAACGAACTACACACCTAGATGATTTTTACCTTCTATGGAGTATTTCCTGCCTCGCCCCATGTGTTTCCGTTCATTAAAAGTTTTTGTTTAATGATTTATTATACTATCCATGTGGACTATACCTGTGCTGGTATCTTTTTGGAACATGTGCTCCACCTGAGTTCCTTTCACATGTAAAATAGAATAACATTTGAACAATGTCTAGTACTTTTTTGGACTTACAATTCACGGGTAAGTCCGTAACAAAGAATAATTTATGGATCACATACCTACCTACCGTTTTGTCCCATATGGGAATTGAACCCGCAACACTTGAGGCAGTGTTGATAGCTAAATAACTTTAACCACTAAACCATGTGTTTAAAACACATGTATCACGTGTTTAATTAATTACCAATATTACTCTCAAATTGTGTTTGCCTGGATGTGGCTTTACTCGGAGCGTGCCAAAGGTTGGAGAACTACAACGTCAGTTTTGTGGCTTCTGCAAATAGCGTTTATTGTTGAACAAGCACGAGGCACAAACTTGCCTCAGAGGTAATATTAAAACGTTGTGTTTCTTGGAATCAATCTCGAGATCGTTAATGAGAAACACGAATTTATATTTAACTCCAAAGGCCTTGACTTGCTTGCTGTTTATATGAATGTTAAAAATGATGATTATAATTTTGAATGAGGCTTCGTATATAATTACATATTTATTAATTATATGAAATTGTAGGTAACTGTATAATTAATGTCCAACATTTATGCCACTTTTATGAGAAGGTGAGGTAGTATAATAAATGCAATCAGTTCTTAGAAACTTGTCTCTATCGTCACACACGCACACATACAAGAGATCCATATTCAGTTATGAAACTTCACATAGTAACAAAATAGTTTCACTATCTTGAGACAACTCACACTCGGCCTTCTTCTGATCCTAAATTAGGCTAGGGATTCCCAAACTATTTTGGGCAAGAAAAAGGTTTTTCCAATTAAAAAATATAAATCAAATAACTATAAATCAGAAATATAAATCAGGCCAATCATGATACCAATTACGATTGACCTGTTGGTCTATATTCCCAAAGTATAAGTATGTCTTGGGGTCCCCAAGACATACTTAGACTTTGGGAATCACTAGACCAACTCTACTTTTTCTAGTAGCTTACCAAAGTTATTGAGGCATCACAATTTTTAAACACAATTCACATAACATGAACATTCAAAGTTTAAAATAACAGATAATTTCGACAAATCTGTCCACAAAACTGTTTATAATTTATAACAACAAAAATAAATCTTCAACTGTAAAGAAATAACAAACGATTTTTTTTCATGAAACATGTGGACAAAATCTGATCTTTTAAAACGTAACCAGGCGTTTCTGTTAATGGGCCGATAAGAGTAGGGCATATGACGTAAGACTTCGTGGGAATATAATTTACTAACTAGGAAACAAGTTAGAGAGGATATTATTATACTAAATGTTACAGCAATATCCTGTAGGTGGCGTCCGATTTATTAATAATGGTCTAATGCCTAAGCTAAGACGTTGCGAATAGAACATTACGAGATAATTCTGCAACCTTTCTATGTTACTTACCCGCATGGCTATTGCCTACATATTACGTAAATTGCTGGTTATAAATAGGTACTTTCATTTTGCATACAGTGAGTTGAGTTTGTTAGTTGAGTTTTATCAAGGACTCAAAATGAGGGCAGAGGGTAGAAGAATGGATTATGATTTATATCACTAACAAGCACACGGCATTACTTGCGCTTTCGTGGCTTTGATGACCACGAGTGAAGGTGGGCCGTTTGCATGTGTGCCACCTAAGTAGTATAAAAAATAGATTTGATGAAGACATAATGCATTATCTATTAGCCACCTTTTTGAAGGCCTGCCCACGCTGTGTCTTCAACTTCGTGGTCGCCAGTCTAGAACCTTTCTGCAACGGCGACTTGGTAAGGGTCGTGGGTAACCGATGGATAATGTCTGCCCAGGACTGTAGATGTATGTAAATCTTTGAGAGAAGCCTATGTCCAGCAGTTGATTTTTTTGCGCTGAGATGATGACCTATTATATTATATTAGCCCGTAAAACTATATTTCAAGTAAACTTGACTGACCAATAATTGGAATGCAAAATACCTACGACATGTTAAGTGGTGCCTAGTACGTTTATCGTATTTGCCTATACCTGCCTACCTACTTGATGTTCGATGTGGTTGAAAGGTCCAACATAATGTACCTTCCTACTATTCGGAAACTAAACCCTTTATTGGAAATCAGAAATCGGGATACGTCGTCATTTCTGTTTCAATTGAAATACATTTGTTATTGATACGAGAGATATCTACATTTGTTAGAGATTTTTAGATTCGCCCCGTATAAGGTCTTAGTACCTATCCCAATTCGCCCGTGAAATATTGACGGGCCGAATCTTTTAGGGGGTATGGGCTTTATATATAAAGATACCTACCATTTTACAATATCATATGTAGCAACACTGTAAGTATGCCTTATTACGGCTTTTACAAGATTGGAACAAAACAGTTATAAACTTATTAACAAAAAATGAAAGAAATAAAAAACATTATTCATTTTTCACGGCTTTTATACTACCTAGGTGGCAACACTCGTTCGCGTGTTGCCAACCTTTGCGTTATGGGTAATCTCATAATAGGGAAACGTTGCTTTAAAAAAATGCATCCCTAAGGAACACAACTAGGTACCTACCTACATCACTGCTGCACTATCTAGCTGTGATATTCTGTAAAGCGGACATCCTTCCCTAGTTGGGCTTGCACGCTTGTAAGGTGCCCTACATCTCATTTATGGATAATCGGCTGTTTCTAATTAAGATCTTTACTTTAACTGCTCTGAGTAACGCAAATTACGATCGCCCTGAAGGCGTTAGCGTTATCGTGAGAACATAAATTTACCAACTAGTACTAAACCACTAACCTAGAATATAATTAATATACAATAATATACATATCTACTAAAGTTCAATGACACTATCTACTGACGTTTACTCGCAAACTCGTGTAATATTCGCAATGATTAATTTACACACGGTTGTAAACGCCAAGCCTGCATTACAACTTTTCATTAACACAGTAATAAACCTGTTGTGACACCACTAATCCAAAATGGAGTGAGATACAACGACACTCCATTTTGTTACACCATAAATTATACATAATTATTGCTTACTGCAAAATCTTTAACACTTCTCAATTACTGAAAATATGAACGAATAATATCGTTCCTTGGTATCTTTTTATGTTTTCTGATAAATTTCTTAAGCTCTTTAACCATTTTGAAGCCATTTTAAAAATGATCCCTACTTAAGTAGTTATTGAGTTTCCAATTAACAATATTGGTTTCGTTATTCCTGAACGCTACGGACTGGTTGAGTTTCACGTCCGTGTATAAACAAACGCCGCGCCGTTCTCTACAAACAAGCACATTTTCAGAGCAACTCTCAAATCAATCATGTTAACCTTATCGACACGGTTCCGTTGCAAGCTCATTAGTGATGCCGCTGTGTCCGCACATCACGTACCACATACTGGAGGCTACAAGTTTAACGCATAAGGGCAAAACAAGCCTACTCTCATCCATATTGCAGGCTCTCGTTCGATCAGTTCATTTATATTGCAAGCGGATGTTCTTTCCAACTTTCGTGAATTGCATCGTTAGCACAGCCAGATTTTAAATTCTTCTTTATGATACAAGAAATACACGTACTTTTATTACATTATAGATGCTTTTAAAGATACGATCTACACGACTCTAAATAACTAAAGTACGTTGAACAAATTGAATCGATTTCAAATGGTCCATTCGAGTGGTGCCTTTATTATACGGCATGACTTGACTGTTCATTGGATAACCTCGACTATGTCATGTTTCATCTTATGTTACATGGTTTTCGAGGCCCATAGAGCGCTATTGAATTTGATAAAAATAATTGACAACCAAAGTCATCGTGTTCTTTCAACTATTAAAAAACAGAACATATATTTTTAAGAGGGAGGTTAAAGAATCGTCGTTTTAGAATTGAAACCCTTATAAAATCAATAAAACCTATTATGACACGCAACGACTTCAGTGCATGATATAAATCCATTTGAAATTCAAATAATCGCGGTGCTAATTACTCGGTCTACTGCACATTTGGTCGACGTGAATCAGACAGATAAAAGCAGTGTTTTAGTCAAGTGACAGCATAAAGTAATGGTGAAAATTACTGATTGCCAGCGTATTATTTAGATAAGGGACGCACGAAGCCGCTTCGTAAAGGTTCGCCGAGCGATGCACTGACATAGAGGCCATTTACATTATGATGAAAAATGTTTCTCTTTTAGCACAATCATTTTTCAAACACTTTGTCCGGTTCGACCGTTTTATGCTGTTATAAAATGCCCATTTATTCCAATAAAAGCGTGGCTATTCGGAATGTTGGAATGCGTAATCATTAACAACAAAATAGCGTGATAGCGAGAAAATGTAAAGTTATCGGCTGCACTGTTACCGCATACACTTAATAACTCAAGAAAGTGATTACTGCCAACATAAGCATCCGCATAATTGCATCTAGTGTAGTAATTACAGTACCGCTCGCAAGCAATCAAGTGTTTATTATATGTTTTCATGATGCATGAAAGTTGTGACAGATTTGTGATATTTGCCCTAGGTGTCGTTCATTAGCTACGTCAGTCGGGGATCATGTAGCAGATGATTTATTTCGCAGCGGGCAGTGGAAGCTAGTTTGGTTGCGGTGAACGAACCCTGTCACTGCGCAACGCCGCATTACAGGTTTCGGCACTTCGGCAGACGATTTTGTGCCCGACGTGCATATTGACCGTTTATGGACATGAAACTCCATACCGCGTTCATTCATTATAAACCGGCTGAGATAAAATGACTAGATAATACCCATAAAGGTTTTGAATGGGATTCGAACGTGGGTATGGATTGCGTAAGCTGAGATATATTAAACCACAAGCCGAGGTATCAAAATTTACACCTTGAATTCGATGACTGTTGCTAATGATGGTTTAACTGTTATTTAGAGATTTAAGATTCATTTGTAATGGTTTCTTTCGGACTAGACAGCTCTTTGTTGTGATGTGGCAATTAATGTTTGGAGCACATTTTTTGTAAGTAGTTGGATACAGCCACCGATAGTTCGGTGTATCTGCAGCACCGCCAGCACCACTCGGATTATCGCTGTATGATGATCAACAGGAATTGTAGTTCTCTGTACCGTAGGTAAACATTCGTCATGTGTACGAGTGTAATCTCCACTAACTAATCGCTCACAAATTAACCTTGTAGCGAGTAAATTTAATAAAATATTAGGCGTGTGTGTCCAAGTTAATCTTATCGTTTCCACACTTACCTTAGTAACTCAAAAAAACGTTATTTATTCCGTTAATCCCTTTAACAGCGAGCAGCTGCTTGCTTGACAATCAGTGCTAGCTTACCCACCAAATTATTAAAAGCCATAAAACGAGTCTTATAGAAGGGTGAGCCACCCCATTGTCGATTTTTGTGTTTGAAACTTGCATGAGCGTTTTATTATTGTAGACAGGCGAGGTATCCCTATCGATTTTTTACACATCATGTGCATTAACAATACCTTTATAAAATATATTTTTTTAAAGATAAGTACGGCAATAATTTATGTAAATAAACTTAAGACGGATGCACTGCTTATAAATATAGCCAACTATATTCCAAATATACAAATTGGAATATAGTTTGCTATATTCAATGGTTTGGATATCTGAACCTTCATAATCTGGTGATTATGAAGGTTCAGATATCCAAACCATCTGAAAGAAGAAGCTGGTGCTTCTAGCAGTTAAATTCAAGTAGCAATATTAACGAGGCAATTTACGTAGGAATAGAAGGAAATATACGTGCATAAATGCATAACATCGATGCAATCCAAATATTCCATGAATATTAATGTTAACAGAACTCCTTTGAAATTAGATATACAACCACCCTTTGCAAATGACATTACTAACCGTTAAAGTCAGGTTGGTAGTTGGTGCGCAAGTCCATGCTTGGTGAGACCTTAGCGTGTAGTTTGTCGCTTGTTCTTGCAACCGGTTGCATTGTGTAGCGACCGTTAGTCGCCCACCTGCGGGAACGTGTTGCCCACTGAACCGAGAGCGACACACGTCGTATGTCCAGACACGTGGTGAAGTTCTCCTGCACACGTTTGCATAATAACTAGTTATTTCGGGAAATTACTATTGCCAGTATTCCCCATCCCACCAATGATACGCTCCAAGATGAATGTTACATGCGTCTCCGGTTTAACGTTGTTGTTAACATCATAATGATGCCAATCCATCATTTTACAACAACAGATGTTTACATTATTTGCGTAATTATAAACCGTTTTACTCTCAATTAGCAGATGCTTTTATAAGTCAAATATTTGTTGTGTTTTCGTAAAGATTATGTAATCAAATATTTATAGAACGCGCTATTGCATCGCGATGCATCCGTTATTTATCGTAAGTCAAACAGCATGTGAGATAAGCGATATCGATTCGTGACCGATCGCATTACGACACAGTCACTCGATACTTTGACACCTAGCCACCGGCTGCGTCTGTTTGTTTAACGATTATCTTTAATGCTCTGTCTTGGTTTGACCCAGTTCTTAGTACTATACTTATAGATATTTTAATAGTTATAAAGAAATAACATTCGATAATATTAAATGTATCCTGCTGTGATTCAGCGAAAACATCTTATGTTTTTGTATAATATAAAACCATTTTCGTTAAATTGAAAATAAATTGCCTTACCACTTAGAAATGACAGAAAATTCTGGTAAACATGAGTAATGGGACTTGAGATTTTCGCTATCGCTCGCCATTTGCACTGAAGACACCACAAAATGTTTCGAATTTTGGTGTCATGGCCCGATAATATGCATACATTATGTTGTTATATACCTACGTGTTTCATTTTCGGGTAAATTTGAAGCAGTCAATTTTAAAATTACTGTAAAATGTTAAAGCAATTTTGAGCCCGTTGTTAAGTGGATAAATTGGGGTAAACAGGTAAAATGTTACGAGCTATTTATTATCCCCTTTCAGACTTTTAGTTTATTTGAGGAGGATAATATTAACAAAATTAGGTGTCGTCAAAACCTTTTTGGATCAGGTGGGTTCTAAAGCTCAATGTCCTTGTTGACTAAAGGATTTCTGTCTAAAAGTCATGGCAGCAAAACGTGCTCAATTTAAAAGCATTAATCCAATTACCATACAGTTTATAAACGTTGCTAATGTTTAGAGATTTAGATTGTCATCGTTGATTGGTTAGACCGCTTGACATTATTATACACGTATTCTATAGACCCAATATTGATTAGATTATAAAACATAACATGAATAATATTTTGCATAATATTTGCCTCAAGTATGGCGTCCACCAAGACAAGATAAAGACAACTTAAACTTTACTTAAAGTCACATATAAACCGTCTCATCGCATAATGCTATGGTACTTACATAAATATAACTTAGACAGGTGCTAGCTGTTTGAATGGCCTTACATTCTTTCAGTTTACCTTCTAGAGTCTTAAAGCAAACTAAGTTAGGTACATTATACCACAACAAAAGTAGCATCACGCCTGTTTTCCCGAAGGGGTAGGCTATAAAGTATGATACCCACGAGTTAATTTTCTCACAGAAAAGTCTCAACAATACTTCAACTGACAGGGAAATCAAACCCAGGATTCCATCACGATCGGCCGCAAATACGCGCAATGTTATGCCGCGAGACCACACTTTGTTTTATTAGTCATGTTGGTTATCGCTGTAAAAAGTAGCCTATGTGTTATTCCAGACCGTAATCTATCTCTGTGCCAAATTTCATCCAGATCCGTTCAGTAGTTTTTACGTGAAAGAGTAACAAACATCCATCCATACTTACAAACTATCGCGTTTATAATATTAGTAGGATGACCAAAAATATATTATCATCGATGTAAGCTTCGCTACACTAACTAAGCTGTTGGTGGTCGATGGTTGGTGATAATGATAACCCGCCTGACTCTCGAAACTTAATTACCTACTTGACCACCAACTGCCGCCAGCAATATTATTTTTTGCTCGTAAAATTCATCTATAAGAAGTATGCTATAAATCTCTTGTACCCAGTTCTTATTTCCCGAAACATTATATTAATGTTTTCCTTTTGCAACCTACGCCCCTTATCTTGTTTTCTAAATGCGAATAGCAAATATTTTTGGGGAGTTTACGAATATTTCTAACGTAAACCAAGGGGGAACAATGACCCGGAATCACGGTATTAAGCTAGATTATTAGATAACAAAAACAATAATAAAAAAACAATTAATTTATACTTATAAGATTTTTCATTGAACAAACAACTGGTCAACCGATAACTTAACCGGTATTAATACATAAAGCTGAAAAATTCGTTTCTTTGTTTGTTTCTACGTCCTAATCTCAGGATCTACCGATCTGTCCTATTTGGAAAAACACTTTTCTTTTTTTTTTGTCCTTATTTTCTTTACCGGCCAATCACCTGTTCTCTCTTTTTCTCTTTGTTTATAAAATATGTTTCTATAATAATATGAAGTTGTCTTGAAATCAAAATTATTATTATAAACCAATTAATGAAAAAGGTTTATAGGCTATAAAAATCACGCAATGACGTAAGAAGAGCATGGCAGTAACAATGAACGTCACATGGCACGAAATCCAAATTTACCGCGGGTGGAACCGATGAGAAACATTAGTATTCAATTTAATAATGCTTTGGATATGTAATCATAAGCGGTATAACATACTTTTTATTGGAATGGCATGTCTCAATTTATATTAACTAAGAAACACCGGTCATACAAATTGCACGAACACATTGCAAGAACAAACAATCGTCTGACGAATCAAATTTCGGTTTATAAGATTGTTTTATTACAACACTCATATTTTTTGCTTTGTATTTCGTAATGTATTTACCTACCGCAGACGAATTACGAATATTATGATTGTTATGTTATCGGTGACAGACAAATTATTATCTTGAGGTTTTTGGATTAATTTTCCTGTTCATAAAACTGTTGATGCCCTGGGAAAATAAACATTTTTTGAAAAAACAACGCATCTCTAAATGAGCACTTGCGACTCTTGCACTCTACCATCTCTCGCACGAGAACACTGACGTCACTCTGTGTCGTCATTTGTCTGTGGCTTTTTGTAAGACCCCATCTTTCCTTTTTCAGTCTGACTTGTTAGCTTATATAGTGTGCGCTACTAGTCTTAAACAGGTAGGGAATGGATGCACAATACAAGCAATTAAAAGTATTTATCAATGGATAAGGTCAGCTCAGCAGCAGCAGTGGACTTCTTTTGGCTGAGATGATGTTGATGATGATTTATCAAATTTTATATGCAACGTGATAACGTGACCCAGGTT
Organism: Trisateles emortualis; assembly: GCA_947095525.1. Lineage (NCBI taxonomy): Eukaryota > Metazoa > Arthropoda > Insecta > Lepidoptera > Erebidae > Trisateles > Trisateles emortualis. The sequence continues at coordinate 14,485,687 of OX352735.1, read as the reverse complement.
TCGTTTATCTTACAAAAATTGCACATAGCTAGTTCCTTATACTCTGTATTTTAAGTTTTTATAAATCTAATGTACCAGAATAATATAGAAGTATAAATATAGCTCAAATGCATTATTTTCAAAAGACTCTTACTGAAACTACAATTCAATATTCAAACACTGAAGCGATTTATCTAAAGATGACACTGCGTTAAGCCAAAGCCGGCTTATTGTGATGTAAATAAGTTTTCTCTTACAATAGGACGTGGGAGTGAGGGTGTGGGCTTGTGGGCTGCACGGGCCCTTAGCACAAACATAAACAGAACATAACACCCTGTATTGGTCTACCGCTGTTCACGCTTCGCTTGCACAAATTCCGTTGTAATTTACATATCAATATTTTTGTAACAGACGAACTTCGTCTTCCTTTCCACTCTTTTTTTTATTTATTTTCCGTATGGCCTGTTGCTCTCAGCATATTTGGAGGATAATAACCTCCTTTATAGATTTGCTACGAATTATGACAAAGACGAATGGCTTAAGTCCTAGTTAAGGGTCGGATGTGACTCCTTATTGCAGATTTCGTGTTGCTTATTTGTTTTTGGCTGAAAAGACAACACTTTGCTCGACTGTAAAAGTAAACACAGAATCTCTATCTATCGACAGGCATACTTAATCTAACAAACAAATAAAAATGTCATAACTGGCACGGTATTTCTTTATTTAACGTTGTTGAGTATGTTAATCCATATTGTAGTTATCTTGTATGAACTCGTTTCTTGCTGAGGTGGTCCGTGTAATGTTACGAACATGAACTGCCAGTGAAAGCAAACATTCAGTCAGCGTTCCACATAATGCATCTGTAGGGAGCGACACATGACACCTTGGCCTTCATCGCAGAACTTGACTCATTCATCGTACTGTCCAACAAAAATGAAAAATAATTACGATATTAATTTTATAAACAGCCAAGATATTCTGTTTCTCTTTAGACACTTAGGTATGCAAGAACATCATAATTTTTCGATTTATATAAATGAAACCTTAAACTTATTTATGTTATACAAGACTAGCTTGTTCGGCGACTTCGTCCGCGCCAAATTTGTTTCACGATTTTAGCAACAGCGTTCGAGTGATGCCTCTGAAATTTTAATTGCCGTAAATAATAATAATCATCTTTATTGTTTAGAAAAAAATACATAGTTACGATTAGATAAATCACTTATCTTCACAATTGATTTTTTCTTTCTCACTTTCGTGGTGTATTTTTTATTTTTATTGAGTACATACATATTCTTATTAGAAAGGATGAAATTAATATAAACACCTCTTGTTGAAAAAAAAAGTAACATCAATTTAACACTAATGTAAGATACGTCATAGTTCGGCCACAGTTGTGAGTCTATGTATCTATTGAGATGTTTTATGACATTGTATCCAATCTGATGTTATCAGCACTACTACCAGTTCTGGTTTTCCGCAGCGTTAAATATACCTTTTATTCAATGTTTATAAGGTTTCTGTACTTGTATCAGTATTATTCATGCGTAAGTTTTCAATTTATATTCGTCTTACAAAGTGTTATCACAAATCTCATCGTCGAACGCAATTCGTGAATAATAAATCAATGGAAATTGAGTCAGTGCTTCCATCACGGTCAAGTTCATTGACCTTTACTGAACGTCAAGATGCAATGAACAAATTGATCGTAAACGAATCATTTATTACTCAATGAAAATTCATATTTCTATTAAGGAGGCTAATAAATGGGATAATTCTAATCAAGTTCGTATTTTTTTTTATGTTATACTTTTATCTACAAATAAATGTAGGTATTATTTGTACTGATTGGTAATAGTGCCAATACTCATTATTTTGGACACTATAAAAAGCCCCGCTTGGCATTTTTAGAGGCTTGTCCAACTTGGAGCTCCGCGTAGAAAGGTTGAAAAAGTGCATAATTGTTTTATCGATTTAGTTGTAATCGAGTTTGTTCTATATTCTAGCGAGTTTTTATTTATGGAATACTTTGGGTACCATCATGTTTTGTTTACCTTTAAAGCAATGTAAAGTTAAATAAAGCATAATCATGTTGATACCCGAAGTAAATAATATCGTACCCCATACTATTAGTCTCTCGGGAAAGAAAAACGTAAAATGAAAATTAATTCATGATGGTATTTTGTACAACCAACGAAAATGTAGGTGAAAGATTATACTGATATCTTATCACGATAATGCGTTTACTTCAAGTGTGTTACACGATTAGATAAAAACCTTATAAAGAAGTATTTATCATTTTTAATGTGTTTATTTTTTTTTTCAAAGGAAAACGTTCGCTTTCGTTAAATATCTATATGAGCTGACGCATTTAACAAGTCAGAGAATTGGACTCACGAAATGATGTAAGAGTTAAGTGGGTACGAGTTATACCGTTATTTTTACGTTCAGTCTGGCCTAAAATATTCAAACCTCATTACACAATATTGCAGTCTCGTACGAAAGAAGTCCCACGGCATAATAAGACATACTTATCACTGTTTTATAATAACTTATTGCAGCTGCAAATAAAGAAAGAAAACAATATTTATTCCTAACAAATTTGCGCTGGGAATACACAATACAGATATCCTTGTAATTAAACTTATAACTTTGCTCCGGTAAGGAGCTCAAGATTGGCCATTGTGGGTGGTTGAATAGAATAGAATAGAAAACTTTTTATTGTACACAATTTCATTTTGACAAAAAATATTATTTATATTCAGTTTTCATCACTTCAGTGGACTTCATCACACTGAGGTGATGATGATCATTACTTTTTGTGACAAAACTTAACATACCCAGAGACACTGCACTGCGCATTCCGACACTAGCTAAACGACGGGTTTCATTTATGGTAGGTACTCTTTAAATCATCGCATTATTTTAAGATCTTGTAAAACAAGTTTTCGTTCTTCATAATTCTTTTATATACGATCTTTAGGATAGCTTAAGTACTCATACTCATGGTAACCATTTTTAATCACATCTGAATAACACCGATCATTACAATATCCTTTGTAAAAGCCATAAAACCGATCTTATGAATAATTTAAGCTGGTGAAATGACTTTATGATTACAAATTGATATACGGTGGCTTACGGAGACTGTATAAATAAATTCTTGAGCCTACTAATACACTCACAAGATATGTGAATATAGAATCACATGGGTATTTTTAGTGTATGTGTGTGTAGTCCGTACAGTTATGTGCGTGGGCTCTCTGTGAGGTCAGACGCATAGGATTGACGACAGCCCTCTTCCGACACTCCTACACATTCTGTATTATAGCCTCTTATTATTCCATCCCGAGATTACATAACACAAGGTTGATAGAACACCAAACTTTCCAACTAAACTTTGATATCTGACAGTGAAACAATGTCAAATTAACTCTAGAGTGTATTAACGTCTCAAAATCCAATTTATCAAAACGACAACGAAACAGATTGTTACTGAAACTAATTTCCAATGTTTATTTATATCTTGTCAATATAGAGAGTGTAATTTCTTTGAAAAAGAACAAATTTCTTTAAGCAATATGTGTGGCACCCTAAATTTGAACAAAAATAGAGTGTTACATGCGTTACTTACGGTAATCAAACCTCAGGACATTGCAACCTCACACGTGTAAGGTGTGAACCGATGTAAAGCACGCTTTCACGCCCTTCATTAAGAGCATTTATATTTTTAGCCGAACAACTATAAACAACAATAAATACGTCTATACTTTCTAATGAGAACATTACAAACAAATACTGGTAGCTCTCTGTTAAAATATTATCTTACTGAGGCACTTGGACGCTGTTATTACAACTGAATGAGCTACTGAGATTACGCGTCTTTCAATTTAGTAGTGCCTCTTAACTTTTATTTTCCTTTATATTTATTAAATGTATTTGGAAACTAGAAGTCGTTTCAAAACTTTATGAAGTAGATAATAACAAATTGTTAAGAAACTTTATCAAGTATCTATTTCTTGACATTATGCTTTAAGTCAATTCTGTTGTGAATCACAATTCATATTATTAGTTATAATTAGTACCTATTTTTATCAGTGATCTTTTGTCATATTTTTGACGATCTGTCACGTAAAATACTATTATACTGATAGCACTTACAATAAGTAAGTCTCCCTATCTACAGATAAAATATTATCAGTGCAAGACAAGAAAATGTACAAATGTGTAATTTTTTTAGGTATTTTCCTATATTTTGCTTACGTCAAGGGGTGAAACAACTTGCCTGAGTCTATGTTTACTACTAGAACATAATAGGTATCTTCAAGTCATTACTAAATATGGAACTCCTAGCCACCACCAGCGACTACACTACGGTTTGTATGATATTTAAAGAGAACGTTGTTAAATAGAAACCCAATAAAAATCATAATATTTTCCATATAAGTCTGTATAAAACATTACTATTTGTATCAAGATAATCGGTATTGAATTCAATGTAAGCATATTTATTAACCAACATGAAATGATGATAACATTTACAATAAGAACTCCAGATAAGCATTTTTCATCCCTGTCGTAAGACACTCGGATGAACGATTCATAAATCAACTTCGATAAGACAACAATATTTTTGGGCGATTCACTTCGAAGCTAAACAAGTTACTCGAAATAATCTAGAGTACACACGCCTACTCAATTCAAACCGGTATGGTATTACTTCGACTTTCTGTCGAATTTTTGTACCGCCTCTTGAGTGTTCGGATATAGAAACCAGATACAGCGATTCTATAGAGGACTTCTTACTATTAAATAGAACATCTGGAAGGGCCCCAATTTGAATACGATTATTTATGCGATACGATATCGTTTTAGTGACCTTAATTGTAGTGGCCTGCTATTAATTAAAGGAAGTTATATGGTGGCCTCCATGGATTCTTATAAGGTCCCCTACTAACATCGACTGACATTTATTGACGATTTTACATTTGAATAGACGAATTGTAATGCTTCAATGATTAACGGTACCATAAATCGATTGGTTTCGCTTTGTTGTGTAACATACTAATTGATCACCCCTTCGTTTGAGTACTCCAAGGCCCAAGCGCCTTGAGTGGTACCGTAGGAACTATTTAAAGAACATACAAAGACAATTATGATAATTTACAACGTACAGTCTTTAAAGATGGTAAATCCTGTCTTACCATGTTATTGTTATAGGTTCGCATTATCGTTTTCAGTGGATCTATTTCAACGTGTATAATGGTGGCTGTAGAGCTGTGCACAGACGCTGCCGGCGCCCGAGGCTCTCACGTCACAACAAAACAAACACCCACCGAGATTCTATCGTTCAAACGAACTTGAACCCAATGGTTCACTTAACCATTTAAGGCTAGACGCCGGTATACACATTACACATTGCAACGTATTATCCTGTCACGTACTATCTAACAGCATATAAAACTTTTGTTTTCACGCACACTTTCACTTTCTATTTTTAGATAGGATTGTCTCCGAATTTCTGGGAGGCCCTGTTACGTGATACACCTTCAAACACTGGCAGTTCATTCGAATGCGTATGTTTTGCTACTGAAAAGGTGGGTCGTTATTCCTTTACGACGCGGCGACGTTGTCAGTCTGAAAACATCCGACTAATATACATACATTCGGATTAGTTTTAAATGTGAAAATTTAAACAACACTTTCTGAGACAGGAACAGGCGCATTTGTATTGCTGTTGCAGTTGGATTAACTCATTACCATATTGCTACCGGTACTTGAAATAATGACCGTTGTAAGCGCTACAACAATAGCGAATAGATTTACGCTTCGTGTTTTAATATAAACCCTTAGGCATTTATTCTATAAAATGGCACTGAATGTTTATCTTCCGTCAAATATAATCCAACCGCGTACAAGTTACCTACTGTGGGGGACATTAGTCTGGGTTACTTGAACACCAAGACAAAGTGTTGGTTAACTCCCGTTCCGTGCTTTGAGTGAACAACGCGAAGTTAAATTTTCTGCCCGTTCTTACACCCTGCGCTACAAAGAACTTTAGACAAACTTTACAACTCTTCCGCATTTACTTTTGTTTACTAACACAGCCATAACAAAGAATTATTAGAGAAGAGAACTTGAGATAAATTGTTCTTCAAGTGGCTATTTAAGTTAATTTATTTGTTTTTCCCTTGCAAAGAGATGCGTTTTATGCGCTGTTCGCTAGTTAATGGCCCAGTAAAACTCAATCGACGGAACGCAAAACAAACGTATTGATACCTTAATTAAATTTCTAAAGTTTTCTACCAATACATAAGAAATTAGTCAAAAATACCTAAGAAAATATCCTCTTGATACTTTAATTATTTCCAAGATACTATTTTAATATCCGAGCAACACTTATTACAGAATTCACATTTAGTTGGCTTGTTGCCTCATTTTATAGTTCTTCTTTTAAGTAGTTTGTAATAAATATCTGTGTATTACTCATAACCTCTTCAAAAGTTGTGTATCCTAATAAAACTAGCTGTAGTAACCACCCGGAAAATAAACACGCTCCTTTTTAAATTCGAGCGACGAACCGCAATTCGGTCGAGAGATTCGGAGCCAGAGGCACCGAGATGTCCCGAGATCTGCTATATTGAATTCAACTTATGATTAGGAAAGTTTCTGCCCCGTTTCTTTGCTAAATAAATAAGACTTTTCGCTTAACAGTGCCATATCTACGTGACGTCATTTGCCATTATTTGGAAACTTTACCGTGGTAGTTGTTTACGTTGAAGTACTATTCATGAACTCTTAATATTTACTTTGAGAAGAGTTCTGGCTTAAGAATTTCAGCGGTAATTTAATTTGTATACTATTTAAATCTCGCTTCTAATACTCCTTCCCAATAATGTAAATTATTTTTATCGCAATAGCGCGATTAAGAGAAATTGACTATTGAAATGTATTGACGCTTATGATGCTGGATTAAGTACGTACTTGTGATATAAAACGTGGCAGATGTATAATCGAATTGGGGAAAAACGTAACGCTTTATACTGTATAAAAAGATCACTCAAACACATGCTTGTTACATTTATAAAATGCAATATGTCTGTATTTAATTTATAGATATTGTTGTGTACCCTCATAAATAGCCGGGAGATAATGAGATATCTCATTGCGATAAAACTGTATTGTTTGGCAGATGCAATAAAATGCAGAACATTTCACTTAGCAGTAAGTATTCATTCAGTAACATTTAATACCAACGTAAAGCTAATCGATTTCGGTACCGTTATATTGCAATTAATGTTCATACTTACCTAATAAATATTTCCCATAAGTAAGTTGCCAAGTTTAACTCGATTTTACCTTCATCAATTTCCTCAATTCCGCCAATCTTGCAGTAATTTAATCAATATCATCGATATTCGTTTCCACGGTTCATTTAATAATTTTCTTGTCTTGCCATATGACTTCACCCACAGGGGTTCAATCCAACAGAACGGGTTTCGGAAATATTTCTGCATTTATTATATAAACATAATAAATTATATGAAATTATTATTTTGGGGTACTTTTTTGAATACAATTAAGGTCACACAATAGATGACCATGCGTCTACATGAAATACGAGAGTAATACATTGTTCAAACTTTGTTATAACGACAGATTATAGGTGTATTGTATGGCGAAAAATGTCAGCCACAATGCCGCTCATACGTTGTCGCTTTTTATTACAACACCCAACAGCTGTCCCAAACACGCGCTATAATACGAATATGCTAACATAAAACAGGAACAGAAAGTGATTAATACGTGCAGTGCTTAATAAAATTAATTACAAAAACATTTAAAATGTTTTGATTACGTTAATCAGCTCGTTCCAAACATTAGAAGTTAATTACAAAAACACTCAATATCCGACTGGGACATCACTAAGGCTATTAGTGTTGTTTAAATGGGAATTAATGGGTAGTTTTTGAATTAAATTTAAATTATTCTTGATGTGCGGGCTCATCGTTATTCACTTTTCAGTCTCGGTCAGTTGGACACGGTTAAAATTTGAAAATTACTGGAGCATTTAACGTCAACGTTTACTTCAGTATTCTGTCCTGGCTTGTTTTCGTAAGGAGATTGTATCACATGAATTACTACTTTTTTCTTGCTCACCACCATAAAAGTCTCTCTTTTGAAAGTTATCACAGCAATTTCACTCAACCAAAAGTAAAACACACATGTGGTTGTAATTAAAATCCTTTTATTTCGGCGACAATTTGCATTACACTCACGCCGTTGGAAATCATTTAGGATGACAATAATGGTCGTTACATACGATAACCCTCCTCGGGATCGTATACCATAATCTGTGCATAATGTAATTGTAATTTAACGCACGGGGCGGTGCATTAGTGGCGAATGGATGTTATCATGCTTATCATTTTAAAATAGCTTTTTGATATACGCCAGATGTCGTTTCACCTCCCCCATGCAACACGTCATCCTATATTGTACCAGGTACACCTAAAATAACTTTTATTATACATTATTTTATTTTTCGGAGTATGGTCATGGGCACGGCTAAGAATAACTACTACTATCTGTAGGTATTTTAAAAGGGAGTAAGGGTGTTCTTAGGTAACAGCCTGCCTCATAATAACACTTTTTAATAACTTATCCACTAATTAGCTAGCCATTTACGTAACATAAAATTTTACATATTTTTCATCGCTCTGTCTTTTTATTACTCAGCTTTTAAAGCGTTTAATATTAAACAAACAGGTGAAGAATACAAAGGCAAATCAGTATCAATGTTCAAATCTGTCACAGTTCGCGAACATCTGCATCCAATGTGTGAGCGAACATCTGTTGGACAAAAGCGCGATGGCATCACGGACCCTTAGCTTCGTGACCTACAGTGTAGCACCCATTATTATCTATCAACGGCCCTCGTAGTTTAATTAGACCCTATTCACTTATCGGTGCATTCTTACTCTGATCGGTTTACATTTTAACGCTTGAATGCGCGGGCGCCGACACAACCACAATGCTCCATTGATAGATGATTAGAATTTAATTTAATTGCATTCTACACTTATGCTTTTATTGGATTGCTGTCTGTAAAATAAATAAAGCTTTATTAATCTTATCTGCATAAAAAACGCACGTCTCTTCTAATTTGTTTTATTTTGTTTATTAAAGGTTCACCAACAATTGTTTACATTAATACTTAAACTAATACATGACTTAAAACTAATAACAATGTAACAATCACTTATAGGTAAACACCGCTTGTAAAAATAATTAATTTGTAGCTGTATATTGTTAAATGGGGAACGTCTATCGAGTCTCCTTGTGCTTTATTAATATGAGTAAATTCGTGACCACTGTTATTTTTGCGATGTTGTTCATAGTATGATACTATACATATGAACAATTTCACAGGTCAATATTATTTTTAGTAAATAAATAATTATTTCATGATGAAAAAATATTTATATTTTATTAAAAGGGTTATTCAAATAACTTTATGCCATATACTTATGATCCTTAGCCTTATGCTTTTATGTGTTATGTTCGGTATATGTAACTAAAGCTATATTTGAATTGAATTACACACACACATGAATGAGGAAATATTGAGTGTACGAAAGAATTATATTTACTTTATGTTGCGAACGTGCATTTCACATGGTTTACTTTAACAAAAAGAGAGCGCAATAATTTACTCCCAATATAAGAATAACATACCGCGGTATTTTAACCCCACCCAGTCGTAAATCATGAGAAATATTCTCGCATGGCTTCACAATCGAATTTGTAAGCGTTTTTCAATTATCCGTTATTGACCACAATGGTCGATCTTATTGGCCTTTTCGTTGTCGTAAACAATTTGTTCAGGGATCTAATGTATAATTTGTCAAGCGAAATTATACTCAATGTCAACGGAATAAGTTGCATGTAGTTAATTTGGGCGTATTGTTGAAACCAATCCTGCAGCCCTTTTTATTTGTGCTGAGGTTGAACTACTTGAACATTTCGATTGTTGCCGCCTGCATACTGTAACACTTTGTGCAACCGCTAAAACAATAAAAATTCCTTTTAAAACTTTTTTTCTACCTTGTTGTTATTGCCTTTTTCATCTTTTTTTGTAACTGAAGTTGCTAACATTTATTTTTTCTTTTTCAGGTAAGTACATTTCCTGCCATTTTACCAACACAGCTGTACGTGTATATGGGTATGGTTAATACTAAAAATGTTTTCCTGTATGACAATACCACGTTCGTAGATCTTCATCGTACGCCTCGACCTTTTTCTTAAAAGTATTGTTTCCTTTCTGTACATCCACTCATTCATCATGCGACTCTCATAAATGCTTCCATCTATCCTCATAATTTATTCAAACGAAGCAAGTCTTTCGTGCATCCCAGCAGTACTTGCCGGTGTGACTTCATGAAGTTTGCCTACTAGAAGTTGGATAAACTAACAAGAAATAAACCAAGTTTCTCGCTTTTTTACTGCGTTATACGGCTCTTGGAAGAAGTTTGTGATATTCTCTTGATAGAAACGAGCTGACAGGATTACGAATTTGTTGAGTTTAATTAAGGTCTGGCCGTCTACTGACCTTTCATTTGTGCAGATGGGACAAGACGACTTTATTGCGCAACAAATTGCTCTCTGCCGGTCCTTGTTGGCTGCTTAGTGCTTACTGGAAGTGTTTTTCCCCAAGATTATTTATCCTTCCAAACGGTATTACGGTACTAGTAAGTTAATTTGGTCTTACGAAGTTTAGGCAGAGGATAATGAGCTACAAAATTATTTTCAAATGTTTTGCTTAATGCACTTTACAATTACAATAAATAACTAAATTAAAATAATAAAAATAATAACCAAGGTAAATCCAAAACACTAATTAATTCTGGACACAGGAATTCACCTGCATAATGCTTTTACATAACTTTCTGATGAACGTTTTAAAACATAATTGTATCTTACAAGATTTCTACAAGCTCAGCTTTATTCTATTTATCGTATACCGAACAGCCCAAAGAATAAATTCTCTGTGTAAATAATATCGTAGGCTTTTATCTTAAAGCCCCATCAATGTTAGTCACGAATGGCGGCGTGACTGAAAGGGCTTGGTCGAAGCGTCTGTTTATCTGTTACTGGATACCAATACTGTGTAAACAACGTCCTCTATGTACCATTCACATTATAAAATAGTTATTGAAATTGTGACCTTATTAAGAAACATTACGTAACCAGATTACTGTCTCCAGAGAACACAAAAAATTCAAGGAACATTAAATTTTAATTAAAAAACCATTGTTCACTCTGACCTCGGGCTTGTTTTATGAATTCTCTTGTGTGCTGCGCCCCGCGATTATCAAATTTGTCGAGTTTAATTAAGTAAGATCTATGGCATTCACTTTTATGTTGTAGGTAAATACTGTTTGTGCAATAAATATTGAGAGAATTAATGTTTAATTCGGATCTGTTTGCACAATAATTCATTTGTATTTTTCTTTAGGATTACGCTTGAGCGCTCTTATGAACTTTGGTTCGGTGTAACGACTCATCAAAGTTGGATACTGCTTGGTAAACACACTACTAAACCATTTGCCCCTTGCGATCTACCCATATAGAAGATGCGGCACAGCTTTAATTGTACCATATCTTGTGTAGATGACAATTTTAATTAATGAGTCCTATAAATATCTACTTGTGAATGACATAGCTACTTAACCATTTTTGGTTGAAAAATAATATATATAAAAGTTTTATAAAAAGAAGAACAAAAATAATGTTGAATATCGGTTATTTTGGACTCTAAACAAAGCGCCAGCATTAATTTCTCTCGACTCGACCAAGCAAATAAAAAAGCATGTTACAGCAAATTTTTGGGCCTAATTTATTTGAAGGATCATTTGTCAAACTTGGTATGAAATAATAAAACAACGGCACCCAGAATGCCATTCTTTATAACCATAATATTGCTGATACTACTATAATAACAATAAAATTATACTTTTACAAAGTGTATAACGGCCATTTCGCATCGAAACAACTCTTTAATGCAAATGGCGAACATCCAAAATGCCCCTTTCAGTCCAATTATCGTCATTATTCTGTCACTAACTCTGTAATTTCTGCGAACTGACACTACAATGCAAAATTAATTAATGGCTTTATTACGTCGTTCACACTCGTTTGTCCAGTCATCGTTGCCTAATTACGGCTTTTTAATTAAAATCAAGCAACAGGCTGTAGGTACGTAAGTTCACCTAATTTCCCGTTCATTAAACGGAAATTTTGATACCCCTGCAAGGCTTTTAAATATAGCGTAGACTAGCTACATATCACGCTTAATATTGTATTTCAACTAAAGCTTAAAAATTAATATAAAAATAAATAATAAAAATTATCCTATCTTTTATGACATTGGTGTGTCAATACGCAGGTACTACTCTCACTACCTTTTTTCTTAAAATAATGTCCTAGTAGTCAGTTGAATTTATTCCATCAGTAATTTAACATCAATTTGAATTGGGGCCTTTTAAAGGTAAGTAATATTTGGTTTTAATTTGGAAACACAGTCGGTACTCAGTTGTGTAGCACGTCTGTTTAAACCGTACCTAAATAGAATACGTAATTCGATAACCGGGGAACATCGGTGACGTAAGTTAGATTGTCCAAAGTCCTGTGCACTCTTTGTTTTATAGAGCCCCTTCCGGGTCGCAAAGTGCTCTCAGCTCCGGGATGTTGCCGAGCCGGATAAGGCTGAATCACCTTCTACTCATAGCTTCCTGCAGTTGTAAATTTGTACATTTAATGTGGCCTTGCGTGTTTTAACTCCCAATGGATTAAGGACTATTTTAATGTTATTATATATTAGATAAGTACATTGTGGCAAAGATAAATACAATTTGTGAAGAAATGGGGACTTTAAAATCAATAAGTTATAAACCACTGTGTTAATATCACAATCCGGCAGACATTCAATTAAAATAACGTCTTTCTCTTTAACGATGACGGTCCACTCCAAGCTTATATAAAAACTCGAAATGGCCTCATTTTGCTCGCGATTGTCCACGGTCGAGGGTCCAATTATGCACATTAGGCTACAACGGCATTCGTTGAAAAGGATTTTCCAATTAGGGGCTCTCGTTGAATTAATGACCAGCATAACACTGATAGAACATTTTCTTTTTCCGGTATTTGGTCTTTTGAAACAACTAAGCAAACTTTTCGGGGTTTGTTCTATAATGTTTGCGCATATTTATTTCAGCTCGATAATATTCTGCTAAACCGCACCGTTGACAATCTGTCCAAAATGTTATTTATGATCACGTTTAGTTATACACGTAGCGTAGGTGCACAGTCAAGCGAACTTATAAACCAAGAACCCATAAATCACAGCATTGTTTTGGCGTATCTATGTGACAAAGTGTAACGAACAGCGAGGCTTCTCAAACATTTGCAGCATATCGTCAAAATAAATAATGTTTTGTTTTGAAACGATTAGATTTAAATAGAATTAAGCATATTCGCGTAGGAGTTAAGGGTTATTAAACGCAAGTCATTAAGTGTGACAGTAAGTTAGAACGATTCGTTACGAGCGTGCAGAGGAGTTTCAAACAAGATAGACGCCCCGCTAGGACGGCACTCGGCGCGGCATTTAGAACAATAGGCTCATAACTTAGGTAAGTGAAAAGCTAGCGTTGACAAGGGTAACGTCCTGAAGCTATTTGTGTTGCGCCTTTATCTGCAACTACACGAGACAAAAGTAACATGTGTAAACGTTTACGTGACGATGATAGCTCTATGATATGAAAAGTAAATGGAAAAGGCTATTTAATTTCACAAAGCTTTTCACAATGAGTACAAATAGACACGCCTTTATGCTGAACTTATCCTTATTTTTGGTGAATTTTATTTATAGAATACAATTTTTATTTAAAAGCTTTTGCGTAACTTGATCGGGGACTTGACAACATGGATAATGAAATATTTATTTACTGGCCCTTCTAATAATTCTAAAGCATCCTGGCAAATTCCTCAATAGTTGCCTTAGTTACCGGCGCTGTTCCGCTGCCAAGAATTTGTCATCTTATTGAATTGGATTCTTGGTTAAGTTTAAGCGTCCCTACGGATAAAATTATGTTGAAATTTTGTTACGCTAAGAGTAAAAAGCTCACGGAACTCCTCAATAAACATTGTTGTTGGGTAAATGTAGAGACCACAAATCATTACAAACGTGACTTGCGGACGTGAAAGAATTTCGAATGTTTTTGTCCGTCAATTTGATTGAAAAGGTCAAGAACCATTAATCTGATACGTTTTTAGAAATAAGCAATATATTGAATTCTGTTCTGTTGCCAGTTAATAAGCGAGTTAATTTTTCCCGTGTTATCCAAGCACAGAAACGTGCCTAGAAAGTCCACCTGCTGAAATTACAATACAAACATTGTTTGTTTACTAAAACCGGGAGTCACGTTCTCCGCTGTTCTACATACAAACATTGGGGAATGTGTATTTTGGTTTTACAAATAATGCTATATGAAATTCCAAGCATGATTTTTACTTAAGCTGAAACATATAAATTCTAATATAATTTGTCATAATCATAAAAAGGTAGTAATATTTAATATTACTTTGTTTTTATTTTAGAGAGAGCTTTGAAGCGAAATATATTATTATTCTCTTGGGAAAATACTGTGAAAATATATATTATGTTTACGCCTTTCTTAATGGTACAACAAAACAAAGTAAGGCTAGCCATTTCCTAGTGTGTGACGTGATATATGGCGGCTTTGAATTACTGCCTATTCCTGGAAGTATGTAAATCTTAGAATAGTTAGATAGCTGACAGAAGCTAATACACGTTTCGCTATGGTACCATGAGGTAGAACAATTGCATGTATTGCCTGTTGCATAAGATATACGTTTTAAATATTTACTTCATAGACAAACATTATACGTTATCTGTAAGGCAGGTGCGAATATAGCAACATAGTGTGAGTCATGACTTGTTAAGAGTTTGCTTATTTCTAACTGTATTTTTAATATAATTTTAAGTGCCGCTTTTTAAACCTATTTTTTTGTCAAACAAGCTTGCAGCTTATCTATTGATAACGGGTTACTTAGGGATGCTTGCTATACCACCAGAGGAATCGCTGACAGATAAAAAGGAATAAGAATCCTACTATCAGTAAATTATTTTGTTTTATTTCAATTCTTTAACAATTTATTTTGAGGTATATTTTCATAACGTACCCAAATAAAGGTAACCAACCTTTATTTGGTACTTACTGTATTTTACTTAATAATAATCACTTTTAAGCTGCAATTATAAAAAAGGTTTACTGACGTTTCCATAGCAACATTACGGCATCTTTATTACATCCAAACCTTATCTCTATGTTACCTCTTCTAAAACTGTTAAGGAAAATGTGACCCTATTATGCAAATTGTTCTAACTTACAAAAAGTTTTTACTCAGTTATGACGCCAGTTTCCTCTGCCCATTTTATGAGTTAAGAACATTGGTTGGGCAGCACTTGGCGATTTCTAATATTAGACCTGTTACGATGCCGTATTGCTAAGTTTATTACTTCCTTTGCAAGCTACTTCATAATTAATCATCATTCATTGTTTTTTTATTTTTTATATACTTATTAATTTTACAGTCAACGTCTATCCGCGGTGCGTGTATATAATGATTACTTGAGGCAGGTGAATAGCCTGCTTGATGTTGTAGGAAAAAAAAATATTGAAGCTATAGATAATTCCTTAAAGAACATTTAATAAACAATAATGATTCTAGTAATTTTTAAAGTCAAATATTAATAATATCTACCTAAGTTGCCGCGCTCGTTTTGCAAAGGCTTGACCTATACACCTTTCTGGATCTAGACAATTTCAATGTACTTATTCGTTTGTTGAAAAGCTTGTTTAATCTTTGGCATCATCTCTGTTTTACCCGAATAGGAAAATACATTTGTATCGATTCCATGTTTTATCAACTATCTTGGGTTCTATATAGCTTCTGCTTGATATTAAACATTTATTTACTTCTTTACCCAATTTGAGGATCGAGCCCAGGACCTTAGCACGGCAGCAGATTGTACTATCACTGGGTCATGTAATGATGGACCTCTTATTATACTACTTACTGTTGTGAAATCGATGATATTTGAAAATAAATTGCAACCTTAGCAAGTTTTGCGTAATATGCATGGATTCATAAGTAACATAATACGCAGAACCATAAGCAAACAGGTTATGCGAATGCAAATAAATTATAATATGTGATAAAATTGGAGTAGTACAAATAAAACTTATTACGAAGACATTTTTATGATGAAAAGTTTAAAAGTAAAATGACTTTAAGCTTAGCTTCAATTGTAAGTCGACAGATATTTTTAAATGTGAACGAAAAAAATTGTTCTTATGTTTTATAAAATAGCTTGATCATTCTACCAAAACCACCAAAAAAGTGTAAACTGCACCAAAATAACTAGTTAGTCATTTTAACTATTGTCAGTACGACCACTTTTACAACAACATAATTATTATTAAGTCCTTTAAACAACAAGGATAATCTTAATCTTAAAACATTTGAATAACAATGAGGCATTTTGCAAGTAACAAGTTTACTAATCAAAGAATCTGGTACTGATGTCGACCTTGGCATCGCTTCACCAAATGTGGCCCAACATTGGCCGAATGACCTCGCTTAGATCAAACCGCGATGGTTTTTAGTCACGCCACTCGTGACAACACACTAAACAATGTACCCATACCTACTTAAAGACTAAGGAAGTTCGAATTTTGTTTGCTATGCCACTTGCTTAATTATTTAAGTCCGTAGATGTTGCTTTTGTTAAACAATCGAGCCGGCTAGCCGCGTCGACTACTGAAAATTATACACGCTTGTCGTGTGTTTAGAAACCATAATCAACGTAACTGTAGAGTTTCACATACTAAAGATATTATACAATTTTATTTGTAAGATAAAGGCGATTGAACTCAGAAGAGACGAAAAGAAACAAGGTAATATTTCGAGATGTTAAAAAAGTTGTTACACTTCATACATTCATGAATCAAGCTGTAATAAAGTGCATGTCCATGTAATGAAGTCGTTATATACATACATACTATACCCATTTTCAAAGAGGGGAGATCCTGGGAGATGCCAATACCACTTGACCTGGGGATTAAACTCAAGAGGTATGCAGGCATTCATTCAAACTGCCAAAGCGCTACAGGTCACACCGAGTTAAACAATTGTAGAAAAAAATATAGAAGAAAATTCCCTAAACTGCATGCTAACGTATATTTTTCCACATTAATATATGAAGCAAGAAACGCTAAAAAACAAATCATTGCATTATATTTCAGGAATCCTACTAAATTATTAGTTAATTACAAATTGCAAAACAACTCTACAGCAAAAAGAAGACTGAAAGGTCATCGTACACTTAAAAATTCACCATAATATACAACTTTCGATGATGAAATAAAAACGCTTTAAAGCTTTGTATGTTAACTTTCGATAAATGCCCACTATACCCCAAGTTAGTGGCAGACGTGTACGGTATGAAAGTTACCCATTTATGGAATGTTGTTATCACAAAAAATAGTCTGAGGAGAATTTAAATGATCTCGAGTTTGAAGTACCTACCAATTTTGCAGTCCAAATATATAAATAACTTGAGATTTTTATAGGACTTTTTCTTTTGTAGCTAGTGAGCAATATATTTTTAAATTTACTACCTAATTATATTTGATAGTCTGTGTACTGTAGGGCGTATGTACAGTTAAGCTAGGAATAAATAAGAGGACATAGTCTAGGGCCTAAAGCGTGATAGTTGTGGTGATGGTAAGGAGGTTGCGTGTGAAAAAGTCCACATAATATTAAACAGTTAAGTATTTACAATCAGATCACAGTTAATTCCGCCTATCCTCAAATAAAACACACACACCTCCAAAAACTCTAGCCTATTATATACAGGAAAAGGAGGATTTTTACTTGATCTTGACATACCTACTTAATTTCATTCATACTCATAAGTTAAAAATATTTTAGTTTAATGCCAGACGGCTGGCATATATTTGACTCAAAGAATAAGCATTGCCATTCAACGTGGCAATGCTGCCAGTCTTCTGGGCACGTTTCCAGTAGACGTCGCGTCGATGCGGAGAAATTTTATGACGCCTTTTAAAAAGTCCCTCCCTTTATTCGTGTATTTTCGGTGTATATTTTTTTTCCTTTTTTTAATAAGTGTATATTAGGTATATTGTATATATAGATGTATATAAATTAAGTTTAAAGTCATTTTCCTCGCAACAGCAGCTCTTTATCTTTACTGGTATCGATACTTACATTTCCAGTCATACGTAACTTGCTTGTTTGCTAGTAATTCCAAAAAAGCTTTTTATTGAACGCAAATAGATTTGAAAGCATTCGAGAGTAAACCAATGTTCAATTCAGCTTATCTGTAAAGCCGCGCCTGTGGATGAAGTCGTAAACAAAAAAAAATGACAGATAAGCGTAAGCCATGCGATATTGAAATCTCACTTATTTGATTGGTAAATATTTATTTATTTAGATATTTACAAGTTTAATGTATTGATAAATATATTTTCTAACTACTTACATTGACTTAATTTTCCACCTATCTCCCTTCTTTAAAAAAAATTGAAACAAAATCTAGGCTATTCACACTTGTTTTTTTATACATTGTACCATTAGGGAGGGATATAAAATAGATGATTATTATTTATTGGACAAAAAATTACATAAACATAATTTTAGATATTAAAAAAAAATTAAATAAGCTAAGTACTTACTTCTGCCAGGCATGCATACGGCATCGGCATACGGTAAGTTAGTATATAAAAGAGGCGTGTAACGGGTATTATTCGCGCGTGGATTTACAAAACAATGACAAATTACAAAATTAGTGATTTAATTTTCATACTTTTAACATTGGGAAGAAGTTCCACTTTGATAAAATCTTTTATTTTTGGCAAAATTTCTCACATTATTAAAATTACATTTTAGTCGATCTGTTTTTTATAGTACCTATGCTCAGACTAATAGAATAAGATAGACGGAGCGTGTAGAACTCGCGCGTGAAGCCGCCAAAAGTAATACTAAATAGCAATGTCATACGTTTTCGTTTTCACGCGCAGTCGATTTGAGCCGCTCTGAAGTATTTTTACAACGGTTTTACTACACAATACGGCATTATAATAATATTTCGTCAAAATGTGTTTAGACGTGCGTACTCACTAGGGGCTCAAATCGACTGCGCGCGAAAACGAAAACGTATGACATTGCTATTTAGTATGACTTTTGGCGGCTTCACGCGCGAGTTCTACACGCTCCGTCTATCTTATTCTATTAGTCTGAGTACCTATGATATAGTTTTCGTTCTTACACAACTCTAGATGCTATAATTTATTCTAAGCCATATGTTTTGTCTTCGATCTTAATATACACCAGCATAAAATAATATTGAGAGCTCAGGAAGGGGATTAACTACCAATATTTGCATACAGGTGGTAGATTCTACGACGGCGACGTAGTAAGAGGAAACCTTTGAGTATAATACGTGATACAGCAGCTTATTCGTTTTAAAATAGAGCCTCATCTTATGCATTTTATAGTAGTCATGCAGCTATTTTCATTGGAAAGAAAATAGCTGCAACTATTTTCTTTCTTTACTATAGGTAGTCCAACGTACCTTAATATTTTGTAACGTATTTCGGGATAATGCCTAAATATTTCTAATCCATCCTTACTAATATTATAAATGTGAAAGTTAGTGAGAATGGATGGATGTTTGTTACTCTTTCACGTAAAAACTACTGAACGGATTCGGATGAATTTTGCAGCGATAACCGAAATCCACGCGGGCGGAGCCGCGGGCAACAGCTAGTATAACATAAATTCTTTACATATTGTATTAAAAAACTAATAATTTGATTGTTACTATCCACTGCACCAACAACCAATAAATGCAGCCGTTGCGTAAATGACTACAATCTACTATAATTGTTGAAGCAAAAGCTGTATTATTTCATTAATCGAGACAAGAGTATAGGGCAAACGTATACAATTTCGTTGCATATAATCTTCTCAGCTCATAAAAGTAAATTAACCAACCAACCGGCTCTAAAAGCATTGACTAGGAATCATGTACTCTTTCGCTTATGGTTGGAACATGACAGAACGATATAAACAGAAAACTATGTCTTTGAACTTTCCTAAGTATTGATACACCGGCTTTGATCCTTAATTGATGTTTATGGCGTGGTTGCGCGAACAGTAATTGTGCAATTAGTCTTCTGCACGATATAAGATGTAAAAATGATTGTAGCAATCATTTTTAATAAGTACTTCTTGAAGATGGACGAACATCTAGAACATAGCTAAAAGTTGGTACACAGATGTGTAAGAAATTTGGGAACTAATAACATTTTGAAATATTAATAACAATTGTTATAATATTAATTAATGTTATGTATATGTATTACTTAATACCATGTATTACAAATATTATTTAATTACATATAATGTCCAACACTTCACATTTCCTCATACGAAAAATGCTGGTGTAGTTGAAAAAGATATTATCAAACCACAAAAAGATTCTAGAGAATGTGAGAATTCTATAAATAAGCCACTAAGTCACTAAGTTGTTGGTCATATAAATATTATTTCAAAATGACAATAATAATATAACGAAATATTAATGACTATATAGAATACTAGCTGTTGCCCGCGGCTCCGCCCGCGTGGATGTCGGTTATCGCTGTAAAAAGTAGCCTATGTGTTATTGCAAACCATAATCTATCTCTGTGCCAAATTTCATCCAGATCCGTTTAGTAGTTTTTACGTGAAAGAGTAACAAACATCCATCCATCCATTCTTACAAACTTTCACCTTTATAATATTAGTAAGGATAATTTTACACTGCCTTGCATAAAATAGGTAACCAGTGACTTATGAAGCTTATGAACTGCTTCCCACGGAACACTTATCTTTAGTTATTAAATCTCTTGTCTATTCAACGAAGCCTTGAATCATGATCACTTTAACTGACAAAGTATCTACTAGTACTATTGCAATGTACACTAATTTCGTCCCACGCGCATGACTCACGCACTTAGACAGCTCACAGACAAACATGCATACAAACAAACTATGTAGCCTAACGAGAATCTTAAGTATGAAAAGATTAAACAACGTCTGGAATTATTTATGAACTTATCTTATCATTTAAAATATTGTAAGGTCAGAAGAAGGTTAAACTGAAACTAACTTTTTAATGGAATGTAAAATAATAAGATACGTTACAATAATAATGATTATATTCTAGCATTCCTATCATAATGAAGACAAGCGATTAATATCTGCCTCGTACTTTATTAGCCTTAGACTTCGTTTAGTGTCAGCAAACGACTTGTAGGTATCGTTTCATGCTACTGATGCAGTATTGTTTTGTAACATCGCATTTAAGAGCGTGCTTCGGAGGGCACTTTAAAAGTCATCATCAGGTAACAGTCAATCAATAGATCACGACAGAAGCTTATATGTGCAATCTGAACAACTTGCCATTCAATAAAATAAATACTTAAAACGAAAAATAATTTATAAAATTGTAATTCTTGCCTCACTGCCTTATTCATTTCAAGGGTCACGTATAAAAATTCGTGATTTGAGTTTCGTCGAAAAAATTAACTCTTGTGACAACCAAGAACGTAAAATTCGTGAGATGAACAAGATTAGGGACAGCGTTACAGCCAGTAATAAGAACAACTTAGCTGAGTTTGTTCAAGATTGCCATCAACCGGGCCCGCGGAGGATTGTCCTACATTACTAAATGCCTTTAATTTCCTGCACAAACAATTATCTCTTTAACATTTGACCGCTTTCTTTAATTAGTACGGGGAGTAATTACGTAACATCCTTTTTGTAAGGTTAGATAAACTAAGATGATTAATTGGCACCTTCTATTGTGAATGATCTTTTGTTTAATCTTGAACTTTTTCTTTTATTGTAACATAGGTACTACATACCTCAGTTACTCATATCATTTTAAATGACGTGCTATGTTTCCAGTTTAATAATTTCATTGTGCCGTGATAAGCTTACGTGTTAGACCATCATTCCTTGTCGTTACGAGTTACACACCTGAACCGCCAAGTGTTGTGTCCTAGACCCGTCACTCCTCGTTAGACAAGCGCTCAGTCGACTGTATCTTTATAATAGCAAACATATTTTTTGTTTTAAATACATTGTATTATAGTCTTAAACACCTCGTCTTTAAGGTCTACATTTTGTAGCAACTAGGTACATCGTGGGCAGTGCATAGTCATACACCACTTTGACACATGCGTAGTATTCTCAAGCAGACAGATGCAATGTAGCCGACAACCTCAAGGCACTCAAGGCTAGCACCATGCTGTGAAATAAATCGTACACCATTGCTTCTCACACGACTTATAGATAACTGAGTTGACAGGCAAAAAGAACCTTCACGCAGTCCGAACGCTACAAACCAGATTAATTTCTCATTTCAGTTCAATTCCGTTGGCAGTACAGAAATTAATATTTCGCTATTCAGTTTCTGTTTTCGTTTCATTTGCATCGGTACACAATAGCGAGTCGTCACAGTGAATGAATTTTCAATTTTGAGCTAGATTAGCACGCTCGTACCTTGTAGGTACCTGTAGATTCCACGGTCAGCCAATTAATAGCTACGCTGCTATAAACTTGTAGACTTGTTCTAAAATTGTAAACGATTCCGTTGCTATGGACAACAGTATAAAAGCATAATGTGATAGTATCTAACAACTTTCAAAATGAGCTCTGCCAAGCGGTCGGCTTCGTTAATTCAATCACGACTACAAATTAACTGCAGGCCCCAACCGACCTACCTATTGAACCCGAATACATACATAAGTAGGTACAATAGATTAAATATGCTGTATGTGTGTGTAAATGGAAACGGAGACATTCTGATGCGATGGTATGAAATTATACAACATGGTGGAAAGTTAACATGAAACCTTAATTAATATGGAATGTGAAATTTTATCTTTGTATTCAGTATCGTAATTGAATTACTTGACCTTGAAGCTATATTACAAAAAAACAATGGAAAAGGCATTAGAATAGTTTTGATTTCAAATATAATTGGCATCCTAAATCTTTTCTTGTATAACTACCGATACCGAGCAAAAAAAAAGAAGAAATTTGAAACCAATAAAATTTTCAAATAGCTCCAGAGCACAAGGGGACGTTGAATCCAATTGTCTAATAATAGCCTATTGAAAGAGTACTAGACACTGATTTTCATCTTCTTACCTCCTTAGAGAATTGAAAAACACGGCATCGGAAAGAATAAATGTTACTGTAGGGAAAATATTTTCTATCGAGCTACGAGGAAGGAAAAAAACAGAGGCGTTTGTAGTTGTCTTTTGTTGGGGTTATCTTTATAGTAGCTGTGAATTACATCGTTTTTTTCTCCGTGATGTAAAAAAGGATGCGTGGTAAATATCGGGCCTTGTTACGCGAGTAATAAGACACACAAAAATATACAAAAATATTTTGTATATTTTTCCATAAACCTCTTCTTCCCTATATGCTTCACTTCGTCACTGATTTGCGAGTTTTACTACATAAAAAAAAAATAGGTAAACGTAGTAAATATATTCAAAAAGCTTAAAAGCGGTACATTCCCTTGATGCATGTTAGCACAGGTAACCCTAAAACAGCAAACACAGTGTTCGGTTAAAAGTTCCCGCCTATAAGTGTCTTACTACGAACAAAGGGGCTTTCGTATCGACAGCTCTTGACATGGAAAGGCTTTTTTGCTATTCGCGATAAGGAACAGTTACCGAGAGCCCGATATCGTAGGATTGACTGCTATGCCCTAACACTTTGTTCCTTAAAAGCATTCTCGTAAAGCAGCGAAGATTTTTAACAAAGTTTAATTTATTCTATCGAACGAGGGGATAAAAATTGAATGTTATAATTATAATCATAAAAGAACTTTCTTTTAATATAAAGGACTCGAAAAATAAAGATAGACTTTATTTTTGATTATCTAATGTTTACATTACTTAGTTAGTTTAATTTAGATTCCACATATCAATTACCTACTTTGAAATGGAACTTCCTTTTATAAGAACAACAAATCTATTAACATAATGGAAGCAAAAAATGCTTTGCCTCTATTTATTATGACTGGTTTTTAAAAACGTTTCTCATTATTCGTAGCTTCCTGTGTAATAATATTTATTATTTCTAACCAAATCTAAATATTGCCATCAACATTTGTACAAGAAATTTCGGTTAATGTGAGGTCTGTGATGCGTATAATTTTACAACGGATGTATTTTGAAGGTGCTCCAGGCGGCTGACAAATTGCACAGCCACCGTACAAAGTAGGTAGCGCGTACGCGTGCAAATTCAATTTTGCCTAAGTAGTTTATTGGAACGAGAGTTCTTCTTGAAAAATCCAACATTCTTACGTTTTACACTTCCTAGTTTGTATTGCATTACATGGATAGTGTTTAGCGAAGGCCTACATGAAATTGCTTTTTCAAAAATAACTATGGTATAATAATAATAACGTTTACGTGACATGAATACGTGCGTGACCGCAAACCATTTTCTAACAATGGCTTTATCAAAACGCTATTATTGATTTAGCATTTTATTTATCACATACCTCCCACAAGCTACAAATACTTGCATACGATTAAGCGCATAGACGCTAAGGCACATAATTAAGAATTAACTCGTGCATAAATACGGCGGCGCGGCGGACCACACAGGTGTTTCCCGGAGCCTCAAGCTAGTCGTGAACTATAAGTCGCCACGACTGCCTGCACCACAATATAGACTTCCCAATACCAATTTCACTATGAAGCCGTAAAACGATTTTATTTGTTTCTAGAATCGCTTATTCCTCACAATTTTCGTAAAACCATTTATTGCAATTTCTCTGTATACTGCGATGCGATTGTAAAGACAAGAATGACATGCATGCCTATACAATAAGTTTAACGTATCAATCTTTTAACTTAATGATTGATCCGGATGCCAGAAAAGCTCGTTACAGCTAACTGGCTTGGGTAACTCTAATATTCACTTGGAAATAAACTTGTTTAGACACACATTCCCAGATAAGCACTAACTTATTAGTTCAGCAGTAATATCGTGACGGATGTAGTATATCATGTTACCTTAATACAAGTTCCAGATATAGGTGTATCGCTTTCGGTAAACCAGTAAACCTGTACGAAGCTTGCTGTGTGACCGCTAGTTACCGGAAGCCCGGCACCTCGTCCGTGTCGCGGTACTCGCGGTTAGAAGATTGACAACCCTGGCCAAAGGCGGACTTTGCAATACGCCACCGCGGTCAGATACCACTTCCTTGTGAAATTCCACACATCTTTAACGTTTCTTCCCATTGCGAGTGTGTGTGTATTCTTGTCGTTAGCATAGGCAAGCTAGACTTCAGAGAACTACATTTTAAGTTATGACAGCTAAAATGTTTACTTACTTCAAAAAATATAATTGACCATACTAAGCTCCATCCTAATGAATATCACAGCTAAATAAAGCATAAGCTGTAGTCTTAAGTGCAATTGGGCACTAATCGTTTCTTACTGATTAAGTATACGATATTATATAAATATAGTTTATGATATTCGTCTAATCGTTTTTACCCCAGCACACAAAACCTAAGCTACCTGAGTTAAGGTTGGTAACGTTCGAGTAATGCTTTTAGCATTTATTGCTACGGTAATCGCTTACCATCAAGCACCTTTGTGGTATAAATACTAATTACTTCATACTTTTTTAATAATTAAAATATCTAAGTTCATTTTCTGAAATTAAAAATAAAATTATGCGATTACCGTTTTCTATTTAACATAAGGTCTGTAAATAGTCAAGATGCTGATTATATTACCTAACACCTAGCACCAACGGGACACTTTTATCTTATCATAGCTATGCTGCAGTAAAATTTTAATGAGACAGGCACTAGTCTTAGTGTCTGTCCCGCTAATCGAAAGCTTACAGTTACCTTAAGGATAGGGATGTAAAATGCAAACTAAATACATATTCAATATGACTTAACAATGTAGAAAGGTAAACTAACGGCAACGGTACTATCTCACTTTTTATTCATTTGCTATTCCATTGACCGAGTTTGAATAAACAAAACATTTTCCTTAAAATTGTCTTCGAACAAACAAACTAACGTCATTGGGCCATTTTCTAGAATGCTGTTTTGGATATATGTATGTATATCTTTGTTAAAACTACTTGTGTATATTTTCAGATGTCTAATTTCTTTTTAAATTGTTATTTTCTCTAAAGAATTCGACTGAAATTATCTTGCAATTTTAATTAGGATTTCTTTTTTTTCACGACCTGCACGAAACCCTGTGTCGCGCGGACTTTACAAACATTTCACGGACACAAATTACACTCAGACTCTGTTTCTGGCGTTACCTAATTATTGTATAAATAATTTTCAATTAACTTTAGCTAGTATGTTCATTCCATTTTTTGTCAACACTCGGGAACGGTATTACGCCCGGGTTTGCCCCGGGCTTTATCTCGCGGGCAAAACATAGCTACAATTTACAATTAAATGTAATACTGGGGCAGTACTACGCGTCATGTGGATTGTGCATTATTAAATTTCGAACAATGAAAATAATCTTACAATCGTCTGTTTTCGTCACTTGAACGTCGTCGAATTGGTGGGTGGATGTATTTACATCTCGTAACACATATAATAATAATATAATTTAAGTATTGCAATAGCAGTACACTTGCCTAATCAACAAATTTATAGCCGTTCAATGAATCCAACCATTTTGATTGGTATAGTAATGTGTTTTCAGTAAGTGCTTTAAGAGTATCATAAACGTATTGCTTTATGTGTATTTTACTGTCTACTTTTGCTTTGTAGTTAATCTTTAGGAATGTTATCTATCAAATAAAATGGCGGTTTATCTTTTTATTAATCTTTTAGTGTAATAAAAACCATGAACAAATAAAAATATGTAGGTGTGTTGTACAGGTTTTCTGTCTATGTTCCTTATTCTATTTCTTTCATACTACATACTTATGTAGAAACCAAGCATACGGTCCGCCTGATGGTAAGCAGTTACCGTAGCTTATGGACGCTTGCAAAAATTCGAGCATCACTTGCGTGTTGTCGACCCAAAAACTTTTTATATCAATGTTTTGAAGAGTATCCCTGGGATACGCAATGGATTCTTTAAAATACATCCCAAAATGAACATTAGAGAGAGACCTGTACTTACCACACAGCAACACAATTACATCGCTGGCACTGCGTGTAGTTTTCTAGTTATTTTAACAAGACTATGGTATTCTGTAAGATGGACTTTTCTCAGCCGAGCTTGCTCGTTAAACCTAACGTTTACCTACTCTAAAAACTATACTGTACTGGTATAAAGTCACTCAAACACAAGTAATATTCTATTTATATTCCGCCGTAACAATTTTAATAGACATAATATATTCAAGTTTTAAATGTAAATATTCACCTACATTTCTTATCCCTCGTCAATGAGTTTATGTTTTACAGTGATATAAACCACTGTCCTGATTTGGCGAGGCTTGCTTCTGTACCCGCTCGTTACTTGGTGATTTATTAAAACATTGTACTCGGAATTACTGGGCGTATGAATGTAAATGCACCGTTGCAGAACACTGGGTAGTTCTGTTTACCAGTTGGGAATAAAACTTGGAATGTTTTGTTATAAAACTAATACCTATATATTTTTTATATAACTAGGCCTTATTTTCCCGGAAGGATAGGCAGAGGTGAATGTCAATAGATTTATATTCTGCTAGCTATGTTATATGAGGGCCAAGATTATATTTTTGAGTAGGTATGGTAATGGTACCTTTGGTCTGTATTTTTTGTTTTTTTTTAATAATATATTTATTATAACTAGTTTATGGCCGCAACTCCGCGAGCGTTGAATTTGTCTTTTAATTATGTAACCTATAAACTTGGCCAGGTTTATCAAAATCCGTCCATTAGTTTTTGCACAAAGGAGGTTGCTTCTTTAGAATGTTAGTTAGTTATTGAACTAACTTTTGTTTAGGATTAATTTGTGTCCGTTAATTGTATGTTTGTAAAGTCCCCCGCGACACGACATAGAGTGCGGGAGTACCTAGTCTTAAAAAAAAACGATAGGTAGGTACAAAGGATGGCTCATTCGCAAAAATAAAACTATCGTTCATATACGTACAAACATAGAATGTATTAGCAACTTCTCTTACGAAAAGTTATAAGGTTAACTGCGGCTAATGAGTTATGGCGGAACTTGAAGGCTATTAGGTAACTAACTCGCCACTTACATGCATGACTTTGAACTCTGTCATACTATTTATGTATTGCTGTATATGCATTACGCAATACGAAAAAAAAAAGAATTATAGGCACAAATTATACCTATATACCTAGTTACTTATCATATAGTCTCTTTGAATAGCCAAAGGTCAACTTTTTATTGTTTATTTTATAATGACATATACGAAATATAACACAAAACTAGGTAGGGATTTAGAGATATTAGCTTTATTGATATGCCTGTATGAGTACCTACCTATACTTCTCATAGCAGTTTCGGGCTGTATTTGGCTCTTTGACCTCTCGAGAAAAATAAGTAAACGTTGGATTTAATTTCAAAAACTGATCACGTTTTAAAGACGTGACAACGTTTATTTACGATTGAAGTAAGTTATATTATACTTACATGAGAATATCGTGTCAAAAGCATGAAGGTAAATAGGTAGGTACTATAATAATAATAAAATTGTACATTCCTTTGGGCTTGGGTAATGAAAATCCCACCATGTCTTTTACAAGAAAAGATTATCCGTAATCCTGAATGACAAATAAACGTGCTGTGCTTTGATGCGGTTTAGGTGTTTGTCTTTTTGAGCATCATTTAGTCTCATTGATTTCATGATCTTTGAGCATAGCTAAAAAAATCTTGAAGTGAAAACTTCTTTAGGCGCGCTGAGCACTTTTTGGGTGAACAAAAATCATGGATCTCGCGCCATCGTCAATTCGTCGCCGAACGCTCTCCATATTCAAAAATAATAATCTAATAGCTCGACGATACAATTCACAAGTGACTTAGTTTTCACTTCTATCGTCAGTCCCCAAAGACTTTGAGCATGTTTTTTATTTTTATATTATATCGAAATTAAAATATAATAGGTACTACTAACACCCTCTGTCGGTGGAATCTCGAATAAATGTGTTAAAGCAATTTTACACGGCCCTTGTCTAATGTCTAAGTGTCAGCATTTCCAAAGATGGAAAACGAAGTATTTCTTCCACTTTTAAATGACAACTTATTAGATAAATTGAGTTACGCTGGTGACTTATATTATACGCTACAAGTAGAACGAAAAACATGACAGAACTTTATAATAATGCCTATGGGTAGGTAAAATTACGTGTAATGACAAAATTTTGGACTATGTCACCATTGTTAAGTTAGGATGCGTTTTTAATTAAACATTTTCCCTTACCAGCGATTCTCTATTACAAAACCCTGGGTCGGAAATACGCAAGAGATGGTTCAGGAATAATGTAAGGAAGAATCTCTCTCTATTTTTCCTCACTTTATAGAGACAGATTTTTCCTTACACTCCTATTCAGGTATTGCAACATTTACAGGCGACGCGACGGTAACAGCTTACTATCAGGCGGGCCGTACCCTGCTTTGCCGCCTACTTAGCATAAAAAAAAATGAAATGAA
Organism: Trisateles emortualis; assembly: GCA_947095525.1. Classification (NCBI taxonomy): domain Eukaryota; kingdom Metazoa; phylum Arthropoda; class Insecta; order Lepidoptera; family Erebidae; genus Trisateles; species Trisateles emortualis. Next base: position 14,455,865 of record OX352735.1, on the reverse strand, counting down.
ATTTTGGCCTAAGTTTCACAAAACGCTTACCTCTCTTCCAGATTTCTCTTAATAAACATTAAAACCTAACATTGCATCAAACCATTTCGATCAAACGGCTTTTGTGAATGACCAGTAACATGAATACGAGGAAGCCTCACAGAATCGGTATCAGACCGTAACGCAAATGGGTTAACAACCTTGATTTGTATACATGTTGAATGACTATGAGTTGTTGCACAAACTGTTGACCTAACTATACTAGATCGCGGTTGTGCAATATTCATTGTGCCTAGGGAGTAGAGACCTTAAATAGAAACATATGGCTCAATAAAGTAATGCTACACTGAAGGCTCACAATTGCAATAATATGTTTATTATGAAAGTATGATACTTATTTATAGCTAGCTTTTGCCCGCGGCTTCGCTCGCTATAATTTGAAGGAAAATTAATAGCCGATTTGCTATTCTAGTGCTATATGTACTAATATTATAAAGAGAAAATTAAATTTTTATTATGTTGTTTGTAACGATTAAACTACTAAACCGATTTTGAAATTTCACAAAAAAGAAGAAAAAACTACATTATTAGCAAGTAACATAAGCTATAATATATTTTATATTTGGTTTAAAAATAGGGAACGAAAACTAAATTATATTTTTTAATTGAATGTTTAATTATATTATATATATAGTCCAGTAGATTTTAGAATTATATGAACGATGTGGGTTATTAATAAGCTCTTAAAGCATACCAGATACAATCACGGTCCACGCCTTATGTAATAAATTTCCTGTCAACATAATAAAATGAATTATTTGGATATGAACCATTAATTACGGTTACACACATTATGACAAAATCGTTTGTATAAATTTTACGGATAATTTAAATTCAGAACGACAACAGGCTGACTGTGTGACTCAAGAGTGAGGAATTATATTCATTAAAATCATAAAAATAAAATAAAAAAGATAGAACAAAAAAATTACTTATTAGACTCGAATATTAGCCGAGTTAGATTTTAAATTTGAATTCAGAATACTTACATTATATACTCTACTTTTTTTTAATACTGTCGTATGTCAAAATATCACCAAAATATAACATCACCATTATAATTTTATATGTGTCTAATTGCGATATATAACAAAAATACTCCGTTAGTTGCAGAATCTTTTTCATGAGTAATGAATGTTCAAGGTGTACTGTTTATTGTTTGGTAGGTTCGCTGCAATATTCGAACCGAGTGTGAATATTTTGGGCAATATTTCTTCACCAGCTGTTACGCAATAAAACTAGTTTTACTTTATATGGGTGTACTGACGATGAACATACATACACTGCACTCTTTACCAATATTTATGATAAACGCCTGCAGCTTGTCCTATCTAGGGTTACCCATACGTATCTATCCGCAAATTTCTTGAGCAATATCATAATTTTGCGAAACGCTTACTCAGTGAAGGATATTTTTCTGACTGAACTCTGGACCTAAATGGATAGTAAAATGGACACATTTTCTTTAGAAATGTTTATTCGTCTGGGTTAGATTCTAACGAGATTGCGGGACCAATAATGGCATCAAAAATAGTTGAAACTAGTAGGACTTTTAGCGAAAATTGACAATTTTTTTTTAGATTTAGGGATCATATCTATATGATCCCTAAATCTAAAAAACAATTTATATTGATTAAATTATAAAAATTTATTAAAAAAAAAATTATTAAATTAAAAAAAAAAATTATATTGATTTAATTTTTGTAATTTCTCTTATTGTCTACAATAAGAGAAATTACAAAAATTAAATCAAAATAGTTCTAAATATTTTTGCACAAATAAATTAAACATTCTCAAAAACTAAATAATTTTAATTAACATAAATTTAACAGAGGAAACTTGTTAAAATTGCACCGCTTTATATCTGCGCATCAGGTATTTATTTTTAATTAATGATGTATGTATTATGTTACGGCTCATAAAATATGGCCATATTTTCTTATTCGTGTTGTATAAGGTAACCCTATACTCTTGTCTTACATTTTAACCAATCTTACCTTTTAATTACTCCACAAAGTAAACTCTGCCGACGTGATTAGGTCAATCGATTGCGATCAAACATTTTTCAAGTAGGTTGTTTATTTTAAGAGTTCCTGTTATACTTTTGATGTATAATCTTCACTCGTGTTACTGCTATCTTCGTTTTGACAAATGCAATTTAATCTTCAAAAGTGAGGTAGATGGTTTCAACTTTTTGTTTACAAAATTAAGATGGTAAAAGAGAAAACATTAACGTCAAAACTCGGTACAAATACTTACTTAGTAAAAATGTATATAAAAATGTTATTTCTTCACAAAAAGTAACAGGTCGTTAACAGTTTCCCCGAAATTTACACAGAAAAGTATACTTTTTGAATATTATTTAACAGTACAACACAAAAAGCAAATGTTTTTCTACACACAACATGTATAAACTTTCCCTTCGGAACGTAAATACACGATAACAATTTCTCAATTTGTTTCCAAACCAAACATTGAACCAGACACACCGTCGAAGACGTTAAAAAGCTGAGGTGTTGAGTATATGAAGGTGCATTGTTTGGCCCAGTGTCAAACAACGTCTGCCATCGGCACTTCAAAGCCTCTAGTGTTTGAACTGCGTCTAAACAATCGATACCGCTAATGCAATGTTCGCGGTTGTGTCCAGACAAGAATTTACTGCTCGTATAGTGGACTTTGTGAATTAGCACAATGTACTGCAACTTCTACGATGTCCATTCACTTGTTTCTGTTATCTTAATACTGCTTCCTCAAAGATAGTGCACGAACGTCTCCCAATACCGAGACTTGTGTTCCTCATCATGAATTTTCTTACTGTTTTAAATCTATATGCATATCATCTCTTTATATGTATATAAGTTCTTTTCTGGAGGACAAGCCTGCGACCTACGATATATATGTTTCATCTTGAGAATAAGATCGGTTGAAAATGTACATAATTATACAAACGTTTTAAATTCTTGAATTCATAAAAAGACAAGCTTTTGTCCATGGCTTCGGTTGCTCGATCGGTGGGTTGATCACTAAAATCCTCACTAATATTATAAATGTGAAAGTTTGTAAGAAAGGATGGATGGATGGATGTTTGTTACTCTTTCACGTAAAAACTACTAAACGGATCTGGATGAAATTTGGCACACTGTTAGATTATGGTCTGAAATAACACATAGGCTACTTTTTGCAGCGATAACCGACATCCACGTGGGCGGAGCCGCGGGCAACAGCTAGTAATATATATATAAAGAATAAGTTGTATACACACATATATAACATCACGCATTTTGTACACAAATGTATAATAACCACCAATAAATAAATAGCGTTAGCAGGTTTTAGAACAATCCTTTATAGTAAACACAACAAAACAAAGATACTATCATATTTGCCCGATTCCGCTTACAAGATATTTTTCTTTCAGTTCGTAGAGAATTTTCGTCGCACTAAAGTACTAACAAATAATCGTAAAAGCAGTGAACAAACAGCTTTACGGTTCGTTTATGTTGCGGTTATCTGCACGAGGCTGTCTCCTTTAATGCTTTGGATATCTGGCCCTCGGTGTTTACCGCAACCTATGGCCTCATTCTAATAACTTTGTACAGTTTCTTTCTTTAGTCCACCACGAGTCGCATATAACTATCAATCATAAATGTACTGCTAAATTTACCGTTTATTTGCTGTTGTAAATTATTGTTTTGTAAGTTTTGTCTTTTCTTATTTCATGGCTCATGGTTATTTCATTGTACCTACTAGCGGTCCGTTCCTACTTCGTCCAAATTAAACATTGTTTTTTTGTTTTTCAAAAATCGCCTTTACGTGCCCAGCGGTTTAGGCTCTGTGTTGACAAATCAATCAGTCAGGACAAGACACCTATGTATCAATATACCTATCCGTTTAGAAAAACTACGTTAATATATGTAACTAATCTTTTACAATATATCTACGTAAAGGCTCTGATTAAACTTATAACAAATAGACATGATTTATGTTTCTAAAACTTTATTGGTTGTATTAAAGTTTGGAGCAAAACCCCGAGGGCACCCGTCGATCTTGATATGATACGTGTCGTACTGAAATATTTTATTACATTTATAAAATATGGCGTGTCTATAAGGTAATCGACGTCCCTTACCCTGCATAAGTAGATATTTTACAAGCCGCCTTTAAATCTTGGAGAATATTTGTTTTTAGACCATAGAAACGGTTTTGCCGTCATAAATTGTATAAAAACCTATCGATCGCCTGTACAAATGCACTGTTAAAAACTGCTTGAAGATTCTGTTACAAAAAGTTAGTGTTTTGAATATGTCTAATACATATAATACACAGACAAACATGCTAAGATTATAAAGCAATATTTAATTCGAAATCTACACCACTGACCACTCTAATAGCGAAAAAGTTTTGTATGAATATTGTGCACTGTACTTAAGCAAACTTAGTGTTCAAACTTAGGTAGTGTTAGCATTATAGCTATTAACGGCTCACCGCGATGGAGTGAGCTATTAATTTGAGGTATAGACTTCCTGGAGAACGAAAGGTCATCGACTGCGCACACCTCGTGGGATGTTGGCAAGTAAGACTAGCCGCCGCACTGTACCATAGTTCCCGGACGGACACGGAGATACGAAAAACAAACACTCATGGGAACACGAACCAGAAATAAATAAATAATAAAAAAAATCAAAGGCAATGCGTGATAATCACATTAAACGCTCGTTTCAACTGCTTATTCTATGTTTATACGAGTATAATACTCTAAACTCTTGATGATTTTGTGCAACAAAATTTTCTAATTTTGAATCCGTTTCGGTGAAGTAAATCCTATCTTAATTTTAAAAGCGACTATATTAAATAAACCTGACATGTAAATTAATGTTTTAATTTTAACACCGCTACTAGGTACTCTTTAATAAGTAATTTATGATAGAACTAGGGGTCGCCCGCGACTTCGTTCGCGTGGTAATTTGGAATACTTTTCCCGATTTTGCAACATATCTCACTACTGCTCTGCTCCTATTGATCATAGCGTGATGTTATAAAGCCTATAGCCTTCCTGCTATTCAACAAAAAAAAAATCTTATCGAACCAGTAGGAACTTTCTGAGATTAGCGCGTTCAACCAAACAAACAAACTCTTCAGCTTTATAATATTAAAGTATAGATTAACACATTTTTTGCTTGATTTTATAAATCACGCACACATTTGCTTCATAATCATTATATGAATGGTATTTTGTATTATTCTACTGGAAATGTACATTAACATTTAGGTAAGTAGCGTATGTTTCGCTACACAGAAGAATCCTTAATAACATTTACGTGTACAATTGTAGGCACTTAAATGCCAAGCTTGACTCAGAGGTCTTCACAACTCAAAGATCTGTAGATTCTTCGTACATAATAGTGTTTTACCATGTTTGCTCATCTTGTATTGTAAGTTTTTAACGTAGGCGATCAAATGATGCATTGTTTATACTTGTTTTTTTAAATTAAAAACATCCGGTGAACACACAACAAGCTTGGACGCTTGAAACTTTATAAATTACTTCAATTTACTAGTGAGAATGTCTTTGGTATATTGTTTTATTAGCTTATTAATAACACAGTACATATATGGAACTCCTAAGAAGGAATAAAGAGTCTTTACACTGTGTTAATAATATGTTTTAGTTTCTTTGTCTACGTTACCAATTCTCAATCGATTCGGGTTTTAAATGTTTCATGTTTTTTTTACACAATCATAGTATGTGGCTGGCTGAAAGGTAAAATTATATTAATCGATCTTTAAGCGCGTTATTTCCAAATGTAAAAGTTTCTTACATACACAACGAACAGGTGCTACATTTGATGGCACTTTAACGAGGAGCTGTTTAAATCAAACAGCTTGACGACAAGTGGCATCGTACTGTAGCAGCGCATACACTATTCCATACATTTCCTATTCATTTCAATCTATTCTCTGATGACGTGAATGCGGCGGACTGAAATAAGGACACGTCATTCAATACCATACCACAGAGCTATGCAGTATAGCCTGCAAAACATTGTGTCCCTTATCAGTTCTCAACTTTATTCCTTACACAATAAGTTCTTAGAAAGCTGCAAGGCAAGTTTGTAGCTACTGCGATCGTGATTGCTATTATGCAAACCAATATTCTTTAAGGGAAGCCTGCAGCTGGACGTTTACGCCAACATGAAATTCAAATGCAGCTCACGCTAGTAAACAGATAAAATTGTAATTTTAGTACCAAACTTTGTAAACCTATTATAAAGTTCAGCCTTAATCAACTAGTTTTAGGTATCAAGGGACTCATATTTCAATTTAAAGACTTTGTTAAGAACAAGCTGGACTTAAACGACTCTAAAGTTTGATTAAAAACATTAATGTGACAATGTGTCACTCAGATTAGCGCCAGTTAATCGTGAGAAACAAAACACATCCAATGATATATGTAAAGAAATAAATTTTATTTTATTCGTCTATTTTATTGCAGGCTAACGTTCTCACGCATAAAACATTCGTAACTGCTAGCCGTGTACACGATACAACCTAAACTGATTTGAAAAGGTTTCGCAGAAGTTGAGTTGTTGGCCTTAACTGAAGTCCGTATATCTTTACTTATTACGTCACTCCAGTATTTATATTGCCAAACGAGTAAATGCAAGTAGAGAATATTACGAGTCTGAACCACGCCTTCCATTGTGGCGCAGGTCTCGAAAATTTATAACTTAAACGTTAACGAGCCGTCGATATTATCGCACTGGCTCCTGACCAGTTAAAGCCAACAATAATCCTCTAACCGACAACAGCTTCTGTACCAATGCTTGCGATTCTATGTTTTATCGTAGAATCTTCTTTTTAAACTTATCGTGATATTTCATCGACGCCGCGACGACGTTTAGAGGTAGCGTATTCACATTCAAACACTTTAGAAGACGCATCCTTGGATGATACTGAATTAAGTCTAATATAATATTACATTTTAAATTAATGAATTATGGGTCAATAAAACAAGTTCCGATCCTTCTTTTCCGGCAAATCAAAAATTGCCAATAACATAAGGTGCCAAATTCTAAACATTAAATTTCGATTAGAGCATAAGAAGGGCACAAACACACAATTAATAAGGGCACATTTATTAAATTAAACAAGAATTGTAAAAAAACAACAAAGGAAACATTACTTTTCCCTAATTCGACCATGTAAAACTCGACGATCCCTTTAATACCTGTTTACACATTTCTTGGTAATTTGTGTTTGGCTAATGTTGTGCCATAGTCATTAGAACGGGTGGGCCGGGTCTCCCTGCGCATAATTATAATTCATTACCTTATTCCTTGTTATAACGCGTTTAACGTCGTTATTAAAATTTTAATTTATTGAATACGTACCGAGGCGGCGAGTGTGGTAATTTACTCACATATGTGCGTATTAATTTACGCAAAGTGGATTTTCTTCCAGCTCTTATTAACAAAGAAAAGATGTGAATAAGTAAATTTCGCGGGGCTTGAACATCCGCTAGACAAGAGGTGAAAACCACTTCTATCATAAAAGAGGCACTCGAACTGCAACCGTGTGTCATATGACTCCTATGGGCCGAGTAGCCCGAGTGTATACCACATAGTTACGTAAATAAATCAATTTTATACACGCTTGTGGATACCGCAGCGAATCACATTACATGCGGTCACTGACATCTTCCTGTATTGCATAAATTTAATAACGAAAACATGGCCGATTGAACTTGTAAACTTGTATCTTACACTAAAACAGTGTAAATAGACTGTTATTACCATGTTATCGTAACCAAAATATATTTCAACGTATTTTCTCACCTCTTTTTCCTTTTTCATACATCACAAGAATCACGTATTTATGGATACTCGTATCTTCACATCGGCCGTGAGTATAACATTGCTCTATGGGTGTTACGAAATGAAGGTAATATAATATGGCGTTCGTCCGGACTTTGGCCATGTTGATGAGGCGATTTGTCGAGCGTCGTCGCTCGTATAAAACCGCAAACTTTCTGAATATATTGTTCAGCAGATTCTTCCTTTTGTTTTGAACACTTTATTGCTATGAGGCGGTCTGTCTATGAGTGTGTGATGCGGGCTTACACAATGTTATAAACCTCTCTGGAATGTTGGCCTTTTATGGTTCTAAAAAATTCAGCTTAGCGGTGCAGTGCCACCGATAGATTGCGTAGACTGATGCATCTAGCGGTATTAATCAGTCCCATATTGGTCCAAGAAGCAGTCTATCTGATTCCTGAGAATATCCAGTTAACTGAAGTGATTACTTTTTTATTCAGCGTTCCTATCCAGCGGTGTCTTCTGAAACCGGTCGACTCGCTTCCTGCTATGATCCTTAAACGGTGCTATTCGTCATTCACTGCGTGTAATTTGCTCCATACCATTTTTTGCTACAAATACTTAAGCTTCCATACTAAAAGCAGCTAATCTATATCGCTACTTATTGGTCAATGAACTTAACCTTTAAGTAATAAAACCGACTCCATATTTTATTTGCTTACATTCTTAAATCGCGACCTCTTTCATGTCGCCACCATCAACTGATGCGAGTACATTATTATACCTACTTCTAGCCATTTACATTGCTAATCTACTGGATAGCACATGCATGGAATATACGCCTAACATATTCTCAGCAATATACGGCTATTACATTTTGGCACTCATTCAACTTTTATGAAACATTTTCGCTCCCAGGGATGAAATTTTCTCACAAAATTGATGGAAAATAAAGTTCCGGATATAAATAAAGTATTATATTTTCCGAAGGTTCAAACGCTAGAATTATAGCATAAATATTAGGTAATAAAACAGAAGTAAGAAGAGATTCATAAAATGCAGACAGTAGAACGAAAATCTTTAATTTAAAGTAACTCACGGCTAGCTCATTCAGAATTCAGGAATGGGGCGTCATCTGGCTCTGTGATTTATACTTGGGACGCACAGGAAATGTATCCCCCAGTGGCGTTCTGTGCAAACCGTAAAAATTCACAGCCATTACACATCGATTGTGTTGTGATTGCCTTTTTGTATAAAAATTGAAATACAATAGAATGCCACGAGTTTGCATCTAGTATAAATATAGTAGGTATTTTATTATAGATAAATAATTGAAACAAGTCAACTAGCGACATCGAAACAAAACATTTAAAAACGGTATCATTTTATTCAACGTTTAAAAAATGTTGACCTAGTTTTAATCACTAACTTCGAATTCGAAAATGGTTTTAGTGTTGATCTTGATTTCTAATAAGGCATGTGGCATCATACACTAAACTTCCAAAAACATATAAAATGTTCATCAGTACCTAATCGTATTACTGTCGAATTATTCCACTAGTTTATTACGTCATGCCTTCGTGTAATTTACTCGCTGGAGCCTTTGCTTACGTGCCAATGCAATAACAAATCAAACTGATATTTTCTGCAACTTTTATTAGAGACTTGTACGTGGAGTCTGAAATCGATTTTATTCCATCTTCGGTTCGCATTTTTGTAATCTTATTTTTTCTTTTGTATTACTTTGGAGTATCTTCGAGGTGTATGGTCTAACTTTTATTGCACGTATCGATTAGATATTCATTCGTACCACGCCACGTTAGACATCAAGTTTTATTCGTTTCATCATCGAACCTTCTGACTTAATTATGATCGTATATATACTTTTATTTAGACTTTTAGATCAGTCTGGAATCATCAGCTATTTTCCAAAAGTAGGTTTAAATCTATTGCTTCATAATAAGTTTACTCTTATTATACAATATACCTATATATATATTTATTACTTTATGAAGTTGAAGATTGTGTGTATTTTTTTTTTTCATTCATCACCATTATAAGCTTTTCGCAGGAATTTGGAGTGGACTGCGAAAAGCTAATAATGGTGATGATTTCATTCTTAGGTAAATATAATAAAAATAATAGTAATAGTTTTATTTTCCATGACCCTGGGTAATTGTCGTAAGATGTTTTTGTTCTCGTGTTCGCAAGATAATGTAATCAATTTGTAATAATATAATATTATGAGTAATAAGAATAAACCCACGACCTCTAACTTAAGTAAACTAAGTATACCTTTTGTGACTTCATTTCTAACAGTCTAATGACAGATTAATAGTTCATCAAAGTCATATTTTATTTAATTAAACGCTTAATTAACCTATCGATATTACCATTTAGAATTATTGATTGTAATAAAGACTAAAGAGGGCTCTTCAAGTGGCTCGTAGGGTAAATGCGCCAATTGAAGGCCGCTCCGAGCACTAGTAAGTACTACTGCACAATAAATCCTTTAAGAAAGCCGCACGTACACATTATTTACTGCCCTTACACTTCATATCTAATAATTAAAACATATTTTAACTTACAAACGCTGCAGGCTGTAAAACGGATGCGTAATGTTACCTGTTGTGAGAACAGTCTATCTTAACAGCGGTTTATTGGTGGCTGTTTGTTATATTACTTCCTAAACAAAGTTGTGTAATCAAAGTTAATATTTGATAGTTTCAAGTTTGCTCTAAGATATTACATATTATATCGCTGTTTGCTATTTGCAGCTGTGTATGATTTATGGACATTACTAGCGCTAATAGTGTTGGATAAGTTGTTATTTTGTAATCCAAATGAATTTTAAATTTGTTTAAAAAAATAGTAAAATACTTTTTTGCTATTGTTTTCGCCATGCCTAAGTAAAAATGAATTATGCGTAGGTATTTAGTTTTATCTATGACCTATGTACCTACCTATATAATTTGACCCTATATTTACTTACCTTACAGTATGCTTATTTCGTTTTAATGGCAATCTAAATTCTGCCAGCTTCAAATGTAGAAATATGACGCAAAAGAAAAGGTCATTCAATGTATTGTTGGGTGCTTTATTGTCATCATCGTTCATCAATGACACCAAACAATGTCCGCACCATTGAAGTGTACAAAAATACGATTTGAAATTTTCGGAGCCATTACCCTCGTAGCGTATAGTAAAAAATGTCTGGTTACTGTTCCAGATACGAATGCACAGTGTAGGGGCATAGTATAAATAAGTAGATAGTAGAGAAGCACACAAAATGCTGGCATCGCATCGATTTCTCGCACCTTGTATTGGTATATTTACATTGATATAATATGTAACAATAGCTATCTTATATTAACAATTAAATAGTGTTTTATTAAATTATGGGGAATTGTGGGTTAAGATGCTTTTGAGCCAATATAAAAGAGATTCGCTACTACCTACTCTTTATACTATAGTAGGGGTGATCCCGACCAGTGATACGTGATGTGGATACAAACGTACCTTTAACATTTGTACACCTTCGTTCCTCGTAACTGGTGTAGACTCCATGTTTGCTTTATTACATACAAATTATCCTTTTCTATAAAAAGGGTAATTACATTGTTGGCTGTATTTTTTTAAAGAGAACACTCGCACTAGAAAGCGTGTGTCGCGGGGACTTTACAAACATACCATTCGCGGACATGAAGTAGGTACATCCAGACTCGAAAGAAACATTTTTGAATTATACAAAGTTCACGCCGCGCACTGCAAGGTAGCCACTAAACCAACAGTGAAGTGCAGTCATCTAATCTAGAAATAGGTAGAATACATTGTTATTTTCATTGTTTGTTTGGGGCGAGGTATTCAATCCTAAAAGTATAGAATAAATAAAGACATAGTATAGAATAGCGGGCTGATTTTCGCAACTCTCTAAGCGCGTATTGTGCGTAATGATGAGATTTAATAACCAAAGTTTTGACAGTTTTAATAATGAATATCGTAAAGTTAGATGAACGCGCGTCATGAAACATCAAATATGTAGTTATATCAGAAGCCTATCAACGTAATGTATTATGCATAAAGGTGGCATAAACAGCACAGCGGTAGCGCTTGAATTCATCACATAAGAACAGGTGCGCACCAAATTAATATATGACTGACTAGCTGTTGCCCGCGGCTTTGCCCGCGTGGATGTCGGTTAAAACTGGCCTATGTGCTATTCCAGACTATAATCTATCTCTGTGCCAAATTTCATATAGATCCGTTCGGTAATTTTTACGTGAAAGAGTAACAAACATACATCCATATATCCCAACATCCATACATCTTCACAAACTTTCACAGTTATTTAATATTATTTAATTTAATGTACATAACGAATCAACACAATAACATGCAACAAATATCATATTTAAAGTAATATGTAAGTAGACGACGTGAACATCAAAGATATCCTAAAAGCGAAAATAGTATAAGGTTTTTAGTGAAAAAAACCATGAGGGTACGAATAAAGTAACACATCGTTTTTCATACTGACGGAAAACACCTGAAGCTCGAATAAGCTGCCCTTATTTTCAGTACTACTATATATTCGAATTTATCTAACCTCAACCTGTCGATCGAAAGAACAGTTGGGTCCTGGTTTAATGTATCCGAACGTGCCGATGGTATCCAAACCCCTATACTAAATCGTCGAAGCGGTAAAAATGTCGCATTTATTGCTTGCTAGTAATTTGTACTTATTCCACAAACGATACTAAACATTTTTCATGTATTGTGAAACTTTGATCGTAATGCTTTAATCGTAAAATACTTTATAGCGGTTCAAAGTTATACGGTTTGATTCTAAATTGGAATTTCAATCTATAGTTTCTACATACTTGCTGTTAATTGTTTTCCATGTCCCTACTATGTTTATTTGTTTTTTGTTCATCGTCAAATAATAGAAAGTTCGCATTATTTGTCTTGGTACTCAACACTAGTAATGGCCCATAGTTTAATCATAACAAAAAAGAAAGTGTTTTTTTATCGTTAACCGGCAAACAAGCATACTAGCGCTTGTCTGATAGTAACTATCTGTAGCCATCAGTAAAAACATATATCTCACCTATAAGCGTTTGGAACACCAAAAGTACTTTGCCACCCTGAAATACTAAATACACTATAATTATCTTACTAATATGTATATGAATAGCAACATTAAATCATCACATAGAACCTGAGTCTTATTATCGACTTATTCTTATATTTACGATAGTTTGGATGAATACCTGAATAGTATACATGGTGTTTGTTACTCAATCATGATGCCAGAACGGCTGAAAGGATCTTTAATTACAGATTTTTTCCGTAATTTATAATATATGCGGAACGCTATATGGATATTATAACTATCACATATGACGAGTAACATCAGTATAAAAGCCGACCCTCCATCTCATCATCATAACGTATAATAATATGCGGTCAACTTCAGCGACGTCAACTTTATAAGGAATTGTTTAGTTTACATTAAGCTCCATACTGGTACTTACATAATGTACTTATGGTGCAAGGTACATTTGACCGAGTTAAGAAGTTGACTTACGAGTAGGCTACATTGGAATTAATCTGGTACGTAGATCTATAGACGTAGATGATAAAAGAGAGATACCATACAAAAAAGCTAATGGGGAAGGACCTCGCAACTTACAAAAAACCACAGCGAAATAACTACACACAGTGGTGAAGTGCTCATTAAAGAATGCTTTTTCAAAGTACATAATATATAAACTCCATCTCAAAACGTTTTTACATAGGCAACACGCAAGTGATGCCCCATAAAAAACTTTTCCCGTCCCGAAAATCCTTAGTTATGTTTTTAAATCACAAATGCCAAATAATTTTACTTCCAAGGTAAAAGAAAAAGAAGTTTGTATTTAATAGATTTAAAAAAAATCAATATTGCCCACTGTAATCAAATCTATTCATTCATGAAATTTCCGTAATTGGCAGTACCAAATATACTCTATAGCACATTTTCTACATAAGCAATAACCCCAACACAGATTTAATACTTACAAAAAAAGCGACCTGTTTTTACAAGCACGTCTTGCACTTGAAGCAAAGGTCGTTCATTTATTCAAGCCCCTTGCTTTGCCCCTAACATCATGACCAGATATAAACGCTTTTTCTTAAGGAAACTACGTTGGAATCTAACCTTATAAATTTATGCAATGTCCTTATTTGCAAAGGAAACGCCATAGAATACAGCTGACATCAGCAATTCATGAAGCTCTCCCTTCTTCGATAAAATAGTGAATATTTGTTTATTTGGAGCGTGATATTATTTATCGCGAGACGTACCTATTTCTTCATTTCAAAGTTAGACTATACAATAGAGCTGTCTTATAAGATGGATTATAACATCAAGAAGCGTCTATTTGTAAATTACTAATGAATGTCAAATATCTATTGGAAAGTTTTGTGCTATAGTCCATTGACTGAAAGATTTATAAAGAGACAAATGAGTTCGACCACGATCTGCATTTGTTGTGATTCCCAGACGATCCGAAAATAGGTATTCATCAGTAACGTCTAACGTATGACTCATCCTATATATCTTTGTTTGGATTAGAAATGTTACAGCGATAGCGAAGATAATTAAGAATTTTATTTATCTTATATTTTACCACATATTATTATATGTATTTAGTTTTATTAAGTCTTAAGAGTCAAAACATCAGATATACTTATTCATAAAATGCGTGAATTTATTACATATGCTTCTTTAAAAATGTAATAAAGCTAAATATTAACGTGCCCGCTAGATAGAGGGCCCCCACGAGTAAAAAATACGAAGCCGTAAAGATGAAAAAATAAGCCAGAATTCCTCACAAATCCCGTATTCCCACTGTAATAAAAAATATACCTACATTTAACCCGTTACATATATTATGAAAAACACGCGGTATGAAGTCACCAAGACAAGTAATTTGATACGTCGTAAAAACTGCTAGGCTTCAGTTTAATTGAAAAAAAAAAGAGAACTTTACTTACCATGAAAATTTAATGCTTCTAAAGAAGCCTTGCCAGATTATGGCGATTTAATCCGACGTGCCTTACATGGCTGTGGTTTTAAAATTCAAGCCTTATTATTTTACTTGTGATTCATTTACTTTTTGTACTGATTAGATAGCCAAATAAAATATGTTCGTGATTTCTCACTTCCTTAAAAGGCACAACAATTTAATTGGTTTGCAATTTATTAATATAAAAAGAACAATAAATCAATGAACAACTGACGGAATTTGTTGTCAATTATGTGAGCAACAAAAAAGGGGTTCTTTGCAATAAATCCGCTTTGCCCCGAGTTATAGATGAGGGGAGCTCATTGCTCGTTTGCCAAGGCTCAAGTCTTTTCGCAACTTCTTAACCGATAAATTGTTACGGCTGATTGCGTGAGAATTACTTCTCCGAGTTCATTGACACTTTATCTCCCTTAAACTTGGATCTACATCAAATAAATACTTTGTAAAATCTTCTTTGGTAAAAGCTCTAACATTTTAAAAATTTCTTCTAAACTTATGTTTCTGCTAGTGCATTCCTAAGTCATCATACTATTCCATTTTACGAAACCAGTTTCACACAACAGGTTGCTCCTATGCGCTGATAATGCGCCCTTACAAGACCTTCTCAAAGTCGTGACCTCATAGGACCTTGCCTTTAGCGTAGTTCCTATACGCAATTGAGTAGTAGATACACACAGTGCACCTATATACTAGATTTATATGCGGATTACGGACCATGTTGCGAGTACATGCGGGTATGTAATTTACACTTTAAATTACATCGTTTGCGTTCCATACAAAAACATTCGCTTTCAAGCTCACAAAGCAGTAATTCCGAGACAATCACAAAATATTTCATTCCATAGATCGGATTACTAAAAAATAGTTAATTAGAGACGCACATCGGATAAATAACTTAAATTATGATCAAGCTCTGTTTAACTGACATTGAAATATGACATTGGGTAATAAAAATATAAATTATCATTTTATAGATATAAAATTACATTTCTTTTGCCGGCTATCATATAAATGTATGGTGTGGGCACAGGTATCCCCGCCACCCACGTAGGTCCCTGCGCGCGCGCCGCCGGCCGCACCGCTGCCGCGCTGCACCGCCCGGTCCATTGGGAGCCAAGGCCGCCTCACACACAATGGCCCTCACTTTTGCAGTACTTATTGCGATCCAATACTATTCTCACTATCTATTTTATATAGAACTAGTTTCCTGAGGCCATTTCCCTCATACACTTTGTTGATCACAGGGGTATTGAATTTGCAATAAGATAGCGACTTTCACTTCTTTATTGGGTTCAGACTTGAGACGTTAAATAAAAGAAAAAGCAAGTAAATTGTGCTATTGTGTAATGAATAATAAAGGTGCGGACTCGAACAATAATATAAAGTAATACAGTAATAAATTATGCATAAGTTTGAGGTTTGCATTATATTTAAATGTCCTACAATAATATTGACAGGATTCAACATTTTCGGTTAAATGCATTATAAGGGTGAGTTGCATTGTGTGAAACCAGGCAGTTGTTTTCATTTAATCAAGTGCGAAAGCGATAAGTTTGGGCAATGGTTGGTAAGTAACTAAAATTAATTTAACAAATAACGAGGAACATAATTAAATTACTTATAATACTTATCTTGAATTTTGCCAAAAAAAGCTCTGCATCATTCGAAATGGTACACGGTATAGGGTCGCCCTAGCATAATAATGTTGTTATTATTTTGGTTGATAGTTGTTTGTATGAATAACTTAGTTTACAATGCATGAATTAATGTCACAGTATAATTTGCATAATACGTACCTAACAGATAAAAGCATAAATGGCTTTTAAAAGCTTTATTAATAAAAATCCAAATTTCAAGATAGCTCGCACCCATACACAAGAATCAGACTACAATGAAGAATGCTTTATGTCACAGCGTATACAAAGGCGGTCGCATGTCCATGATTCCACCACAGCTGGAAATTTATTCTCTCCACTAACACAAGAGTACTAAGGAATGTGCCACATTACAAGGCTGACCGACCATGTAAATACCTCACCCAACATTTACATACTTATATAAAATACGAACTTCATCGTACATGATACACAAAAGCACTTTGTGAACATTTTCGAGAGAAACGAAACATATTTTCAATTATAAGCAGGAAGATTGAAAATGTAGATTAAAACAAATAAACATCTGGGATACAAAATTGATTGCTACGTAGATATAATCTTTTAAATTAAGCGATGAAACGTTGAACTGCTGTCCCGGCTCAACCAAGAATCATTTCTGGCTCTATAAGAATTACCGGTGACTTGGCCTACAGTTTCAAAATGAAAATAAAACTCTTTATACTTATCGCCAGGTTCCCGGCCGGATTCTCGCTGGGAAATGTAAATCCCTAGCGTTTGCCCCAATATAAATCCTTACCTCGTATGGTAAGTCATTAAAAAAAATATCCTATAGCACCCAGGGATGTAGCTTCCTATTCGTGGAAGGTTTTTCAGCATCGGATCGCACATAAGCAGTTTCAGATCCAAACATGCATCCAAACTTACAAACTTTACCTGAATAATATGCACTCAACAAGATCTTAAAAAGAGTTATTTAAATTTTGGAGCTTTATGCATAATAAACAAGCTGACAATAGTGACAATCTATACATATATTAAGTTATTTATGCTTTGACGATGCATATTTAGATATAAATATAATGTATTTTAAAACTAGATACATTAAAATTTTATTCATTTGTGATAGGCCTGTACCTGTTTTGTGTTTTTAATTTTATCTACAACTGTCGTTTATATGTAAGATTTATTGGGTACTAAGGCACGTGTGTCAAAGTTCACATTTCAAGCCCAACCAGCTCGTATGTTTGGAATCTTAGTCGCCTATCTGTAGAAAAGTTTAATTGCATTGCTGTGTATGCAGCGTTTAGACACGCAACGTAGGTACCTACTATACATACATATGTTATTCTTACACTGGCTCGCCAACAATCTTATAGCGTTTCATTTCCATTCATTATTTGAAATTTGTATGATTTCAACTGTATGTTCGAAATTAAACTAAGATCGATAATAATATAATTAGTTCTAAGGACATCATTGTAGTTCCCTAGAATAAGAATATTTCTAACCTTTTATTTATTGCATTCATTGTATATGTCTTAATCAACTGATTTATGTCGGAGGTCGTTTGTATACAATAGTTGATGTTAAAATATTCTCACAATAAATACACTAGGGATCTTCCATCTAATACAAAATGTGAATCACGCGCGTTTTCTTCGATTGCGTTCACTATATTGACTACTTCATTTATTCCTATTGTATTCTATAGTACCGTATTGGAATCCAACAATTCATTCTAATGTCGGTGAATAGTATCATCTATTTTCTCCAATCGATAATTAGAAACTGAAATAGATATGGTCACGTCACGATCTAAGAACACGATTCTATGCAATGGCAATAACTCACTTGCTCTCTGTATCCGCTTTAGTATCGCTTCCTTCGTCTGTATTAAACCTTCATAATTATAGACCACATCAAAGTTCAGATAATCGGCATTCTTATCAAAACAAGACCAGGTTTAATCAAATGTATGCACTATGCATACAATGTAATAAAACAAGGAACTGTCGCGTCTGAAATGTAGTCACACAAATACATTAGCGTCCGATAAACTGAAATGAAGTACTAAGAGCGTTTATATAGAACCAATTATACAATACAATGAACATTTTGCGGTCACTCATGTTCTGTTTTTGTCGGCAAGTAAAATGAAGACAGCATGATTTTTTTATCATGAAAGATTTTTAGAGCCAAATAAAAAGATTATAAATAAAACTGGGACTAGTTCTTCCTTTATCATTGACCATAATTATGTTCTAGATAATCTAAACCTTACACTAAGAAACTGAAAATTTTGTAAAATAATAAATGAATGCTTGAAATGGTGATAGTGCGAAGATACTTTCATTTATCCGAATGTCTTGATAAGGTACAAATGTTGCTAGATGTGGGGTAATCAAGAAAAAGGTAAAATGAACTATTGTAAGGACCGGTGAGGCAGTCACATTCATCCCGATAACCTGAGGGTCTGACGGTTGAATAATAGCACGTTATTTGTCTCTCTCACGTAATGTTCCAACTTGAGGCGGCGATTTATTTGCTTGTTAGACACCATCGTTTAATGATTTCTTAGAGTATATATTACGTGGGTTTATTGACTGTGTGCCTAGAATTCTATAACTGCGAGGTATGTTAACATCTAGTACATTAAATTCTATAGAATTTCTATTCAATCAATTTAACAAACTCAATCCAAGTCTTAAATGTTCGGGAGAAATAGATCGAATAGGAATATACTTACTTATTATATTATGGAGGTATTCAGGATATAGTCTTACCCGCTCAAGGATCAAGGGATTCGTGATCCATGCATACCTGTATGCTTTATATATGTTTGAGGACAGAGGTTTAAGATACCTTTTAAGTAACATATAGTCTACAGGGTCCTAGAGTGGAGACCACGACTTGGTAAGCGTAACGTAGGGCGGCTTCCAGCTAGGTGGACCGACGACCGGGTAAAAAGGTTCTCTGGGACGGACTGGATGCGGCAGGCGGAGGACCGTGTGCTGTGGCGCGTGTTGGGAGAGGCCTATGTCCAGCAGTGGATTGCGATAGGCTGATTGTTCTTCCAAAGTTCTTTCGTCTGACCGCCCATTGTACCTATTTCTTTTTGTACTTCAATAAAATTAAGCAATAATTTTCTTTTTGTTACAGCTGAGGGTAGCCTGTCCGACTTTGCGTCTCGCAAAGTCCAATACACGGCATCACAACCTCTCAAAAAGGGCCTGTTCACACCCGACACGAGGTAAACCATAACTTTCCAATTTAATTATGCTAACGAGCGTTAATAACATGATGCCGATGGTACCACATAACCGCATATAACTCATACGTAATTTTCATATTAGGAAATTATTAAAAGTTACTAAATTATCCTTTGTGTAACATACTTAACGTAACAGTTGTTTAGGAAGAGTTTGTGTACGTCAAATTGGTTGAGAAACATTACAAGTTCGTCGCACAGACTGGTGTATTGCGAAGATTCATTATGCGAGTAGCTATTTGAGTTTGTAACAAACTTCATTATCGTTTGTAAAGCTTAAGTTACATTTGATAAAACGCAACTATTCTTGCTATCTGTACCGAATTCTAAAGACTCGCACTTGGCCGGTTTTAGTTTTAAAAGATGTCTTATAGACTACCGCGTTGATTGTGCAGCTGATCGTGAGGTCCTGGGTTCGATTCTCAAGTCAGGCAATATAAGCAGTATCAGCATGGAGCTTAGATTTGTACTCAGTATATGGCAATAGGCTTCCTCACATGGTGAATCATAGGTAATCACCAACCAGGAAGGGAAAAAGGCATCAAGATATGTTTTGTTATATACTAGAATTAGCAAGTAACCAACACCGATTGACTTCCAGACCTTCAAGTATACGCAAGCTGTACGAGAAGGCAACAACCGACCGTCTCTCCACTTCGATCCTCGACCAACTTCGAAAAGACTCTCAACACTCTCCCTACTTACTATGCACTCCAATCCTTAGTACAAAACGAAGACGTATCTACCAGAAAGTGGATGTGGAAATTGAGACCCACATTGTAAGTAAATTACTTTCATCATTCATTAAAGAGAAATGGAGAAATGTATGTAAATAAAATGGCCGACAAGATAATGTTTATTGCTTCAAGTAACTATGTTGACAGCATCTAAAGCAATGTAATGAAATGTGTCTATATTGTCCGACTGTGTAATAAAGAACCGCTATTCTGTTGCTGTCTATTGGGCAGCACTATTCACACACCTATAACCTCATCGAAAGATTTATTTAAAGTCATGACCTTTCTCTTAGCTACACGCATTTAGATAAACAAATACTTATTAAAATCTATCACGAGACACGGCTGAAAAATACTATTGTAGGGAAAATGACTGTGAATGTGTTAGAGATAGAAAAATAAATGGGATTAACGAGAATGTCAATTACCGCCGCCTTCAATTTGCTCCTAACTTACCCGGATGTCTTAGAAAATATACAGAAGAACCGTTGTCTTGTAAAAATGATAATAATTATCTAATAAAGCACCTGTTTGAAAATGTTAACGATAAGAAATACATTAGAGCATTATACGAGACATAATAAGACCGAGATGCTCCGCAAGAGCAATGCATTTGCATGCCAAATGCTCACCGATGCATTTATAATGCCAAACATTAAAATTCTATCGTTTCCTAAATTAACTTCGTACTGACTATCATTCTCCTTGTACGAACATTCTATGTAGATTTGCCAGAATAATTTAACAATTAGTAAAAACGTAGGCTTTATAGTCCCAGTCAGTAGTTTAGATCTCTGCTTGGAAATGCTAATTAGTAACTCGAGTTGAAGTAGGTACTGCTGTCGACCTAATTACGAAACTAAAGAACAGAAAAGAGAGCAGAAAGAAAAAAGTTGAATGAAATCATCATTCAATAAGTATGTACAGGAAACACACAAAACCTGTACGTAGATATACTAGAGATAGTTAATTCTGAATTTGGAAGTATATCTAGGAATAACAACAAATGTTCGGAAATCTGGATATGATTCTTTTTTATTTGTTCTTTTCTAATTACATTTCTTTTCCATTTAAAAAGGTTTTCCCATATAGACATAATCTATTTTTGTATAAATCTATCAATAATAATCCTTACTGTATAAAGTGCAAAACATGAGCCTGTGTTAAAATTGAATAAGATTAATTTTGATTAAACTATTGATTGGCATTTAAAAACACCTATTCACACTGTGTTTTCTTTAAACAATGTCGTATTTGATTTCCAGCCGTCAGTCGTGGAGCAGCTACGGAAATGGACGTCGAAAGAAGCCGTCGGTGACGTCACAGTGTTGCCGGACGCGTCTATGAGGATAGCTAGCAGCGTCACTTTGACGCCTGACGAGCTTTCTGAATGCGGGTCAGGAGATGACGAGCCTATAGACCATAGGCTACCCAGCCCCGATGAACAACTGCGAATCATCGCTTCCAAGTAAAGATTTCATTTTTTTGGAATCATTTTCACCAATTGTCTGTTTTGGCCGCTATTGACAATAAAACATTTTTTAAGTTGAACTGCCTCGTTGGCTTTTTGGTCGTTGTCTGTGACAAATCACAAGGATTCGGGTTCGACACCCGGGTCGGGCCAAAATTGATTTTGGGATTTCCTGACAAGAAATTCATAATAGATACATGCCCAATGTTTAGAAATTGGCGGTGTTTTACCTGATCTATATCTGGTCGTATCAGATTACAGTCCCATTGGACTATGAGAGTGAGGGATTAACTGCACCTGTGTTTGTGCACACACTTGTGCACTACAATATTGCCGGTGCAAATGGCTAGTCTCCAACGAGATTAGCCGCCGTGACAGAAACAGCAACTACTGCATAATACAAATATTTGTACGAATCTGCCAATATAACAGGCATACATCAAACATTTAGTGTCTCGTAACGAACAGCTATGTACAATGCAGCAGGTTATTAATTTCTTTTACAAATAGAACAAATCAATAAGTGAATGAAACCTTATTACAAATTAAATCGCCGGGTCAGTTGGTGCACTAATAAGGTCAGCTAACCAATCGCTACTGAGGGATCGATCGATACTGAAATGACAAGACGAAATGGTAGAACTTTTTTCAAATTGTAAAAGCAACCTGTATTTTCTTTTTAATGTAGAGCTTGGCAAACGTAGAGTAGGACCCTCTCAGGGTATAAGGGACGTTCTTTATAAAGTGTCTGGAAACATATGGTTGCAGGAAGCCAAGGATCTTGCTAAGTGGTCCAGCAGTTGATAATGTTAATCTGTCGATCACAAACGTTTTTCTCAAGATTTTTATAGGAGACATATTATACCCGTTTATTTTATTTAGCTATCATCACCTCTCAATGACGTCATTCTATCGCTTTTTGCGACGTAAAAACAAATAATAAAAAGCTAACTCAATATCTCATTATCACATAACTTTCACTGTGATTCAGCACAAAATGAGATTAAAATAGGATTGGATTAACCTTAGTTTATTTTCCATTTCATTATTCCATTTTTATTCATCGCCAATTATTATTAATTGCACTTCATAAGGACTTGACGTAAAGCAATAATGGGGTAAAATTACAACGTTTATAGCTTTGTACAGTTTATACTTATTATCAATAACATTAATGTCAGCACACTTAGTAAGAACAAGCACAATCAATAAGGTCACTATAATTAATTATGTAGTTCATATAAGAAGGTATAATTTTAATTATTGCACATACATATATATCGCTCTCGTCTCGACAACATCGCATTCATGAACGGTAAATACCTATCTATGTTTGTTTGAAACTTTTGCTGTACCGAATAAACTAACGTACTAATTCGGTTAGTTCGGTCTTAAATCCGAATCAGGAATAAACCGATTTTTCTTTACGAAATCCATAATAATGAATGATTAACGTATTTTGGCGTATTACGTTGAGTTGTAATTAGAGGGTCAATACTGAACAACAAGAATCCTATGCCATCTTATCTCCTGTACTTTTTGGCTTAACATTATTTACTGTAATATGAAAGAGCTGTCATAAATGTATTAAGACCTACGTATAAAATCTCCATTATCTTTAATCATCATTCCGAGTTTAAAACGAGACACCACGGATGCTCGAAAGTAATCAAAATCCTCCACTAACAACGCAATATCTCATAATTTATTGAATATTTCTAATATAATATTTTTTATTATACAGATTTCCCCCAGAAGTCATAGCCATCGACACGTCAGGGAAATTCTTCGACAGAATGTGCAGTTCACGGAAATCTCTCCATCTAGAGAGCACCGCCGGTGAAACGGACACTGTCAAGCGACGCACACGCACGAGAAAACCTCGGGGTAAAAGACGAAACACCATTTCGGGCACTGATCAAAAAGAGCTTAGAGAGGCTATAGCTGGGTAAGCTTCTAGTATGCACTGAATACACTCACACAGGTTACATTATCTATCACAACACCTTTAAGTTATATGTTGTTAATTTAATATTTTGTTCGTAGATAATGTAATCTCTCGTCTCAATTAACTACATAACAGTTCAGCACAGTATGTGTGGACGGCTTTAAAGATAATTAAAATCTTGAGCACACATTTTAACAACTCGTTGATAATACTATCTCGTGCTTCTGTGAATACATTATGTTAACATTGGATGTCATTGTTTATCCCAACGTTTTTATTACTCGGAAACAAAGACACCCAATCATTTGTGCACTTGATCACTAATAGTGCCATTTGTTCATTAGCTTCATGATTAATTACATCTTTAAAGAGTTCCGCTGTTACGAGACGAAGCGGAATCTTTAAAGACCTTTCAACCATAGGTATGCATTTAGCGTGTGACTAATGCTTTGCTTGGTTTGTTCTATCATAGCGATACATCAAACGCTGTGGCTTCTGGAGAAAACGAAGATAGCAATACAGTCATCAGGTCGAAGTCTAGCGATTTACTTAAGAAAAGTCCTATCGATCCGGTGACCAAGAAAGGACATTTCAACTCTCTGAAACAATGGGGCAAGAACAGATTAAGAATGATAGGCAGATCTCCTAGTGCCAGTAGGGATAGTTTTAAGGATAGTTCCAAAACTGAAAAAGTCAAAGATTCAAAATCACCGACTAGACAGATCGAATTAGTTCAAGAAACTGTCACGTTGCGTAAGAAACGGCCAGGAGAAGAGGATAGAAGAACGCATCAAAGATGTGCATCATATTCTTCTTCAGAGAAAAGTATAGGAGTTCCTAGTGCTGTTCAACCAAATACTGCCACAATAAACATCGGTGTAAAATTACGTGGAACGTCTACCCAAAGAAGACTGAGACGGTCAGGAACTGGCAAAGATGAACCTCACTCTTCGAGCGGCAACTGGTCTGCAAGTTCTGAATCTGGTCGCACAAGTATAGGTTCTGAAATAACTACTACAACGGTCCCTCCAAAGAGTACGACTTCGGCTGGTACGTCGAATAATTCTTTGAATGTTCACCATGGACCACCAAGTTCGATAATAAGCCGACGACGATTCCTTAATACGTCTGGATCAGGAAGCGTCACAAGTGAGGGAACGCTCACACCTGATATTATTCATGACTTACACGAGGATTTGGAAACTAGTTCAGAATTCTCATGTGACACTGAAGGTTACTACACGTCATTCCATATGGATTCCGGCTTGAAGACTTTGAAGGAAGAGGAAACTACTCCCAGCACACCATTGCACATAAGTAACGCTCTCTCAAATTCATCTAACAGTCAAAATATGACCGCGGAGAATGAGTACGAGTTATTTGGAAAAGGTTCCACAAGTACTACAACAAGTTCGGCCGGAACGGTTTGCACAACGCTAATGGCAGCTGGAAGCGACAGATCTCTAGTAATTGGTCCTACTGTACCTGAACGAAAGAGTTCCTTGACCAAAATGAGAAGTAGAGGTAGTGCACACAGCGCTAATGCCAGCCTAGACAGGAGTAATTCCTCTTTCGCAAAATCTCACTTTAGCAGCCTTAGATATAATCCCGTACGCTCTTCTCTATCAGGTTATAACCATTCCTCTCCTGAAATAAGTGAAACGCCCCCCGCAACTATTACTATTACGAGAAATGTAGGTAATCATAAAGAAATAACTGCAGTAGTTGAAGTTCACACAGAAACTGAGTTCGAAAGCGCAAAGAAGAGTACAGGAACTAGTTCACCCGATTCGGGACATAATACATCCAGTTCTCCTATTGAGGATTCTGTGTCGAGTGCTCACGGAAAAAACAGTTTGTCTGAACAAGATTATTCTGAATCCTCTGATCTCGAAGGTACAGAAAGAATAGAGAGAATAAGATACAAAACTACAATCAACAGTTCTAGGATTCCGTCAATGTGTGTGATTACTCCTTCAAACTCTGACGACGAGAGTGAAATCAGTAATAAAGACTCTGACATTGTTGTCAAACCTGATACTCAAATAACACTATCAAGGGTAGCCAACAGGCCAAAATTAGAAATACCTGTGGAAGAACGGCCCAAAGAAATAAAAGCAACCACAGATATAACGAAATCAAATAAACCGCCTAGCCAAATCAAAACTTCTCTACAGCCGTTTAATAGTCTAATGTGCAAATTAAAAGGTGTGCTACCACATAAACTATCTAGTAAAAAATCACCAGTTTCAAAAGAACCCGAAATTGTGGAAAGCTTTTACGATACTGGTGATTATGTCACGATAGCTGACGTGAAAAATAACAATCAAAAAATGAACCTCAATAGAGGCGTTTATGGAAACAGCGATATGGTAAAGAAGAACCTACAAACAGTACTTTCAGGCAAACTTCCAGAAACAGAATATGTCTCCCTTAATGAATTGCCAAACTGCCTTAGTACAAGCAAAGACTATTTAGAACATAGTATGGATGTTAAACCTTCGCCAGCATTAGACGATTTACAAAGAAAAGGAGCAAAAGTTACTCTGGACTCACAAGGACAAGTTATTTATTCTTCTGATACTTTAAAGCGAAGAAAAGGAGCCCACACCACCTTCGAACCAGGACCTTTTGTACAAGAGATTAAACCAACAACCATGGTTATCCAACGTGAAACTGCTGATGTCGTAAAAGTTACTGATGAAACAGATTTCCCTTACGAACCCCTGCCTCCTTCGAGTAAGCCAACGTCGCCGCAGCTCGGAAAAATGATCATCAGAGCACCGACCGAACCTGACGGCCCTATGACCACAGAATTTGTTACTTTACCAACACCTAAGCCTAGTACAATTATAACTGCTACACCTATCACCGAAACACCTGTATCTAGCAACCAACAACACACGAAAATAAACAAAAACCCACAAGATTTACCGCGAGTAGTAGAAGTGATAACTAGAACAGGGGCTTATGTAAATATTCACGATGCAGAGGGTGTCAGCTTATCCCCGACGAAAGACGATTCAGCAGGTAAGATAATCTCATCAAAGTCTATCACAAGAAAACTTTTTGAATCCAAATTGCATAATGTAGAAGTTGATCTATCTAATCTTGTAAATGAAGAAGTCACTCCATTCATTCCGAACTTCCAAACTCCTATAATGTTACAGAATAAATTCGATAGACAAGGGTTTAACAAGTCGGGTAATAAAGTCGCTGAAGTATTAAGAATGTTTACTAATAAAAGTAGTACTAATAGTAATGGCGAAATATTGAGTCCTAATAATAACGATAATGACGAACTTCTCGACAAATCGAACGTAAACAAAGTTAAACGTAGCGATAGTTATAAGTTGGCAAATTCCCCATTGATGCCCATCAAAAAGCTATTGAAACTCGAAAGTTTTGGCACTAATGCCAAAAAAATAGACTCGTTAGAAATGATTCAGGCTGAAATAGCCGCAGATTTATTACGCGATCAAATTAACTATCCGCCGACTGTGTCCCCCAAACTGAGCCATAAAAGAGCTATTGACGAGTTAGAAAAGTGCGAATGTATTAATAATAACAGTTCGTTCATGAACGACAAGTTCGAGGAAAAATTGTCTGCTTTAGCATTAAGCCCATTCGCTACTCCAATTCCTAAAAGGCATACTGTTGCTATAATTCCTGATAACCGGGACACTTCTTTAGATATCCTGTCAGCCATTTTAGATTCTGACCCTGACGAAGTTTGTATACTTCACTCACCGCCTGTTTGTCCGTTATCTCCTAGTAAAGTAACTGTACCTGTCGATAGTTCTATGCATCGTGCTAGAATTCTATCTATTTCTGAATCCGACCACGGCACTGAAATCTGGTAATTTCTTTAAGACTTTTCTCGAATATTTCTTTATTACTTCTTACTTCTTTTTCATACTTATTACTTTCTGTTACCGACCTACTATTTTTAAGTATTGCACGATGAATGAATTATTCTTAATAGGAAATTATGCTTAGAATTAGTGAAAAAATTAAAAATATATTATTTCCGTCCATTGTACAATATTAGTACCTAGGTACAAAAAATTCGTCTTCCTTGAAATTTTGTCAATACTGTGATAGTTTTTATTTAGTTTAGGCAAATGTTTAATGCAATTGAATTTTAAATTCTGTATCGATGTACTTATCAGTATTTTATATTTAAATAATGCAATGTTTCAGTATAAGTGTTGAATGCATGGTGGCTTTTATCACCGCAGAGTGCACAGCTTACGAGTGGTTCATATTCTTCGTATGTAAGTGCATGGTGTGTTATTCTGTGTCGTATGTGTTTTTGTAAATAATATTATTATAGAATTATTGTGAATTAACGCACTTATTTCATTTTATGTCACACCTTCTGCTATCACCCTCACTTTACTCATATAGCACTGGGCTATGAAACTGTTACAAGTTCTGTTTATAATGTGACATGATAAAGGTATTACGTACTCATTCAAAATGAAAATCAGACGTACCTAATTTTAATCGTCGATTCCGACTGTTGATAGTTGTTAGATCACGGCAGAGACCTAAATATGGGCGATCTAAATGAATCTGTCACCAGTTTGGCCACTAAACAACCGATAAGAAGAAGAAATTTTTCATCCAAAATATTTTTTTTATCCTTGTCTGACTTTCATTTTATAACTTCTTTATCATAAACAGAACTTTAAAAAGAACACAATCACAATTTTTAATGTAAATAATACCTACCATTTAATGAATTTATATTACACATCTGTGGGCGAATAACCATTGGAATACTAAAGAACCTTAAGATATAACACGACTAATTTGTGGATAAGACATGAACGCGAACAAAATAATGCAAAATGTAATAATGATCTTAATTCTGATGTAACACGCTAAACTAACTTTAATCTCACTTCCTCTCTTTCTAACAAATACTCGCTGTTTAAAAATTATTGAGGTAATATTATGACTTCTTTCTTAGTCTAATGGCTAGATAATATAGCAGCATTCTACTGTAAGATATTTTTTTAAATCATTCCAGTAGAGTTTGGGTTTATACATTTATAGACAAAAATACGAATCTTTTCTTTCTTTCTTAATATTAGTGTTAATATAGACAATGAAAATCGCTGACCCCCACCACCATATAGAGGAGTGGGATAAATGCACGGGCAGAGAGAGAGAGAGAGAGAGAGTGTGTAGACAGACAAAATCGACTGTTTGAAAAGTTTATTTGGGTTATAAAACATTTCTAATAACATTGGTATAGTTGCAGGCTGAGGTCGCATATCTACATAAAAGAGTGTATAAAACAAATGTTTAATACCATAAACCCTGTCAGTTCTCTAGATAGAGGAGATGAGACCCGTGCTCAGCAGTGGGACACATATGGGTCGTTATTATTTTTATTAAATTAGTTTTAGCGTGTTATACAACAGAATCGTTTTATGTTTTAAAATTAAAAGATTAAAACATAGGTGTACATTACTTATTGCACTCATCTTACATAGCTTTGCACAGTGAAGGAGATTGCTTCCATTCCGTCTTTAACGAGAAATTCTTCAAAGGTAAAGTTTTGTGTTGCTTATTTGGCATGATGCATGGGGGACTCTTACTAACACTACTAAAAATTGCACTTAGAAGCCCACACTAAACAAATTTATACTAACATAGGTATATTATATAAAATTGTATATCAAAAATTGTGATAAGAATAAAATACCATGCACTGTACAATTATTATAAACGTCGTATTATATCATTAAATATTATTTATCTGTCTGTAATGTTATTTATGTACTATCGACAAAGTAAGCGCTCGACCACTCGTAATATCTAACCAAACGATTTTTTCTCTAAGCAAGTTTCTATTCCTTTTTTTGTCTCTAATTTCTTACTCGTAGACCATTTGCAACTTTGCGTTGATACGTGTACCACAGTGTAAGGAAAAATCTCAACTCGATATGTATAGTCTAACTCTAAATAGCTACGTGACCAAGGCGCTCGCTCGGTTTTCGAATTTCAAATGCCGCCGATCGCAAGCGCCCGGCCCGCGCGCGCTACGTTATCAGCCCGTACGCAAATGTTACTGAAACCTAAGGTCCAGGGCCCCAATTCTGCTAATTTACGGATGGCTCAATTGAATCTGAATTGATTCTCAATTGAATCTCAGTAGCAGTTTTGGTATTCTGCTAATAAATTTAAGACCAATGGTTGTCTCTGTAATCATTGGTCTTAAATTATTAGCATTTTTGGTATTACATCATTGGTAAACAATTTGGTAAACAATTTAGGACCAATGGTTTTCCAACTATTGGTCTTCAATTTATTAGCAGAATACAAAACATGCTACTGATATTCAATAGAGAATCAATTCAGATTTAATTGAGCCATCTGTAAATTATCAGAATTGGGGCCCTGGACGGTAGCTATATATTTTTACAGATAGCGGCAGTGTCCTCACTATATAGAGAGAGATTCTTCCTTACACTAAACCGAATTGTGTTCAATAAATAGGTAAAAGCATATTTTGAGTGGTCAAGCGCTAAATTTGTCGATAGGAGATTTAGTTATTATAAGATTTAGATCGTTAGACGTGCCCACGTCAAAATAAACAATGGCAAACAAGCATACGGCCCACCTGATGGTAAGTTATTACCGTAGCCTATAAACGCTTGCGATACCAGGAGCATTAGGTATTTCTTGCAAATAAATCATTTCTGATTTCATAATTTCGCTTAATGGGTAATCCTGGCAAGCACTAGATAATTATTCTTACGCACACAATAATAACACCAGATGCATAGTTCGACAGTATTAACCAATGTCGCGAATCCTTCAATCCTGTGATTGGTTTATAGGCACGCCTCATCCATCGCGCCCCGCACGTACCACCAAAGAGACCTAAAAACGATTTCTGCGCATTTGTCAAGATATTTGCCGGCTATTATATTATAGTAATTTGGCTGTGGTCTTCTGCGTAAAGTTGTGATCCTACCTCAGTCAGGTTTGCTCGTTTGTGTGTGCTCTACCTCTATTCCAGATTTTAAGAAAAATGAATTTTAAAAAAGTGAACATATAACACGGGCACTTTTTTGCGCAATCTAAGTAGGATGACGAGAAATTTAACGATTTAAATCTTTTAAATATTATTTAGTTATTTACTGTTGTTTTAAGCCTTAATTCTGCTTTTGGTTTCGGATATTATTTATTTATTTATTTATTAAATTTATGTATGTACTTATTATCAAGTTTTACCAATGTTAAAATGTTTATTTGATACTATGATGTACCCTACCTATGTATCTGTACCTTCTATGTAGTTATTGATAAGCATGTATTTTCCAGTATTGATTTTACAAGTAACTTGTGATCTGACTTTTAAATGTTCCACTTACCTTCGTAAGTTGTCAAACTAATATTCGATATCTATTATTCCATCTGTCCGCCTAATATCTCTTAGTTGGCAATTTAAAATAGGACAGCATCAATGCTTATATTAATAAACTATTTATATTGAGTAATAATCTAAACCTTGAAAATATTTATAATATGCAGTAGACTGACGCAATGTAGACATTACCTACTTATATAATAGGTACTAGAAAGTGTAAACCTTTACAAAAGTACTAGATACTAATTTTATTAAATTGATTTACCTTTTTATATTTTCAGACTATCGACATTCCTGTGCTGACAAACCCTTTTTGAACTTACCGCCAAACTCAGTCCAAGACAAGGGACCAACTGTAAACTTGAATGCGATCAATCCCACCTTACATCGGTATCATACCGCTCATCTCAAAGGCAAATATGGTACCGTCGCTTACGACAATGCAACGAACAACGTTCAAAGAGAACAACCGAAATTCTGGACTCTTCCCAAAAGGAGTGCTTCAGACGTGAATGCATCACAAAGAACTACCTTCAACTATCCCTTAAAAACTGCCGGCCTTCAGCCACTTGACCTAAGGCAAGGCCCTACTAGGAACGAAGAGTCTATTAAAATATCGCCTATAGATCCACGAGCTTCGGGTACCTTCAAATCTTCAACTCCATCCAGTAAAGAAAATGTAGTTGACCTTAGTTCCAAACTGTTGTCTCCTGTTAAATCAAGCATGACAAACGAAGAACTGTACGCTGTTATACACAAAAGTAAAAAGAAGTTAAACATTAGAGATACCGCCGAGAGATCAGAATCACCAGCACTATCCACAATTAGTTTATCACCCGTCAATTCAGAACCATCTCTTTATACGAAAGGTTCCCAACGTTATCCTGAAACAGGATATTTAGGGGATCCAAGAAATAGAATGAGTTGGTCTCCCGCTGATAAACCTCCTTCACTTCCTCCACCCAACTCAATGTATGGAGTATCAAAGCAAGAAACCACTTGCGCAGATCGTTACGGGCCGATGTCTCAAACGTCTAGGTTAGATTTTAAGAAACTTTTACTGCAGCACAGCGTTAAACTAAACACAATTAGTCCTCAGAATAAGACAAACAAACTATCAGCAGTAGAACAATTAAAACTGTCGAAAGAAAAACCACAAGCACTGCCTGCACAAGTTGCAAACAGATCACAAGTAAATATTCTTAATTTAAGTGGCTCTCCTAAAACATATACACATAGGAAAGTTATAAAACCAAATGCCCAGCCTACGTCACCGGGGAGAACAGGAGCTTTAATAAAGGAACATAAAAATACACCAAAAATATTATTGTCACCCAAATCTCAATGGCGATTCGCGAGCCCAAGATCTGATGTTTTATCTACACCTATACCTGAGGCCTACAACGAAGATGAAAATTCAAACAGTTCTGGCGAAAAACAAGAGGTAACACCAGAAACTCCTCCGTCCAAAACTGTACCCATTATTGTCGCAAACCAACATTTTGGTGCTCGTCGAAATCTTATACAGTTAAACGAAAACACCTTCGAAATAGAAAAGAATTTCCCTCACTCAGGTGATCAAGGTGTGTTCCCAATTAATCCTGATTTTATAAAAACGCAAGGCCTATCGAGAACAGAATTATTGCAAGCAAAGCGGGCCGAATTTTTTAATACATGTCCTGATTCATCACCACCTAAATTAACGTCTTTTAGAAGTCCTACCACGGCTGGTCCGTCAATAAATACACGCAGCAAGTCATCCCCTGAACGAGGCAAAGTTTCACCATCTACGCTTGAAACTGCATTATGATAAAAGATCATAAACGTATGTCAACGCGGTGCTTTAGAAATTCCAATCTCAAAGTTTGTAAATAAGGCACTGAAATTCATAGAAGCTTTAATCTAGTCTTTTCTTGCTTACGGTGCCATGTTTGCAGGCACATATTCAAAACCAGTGTTTTACTACTTCATTATTTGAGCTCAAATTAAAAATTTATTGTTTAACTGCTCTATGGGGCCAATTTTGTTTTGAGAAAATGATATTTTCTAATCATAAACAGCTGGTTAAAAAACGTAGCATGTAAGTATTTATTGAGTACTATTAGGTAGGTACTACGTTAGTAGTCTTTTGAACTTTTTCAAAGTTTTTAAGTTATTCGGAATACAGTTTTAAATAAAATGTGTTGATTAATAATGTGTTGTATTTATTTTATTTTTCTTGCCTTTCGGATGACGACTATCGCGATAAAAAGCAGCCTATTCTCTTTTCCAGACTATAGTCAATGTATGTCAAATTTTATCCAGATCCGTTCTGTAGTTTTTACGTGAAAGAGTAACAAACATCCATATTCACAAACTTTCACATGTTTGTGTAGGAAGTAAGATATTAGATTTAATAATATCTTGGAACAATAAATAAAGCACAGCATTAGCTTTAGTCTAAGGATAATACCGAAGAAACATAAAGAGGTATACTACCTGTTTAGGTTTCTTTCTAGAGGTATACTACCTCTTTAGGTTTCTTCGGTATTACCTATAGACTAAAGCTAATGCTGTGCTTTATTTACTAACTTTATTTAGCGAGCGAGCGAAGTTCTCATAATCTACTGAAATAATCCAGCATTTGTGTGTAGGTATGTTTATATGTTTCGTCGACGTTAACTCTAGTATTATCTGTAATCGAAAAGTCGTGAAATTTTGTAGGCGAACTAATGAGACCAAAGGATTTTTTTTAATTCAATTCAAATATAAGCCAAATTGGTCAAGGGTGAGTCGCAAGTCCACAAGTATTAATGAAACCAATTCACAAACTTCAAACCCATCTATGTTAGATGCAAAATTTATCTAGCTACATTATTTTTAACCGACTTCAAAAACTTCTTTTATCTGAGAGAACATACTTCCAGTTTGGTCCCATTTTCATCAAAAGAAGTCGCGGGGGACTTAACAAACATACAATTAACGGACACCCAGACTCAGAACAACTCTTTGTGGGTCACACAAAGTTTTGTCTTGTGTGGGAATCGAACCCTCAACCTCGTGCACAGCAGGCGCATACTGCGGCCACTAGACCACCAAGGCAGTATTTTTTTTTTATTGAGGGAACTCCTCGAAAATTATAAGCACACATATTGCAATTTCAATATTGTTTACAACAAATCGAACATTTGCATTCAGAAAGTGTAACTTGGTGAAGTAGAACTGATGAGGAAGACCACAGATGGCCATCTGAACTTCTCAATCTAAGTATTTTACGGTTGGCTATTAGATAAGTTTCGATTATGGTTGCTAACAAATGTTATGTAGCAAATGAAAATAGTACATTTGAACTGAACTGATGATGAAACCGGAAGCTAGGCAACGGAACTTCATAATTAAACATTGTAATCTAGCCGTGTTTGGACTTATTTGAGTGGTCATGAGATGCACTTTAGCTATAAATATCATGTTAAAAAGACCGTCTTTAAGGGAGGAAAGTGAGATAAGAGTTTGCATGAAAGTTCATCCTGTTTAATACCTAGGTACGTTAGACTAGGGTACCTACTGAAGTCGGTTTTTTTTGTTAAAATTATATTATTATAATTTTAACAAAAAAAACTATGCTCTGGATGATGCCTGAAATTCTCCTTTATGCCTAATGTGTCACAAAGAGGATATAATTTATACAAACACGTTTCATCTGTGATTACTTAATCTGTCACACCACACATGACACGCGTAAAACCACAGCGTAAAGCAACATCAACATTTTTACGTAACATTTTTTATGAAAAATATTGTCATGTTATAGTTAAATTTACTACAGCAAACTTAAATTTACGTGAACATCAATGAAGTGTAATTCCAATTCGAGTGTGTATACAACATCAATGAGCGCTGAACACTGCTCTTGGAAGCTTCGATTCTTAGGTCTTGTCGTGAGCACTGGCGACCTGATCAACGAAAGAACTACGCCTACCTACGGTATAAGCCACGCATTGATAGCGCCTATAGCAATCTTCACAACATTCTTTTTCCTTAGCACCTTCGTTATATGCTCATTACGCAGGCGACATGCCTCAAAATTTCTTCAAATTTATGCTATTGTAACGTGTATCATACTTCAAATTGTTCTGTCTATGGCAGTCTTTACAGATCTAAAGCACATAAAACAAGGCCATTTAGATCACCAACATAATACCGGATCTGTATTAAATGGTGTATTACCAATGTTTATAATATTAATATTGCTTGCTGATCTTGTGGTTGTTACGTTTAATACACGCGAAGTTGGGGCATCCGCCGCAACACCATCAGTTGCCGGCATGTCAGCTCAAAGATTTTAATATTCTTGTCATTAAATATTTTTAGTTTCAGTAAAGTCTAAATCAGTGGATAGGTACAATATTGTTTTATTTTCTTTTTTAACCGCAGTCATAATAGATATCTACATTATAGAACTTCAGGATGCCCATGACGCTGCATAAAACATCCTAGGAGCTAGGTACCTGTCCGTGAAAGCTAGCCAAAACTGACCATATTGTTTGATGATAGTATGAAAATTTACGTTTGGCCACATCATAAGCCGTCCATGATATAGAAAGAAGAATAATAATTATTTAGTAACTCTGTATGTATGTTTGTTACCTTTTCACGCTTAAATGGTTGAACGGATCTTAATAAAAATTGGCAAGGAGATAGATGGTAGGTAGGTATCCTGGAGAAAGACATAGATAGGATACTTTTTATCGCGATAACCGACGTCTACGAGTGAAGCCGCGGGCAACAGCTAACTTCAAGAAGAAGAAACTTATGTTGAACTCATAAACCTACCTAGGTAACTAATTAAGTAGGAACAAAAATTTGCTTTTTAATTAACTTTGTAAAACTGAGTTTATATGCCTATTAAGTAGACTGTATGCATTTAAGTAGCTTCGAGTCGTACCCGTTACGGTACTATACCTTCTCATATAGGTACCTACATATTTACCAGACAAAGCGTAATCAGCGCCTCTACGGGTAGATAATGTAATTATTTTACGATGAGATCACCAATGTTTGATCTGGCAGGCGCTTTAATGTGGTTACGAAATATCTTTTTATACCCGCTTATAAAACTTAGCGAATTATTCCAGGGTACCTATACCTAAATAAAATCTTGCTTCGCAGCAGCGTTTCCTAACGGCCGCCGAACGATTTTCTACAAGTTGCCTTAGCTTGAAAGGTCTTTCAAAGTATTATTAGTAAAACCATAGTGTAAGAAAGTCTTTCTTATGCTTTGGTAAAACTACATGATTCCTTAATAACTCAAATGTTACCTACAGTAAGTATGGTTAACGGCTTTGTTCATAGTCCATTCAATTATGACTTTGCCCAACCTGGGAATCAAATCTAACAAGCTAACTCTAACAAAAGTGCTAGACTAATTAGGCGTATCCTGTTTATATTATTATTTAAGTCATCTTTGGGGTCACCTATGTCCAGCATTGAACATCTTTTGGCTGCAATGAATGAATGTATGCCGCAGAACTGATAACCATTGCAGTAAACATGTGCCTGAGTGGAGACCATGTCTCAGCAAATATATTATAGTGAAATATGCCCTCGGGCTAGGTGGAGTAAAGATTTTTGCAAAGCGGCTTGGGACAGCGGAATGGAAGAAGCCTAGGATTGTGCCAAATAGTGTACACTTCCCCAGCAACAGAGTGGGATAGGCCTATGATGATATAAGTAAAAAGTTCAATTTTTCTATAATTATTTTTATTCTTTTACATACATAAACTTACATTTAAATGCTACAAAAACCAGACCACTATATGTTTTTATTACATACATTACAAATTGAATAAAAATATAGGTAACATACAATAATTATGTTAAAAATTAAATAATTAGTGAAATGTGGTGAATTGAAATATAAGTTATTTATGCACCACTGACATCTATACTCATAAATCATAAGCTTGCCTGGTAATCCAACATCTATGAATTAATTTCAAATACAATTGTGCCCCATGTGTCCACAACTATACTTGTCATTAACTATAGAAAAAAAGAGTATTTTCAGTTTTAGCAGCTTGGCATACAGGGCATGGGGATGAATTTCCAGAGTACTGTCTAAAAGATTACTTTTTATTGATACACAGCAGACTATTTTATATATTCTGTGGCATACTTATAAAAAGAACAAAATCTATTAAATAAAAAATTTATGCTGATAAACCCTGACAGATTCTTCTTTAATTGAATATGATTCATGGTCAAGTTAATTATTCCTTAAAATGAGATACCATTTTCAGTCAAAAGAGTATGTGATCAAGAGCAAGAAGGATCTTCTTAGTCTTCCTATTAGTAAATAACCTTTACCTGTATTGCCTTTCCCAGAATACGGTACAATATCAATCTTCACATACTAGCATTATCAAACTGTTATGTATAATCTGTAAAAAAAAAATTACTAAGTAAAAACAACATTGTAACCTCAAAATTCACAAGTGATATGGTTTGTAGCAACTATGTTAATATTTTCTTTTTAGTCCATTTCACTAATACACTGATGCTATTTATTCATAGGTGGTCCATTCATTAGAGGTGGTCGCATCTGTCCCATTGGTCCCATAGGACCCATAGGTCCCATTATAGGGCCCATCATAGGTGGCCTCATTCCCATCATAGGTGGCATAGGTCCATGTGGTCCCATCATCATCGGTGGAGCCATAGGTCCTCCTGGGCCCATAGATGGAGGCGGTAGCATTCCAGGTGGCCCTCCAGGAGCAGGAACAGGTGGTCTAGGGCCACCAGGACCCATCACTGAAGGATCCCAAGGTGGAGGAATAGCGGCTCCTTTATTAAATGGATTTTGCGCTATTTTGCCAGCTTTGAATGCTGCTGTTGTAGCGTCAATGAGATGTTGAGCTTGCTCTTCCATCCACTTCTGGTAGTAAAATTTTACATTATCTTTGTGTTTTCTTCCCGTACAATGTGTTTTTCTTACGCTCGGTGAATCGTGCGTTAAATATGTATCACAGTAATCACAATAGTATTTCGGCATTTTGTTATAATCTACAGAACGCTACACACTTCGTTTGATGTTAATTTCACCAACAAACATGGATGTGACATAAACCATAAACGAAAAATGACAATTTTCAGTTACTTCATTCTTTTCCTTCGTTCTATAGTCTATGAATCACGCTTCACCACAGATTATACCATATGAATTTTGTCCGTTTAGTCGATTATGGACTCCATTTTAGTTTCGCAAATCCTCAGTCGAGTAAAAAGATGCGACCCTATTGAATTGCGAAATGCAAATGGCGCGCAGCGTTTGCGGTAGAAGCACGTGTGATTGACGTTTCAGAATAATAATTGCTTAAAATCGTTAATTTTTTAATAAAAATTGCTGAATGTACTCCACTAAAAATTAAATACGAAGTCGTTTGTTTTCCAAGTTCATAATGCCCGACATGAAGTATATATTGGTTACCGGTGGAGTTATAAGTGGTGTAGGCAAAGGTGTGATCGCAAGTTCATTTGGCACAATTTTAAAAAGCTGCGGAATTGATGTGACATCAATTAAAATTGATCCGTACATAAATATCGACGCAGGAACTTTCTCTCCTTACGAACACGGTAAGTGGACCACGGATAAATTAAGCGACGTTGGCGCTAAAGATGTGTTTTTTCGCACGCGTGTTGCACTATCAATCTGCATGCGTCTATTTTTATTTTCTAGGTGAAGTTTACGTGCTCGATGACGGCGGCGAGGTTGACCTTGATCTTGGCAACTATGAACGCTTTTTGGATATCACTCTGCATAGAGACAATAATATAACGACTGGCAAAATATATCAGCAGGTCATTGAGCGTGAGAGGCGAGGAGACTATCTAGGAAAAACTGTTCAAGGTACATTGGAAAAACTATTGTATTCTATCTTTAAAAAAAAATCTTATTCTGTTTATTGACCTCAATTGAATACACACCTATAAAAAGGGCAATACATTTACCTACTTACTGTTTTGTATTACTGTGTGTATATATACGGGACTAACAAGAGAGAAAATTTAAAAAGTTGCATAATGTTGATATTATTTTGTAATGAACCTCTTCATGTTAATTGTATGTCCAGTATTTAGATTGTACTAGCCTAAAATTTTGCCAACACATAATCATATAATTTAAATTTAATTGGCTCATATTATTTTAGTTATCCCACACATAACTGATGCCATACAAGAATGGGTACAAAGAGTGGCTCATATACCAGTGACAGCAGACAATGCACCACCGAGGGTGTGTATTGTGGAGCTTGGTGGGACAATAGGTGATATTGAAGGCATGTCATTTGTGGAAGCCTTTCGACAATTTCAGTTTAGAGTGAAGAGGGAGAATTTCTGTTGTGCACATGTGTCTTTAGTGCCTATGGTAAGTTCTTATTAGCTTTATAATTACTAGAGCCAGAGTATGATAAAGCATAGATTTCAGGATAAAATTAAATGGCTATAAC
Organism: Trisateles emortualis; assembly: GCA_947095525.1. Taxonomy (NCBI): domain Eukaryota; kingdom Metazoa; phylum Arthropoda; class Insecta; order Lepidoptera; family Erebidae; genus Trisateles; species Trisateles emortualis. Next base: position 14,416,023 of record OX352735.1, on the reverse strand, counting down.
TTAAGCATGGTGAAGGGCACACAGAGCCCCAGCAATCAGCATAATATATCCTCTAGTGGTTTGATTGGCATTTATTCATTAGCGTTTTATCATCTCAGCTGAAAACGATCACTACTGGACATAGGCCGCTCTAAATAATTTTAAAGCATTCCAGTAGAGATTACCCATATATATATTAAATAAACCAAACTTAATATAACAATGTAAAAGTCTTTATATAAATATTTTGTATGCTCTTATCAAATAAACATGACAAAACATCCACTTTTAGGCCTATTACACATTACAATTAAAATAATCTTTTTGTAATTGTTCTATATTATATTAATGTTGTTCTTTATTTTAGCCAAAATCTACAGGAGAACCCAAGACAAAACCAACACAATCTTCAGTTAGGGAGCTGAGAGGATTAGGTCTTTCACCTGACTTGATATTATGCCGTTCAGAGAAACCTATCAATCACACTGTCAAAGAGAAAATATCAAACTTCTGTCATGTTGGACCTGAACAGGTAACTTATAAATAGATTTTTAAGAGCACTTGGATGTATTACACTGGGTAGATTATGTGTATCATTCAGTCTGGTGTAAATAAGTTGTTTATAAGTATTTATCCAAATGAATAATAGATTTTTTGGGTACTCATGTATATAATTAGCAACATTAAATCATCACATAGAACTTAGGTCTTAATATCGACTTATTCTTGTTCAAACTTCATTTCGTTTAGTTTATATCTGGTGACAGGAAGTTGAGACCGGCTCCCTGTCAGCACCAGTTATGTGTCAAAGCCACGGACTCTCTTTATGATGTACAGAGATTGAACCAGACTGGTCTCCTGGTCTAGTGACCCTGACTGCTTAACCAGAGGTGGACAACTCCAACCCAAGATATAATTATTTGTGTGGCCATGATTATTTGTCGTGTCTGGGTGTATTTTAACTATAACATGAACATATCTGGTTGAAAGACTACCATTTGGGATCAGATAGCCATGTATGAGAAATTAAATACTGGTAATACTACACCATCCATCTAATAAAGATAAAAATGTCATATAAACTTAGGTGCTTCTCATGTAGACATGTAAATGATATCTTATAGCACTTCTAAGGTATTCGTAATCATATTAGAAGTCTATCCAGTTTTCAATTATACAATTACACATTCAATGTGTTATATAAGACACGTGTCCTGTTTCAAGCAATGTGAGCTTGTTCAATTGATTTAATAATTAATGTTATGGATGGTGCAGTGATTTATGTGTGCTTCTCGCTTCTTACGCATGCGACGTGTTGAGGATTTGATTCTCATACAGTACAAATATTTTGTGTGATTCGAGTCTGGATGATAAAAAGATGATGATTGATGTGATGACACTGAAACAGGTTGATGGATTGATTTAGTCTGGATGTACTATGTGTTTTTTAATTGTATGTTTGTAAAGATTCCCATGACAGGGCTTATTTTTGAAGAGAAATCTCCTGCAAAAGAGTGGAACGCATCTTTCATAACGACAGAAAAAAAAAACATACAGGCTAAAATCATACCCCTCCTTTTTGCTTTGCCGCATTCAAATAAAAAGAAAAGGTCTTAATAACTTTTAAAATTAATAAATAAATTACATTGCAAGTCTTATCATTTGTTTATACATAATAATATGTACCAAAAATAACTAAATGCCAATGGCCTCAGAAACTAAAACATATAAATTAATTTTTGCCACTATATCAGTACGTGAAATTCTTGTATAGGGGCTTTGTTAATCATAATGTCGAATAAATAACCGGTTTGATACGTTCTTTAAAGTCAAAGATTAATGGACCGGTCAAAGTACATATTTAAATCTACCTAACTGTCGTCCGCTACTTCGTGGTCTGGATAGAATTTTATTCATTTTTCGTGGATATAGCAACTATAGTAAGTACCAAAATTTATAGTAGCCTATAGACGCCTGCGATACTGGAGGTATCACTTGCGTGTTGCCGATCCATTTTTTACACCAAAGCTTGAAGATGGAGTATCCCTGGGATAGGAAAACGTTTCTTTTATCCCTAAATGAGCGCTGGAGACCACTGTTCTCACACTCAGGAACGCAACTACACCGCTGTGGTATTTGGCTGTGGTCTTCTGTATGGTGTAGGTCCTTCCCCAGTCGGGTTTGCTCGCTGGTATGGTACCCTACCTATTTTAATTGTGAGTGACTTGAATACCATAGTCTCTTGCCGTCCATAATAGGGACATGCGTGATATGTATATTATATGAAATTTACATCGAACTAACACCTCATATCAGTTAGGTAGCTTACTGCTTCCATCGCTGAACCCTCCAACTCATCTCTATTCCGATTTAATTATCACTTGCGTTACTAGTAATGAAAACCATCGCAACGAACAATTCTCTATAATATTTTCGATAAATTTATCAGGTGGTTTTTTGTTTATAAACATCGTATGGTATTATTATACAACAAGCACATTGTGAAGTACGAATCACCTTCTAGTGCATACGGTACCAGTGCCGGATTTAGAAGGGGGGCGCGGTAGGGCGCAAGACTTGAAAAGGCGCCGAAGACGCCCCTTTGAAGCCTCTAGAACAATGTACGACGTAGTGCCGGCACTGTACGGTACTACGTCGTATAATACTATATTTAGACAAGTATTATCGTGTCTCAATCATATAAAAAAATCCACAGGCTATATTACCGCTGTTGAAATGTTAGGATACATCTGCATTAAAATAGAGATGAACTATGAAAAACATAGACGTGTCCTATCTCGCATCCGTGTATGCTCTAACGAGCACACAGGAGGACTTGATAACTGCCTCCAACTATGTAGACAGTACTATTTTGGGACTCAACAATATAAATTCTAACGATTTTTGCTGCTGAAATTCTAAGCAACTATCAGCCTTTACATCCATAAATTGCCTGTATTACTCAAGACAAAGACAGGATTTTAACTTCTAGAATCATTTGCATATTGGATAAATAATTTTATCCACTTTCTATACTTCGATGCAGTTCATATGGCCGTCAGTGTGTCTTCTTTTCATACATCCTTTCCAAAGGCTTACTAGCTTCTAATGGGTTATTTAAAGTGGTTCAGGTCTTCCCCTTTTAGCATCAAACAATCAATCAGCCTTTCGCAGTCCACTGCTGGACATAGGCCTCTCCCAACAAGCGCCATAGCCTTTTTGGCATGCGATAAAAAAACTGTTTTATTTAGAACTCTTCCTTTTTCTGCATGAAGCCAGGGCAAAACCTGGTTTATCTTTTATTTAGTTTATTTTGGATCCTCGCACTCCTCCCTGTGTAAAGATGTAGTAGCCCGTGTAGCTCCCTGCTCCGACAAATTTTTTACTTACTTCGGCAGTTTAATTTATAAATTTACTTGCTTTGGCAATTCAATTTATCACATTTGCTTGGTCAGTACATTTAACATTCGTTGCATCACATCTTACACGTAATCCGACAGTTTGTTTACGATTAAAGTGTCAATCATTGCATTGATTAATTGAAACTACATTTGTCAAGTTACATTGTAATTTCTTATGTTTGTAAACAATGTTGTTGAACACATTCTTTTTTGTTTAAATACAATCTTAGATGTTACAAAACCTGAGCTGTTATGAGGTAAATATTAATAGAAATCGCGGCTGTTTAAATGTATGCTCTAAGATATACGTATATTTGTTATTATACGCTAAGAGTGAAAGTCTGATCTCGTTATACCAAGACCTGTTTTCAAATGTTCTGAATAGCAATTCAGGTATCTAAACTGTCTTCAATCTAACTACTTTTTATCAACTTTCTAGAGTTCCTTTTGCAATATCATTATTTAGTAGATACAGATATGTTAATTTAATGTGGTATATGATCCACTAGTAGGTTCTTTAGAAATAAAAACGTTTTCGGGGACGACTTTCTTTAAGGGAGAGGTCGTGGACCAGCGTCCTCTTATATATCCTTACTAATATTATAAATGTGAAAGTTTGTGAGTATGGAATATGGATGGATGGATGGATGTTTGTTACTCTTTCACGTAAAAACTACTGAATGGATCTGGATGAAATTTGGCACAGAGATAGATTATGGTCTGGAATAACACATAGGCTACAGCGATAAACGACATCCACGCGGGCGGAGCCGCGAGCAACAGCTAGTAAATAAATATATCTATCACACGACTTTACGCAAAATACGCGCTACGACTTGGGAGTTGCGAATAACAGCCAGCCATACCATACCATCACACGATAACTCTATTAACCCTCCACAAACTAGGCAGATCCTGTATAATGGCAACCAGACAACTAACAAATACATATATTTCATCAGGGTGGGACCGTGACTTCTGAGCCTAAGCTCATGGGTTCGATCCACGAGCTCGGGCTTAGTAGTCAGGATCACTAACCACTAGACCAACAGGCCCACTGATATTGCAAGTGCTCATAGACTGCGGTAACTGCTTACCATCGGATGGCCGTAAGCTTCTATCTTCGCAGTTTACAAACTTTTGTCAATATAGTTTTTTGTTCACAGGTAATATGCGTTCACGATTTAAGCTCAGTATATCATGTCCCGTTGCTGATGGAAGCGCAAGGTGTTGTACAATATTTAAATGAGAGGCTGCAGCTGAATATATCCATGCAACGAGGAAAGTGAGTATCTAACTTAAATCTTAAGTTGTTTATATTGACCTCAGGGTCAATATTACTTACTGATTGTTGTTTTTACTATTGAGGTGGCAAACAAGTATGCGGGCCGCTTGATGATAAGTAGTTACTATAAACAATAGATGTCTTCAATGCTTGGGGAATCAATTGTGTGTTAGTTGAAAAATTTAACTAGTACTGGTACTTACCTAATTTGCAAGCTATATTAGCTGTCTATTTTTATGTACTTCTTAGGTAGCAAACAAGCATACGGTCTGCCTGATGGTTAGCAGTACCGTAGCCTATAGCGCTTGAAATACAAAAAGTACCTATCACTTAATTGCTGACAACCCAATAACTTAACACCAGGGTTTGCTGATGGAGTATCTCTGGGATAGGAAACAGTTTTTCGTAAAAACGCATCATACTCACATACAAGATGACCACTACCACTATTTAGTAATCTGTGCCACTACACCAAAATGTTAGATATTTGACTGTGGACTTCTGTAAGGTTGACGTCCTTCCCCAGTCAAGCTTGCTCGTTTGTTTAGTGCCCTATCTCAATAGTATAATAAGGGCTAGATATATAACTAGTTAGTAATAAGGTGGCCGTCGCTAATATCTCTGTTATGTTATCTATTATAATGAATATGTTCATGACCTACATTATAATAATAATGTAGGTAATTGTCTGCAATACTAGTTCATTTTTTATCTAAACTCGATATTAATGAGGAAGTTTATAAAATACTAGGAAATGGAGAACTTTGTTCTGATAAATATTTAGATCGATTACCTACTGAGAATATATTAATACTAATTAGGTAGTGAGCCATTTTAAACTAAATATAAACGAATTAAATAGTTTTGTGTTTGATACGTCCGTGTGGTGACGGATTAAGAACACAAATGTCACCACCCCCTTCAATCCCAAAGGTGTTGTAAGAGTCGACTAAGAGACTAAGTCAGGCAGACAATATTCACTGCAAGACTGAAAACTCGAAACAAAACCCTATACCAACCAGTCTGGCCAGCGTGATATAGTAGGCTATTATCCCTCCAACTGTATGAAGGAGACCCGTGCCCAGCAGTGGCACCTTTATGGGTTGTGATGATGACGCAATAAGATTTTATGATTTAGTATTTAAGCTGCCCCTCTAGACAAGTGGCATAAACGTTAGCCGAAATAAAATAGAAAGCAAATGTATCGGAAAGCTTACAACATTATATCTTAAACTTATGTCAAATCCTATACAATTGCTGTCTATTCGATTCGACTAACGTTTATGCCACTTGAGGCTGCGAGGGAAGAGTGCATACTTTCGCAAAGCAATACAACGGGCACTGCTTGCGCATTGCCAGTCTTATCCTAGTATCTTTCCTACTTACTAGTGTCGGACACAACAGCCAAGTAGCTGCTGTTTTAAAGACGCAGGTTTCTTCATTCCTAGGTATCTACTCGTAAAGGCGAGCGATCGTAGTCACGATTATGTGTTGCAGTTAGTAGATGCTGACGCTTTACGCTATCTCGCTATTTAGTTATGTGGGTTGACATATTATTTCTATCTAGAGTATAATTTGAGCGAGAATTATCGCTCTACCCATCCTTTGTAACGTTTGGTAGGTGCATGTTTACTACATTTAATAATTCGTAAGTTCTGCTTTTAAATCATTTTTATCGTAGTGGTACAAACATTGCGTCGCTCCATTGAATATCATGAAATGATATGAAAAAACATACGCAAAACAATTCATCCAAGCAGTTTGTTTCTAATCGCATAACCTCGTCTAATCGGAAGTTTGTTTTTTTCTTACATTCAGACAATTAGGCATTTTACCAAAGTACATCTGTGCCAAAGAATACACTAACGATTTCAAGGTGTAGATTGTGGGCAACTGATGAATAAGGTCAGCTTAAGACTGAGTGGGATATCTTTTGGCTGAGATGGATGGATAAATAGATAAAACGTACCTACATAACTACTGTCCCTCAACAATAAGATAGTATGAGGTTCTTCTATAACAAAAGACATTGGTGCAGTACTACTATAAAACATACGAACATCGGCGATCTCCATAAGAAATATAAACGTCTCATAATGTTATCTGGTAAAGAGATACCACAACATTAACTAAGTTATAGTTATTAATTAAAGTATTATATTATTTGGGATTAAACATAAAATCGCAATAAAAATTAATTGACATGTTGATTTGATGGAATTCATTACTGATGGGATTGGATTTCCCGAAAAACCTATAGCTAGTTCTTCAAGAAAAGATTTAAAAGGTTTTTTACAAAGTCAACAACAAACTCTTCTCCTCTTGTGTTGCAAGCGTCGATTGGCTACAGTAACTGTAGTCCAAATTAAACTAGACAATTGCCAATGGACACGCTTTTAGCCGTAGTAATGTATACAGTCACGCATTTGTATGTGAACAAACAATCAATATTATCATATGATCACACTATCTAATGATTGTATGTATATGTAGGTAGCTCTGACGTACAGAGGCGGTTCGATCCCCGGGTTGGTTTTTCCGTCAGCAAAATGCTCATTAGTCCGAAGAATTGTCTCGCTCCGGCAGTTAATTTCGGCAGATAGCTTTGTGTACATGACAACATATCTGCCGAAATGTTGTGGGGGTATTATACGCCTCTGCCTACCCCATAGGAATAAAAGCGGGATGCTTTATTAATTATTATCCTTTTTAATTCCAGAATTATGCGAAAATGGCACAACCTTGCCAAACGTGTGGATAATCTACGTAAAGAAGTAAATATAGCCTTAGTTGGTAAATATACAAAGTTAGAGGACAGTTACGCTAGCGTCACCAAAGCTTTACAGCATGCCTGTATTGCTGCCTATTGTAAACTAAATCTGACATACATTGAGGCTGTGAACTTGGAACGACAGACAAAGATTGATGATCCAGTTAGTTACCATAAGGCATGGCAGAATTTATGCAAGAGCGAGTAAGTAATTTGTTATATTAAAAATAATTTATGTTGTTTATTATTTGAGTGGAAGGAAAACGCTCTCTAAAACGGTTATTGGAGACAGTGCTGGTGATTAATATAATAATGTAATTAATTTTGCATCCCAACTGTTGACTGGTCTGTAGTCTACAGATCAATCAACAGTTGTTGGTTTAGTGTTTTGTGACTGCTGAGCAGGTCGTGCGTTCGATTCCCATCAAGGACAAGTCTTTGTGACGTAAGATGATCACGATTACTTGTTCTGTGTTCGAGTGTACATTTTCTATACTATGTATGTATTTAGGAATATATAAGTTTTATACCAGTTGTCTGGTTATCATAGTACAGGCTTCTTCTTCTTAAGAAAAAAGGCTCTGCCTATAGTATATTTCACATAGCATGGGTACTGTGACGTTTGACATTTGAAGATAAATATCAATGAAAATGAAACACGATTAAATTAAAATCCATCAATTAAATACTTTTAGCTCTTGGTAGTTCAATTAGCCAATTGTTAATTAAAGATTGATTCAATCATTTTCTTTCATCTTCATTGTCAAATGTTAAACGTCTCAGTACCCATGCTAAATGAAATAGACTATAGTTTAGGAGCAGATACTCATGTGTGAGTTGACCAAGATATTTTTTATCTGTTGTCTGGTTATATAATATTGTGTATTACATTTTCAGTGGCGTTATAGTCCCAGGTGGATTCGGCCAAAGGGGAATGGAAGGCAAAATAGAAGCGTGTCAATGGTGCCGTGAAACACAAAAACCAATGCTTGGCATCTGCCTCGGTCTCCAAGCATCAGTTGTAGAATTCGCTAGAAACGTGTTAGGACTGAAAGGTGCCAACAGTACAGAGGTGGATCGTGATTGTGATGATAAACTTGTGATAGATATGCCTGAACATCACCCCGGCAACCTTGGCGGTACAATGCGATTAGGAAAGAGGAAGACTTATTTAGAACCAAGTCTTATAAGTAAGATTTGTTATTTATAATCTATACTAATATTATAAAGCGAAAGAGTTTGTTTGGTTGAACGCGCTAATCTTTTTGTGTTGGTTAGTTCATTTACCGAAGCAGGTTTTATAACATCACGCTGCGACCAGTAGGAGCAGAGCATCAATGGAAAATGTTGCTCACAGCTATGTTATAACATTTTTTCTAATTACTCTGCCTGTCTGTCTATAAAGCTTTCACGGCTAAACTACTGAATCGATTTTGACGCAATTTAGTATTGAGTAAGCTTAAACTTAAAGTAAGGTCAATAATATTATTTATCCAACCGCGATAACTGATATTCACGTGGACGAAGTCGCGGGCAACAGCTAGTCGTAGACCTCTCAAACAAACTCCTCACCTTTGTGAGAGTTTGCTTGAAGCGCTTATCTCTGTAACGATTTGAAAATTCTTTTTGCAATTGATAGCCCAATTCTTGACCCAAGGGGTAAATGGGCAGTACTAATAAACGTGACACGAGATAAAAGCCTAATTAAACGCGGGTGAAAGTGCGGGGAACAGCTAGTCTTTTATATTTCCGACTAGATGTTTCATATGGTTTTACTCGCCGTAATTTAAGATTTTATCAAATTTTATTGTTATGGTTATGTCAGCTCCTAAGAGTCATAGCGTATGTTAGATATATATATCTTAATATATATATTTCTTGTGTGCGTGTGTATGTGACTGAACTCCTCCTAGACGGGTGGACCGATTTTGATGAAATTTTGTGTGTGTTCGGGTAGGGCCCTGGATGGTTTAGATTCACAATTGGACCCGGTAGGTGGCGCTGCTGTCGGTATTTCAGCTTTTTCCGGCAGGACGACGTCTGCCAGGTCCACTAGTATATATTTATATATCTAACATACGCCTATAACCTTCTTCAATAAATAAGTGTGCGAGTAAATATCTCGTTTACAGGATTATTTTAGTTTTTCGTCGTTGCCACCCCTAAAACTTGAAATACAAAACCTTCGTGTCTCTAGTTTTAGGATCGGCAACGAGGAAGTTAAGCCACTGGTATTGCAAGGGTTCATAGGCTACAGGAATTGCTTAATTTTAGACGATTGTTTATCTCAATACAAGTATGAAACAATCTAATCAGTGGAATTAATTGGATATAAGCATTATTTTGATTTGCACTTCACTATCAACAGATTATAGTAATCTATACTAATATTACTAAAGCTGTAAATTGTTTAATTTGTGTTTAAATTCGCTAATCACAAAACACCAGTAAAAAACTTCTTAAAGCAAGTAAATAGTTAAGCCATGCTCCTATTCTTTCGAATGTTAAATAACTGATGATAGAATGAGAGATATAATATAATTACACCTATTCTATCTATTACACGTTTATTAATAAGTCTACGCTATGCTTTGTCCTCTTCTTTCGAATATCAATTTACTAATGATAGAATGAGAGATTATCTATTAAAATTACACCTATTCTATTACACGTTTATTAAAAGGTCTATATCAGTCCAATTTTAAAACATAAGCTACACTATTCTCGAGTGTCATAGTGATATTATGTGGACCAATGAAACGGGCGTACTTCGTGAACATTAGTTAATTGATGAAAACGGGGGTAGCTCGCTGCGTTGTACCTACGTAGATATACATATTATAATGTTCTTAGACTGCCTCGGTGGTCCAGTGGCCGCAGTATGCGGAGTATGCGCGCGGTTGTAGGTTCGATTCCTACACAGGGACAAAACTTTATGTGACCCACAAAGAGTTTTTCCGAGCCTGGGTGTAATTTGTGTCCGTTACTTGTAAAGTACCCCGCGTTGTCTTTTTAAAATTAAATTTAAAAAATTTACAGCGCGAGCGATCGGCTGCGTGCATAATAGTTAGGTAGGTACATATACATCGTATAAGCTTCCTTTAATCCACATATCACGCGAGAGAAGCCACAGGTAGAAACTAGTATCAAATATATTAATATTTCTTATTAATATGTTTTCAGCACAACTATACAAGAAGGATGTTATTGAAGAACGTCATAGGCATCGTTACGAAGTGAACCCAGAATACATAGAACGTTTGGAAGCTGCTGGCCTACGGTTCGTGGGCAAAGATGAGACGAAGACAAGAATGGAGGTTGCTATAGTTGACAACCATCCATATTACGTCACAGTACAGTTCCACCCGGAGTACTTGTCAAGGCCATTGTCACCAAGCCCACCTTTCTTAGGGTATGTAGTATTTTTTCTTAATTAGTGTAATTGTGTTCGAGTTTGTGAGTACTGGTCTCCGGCGCTCATTTAGGGATGCGTTTTGAAAGAAACATTTTCCTATACCAGGGATATTCCATCTTAAAGGCCTGGTGTAACACTCATGTGATACCTCTGGTATTGCAAGCGTCTATAGGCTACGTTAACTGCTTAACATCAGACGTATGCTTGTTTGCCACCAAAGTAGTGTATTAAAAATTTTTCTGACCGAAGCCCGTCGTGACATATAGTCTTTTTTTTTTTTTTTTTTTTTATACTACTTGGGTCTCTTGGGTTTTTTTTATACAGTCTGACAACGGCGCCGGATATATGACATATATGATATGTGCAAACATACGTGACTTGTCTACTTCCCATTGGTTACATATAAAAAGTATTTTAACTCAAATAAGTAAATGGTCCCCGACATGACGTTAAACTGTGACGCGCCTTCGATATGGCGTTAAACTAAAATGCAGATAACACCACTGCCAGAACTAACAGCGGGATAGGGGGTGCGAAGAATCTCCGGGCTACGACGAAAGGCTACCAAAAACACCTGACCCTGGCGACGTATAACGGACGCTCTCTACGGCTGGACCAACACCTCACCGAACTCGAGGTAGAATTAGGTCGCATAAACTGGCACATATTGGGGTTATCTGAAGTCCGACGACAGGGAGAGGATACGATAACCCTTGAGTCAGGCCACCTATTCTACTTTCGGGAAGGTGATCGGCCCTCTCAGGGTGGTGTCGGTTTCCTGGTCAACAAAGCTCTCACTAACAACGTTGTAGAAGTCAGCAGTGTATCGACGCGGGTAGCGTACCTCATAATAAAAATCACCGACAGGTACTCCCTGAAGGTGGTACAGGTATATGCGCCGACCTCGACATACTGCGACGACATAGCCGAAGCCATGTACGAAGACAAAGCCAAGGCACTACATGGTACCACCAAGGCACACTACAACGTTGTTATGGGGGACTTCAATGCCAAAGTGGGAGTACAAGAACGCGGCGAAACGAAAATCGGATCCTACGGCGTGGGGCGACTTGAATGCTGGTCAACTTTCTGGAGTCACAGGGGCTCTTCTTAATGAATTCTTTCTTTAAGAAGAAGCCCCATAGGAAGTGGACATGGCGAAGCCCCGATACTGTGACGAGGAACGAAATAGACTTTATCATGACTGACAGGAGGCCTGTGTTTAGAGACGTCTCCGTGATCAACAGGTTCAATACCGGCAGTGATCACCGACTTGTACGAGGCACTCTAAATATAGACTTTAAAGCCGAAAGGCGTCGCATGATTAAGTCTACTCTCAGACCTACAGCGCCTCAAATAGCACTAGGGTCCGAAAAGTTCCAATTGGAGCTTCAAAATCGTTTCGATCTGCTGGAAACCGAAGGCACTGTTGACGAGAGAACCGACACAGTGGTCAGAACGCTACAGGATGTGTCTCGAAGGGTGTTTCCCGGAAAAAGCGTAAACAGACGGTCTAAACTCTCGCTCGAGACTCTTGAACTTATGAGGCAAAGAAGGGAAATGTCATCCACGCAGACGTCTTCGTCGGATGGAAGAAACCTCAACCGGAAGATCCGGAAGCTGGTGCGACGTGACCTCCGATGTTCAAACGCCCGCGCCATCGCGGATGCGATTGAACAGAACAGAGGCACCAAAGTATTCGCTCGCCAGCTAGGTAGATCCCATCTGACGAAACTAAATACTGCGGATGGCAGAACCGTGACCTCAAGATTCGGGATTCTCGAGGAAATTGAGAGTTTCTACAAAGACCTATACGCATCACGGATGACTAAACCCACGAGACCCAGCGCTGATGACCACAGAGCCCCACTCACGCGCCATTACACGGAAGACATCCCTGATGTCAACCAGGGCGAGGTCAGAGTGGCTCTCGAGCAGCTTAAGAACAATAAGTCGCCTGGTGATGACGGAATAACCACAGAGCTCCTAAAAGCAGGCGGGACTCCAATCCTGAAAGAGCTAGCGAGTCTCTTCAATTCCGTTATACACCAGGGCCTAACACCTCAAGCGTGGAGCGGGAGTGCGGTGGTTCTGTTCTTCAAAAAAGGTGATAAAGCCTTGCTGAAGAACTACAGACCCATCTCACTCCTGAGCCACGTTTACAAGTTGTTCTCGAGAGTACTCACAAACCGCCTCGCCAGAAAACTCGACGAGTTCCAGCCTCCGGAACAAGCCGGGTTTCGAAAAGGCTATAGCACCGTGGATCACATCCATACTGTTCGGCAGATTGTACAGAAGACCGAAGAGTACAATGAGCCGCTGTGTATGGCATTCGTGGACTACGAGAAAGCCTTCGACTCCATCGAAACCTGGGCAGTTTTGGGAGCTCTGCAGCGATGTCGCATTGATTGGCGCTACATCGAGGTGCTGAGATGTCTATATGACACTGCCACTATGACCGTCCAGCTCCAGGACCAAAAGACCAACCCGATCGAGTTGCGTCGAGGGGTGAGACAGGGGGATGTAATATCCCCCAAGCTTTTCACCAACGCGCTCGAGGACGTCTTCAAGACGCTGGACTGGACTGGACGGGGCATTAACATCAATGGCGAGTACATCTCTCACCTTCGGTTTGCCGATGATATCGTCATCGTTGCAGAGTCGCTGGAACAGCTGAGCGGAATGCTGCACAGCCTGAATGGAGCCTCACGACGTGTCGGTCTCGGTATGAACTTGGACAAAACCAAGATTATGTTCAACGAACATGTCACGCCGGGACCGATCTACGTTGACGGTTCGATGCTCGAAGTTGTTCGGGAATATATCTACCTTGGGCAATGTGTCCAACTTGGTAGAAACAACTTCGAGAAAGAAATCAACCGCAGGATCCAGTTGGGTTGGGCAGCATTTGGCAAACTACGTCGGGTTTTCTCTTCGCCTTTACCGCAATGCCTGAAGACGAAAGTGTTCGATCAATGCGTCCTACCCGTTATGACGTACGGTGCCGAGACGTGGACGCTCACAGTGGGACTAGTCCACAAATTGAAAGTCACACAGCGGGCTATGGAGCGAGCTATGCTCGGCGTCTCTTTGAAGGATAAAATTCGCAACGAGGTAATCCGACAAAGAACCAAAGTTACCGACATAGCTCGCAGAATTAGTAAGCTGAAGTGGCAATGGGCTGGTCACATCTGCAGAAGGACCGACGGCCAATGGAGCAGACGTGTCCTAGAGTGGAGACCACGACTCGGTAAGCGTAAGGTAGGGCGGCCCCCAGCTAGGTGGACCGACGACCTAAAAAAGGTCGCTGGGGCGCACTGGATGCGGAAGGCGGAGGACCGTGTGCTATGGCGCGTGTTAGGAGAGGCCTATGTCCAGCAGTGGACTGCGATAGGCTGATTGATTGAAGTAAATAGTAAATACCTTTTAATAGTTTTTTATTTTCAATTAAATTTATTTATTTTCATATAATCAATCCATAATGTTAGTAACAAATTCTTTTAGACTATGTTAGTAATCTAAATAAAATATCGAATTTGACAATTTTTATTTAAAATATTGTTTATTATATTATGAATTCGTTGACTTTTCAGACTCATACTGGCATCTCTTGGGAAACTGAAAAGCTACATGTCAAAAGGTTGCAGATTTAGTCCAAGAAATCAATCTGATGTTAGCTCAGGTAAGGGAAATAATATAATTGATTACTGCATGGAAGGAAAGCAGTCTTGATAACGAAAACTGGCGATAGTGCTAGAGATGAGTTTAATTGGAAAATTGTTATTAGAATGGCCTGTTGTTCTAGTAGTTAGTGTTCCTGACTTCTAAGCCGATAGTAATGAAAAAAGAAAGTCGTTCGATTCCCACCTTGGACAAATCTTTGGCATAATATATGAGCACGAATCTTTCTGTCTGGGTGTAATATTGTAATTTATAATACTAGCTGATCCAGCGAACTTTGTACTGCTATTTTTTTTCTTGAATATTTTCTTTTATACAAACCTTGCCCGACAAAAACCACAAAAAAAAGAATTATCTAATTTGGTGCCGTCGATCGGAAGTTGTGCCCGTACATACATTTAGGATCTTGTATTTTTAATAATATAGGTAATAATTTGTGTATGAATAAAGAAAGTGGAAATCTTAAATCTCTGCATACCCCTCTAAAAAACAGTCATAAATATGATGCTTACTATTTCTTTGCAATAATTATCAGATATGTAAACTTATGTCATATTTAAAAATATATGTTTAAACTTACAGATGAAGAAGACGAAGAAGTTAGCAGTATATCAGTATCTTCACTAAGTTTAGAAGATGAAAAAACAGTAATTGAAAATGGTAACCCAGTTAATGGCGTAAGCAAATAATTATAATTACATTCGTTAGACGATTGTTAAAATTAAATTTTATTATTATTAAGTTGTACTATTTGGTATAAAAGTATATAATCAAATTGTATTTTGGAAAGATCGATGCATGAGTTTGCTTTTGGCGAATGAATATTTTTGTATTAAGAAGAATTGTATGATACAGTTTTGTATGTCACGTAAAAATATTCAACATCATAATAATATGATGAGTACATCCTCCAATATAAAACCTTTGACAAATCCAATTATATTGTGTACCTAAAATATAAGTAAAAAAATACAACATTGTAGCAATATGAAAAAAAAAATATTGACACTGATATCTGTATATCGAATGTGTGTAATTTTATTTTGTATAATTAACACGCATTAATCTGAAATAATGGGTTTTATAATGCAAACACATTGAAAGGAATGCAAGCATCATCAATGATTTGTCTCGTAGCCATTTTATACCTCACTTCATACCATGAATTGTTAAAGGTGCGTTGTTCAAGCGAGAAAGAGGGACAGAGCTATATAGCTCCATCCCTCTTTCTAGCTCGAACGACAGACTTTTACAAGTCATGGTAAGCCCCAACATCAGTAAATGCAAGTATTGGACTTAAATTAGAATTCCCGCACTAGAGAATAAGCTCTGTGTCGCGGGGGACTTTACAAACATACAATTAACGGACACAAATTACACCCAGACTCAGAATAACTCTTTGTGGGCCACACAAGTTTTGTCCTGTGTCGAACCCACAACCTCGTGCACAGCCGGCGCATACTGCGACCACTGGACCACCAAGTCAGTCAAATAACGATTCATTAGTTACCCCATCATATATTTAAAATATTATTTTACATCGCGTTTGTCGGTCACCTAAGACAGATAAAGCATAATACTAGACATTATTACCTTGTTTACTAATACTAAATTAAGGTATACAGTTTAAATAGTTCTGGCTTATTTTCTCATTATATCTGAGTTGTAAAAATAGTCAGTGTATATTATAGTCTATAACCAATCTACATGCAAGTCAAATTTTATGGAACTAGGCCTGTCTAGGCCACAGACAAATCATATCTGTCATGGCATAATTACAGAAATGATTTTGTCTATGAGCCACAATAAGCAGAGTTGCTTAATAAATTTTGTAACACTGGGGAAATCTAAAACTGCGTAGATATTAAGATTTAAGTATGTTCTAGTGGAATACAGAAACATAGAAATCCACCTGTGGTTGCTTTCTGTATACCATATAAACTCCTACTTAGATACTATAAATGTGTACTTCTTATAATGTATCAGCAGACTATATTGTTGTGTAAAAACAATTGCAGTTCACAAAATATGATGACAAAGTGTTATTAAATATGAATGTTTTGTATTCGTCTTAGGGTGTTTTTAATGTCGTGCGGATTTCATCACGCGTGCGGGATTGCCCCGCATGAGTGAGCCCCGCAAATGTCCTTTTCATACAAGTATTTATTTTAATGCGTGGAATAAGCACGCGGGACGCGGGGGCAGCAGCACGCACGCGGGGCCCCCGCGTGCGTGAGCGCTTCTATGAAAACCAGTGAGCGTTTTACTGTCGTGCGGAGTGCACGCGCTCGTAGTACAGTTAATCACAATGAAAATTGATACGGAACGTGTCATAATTGAAGTACATTTGCGGCCTTGTTTATGGAATAAATCCCATGAACTATATAAAAACAGAGATGCTAGAGGTGCTGCCTGGGAAGAGATATTAAAGGAACTAGCACCAAATTTCGAAAGTTTGAGTGACGAGGAAAAGAAAAATGCAGGTCATAGTGCGTGGCAAACTTTCCAGCAAGAATCCTCCTTTCAAATAATAGGCCATATTGTGATCTTGTCTTCTTATTCCGTCTTTTGTAAATTAAGTAAATGATTAACAACTTTCTGAGTTTGTCGTCCATTGTACACAACCACAACGCATAGCAGCCCGCATCAAACTAGATTATAGGCTATCGGGTTTCACGCTGCGTGAAATTTTCTGCATGCGGGGCAATCCCGCACGCGTGATGAAATCCGCATGAGATTAAAAACACCCTTAGTCCTTATTCAGTACCAGTGGTAATTCTTCTTATATTTTAAGTAAAACTGAAAGATATACGATTGGATTTAGGATTGATTTGTTTATTTCTAAGTAGAATATAATATATTTTAATTTATGCTATACATGGAAAAGAGGTAGAGAAGAACTTCCACCTTACAGAACACAGTAGTGTGTTTGTGTACAACGTAAGAACAGGTTTCCAGCATTGTTTAGGGATGCGTTCAAAAATTTTATGAGAGGTAGGGCACCATACTAGCGAGAAAGTCCGACTGGGGAAATACCTCCACCTTTCTGAAAACCACAGCCAAACAACTACGCACAGTGGTGTAGTTGTGTTCCTTTGTATAAGTACATGTCTTCAGCACTCATTAAGGGATGCGTTTTGAATTAAAGGTTTTCCTATCCCAGGGATATTCCAACCTCTTGAATTATACGAAGCCCAATAGGACTTCATGACGTCAGACGTAGACTTTCCAGGGTTATCCATAACACACAACCCTGGTCTTAAAAACAAAAGACATTTAAAAGCTTGTCGCACGACTGATGTATTTGCTTAAGTAACATCAAGTGGTTCGTAAGCCAAAGTAAAAAAGTATCAGGGGATCGTAGCTACATAATTGCCTCACGGATCAATAGTTCTGCGAGGTTAAGTATTCTTGCCGCGGCCACTCCATAGATGAGTGACCATTAACTACATCGAGACCACTCCGTGCCTCGGAAAGCACGTAAAGCTCCTATCGGACTGTGAAGGAATAGAGAGTGCACCTGTGTTTGCGCACACACTTGTGCATTTATTTATATTTTTATATATCCTGTGCTGTTGCCTAATCTTCGTTGAGATTGGCCGCCCTGACCGAAATTGGTCTAGCAAGATATCTAACCTGTTTTTTTTGTATTTTTTCATGTATTTCTATCCATGATCACTCCAATGCAGTGACATAGTCACGTGCGTGACTAAATTCCTTAAATAAAGAAAAAATAAAAAACTTTCCTTCACTTCACTATAATAAGCCAGTTATAACATACCTATGTATTACATGAAGTTATCAATATTTTAGATGCGTGAGTTTCCATGCGGAATATGCGGATATATTGAATACAATATGTGGCTTAATATTGAATTTCAATTTATTTACTAACTGGTGCCGTACCATGGCGTTCTTATAGCAATTCATTTCCTATCTTAATTTGACTTTCGAACAATGTCAACCTTGATAAAGTTGACTGTGTGAATTCCAAATTAAAAATAAATCAATCTTTATTTTTAAATGTAATTGATTTGTTTCCACTGTCATTTTCATAAATACTGTAAGAAGGCCCTTTTCACTTTTTTTTTGTTACTTTGCGAAAAGCTTCCTTAGCTTTTCGCAAAGTAACAAAAACAGGGTAACATTTCAGGAACTAAATCTAAATTTTATTGTTTTAAATATCCATAGGTCAGTTGAGCGTAAGTATGCCTTATATACCGGGCCATTGACCATAAATCGGTGGTTCTAACACTCAGCTAGTCGTATGATAAGAGAATATTTAACTAATTTCGATAAATGATGATATTTAGATTAGTTATGTAATTTAAGTTAGTAATTGTTCCTAAGCTAAGGGTTTGCAGTAAATCATAAGCGTAACTTTTTCATAGATTTTTATCGTGACTCGAATATAATTATTAGAACTGAAGGTGGCTTCCAAATCTTTTATTCTACTGTAACAATCAGTGATAGGAATAGGTAGTGCTAATTTGAATCAACAATCTGTATTAACATGGATGTATAAATCTGCGATTGGAGTAGTACAAACCTGGATGTTCAAACTATATCTATTTAGAAACATTTGGGATTGTTTTAATAATTTTACTTGTAATATCCTATTTATAAACGCATTTTTTACATTTTAGAAGTAAATTGGCAGAAGGAAATCACTAAAATTCACTATTATCAAAATATATTTTTACTATTATTTCGTAGCGAACAGTAGGTGGGTAGTTCTATGGCATGTCCATATTATGATTTTGTCATAAAATACCGCAAAACTACACTTCCTATTCCTAAAACTGGTCCTAATATAATAATGTTTTTAATACATATTGTAATAAAAATATAAGTGTCAAATTAATGTAATATTTTTTACAATACACAATATTTAGATATGTAAGCAGTTTTATAACTGTAATTTGTATTTTTAGAGTATTTATGCAAAGTAAACATGAACTCTATGAATTATAAAAAAGGGGCGATAATTAGAAAAATCTAATTAATATGAGATATGAATGTAAAGGAACGTAATATTATATTGTTGTTCCATCATGCCCCAAATATTTATACCTATTTTGTGATGTTTAAATAACTGAGGTGATGATATGGCTGTTGTATAGACCTGTGAATTGTAAGTATATTTTTAATGACAAACATGTATTACTTATTATAAATTCTTATTAATAACACTTAAATTTCAATAAGAATTAGAATTCTCTTGTCTTCTTAGCTTTTCAATGTATTGATAAACTGCAATTTAAAAAAAAAAATAAGCATTCCATTACTTACAGTTGTTCTTCTTACAGTTATCACCTATCTCAACTTTAGCAATATTGTTAATATAATAAACGTCAATAAAGCGTTGCTCGATCCGAAAAGCATTGTCGTTTTATTTATATCACATCCACATGATTACACCTACAACATACATTTTATAAGTACTTCAATAATAATAGCAACCTATATATGTCCCACTGCTGGGCACGCGTCTACTCTCCTCTATCAAAAGAGAGGGTTTAGCCCTTAATTCACAAATGCTGGCCTAATGCGTTGGTGAATCAGACGCGTCTTAAGAATTTCTTCTTAGACATGTGGGTATCCTCACGATGTTCTCCTGCACCGTTAGCAGATGGTGAATCATTTGATTTGTACTTAATAAACTCCACATTGGTACTGCAGCCTGGGATCGAACTCCCACCTCTCGCGTGCAAGTCTATTACTTTCCCACTCGGCCACCACCGCTTGTTATTTGATTATATTTCAACATTATATTGCTCAATTTTCCAGTTATTTTAGTCAAAATTAGCTAAGAATATCGGCATTTGAGATACCCAGCTAAATATTTTGTATAAACTTGTCTTTGATTTTAAACATGAAGAAACTTGTATTTTGGTATTCTAAAAGTTGTCTCAACTGACTCAATAAAAGTCATAAGTAGTACTTTCAAAAATCCCATAATATTTGAAGACGTCCCTCAACTCCTCATGGATCCCATCATCAGAAATGTTTATAAAAATAGGACCAAACAGGAAATAATAAAAAAATCCTTTTAAATATCATTTCAAAAAAAATATCTATATGAGCTTCCAGAATACGGACATCGTGAGAGTACTTTGTGCCTGTATATCGGAAATCTAAAATGTGAGGGTAGATTTAGACTAATTTACATCGCAAACTGAGTCGTTGCATCGCTTCACCAGTTAACTTGTGATCACGGCTGGTGTAAACTGATCGCAACTGCAAGCATTCAAAAGGTAAGTAAAATATGATTGTGTTGATACCTACTTTAGATTAGAAGAGTCAATATAAACGCACTACTACCACAAATCTGACATTGAATTTGTTACTTTTCATTTATTTTCCCATATGTCCTTCATTGGGTATAGTACCTACATAATATATTATGTCATTTTTTAAGCTTTTCAAATCTAGCTTATTTTGTGGCTCAAAGCCATCGACATACTGTAAATCTATTTTTTTTAAATAGCTCTATCTAATAAGCTATTATTACGTATCCGAACGCAACACCACTGACAGTTTTATTTTATTATTACTATATGCAAAAATATTATTTAAAGTGGGTAAAATTGCGTAATTGCGATCGACCTGTGCGGTTAACGTCAGTTTTATTAAATAAAAGCATGCTCAAAACCTTTTGCTGATTTAAATAGCTTATTCTATGTGACTTGTTGCCAGTTAATATTTGTAATCGAAATTATCAAAAAAAGCCTATCTTAATCTACCTCTGAGCATGGATATTTGATGTTATTGTGTACACTCACACTCTAAGGATATTGAAAAGTGTGTTGATGTATCTTCTGATTTACCTAGCTTTAGTAATTTTATAAATAATAATGAGATATGCCATTAATGTGTTTGTCTTGAACATAAACACAATAACAAAACATAATGATGTACGTGAAGTAACTATTTTTATTACAAGATAATTTAGAACAATAAATTTCAATATCCGATTTCCTCTAGAAGATCAGATGTTGACACATTTTTGACTTTTGACACATGTCAATGCAGCATTGCGGTAAACAAAATTATAACCTAGCAACACCCGTATTTTGCGTAGCGGACTGCGTTGAACTCGGAAAATATATTTAATAATTTTTCAAATCTGAAATCAGGCTATCGTGCGTTATGATATCGAAATTAACTTTTATGTGATTGTGAGATAAAGTGTAAAATATTTGAGTAAATTGTATAAATTCTAGCTATAATGTGTTACTGGCGGACAATGACATGAGTGATGAAATAATATTTTTTCTGTAAGAAATAAGAACGGAGTAGTTCACGATGGTGTTCGAGTCAATTGTGGTGGATGTCCTGAATAGGTTCCTAGGGAATTATGTGGAGAATTTGAACCGGTCTCAGTTAAAACTAGGAATATGGGGCGGTGAGTTTTTGCGGCTGGGTGATGTCATAGTTGCCGCACTACATTGATTGTGGTTATTTATGTCTTCCATAAATGTTTTGCAGGCGATGTTGTGCTCGAAAATCTGATTCTAAAGCAGAATGCCCTGGAGGAACTCAATATCCCTGTCCAGACAGTTTATGGGCACTTGGGTAAGTCTTTTTATAGTATCTTTTATAAAGATAAACACAAAAAGAGTTTAAAAACCAGTTAAAAAACGAAATAACATACTAAAATCATTACTATAGAAACAATATTTTGGTTCACAATTGTCAGATATTTTAGATGGCCTTAATAGGATATTAGATGGGTATTGAATTTAAATATAATGAACCAGGTCAGGGTTTGCATACATTATCACAATCAAAACAAACTTATCTATAAGAACTTAACTTTTTTACTTTGAATATTATTTGGGCTCTAAAACTCTTGGTATTAGCTAGTTATAAATAGTATGTAGGTACATCAAGAAAAATCAAGTGTTATAAAAAATATATTACAACATTATATAGGATATTTTTAAATAAAGATAAATTATTAAATAAATATAACTAAACCAAAACTATTTACAAAGGATAAAATACCTATATTGTATATCTATATACAAATTTATCTAAGGAAAAAAAAAATGTTATGTAGAAACTAATAAATAATTTACCCTTGCATTGTAGTTTTTAAATCATGATTTTTGTGTCAGGTTTTTGTTCTGTTATCAGTGACTGCTTCAATATTAATTCACATTGTTATCATTTATCATATAAACTAAGTTGTTTTAATTAACTAACAATATGAAGGTATACCACATACAAACTAACACAATGATGAAAATAATGGGATTATAACATTTTTATTCGGAATTCCTTTTTTTATAGTTTAAATGTGTTCCAGCTTCACATATTTTATATTGACAATAAAATATACACTATGACATATTATACTAAATGCATGTTTAATCCACCAAACAGCCTGTATACCATATCATACCTGATCCATCAACCGGCATTTGGTCAGCATGTGTGATTTAAGGCCGAAATCCTCCTATCTCTTATTAGAAAAAAGGAGACCCAGGCCTAGTGTTGGGAGTTGAAAAGCTTTTCCAATTTTTTTTTGAAGTTCTTATTCTTCTTCTTCCTCCTGTTTGCCCTGATTGGGGTTTTTCCAAGTGTAGTCTAGTGGTAACTTCACCACTAACATTGCATAGATTCTTATAGTCTTGGAGGTTTAATTCCTACAGAGACAACTTTTTGTAATGACTAAATTATTGTAAAGTTTTGTTTGGAGTGTGGGTGTTAATTTGGTTCAAATAATTTTATGTATGTATGTAAAACCAGAGCGAATTACCTAGTGCACAAGTTCCCTTCAAAGATGTTCCATTTTTTTTGTTAAAAGTCAAAAGAAACAAAAGAATAACATATTTTGTAGCTTAGTTAGTTAGTTTGACGGGGCGTTATCCGCACTTGGCCGCTCAAGTGGGCCTTTGTACGTGAATTTTGTAGCTTATTGTGGTAAAACTGAACACCTGCATAAGCTGTTAAAAACTAAGCAGTCAATTTGTTTTATTGTGTACTAGCTGTTGCCCGCGGCTTCGCCCGCGTGGATGTCGGTTATCACTGCAAAAAGTAGCCTATGTGTTATTCCAGACCATAATCTATCTGTGTGCCAAATTTCATCCAGATCCATTCAGTAGTTTTTATGTGAAAGAGTAACAAACATCCATCCATTCTTATAAACTTTCACATTTAGAGGTCTTACATTTCTCAGATTTTGCAACATATCTCAATACTACTCCGCTCCTATTGATCATAGCGTGATGTTATATAGCCTATAGCCTTCCTGGATAAATACACTATTCAACAAAAAAAGATTTTTCCAAATGGAACCAGTACTTTCTGAGATTAGCGCGTTCAACCAAACCTCTTCAGCTTTATAATATTAGTATAGATAAAGCACCCAGATATCTTGTTTTAACTGCCATATTTCTCATCCAATATCATAAACCACTAAATCAAAGCCACTCTAGTTGATATGGTAAACAAATCATAAAAAATAATATTATTTTTAGCATGCCCGCCTGTCCAATTACATAAGTTTATCACTCTATAGGCACTTAGCATGCAACAGAGATAGTGGCAACCCAGTTTGTAATTGGTCCTTGTCTTTAAACTACTGTCTGGTGACATCATTGCATTAAATCTGGTCTATGATTCATTTAGCATCAAGGTCAATTGTTTGGCCTTAAAATTTGTAGTTGAATTACCTATAAGTAAAATAATACATAATATTAGTTCTATTTTATGATTGCTTTGCATTTCAGTTCTTGCCTTTTTCTCGAAGGGATAGGCACCCTTTGCGAGCTGTTTTGTCCCACCTAGTAGTGGGTGAGCTATTCCAGATGCCAGCAAAAAATTTAACAGAAAAATCAAATTAGACTTTGAACACAGGGCCCATAGAATTAATTGTATTTAGACTTGCTTTTGTGGAATTTAAATTTTGGTGTGGTAGTTACTAGTTTCTAATGATGGTTAGGCATATAGCATTGAATAGTTATAGCGCTAGAATAATTAGCGAATAATCAAATATAAAATGATGACATAATCAATCTAATTGTGCAACAGTGGTAGTTATAAAATATTCTGTGACATGAGGATAATCCCTGCAAGTTAGTCCCTGAAAGTTAAGCAACGTTCATACTGAGCGACGTTGTTTTTGTTGCGTTATTATTACACGTACCTACTTATTGTAGGTGTGTACTAGATTTCAACCTATGAATATGATTGATGATACGGAACATATGATACAGAGAGATAGATACCTGTAGCATGTTGTGCTCGAAGACATTTATCTACATTTTTCAGCAACAATTTTCGCGCGCTAGTATCGTAGCGGTATATCTACTTCTTTTTTTTTACTTCTTCTTTTTATTTTCTTGAATATAATTTTGATGTATATGTGGTGTGCAATATAAAATATTCTTTCTATTTAGTCATCAAAATATCACCGCTGTGCCGGTCGGAGTGGGGTGTGTTAGGTTTATTATTTTCGTTACGGAATTTCTGGATTCGGTCTCCACGCCCAAGGCCCGCGATGGAAGCTATGCAATAGCTTAAAAAAAATCTTCACAGCATCAAATAACCATCTCTATTCTTGGTAAAATTATGGTCCAGCTAAAACAATAAGTATTGCACCACGACTGGCACACATTATCATTATCTCTCAAGTGTTAAATGTTACAAATAATTAGTAAGATAACATTTACATAAAAGTTTAGTTTTTTGAGTATTATTATGTCTACGCATTTTTATTCAGTGAGTAGAAAAATTATGCAAAATACCTACCAGCCTGTTTTTGTGTCTGAGTAGTGTTTCGTGATGTTCCTAAATAAGGTACTGTTTTCTAAGGATGTTCCCTTATAAAATGAATGCCTCATCTCATAACATCGATGAGTACTGGTCAATTGTAATAAATGATATTATTATTATTATAACTTGTCACACACATAATATACGTAAGGCTTGTCACACACATTCGGTTTTCAGATTCTGAATCTGACAAATACCATCCAAACGAATGATTCCGTACGGAAAAAACGAATATTAAATAATGTCGTGCGTTTTTTTCCATACATTCGTAGCTACCATTCAGATTTAGATTGAGATTCAAAAATCAGTGTGTGTGTCGGCTCTAAGTAAAAAAAAAAACCGATCTAAATATTTTGTGTGATCCGTGTCCGCAGTATAATTTATTACAATAGTACAATCCGTACGTCCCACTCTTCTAAAAAACGAGCCGAGGGGGTTTCGTCCCTAATCTACAACTGGCCCAATGCAGATTTGCGAATCAGACATGCTTTTAGCATTTCTTCTTGTTCACACGTCATTTGTAAGTACATATTAATTATGCGAAATTAAATAATTATTGATACTATCGATCGTATTCGAACTCACACCGCCGTGTTACAGATTAGTTACTTTCCTACTTGGCTACTACTAAAACTGCCTAATTAATTCGTTATCTCATAATCTATATAACTTTTATATGCTTTTTAGGCAAACAACTAAGTGGCTTATCTTCATCCACTCTTCAAGCTGTCAACATTGATAAAATAAAAACGCATTCATAAAACTGTCCCCTCCGTGACAAAAATAGAATCATATCTCGTGTCCCATTGGCACTAAAGCAACAGAAATTGGTAATGGCAGCTTACTGTCTAATACATAGTTCCGTTTTTAAAATAAATTCGATTTTTCGTTTTTCATAATGCGGATGTTACAAAATATGGATATACTTATATTTTAAATACAACTCGGATTAATGTCGGATTTGAACTCTAGTGCTAGAAATGATAAGGACTCTCGATTATTGGAATAAAATCAAGGTTTTTTTTAAACACAGTGCGCAGGTAGGTTTTTACATATCCGAAAATATATTTTTAAACTCCGCCAAAATGTTTCAACGCCTAAAGAGGACAAGGGACTTGACCTTTCGTAGTCATTCGCATCAGTATAGGTACGAGAGAAAGTAACATTTACGAGAAATAATTTAAGGTCGTCCGGCTTTTTGATATTTCTATTCGTACGTTTGCATCCCGTTTGTACTATTTCAGTGTAACTGCGTTATCTAGGCACGTCTGAAAATATTATACAAACGCCATCGGTAATATAATATTATTTCTAGGACAACTCACACATTGCTATTTGATTCTAAACTAGGCAGAGCCTGAACTATGGTAACCAGAAAACTGATAAACATTCTTATATATATATTTCTAAATACTTATATATATTATATATCTATTGTATGATGTTTACTCGTCAGATCACATTCCCTTAATTATTGAGTGCAATATTAATTTAATAGTACCTAAATTAGTGGGGTTGGTCCATTCTTGTAATAAAGTGATCTGGGGTGAAAGGAATACTAAACAAGTTGATGAATATCTAAGCTTTTGTCATTCGAAATTAAGACTTATTGATTTTCCTACGGAGTTTCGTGATTGTTCGCATGGAATGTGTTCTAATACTACCCACCACCAATTATTAGATAAAATGTATGATAACATTATAAGTATTTTAAAAGAGGGAGCTGATATTACCTATAAAGGTAGTGAAAACAAGCGCTATAAACATAAACATGTGACTGGTTGGAACGTACATGTACGTGACGCTCACAGGGAGGCTCGAATGCATTATCAAACGTGGTTGTTACATAATAGACCTACATCGGGGTATATTTACAACAACATGTATCAGTCTAGAAAGGTTTTTAAAGACAAACTAAAGTACTGCCAAGATAATGAACAGCAAATTAAAATGGACATTATAGCTAAGAACCACTCAAATAAACAATTTGGGACTTTTTGGAAAGAAACAAATAAATTAAACCCTCGGATGAGTCTGCCAGTGAGCGTGGCGGGTGTGCACGAACCAGCAGATATAGCGAATCTGTTTAAGGAACATTTTAAGGTAGAGTCACCTTTAACTAAACCGGCACAGGTGGTCAATGCTGTGGCCACTCCTGAGGACATAGCCGTTCAATTTACTGCAAAAGATGTTGCATCAGAGATAAAATCAATAAAGAGAGGTAAGTCACCAGGGCACGATGGCCTCAGCATTGAGCACCTGAAGTATGCTGGTGTGCACTTGCCTCGAGTACTTGCTCTATTTTTTAATCTGTGTGTCAGTCACTCTTACTTACCTAACAACCTCATGTATACTATTGTAGTGCCTATTATTAAAAATAAAACTGGGAATGTCTCCGATACGTCCAATTACAGGCCTATATCCTTGGCCACTGTCACAGCCAAGGTGCTGGACGGTCTGCTTGACCAGCAACTAGCGAAACATCTTGAACTCCATGATGCTCAGTTCGGGTTTAGGCCCGGGCTATCCACGGAGAGCGCTATTTTGTGTCTCAAGCAGACTGTCCAGTACTATAAGCTAAGAAAAACACCTGTCTTTGCCTGCTTTTTGGACCTATCGAAGGCGTTCGATCTGGTTAGCTACGACGTGTTGTGGCATAAGTTACAGTCTGAAACTTCTTTACCACTTGAAGTTATATCGATATTTAAGTATTGGTATAACAATCAGCGTAACTGTGTAAGGTGGAATGGTGCCTTTTCAAATGTGTACCGGTTGGACTGCGGAGTGAGACAGGGGGGATTAAGCTCACCTCGCTTGTTCAACCTGTACATGAATAGACTGATCGTTGAACTCAGCAACACCAAAATTGGATGTCATATTGACGGGGTGTGTACTAATAATATCAGTTACGCTGACGATATGGTGTTGCTGAGTCCATCGATCAGTGCAATGAGGCACTTATTATCAATATGTGAGTCCTATGCGGTGACACATGGGCTCAAATATAATGTTAAGAAAAGTGAACTGATGCTCTTTAAAGCAAATGGTTTCGCTTACCCTACAATTCCACGTGTGTTACTTTGTCAGACACCCATGTGTAGGGTAACGAAATTTAAATATTTGGGCCACTGGGTCACCGATGATTTAAAAGATAATATTGATATTGATAGGGAACGTAGGTCGCTGGCTGTTCGTTGTAACATGCTGGCCCGCAGGTTTGCAAGGTGTACGAAGGCAGTCAAAATTACGCTTTTTAAAGCATACTGCCAATCTTTCTACACCTGCAGTCTGTGGGTCAGTTATACGCAGCGAGCATACAGCGACCTACGAGTTCAATACAACAACGCACTCAGGGTACTGTTGGGGCTGCCATGGCGCTGTAGTGCATCAGGCATGTTCGCGGAGGCACGAGTTGATAGCTTCGCAGCCATTATTCGCAAGAGATGTGCCTCCCTTCTCGCTCGCGTCCGTGGCAGCACCAACACTATCATGAGTGTGTTTACAGATCGGTGGGAGTCCCCCATGTTACAAAGATGGATGCGGCTTCACACCGAAATATGTAAATAATAAAATTTAGTTTTAGTTATAGTATATTATTTTATTTTTACTACTAACATTAGTTTTTAAGTATTTTATAACTAACAATCAATATGGAATCTGGTCTGAAATAAATGATTATTATTATTATATATCTTATAGATAAATCGAACACAGAACAAACAATCGTGCTCATCACACAAAAAATTGTCCTGGATTTCTACTGAACCCCGACTTCCAGCTTAGTAGTCAGAGTTGAATTATAATAATAACTTAATAATAATAATAACTTTATTTCTATACCAAGAAATTTCACAACAATGATTGTTGATTGGAGCCTCCTTTTAAGCAAACAATGCCTGTGATAGAAGACTCCGCTCTTCCATTTAATTATGAATATGATAGGCACGCCTATAATAAAAACCTCGAAAAAGATACACATATCGATATTTTTGAATGAAAATTCGCGTCGGCATTCTTGGATTACGAAATAGATGTCATATTCGTATTAAAGACCTCCAAAAACCTGTCTAGACGTAAGCGGCATTTTGCCAGACATCAACGGCGTTAGCCCACTGTATGGTGGAGTTCTTTGCACTGTGGTGTTAGTCACTAAAATAGTAGATACAATTGGAACGCTCAATAATAAACGCACAGCAGCTAGATTGGAGTCGTACCTAATTATCTAATCGTTAATTGCACATGTGGTCTATCTTGTGCAAATGGTCACCTTGCCACATACACTGAGCCGAGTGTTATAGTTTCGCTTCCCACACAGGAGAAACACATTTATGATTGTTTTGACTCTGTCTTGTGTTCGTAAATCATCACTACGTCACAGGGCTCGTTCTTTAATACAGGTGCTTAAAAAACTAAATAAAAAATACAGACATATTTTTTTTTTTTTTATACTACCAAGGTGGCAAACAAGCATACGGCCCGCCTGATGGTAAGCAGTTACCGTAGCCTATGGACGTTTGCAACACCAAGGGTGTCACTCACGCGTTGCCGACCTTAAAATTATTTGCGACGTTGTTGATTGATATCATTTTACATTAGATCTATTGTGTCAATCGTTTGGTAATTTTTTTTTTGTATCCTTGTCGTCTATTTATACTACAAAAGTAAGGAAGGAAGGGAGTCGTAAGATGTAGATAAATCTTTAGGTCGTGTTTCCGTAATATATCTCAAAATATCATATATCAATCGTTACAATTTGTTCTACATTTACTAGAGCGCTAGAAAACCACCGGAGATAAATATACGCTGCATTCTATTGTTTCGTCTGCGTTAGCGAGACGGGCTGATTTTTCCGGCTATCCTCGTGGGCGTTGTTGCATTCCATAAACTATCATTGTAAATATATTGTACGGCCCGCCGCAGTCCGTCATCTGCTTTATATAAGAGTAGAAGCGTCAATTACGGTAACTGCTTACCATTTTGTTTATCAATGTTGTCTTTTAGCATTGTATTTAGTTTTTTTTTTATTTAAAACTTATTTTCTTTTTGCTGGGTACACATAGTACCTAGTGCGTGTAGTGTATTTTGATACATAAATCGCGGTAACCCGAATATTCGCGTTGTATGAGTGCGGACCGCAGACTATGCATTCTGTATCTTATTATTTGAGTAACTTCACCTGGGATCGTACCATGGCGTCCTAATAGATATTTCTTATATGTAATTACAATCTTTGACATCTTACGAATTTTAAATTAAGATTTGAAATAAATAGCTGGACATCATGGTATTGCGTCTATAAAGCTATCGAAAAGTTCTTGTTAAGGCTCTGATAACAACAAAATAGCCTAACTTAATTTTTTTTTTTGCAAAATCTGTTTCATTTATCACGATAAAAATTATATAAGTGTAAAGTACTCTTCACAATATTTACGAAAATATAGTTGTCTCCGAAATACATTTAATTAAAAAAACATACATAAAAATACTACCAAAGTCACCCCTTAAAATATATTTAAGTATAGAAAAAATATTTCGTTTTTTTATTGATTTTAATTGGTAAAAATTCTGCCACTTCTTTTTTAGTAAATATTATTTGTCTCAATTTTGTACTCAATTTCAACGGTGCGCATTTGTATTATTTGCTTCTCTTTCATTCCTATGCAGATAGAGAGTCACCAAATGATTATTTAATTCTCAAGGTCGTTGGCAGTTATCAGCGTCTTTAAACGCGACCTGTATGTATGTTATTTAATACTGGCCTCAAAATATGTACAAATTAGCAGCTGCAAGTACTAAAAAGTAGTAAAACGATAAATGAAATAACTGAAAAACAAACAAAAGATGAACTAATGCGAAATTAATGAATCATGGCTATGACCACAATGCTGTTGCTACTGATAACTGATATAATATAGAGAACTTATTATTCATGTTATGGATGTACATATATGAACAAATTGGCTTGTTAGATTGATAGGATATATTAGGCGTCATATTATATACACATATCTATATTAATTCAAGCTAAATATTTTTACCCACGTTGTCATAATAATGTGCCTACCTGTGTATCTACTATTATGACCGCCTGCGCCCTCTTCTTTTACTAATTAAGTTAAAAATAAAATAAAAATGGGCAACATACAATGAGCATGACTCAAGAAGAGATCTTGTTTTGTGATTACGTTGTATCCTTTTATTTATAGATACAAACACGAATCAGGCAAAACAAGATAAATGTAGAATATTTTTAAATTTTGAATTATAGTCTATGCCAGTAAAACAAAAATCATAAAGAGTGATGTAAAACCTGATTCTTTTTTCAAATCTTGCTATGATATCAGTTATGTAATTTCTATTTTAGTTGTTTTACCCATTTTAAGGTTAGTACTTTGAATTATTAACGCTTATTTTCCTTTATTTGTTTCATATTTGATTTCTTTTACGATTGTAAGAGAAAGTTATTGAGCTTATAGAATTTATTTTGTGCTTAAATGGACGCCAATTTGAATTTAATCTATCAATTTTCTTGTAGAACGCACCAAACGCACGGTTATAGCGAAAATAAATGGCCATATCTTGGTAAAAAAATAAGAACTGCGGCTAGGCTTACATTGTTAAAAATGTAATGCATTTTTCTTTTGTAAAAAAAAAAAATGTAGAATGTCTATGATAGTACGAGATATGAGAGGAAGAAATAAGGTTTATCTAACTCTTATTCCTTATATTATCTGCCGATTGCTGTAACGCAAATTACGAATGGCCTTTGTCGAAAAATGGACTGAAACGGGCTGATTAATTTATATTTAAAACAACGCAAGCAACTATTGAAATATACAACATTTTTATACTTATTTTACGCATTTTGCCTTTAAAAGATGGTAGCAAGTCGTTTTAGTTAGTGATTTGCTTCTAGTGTATCTAATTTAGCTCTTGGCGAATATCCTTTATGTTTACAAAGAGATTACCAAGATAAACATCAATATTTGCATCGTCTATCTCACCTTGTCAGTAAAATCTCGAGTGGTGCACTTGAAAGACAATAGACAATGCCTCTCTCTCTCTCTCTCTCATCTCAACCCATAAACGCCCCACTGCTGGCAACGGGTCTCCTCTATACACTTGCGAGGGATATTTTCTTACATTATTTTACATAATAAACTAGAGGTATTATAAAAACTGTTATTTTTTAAACCTGAGCACAACCGATAATAACCCTAATAACCCTAATAATAACCTAAATAATAACCTCTAAGGGACCAGCTGTCCCTTAGAGGCGAAATCGGTTGTTCTATGATATTAGTAAAGTATTAGCGGTCATTTACATTAGTATCATCACATTCATCACTAAATAGGTAGAAAAACAAGTATGATTCACAACTTAGACTAACAAATGACTTCTTTTTTGAATCCACGATGGTTTATTTTGCAATAAGTATCGTACTTATTGCAATATTTCCTTATTTTTATGAAAACTCATTTTGAATGTTAACACCTAATAAGGTTAATAAAATATTATGTTTCTATGGCTTCAAATAATATATCTATAATGGACTCACACGACAACAGTCGCTGACCTTTAAAACTGTACTTTAAATATTCTCGCCATTTTTATACCTACCTAATTAATCTTTAGCTTCCCATCAGCAGATTACCCATATGAATCTGTTAAAACTAGTTGGGTTATACTAATTTGAATATGTTTCTATACAGGAAAATTGGTTTTAAAAATTCCCTGGAAGAATCTCTACGGCGCATCTGTGGAAGCTACAATCGAACGTCTATTTCTTATCGTTAACCCTACAGCGGAAGTCAAATATGACCCCGTTAAAGAGGAGAAAATGGCACTTGCCGCTAAACAAGCCGAACTTGCGAGGGTTGAGGAAGCCAAGAAGAAAGAGGCAGAAAAAGGTAAAGTACTCATTCCATATATTATACATATGTAACTTATTGCTAGAGCTATATTGTTGTCATTTTATTGGGCATCTTTATTTTATTAGAGGCTCTGGGCATTTTAGGATAATATGGCCTCTATAATTTTTACATAAGACTATCTTATTAAATGGGCAAAGGAATAAACAAATGCGCTAAATGGAGGATGAGGAAAAGGAAGGCCGACCCCAAATACAAATGGGACAAGGTCTAGGTGGAAGAAGCAGAAGGACAAAGGAACAAACAAGCATAAATGCCAACAGTTAGAGGGGCCTCATAGCTCTTGTGGCTCTGGGTACTATCCTAGAGTGGCCAATGGAAAAGGGCTGATTATGTGATTAAACAAGTAGATTAGACAAATAACGGAGTTTGTGATAAAAAATTACAACAACATTGAGTATTGTTTCGATGCGAAAATGTGGCGATTCATCATTTATCGAATGCACATCATTGTTTGTTATCGTTATCATAGACAAACTCAAACAAAATGGCGTGGCTATCTTTGTCCAGCTTATATTTAGACGAAATTTATTTGTCTGTTTCATTCTGTTCTGTTAATTGTTCGTTCCTGTACCTATGCTATGACATTTAGCCAATAAGTATGTACTCGTAGTTTGCCACACACGAGATACCAATAGCGCACATATAATAATTTCGATACCTTTTTGGCCAGCTAGGACCGAATGCTGTGGAAATCTTTGGAGGCCTATGTCTTGCGAACGTCTTTCGGTTGAGATGATGGGCACCTCTTTCTCACATCTGAAAGTAATTTTATTACAATCAAATTATGGAACATTAGCTGTTGCCCGCGGCTCCGCCCGCGTGGATGTTGGTTAACGCGATAAAAAGCAGCCGATGTGCTATTCCAGACTAAAATCTATTCAGTAGTTTTTGCGTGAAAGGGTAACAAACATACACAGCCATACATTCTTATAATCTTTCGCATTTATAATATTATATTATGGAACATAAAATGGGTGTCGTGAAAGCAAAACAAGCTACTCGTAATTAAATTAATGCGGCTAATCCTATTATGTTTTTACTCCAGCCATTTTAGCAAATCATAATTATTTCTTAATACGATACTTACTATGCTCGGTCAGAATTGATCAGTTTGCAAGAAGTATGCATAATACACATGGATGGGTTTTCTTATCAGCGATTCAATAATGAGATATACGCGACGATAAAAAATAGGTGGTCATCTCGCTACTAACACAGCACCGAGTGCTGTGGGTTTGATTCCCTCACGGGACAAAGTTTTGTGTGAATCCATATTTTTTTCTGAGTTTGGGTCTACTTTCGAATTGTATGTTTGTAAAGCGCCCCGTGTCGCAGAGCTTGTTTTCCTAATGCAGAAGTTGTCTTAAAAAATAGGAAATAGACAGAAATGACCAGTCTATCCATCAATAAAATCGTATTTATTAAGGCATAATTCTAATGCGATCGTAAAATATTCTTGCTAGGCACCAGTCTCGAAAGTAGCCCATAGCATCTCACAGCTCAATAAAATAACTACCAATATTATGTGTTCAATAAAATTATTTTATCGTATTATGTAGTAAGTATTTAGGTGAAGGTTAACGGGTTACATAATATTAGCGTTGAAATTAATACTTAGCAAACAATAAGTTTACATTATATTATCGTCTTGTGTTACTAAAAACTAGCTGTAGCCCGCGGATTCGCCCGCGTCGATGTCGCGTTATCGTGATAAAAGTACGCTAGGTTCTTCCCCTCGGATATAATCTATCTCCTTGCCAAATTTCATTACGATCCGTTCAGCTGTTTAGTCGTGAAAAGATAACAAACAGGGGAACTTACGTATATATAATATTGGAATGGATAATATGTAAAGTCTAATAATTAAGACGATGCAATAGTTGACTTATCGTGTAGCTTGGTAGTTTCATTAATCACCTAGCCATTTCTCTATTATGGGTTCTATACTTACCCAGGATAAAAAATGACAATGTTCTGTAGATGATTTTCTGAATCTCCGAGTCTAATTGTATTTTTGTCCGTGATTTCAATGTTTTTAAATCGTATAGGGAATATTCTCTACTGCCGGAGTCAAAAAAAAATCAGAGCAAACAAATAAAACTTCGCTATTATTCACTTAAATCCAAATATAAGACCTATTAAAAAATATATAATATGTTTGCTAACATTCTAAAATAAGCTTTATTTCAATAGAATTTGAGTACATATTTGCTTAAATTTGAGATGTTTCAATCTTTTAACGTACAAACAAAATATAAATGAGGTAAGTTGACTGTAGACTATAACTTTGTGTCATATTAAGTTTGTTGTTTACATATACAATGAACAATCATTTACTCCAATTGTGTGAATAAATATATACTTGACATTTTATAGCTAAAGTGGATATAATATATATTATGTATGCAACATTAAAACATGGTAGTGACCATGGATTTTTTCTTATCAATGTTATCAAATAGGTACGAATTAAATATAATTTTTCCTCATTCAATAGTTTTAAGTATTCATTCACAACATGAAATTGATTGCGATGTAAAAAAAGGTTTGCATCTTTATATGTAAAACCTATTAGATTTAAAAAGTTCTTTCACCTGTGTAGAATGATAGATATATCATCAGTATCATTACTGAGTAACATAGGTAATCCTATGTAAGGATATACAGATGAAAGAACTTTTTATTTAGAATGTGAAAGTTTGTGAGGATGGGAGGATGTATGTTTGAATATTTGTTACTCTTTCACGTAAAAACTCATGAACGGATCTAGATGAAATTTGGTATGGAGATAGATAATAGTCTGGAATAGCGCATAGGCTACTAGGCTTTTAATCGCGACAACCAACATCCACGCGAATGGAGCCGCGGGCAACAGCTAGAAGGTATAATATAATTTTAAAAAATCCGTGCAATGCCGGAGACGAGCCGCTAGTGGCTACATATTGATCATCATCATCTCAGCCAAAAAACGTCCACTGCTGGACATAGGCCTCCCCCAAGGTTTTCCACAACTCTCGATCCTGAGCCGACCTCGCCCATCGGTTGCCCGCAACCTTTACCAGGTCGTCGGTCCGCCTTGTTGGAGGCCTGCCCACGCTTCGTCTTCCAGTTCCTGGTCGCCACTCTAGAACCTTTCTGCCCCAACGGCCATCAGTTCTGCGAGCTATGTGCCCGGCCCATACATATTGATACATCGTCCTTATTCTGCATTCGGGTATCGAATAATTTTTGGACAATACACACTGCTATCTATGAAGAGACTATGCTATGGCAATCAGACAAATTGACTGTACCTGAATCTGACACACCATTAGTTACTTAAGGTACTGGCGATTTATAATGTGGCCCATTTACTTCTGCGAAGTGTGTCAAAGCTCAGAATTAGTGTTTGTGAAGTTCTCGCGACACGGCCTGTTCCCGAGGCAGTAGTTTAAAAAAATAAAGTAAGGAAACAAGATCATGTCTTGCTAGCACAATGTAAACTACTACTAATAGTTAGGCTCTTGGGGTTTTCAGCATAGATAAGTACCATCTACTGAATCCAGAATTCTAAAGATAATAATAGAATTTCTAGAGCCGCTGAGGACCAGTCTTCGTTAAATAAGTCTTATTGATCCCGCCATTTCCGTCTGGGTCTAAATAATTTAATTGTTATAATTTATTTGTAGACGAAAACAAACTTGACGAGACTTTCGTCGAGAAATTGGTGACACAGATCATAAAGAATGTGCAGCTGAAAATCTCAGATATCCATATAAGATACGAGGACAGTATAACAAATCCTAAAGCACCTTTTTCGTTCGGTGTCACCCTCCACAATCTGTCCGTCCATACTACCGATGAGAATTGGAAGCAAGCAGTTATACAGGAGGCTGTTACGAAGATTTTCAAGGTATATTTTTTCATATACTTATAACTTTTTAATTGTTCGCATTGTGTAATAGGTATCTATAATTTAAAAATGAGTCACTGAATGTGTTGCTAAGCGCAAATCTCGAGAACAGCTGAACCGATTCCGCTAATTCATTTTTTGTTCTGTTCGTTATTGTCAGGAGAAGGTTATTATGCAAAAGGCAATAAAATATTACATAAGTACTACTTAATCATAAACTGTTTTTACTATCAGATTTTAGATTTGGAAGCCTTGGCTATATACTGGAATCCCACAACAGAGTTATATTCGAAGACAACTTCAGACGATATTAAGATAAGATTAGAAGAAGAAATTGCCACAAAAGCGATTAAACCAACCTTTTATCATTATGGTAAGCACACTAAGCTTTCATTTGGCCCATAACCTATGATGAATCACTGTCAAACAAAAAAACTATAGTTGAGTTATAAATCGGTTAAAAGTAGAGTTGACCGAATTCAGGTTGCACTAAAGTAGTACTTCGATCGGTGATTTAGCTTACCTTTCGTAGTATAGTTGACAATTCGAAAAAACTATCTGTAAAGTACTTATTTACCTGTGCTGGTCACTGGTGACTCCTCAGTGAAATGAGATACTTTTTTTATACTACTAATTGTGGCAAACAAGCATACGGCCCGCCTGATGGTAAGCAGTTACCGTAGCCTATGGACGTTTGCAACACCAGTGGTGTCACTAACGTGTTGCCGACCCTTTAAAAACCGTATCTCATTTATAAGGTTAAGGTTTGTTCGGCGATTTCAATATTTTCATATTTCTAAGGCACTACTCGTGTCATGCCAACCCTAAAACATGTAAAACTAAGGTTTGTGTTATGGGTAACCCTGGCTCAAGAGAAACGTTATTTTAAGAAATTTTTCATTGACCACTTGATTATTAATATAAAGTAAAAAAATGCGATATTGAGGCAGTCCTCTTGAGACGTTTTCCTATGAGAGTTGGATATACACGGGTACAACATGAATATTTGGAATGGATGAAGGGGCAAAACCACCCCATACATGACGCATTAACCCCGGCACTAAAAACGCCCTAAATATTAATGTAGACCATAAACTACCAACAGCTTATCGGTTTCATAAAATACTATGACACCCAATAGTGACCGATACACTTCAGTAGGTACCGATGTTTACAATGGTAGTAAATTGTCTGCTTCAAAACCATTTGCGATCACTTGTTCGTACCTGATACATTATGTAAGTCCGGTGACATTGCAATATGATACTATGCAACTGGTCTGATGATGTAGTCGGGATATAGGAACTCTTAACAAAATAGTTCTGCCGTGTTTGGATTGTTTTGATGAGTAAAATGCGATAAACTAAAAACATTTAACGCGTTCCTGAAAAAACGGGCCTTGACAACGAAATTATCCTATAAGCGTTCTAAATTTCCTTTTGCGCTACAGAACCCTAAATAAAAAAGATAAATACTTGTGTTAACAACGTTTATTTTTAAATTTAAAACTTATTTCCAGCTTTGGGACCAATAAACGCAACAGCGAAATTAAAACTGAACCCAAAACCGGAGGGAGATTTACCAAAATTTAGTATACCAAAAGTGATTCTAAGTTTACATATGGAACAACTGTTCGTCAGTTTAACAAAAGCGCAGTACCAAGATATGATGCTGTTAGCCGATTCTATGGATAGAATGAACAAGCAGGCGCCTTACAGGTATAATTAATGTTAATTGTATTTCCATTGCTTATGACCTGTGAATTGGTTCTGTGTGGTTGTTTAACTAGGTCAAGCTGTGTTGGTTAGGTATCTGCTTGGGTCTTGTGAGATGAATCTAAACGGCAAGGTTATAGACAAGTACGCGACAGTACTGCTTATTGGTCTAGTGGTTTTCGACTCCATACTGATTACGAGTTCCTGGGTTCGAGTCCCGGGTCGGAACAAAAATAGTTTTTTTTGCAAACAGATTTACAATAGATATCTGAGGTTTGAGAATTGGCGATTACAGTATCGTGCCTGGAAAAGCACACCTTATCTATTTGGTATATCCTTATAGATTATATTATATACCCACATTCCCATTTGTGGATTGACGATTTGCAGATCTAGGGAAATGGCAAGTGGTGTAGGTACTATATTATGATGTATGACATAACCATAATTTGTATAAATACATATATATAGCTTAAAAACTATATTAGTAACGCTTCACTTGAACTATGCCACTGAGCGTTCATGTGGCACATGTCTGTGAAATTATATAAAAATACATATCGATCCAAAATAATTCACGGTATTATTATAGCATGCTAACTATATGCCCATAAAACGTACAATAGTCCTGCTACGATAACCTTATAAATACGATACTATGCTAGGATAACGTTTTATATTTCTTTATTTATTTTTACATAGGTATACTATACGCACCTACGCACTTTTGCATGAGTGCAATTTTATTGTATTTTTATCCTTATCAAAATATGAAATACTACACACATATTTACTCTCAAAATAGTTTATTACACGCATGCGAATATTATATAAGAAAAATATATTGGTTCCAAAAAATAAAATTGAATGCCAGCGAGTTGTGCTAACCGTAATTTTGTTGCTTAAAATTAGTTGGCGATAATTTACATACTGAATACATTGACAAAATAAATCATATGAACATACAAAAGCTTGTAATGAATAAAATACTAAATTTTCTAAGAAAACCGCTGACATATTGGAAAACATTCTGCCAAGTAGACATTAAAGCCTCGTATTCATGGTAAACATTTGTTTAGCAACTTGGTTGCATAAACATGTTTCCGAGTTGCTGTCAACATATTGCGGGCAACACTTGTGTTGCGGAGTTGATCACGCCATGATGCAGAGTTGACGCCCGGCGAGCGAAAACATCAATTTATCAACAAATGTTGACGTGTGTGGACGTGTTTGCAACTGTTTATAAACATGGTGGTAGTGTGGAACGATAAAATTATGCAATTACAGAGAACACAACAACATTACTTCCTCAGACAACATTTTAACGCAGACTGGCTTGTGTGGACAACCTACATTGATTTAAACAATGTTTCCAGCATTCTCGCCGTTCATCAACAACGTTGATCAACTGTTGCTAAACAAATGTTTACCATGAATACGAGGCTAAACGCTCTACAGACGATCGAACGAACTATATCATTTAATTATAATGCTATTATTACTATACTATTCGTTCTTGAAATACTATTATAATCAATTTATAATAGCACTCGATAATATAAAAAAAAAACTAGACTTAAAGCTGTCCGATTCGAATAGGTTGAAGGCGAGGACGGGCTGGAGCTCTTGGCTTAGCCTTCTTTTTTTTCAAACACCAGAGAAGTCAAGCGAGAGAGTTGTTAAATAACCGAATCAGATACTTTGTCTACTTAGCTTACTAATATTACTACAGTCTATTATGTAAGGTCAGTCAATTTAATAGAACAGCCCGGCTACGCACGCTTGTTGTTAAGATGTCTAATGTCATCCTAATTGTCGACATACATCGTGCATATTCCGAAACAATTAAAAAGAAAAATAATACAT
The DNA here is from genome assembly GCA_947095525.1 of Trisateles emortualis. Lineage (NCBI taxonomy): Eukaryota > Metazoa > Arthropoda > Insecta > Lepidoptera > Erebidae > Trisateles > Trisateles emortualis. The sequence goes on along the minus strand of OX352735.1, from coordinate 14,375,299 downwards.
AGACTACTCTAATAAAACTGATGCCTTAAATCTATAAATCGATAGACCATTGTAGTCTTTGTGTCTTCCAGAAAATACCGCCCTGACCTTCAAACATACAAACGCTACTACAAGGAATGGTGGCAGTTTGCGTATACGTGCATATTAGAAGAAGATGTACGTCGTCGACGCCGCAACTGGGACTGGACGCATATGCTCGCTCACAGGCAGCTATGCAAAGACTATGCTAGTGCATATCAAACTAAACTATATAATAAGGGCAAAATAAGTGCCGATACAGAATGTGTGATCAATGAGGCAGAAAAAAGGCTAGATTTATTCAACTTGGTTGTTATTAGACAAAGGATCGAAATGGAGGTTTGTATTATTAATTAAATACATTACCTGTTGCAAAGTCTTCAAACCTTTTCTTTACCGTTGCTTCACAGTTCTTCATATCTACACGAAACAATGTTTCTTCTATTGTGTCTAATCCGACATTTACATTAAACATGTTTTAGAAAGATAATTCTCATGTTGTCTTTGTCTTACTCGTCAGGAATAAGACTGAGATGGCATGCGATTTCCCTTGGAAAACTAGCATCTTTTATAGCGTAATAGCGCTTAATGATGTCAAAATAAATCTAAAACGTTGTTATAATTTTTTAGGTGGAAAGACTTGGTAAACTAGAAGAGGAAGCTAAAAAGTCCCGAGGTTGGTTCAGCGGTTGGTGGTATGGAAGTAATTCTAAGGACGATGAACATGCTGAGGGCACGGCCATAAGTAAGTACTCGCGTGACAATTCCCACTCATATTATAAATGCAAAAATAATTGTCTATCTGTTAGTCTCCGTATTCACGACTAAATAGCCAAACGGATTTTTATGAAACTTCGCAATGGACACCTAGAACTGATTTTCTATTGACAACCTTAAGGGTATTTGACTATTCTATATTTGTTGGTGATAACAAAGTAGACGCACAGTCATGTTGAAGAATAAAAAAAAACAAAAATTACATTGAGTAGGTTACAAGAGCATTTTATTATCTTCTATAGGTAGACTACTCTTTGTGTGATGCCCTATCTTTCTTTTATATCATCATTAGAAAAGCCCCATTCCGGCATTAAAATTTGTTTTTTTTGTAAAATAATATCTTTTTTTTCAGTGAAACAATTTGAAAAAGCAATGACACCAGATGAAAAGGACAAACTCTTCCGTGCCATAGATTACCAAGAAAACTTAGGGCCATTGCATTTACCCACCGAATATGTTGCTGTTCAGAGTAAGTTCACATTGGACAGACTGCTGTTCTCTGTGACTGATGTAGCCGAGGTGTTGAAGGTCTCTGTTGATCATGTTGAGGTCGGTTTGAATCAACGCCCTAGTGCGAACGCTTTGAGGTAACTATTATATTTCTGCTCTATTTTAAACTCTCTCTCTTCCCGAATATTTACTTCCACTTCGTCCTAACCTAGACGTTATTTTCCTAATTTATTTAGCCATAGTATATACTAGCCGCCCATCCCGGTTTCGCACGGGTGGTATTTCCTGGAGACCCCGTATGGTTTTGTCAATAAAATATAGCCTTTGACACTAACAAATAACGCGGCTTACTATTTTTTACTATTGGTAAAAGAATATTCAAAATTGGTTCAGTAGATCCAGAGATTACCCCCTTCGACGTCACAAACTCTACCTTTTTATGGTGTCTGATCATAGCTCTGCCTAGTTTGGGATCAGGTGGCCATGTGTGAATTGTCCCAAGATATTATTATTAATGTAATGTTTCTTTTTCCAGAGTAAACGTCAGCATGAATGCCTTTAGTGTGGCTGGTGTACAACAAGGCTCCTTCGAACCTCAACTGGTTACTTCTACAGAAGACACACAGAACTTACATCTACTCAACGTTACATTTGAGACCAATCCTTTAGGTAAACACTCGTAATTGTAATATTAGAAACTATAGCATTGGTTTTTCAAGAAATTAAATTAAAGATCATGCTAGGTGTCGGGCGCTTGGAGCGGATTATATTTGACTGCATGGTTGGTTCAGTGGCTTAAGTGGTTACATCACCATGTACCACTGCGCGGCGCGTTGTGGGTTCAATGCACGAGACAAAAATATGTGTGATACATGATTTCTCACACAATTAAATGACTTTATAATAATACAATTAAATTACACAAAGTACGCCAGACTAGGGTGTACTTTGTGTCATTTAATTGTATGATTATAAAGTCTCCCGCAACACAGGGCTTGTACCCTAATGCGGAAGGTTTCATTACGAAAAAAAAGGCCCGCTGTGAACTGCCTTGGTGGTCCAGTGGCCGCAGTATGCGCCTGCTGTGCACTAGGTTGTGGGTTCGATTCCCACACAGGACAAAACTTTGTGTGACCCACAAAGAGTTGTTCTGAGTTTGGGTATAATTTGTGTCCGTTAATCGTATGTTTGTAAAGTCCCCCGCGACAGAGCTTGTTATTCTAGTGCGGGAGTTGTCTTTTTAAAAAAGAAACGAGAAGAAGAAACATAACGAGAGGAATTGCTATAGCCTCATAATGATGATCTTAGAGATACACCCAGCCTGTATACACTCTCTTAATACGTAAAGTATAAGCATTAACGATCTGGTTCTTCAGTTGCCGTGAGGGTTAAGCGAATTGTGATTCTAAGTCGTTAGTTGTTCTGTTACAGATGGTATGTGTGACCAACGTGTGAAGGTGTTAGCTCGTCCATTACAAATAGTGTACGATGCACAAACTGTTATAGAAATTGTCAACGTTTTTAAACCAGCTACAGAGTCTTCGGCTTTGTCTACGTAAGTATTTATGGATTAGCTTTTCTCTTGGATAAAGACTTGAATAATTCAAAATGACTTTCTTTGAACTTGAGTTTGATCTCGGGTCGGGCAGTGTGACCGGGTTTATCCGCATGGTTTGTTCAGTGGCCTAATCGGTTAGGTACTTCCCATTTAATGCTGCTCGGCGTTTTCTAGGTTCGATGTTCACATGCGACAAAAAATGTTTGATCCGCCAACGGTTGTTTAGAATCTGGGTGTTCTTTGTTCCCCCGTAATGTGCGCGAGGAGTCCTCTTTAATACTAATCTCAACATGTCTTAAAATATCAATAAAGTATTAAAAATGGAAATGATAAATCTTTTTTTTTCAGGCTACAAGCTGCTGCGGAAAATAAATTATCAGATTTGAAAGAGATGTCAGCGCTCGGTATGCAATACGCCGTACATCATCACACGTTTATAGACCTGGACATTGACATTGGAGCTTCATATATTATTGTACCTCAAAATGGCATTTATAAAGGGTAAGTATTATTCTCTGGTCATATAACAGCAGTGTTATCTCTGTCTAATTAATCAATAATATCAACAATAATAATTATAATCAGCGAGTGTAGCTAGCTATGAGGCGCTTATAGCCAGGCACTCGTTGATCGGTAAACGATCAGTGGATTAAGCTATCAAGGAATCGTTTACCCTGGAGACTTTTTAAATGTTGAAATTTGCGTATTTTTTTAAAATATTAATTTCGAAAGTCAGACAGTTTTTACTATCAGAAAAGTGTCTCTGGATACTGAGTAACTTTACTTCATATTTTTCTCCTTAAAAACTCAAAAGTGCGACTTGCGACGAACACAGAAAGAATATTCTTAACAAGTTAAGTTCTTTTAAAAGGAGTTAAATAAAAGTGTTGCTTACTTTATTTGACCATAAATAATTACCTGGAAGGGTCGTATTGCTTGATTATCTCTATAATATAAAGGTTGACTGGCAGAAATTGACTTTAGAATTGCATTAGCACGTAGAATTTGCCAGCAGGAAGTTTAAATAAATATATTGTAATTTATGTTGTTTATAGTAATGAATCATGCGTAGTAGTAAAACTCGGTGCTATTAAAGTGAAGTCCGAGCCTCGGTCCGAAGCGCTCGATGTACGCAAGTTGCATCGGGAAGGGTTAGCAGAGGAGGAGATACTGAAGGAGATCACACATCATAGTTATGACAAGATGGCGCTCGAGCTCACTGCAATGCAGGTATGATAGGCTACAGTAACTTAAGAGGTTAATTATATCCAGCAGACTGCGATAGGCTGATGATGATGTAATATGTAACCATTTACCAAGATGGTAAATATTAAATAATTTGTGCAAAATGAATGTCAGCCAAGAATATTATCTTTTTTTTTTATGAAACTATGGTTAAAACAGTTTTTTTTTACTTCTAAGGAGGCAAACAAATGCCCGCCTTATGCTAAGCAGTTACCGTAGCCAACGACGCTTGCAACAACTAAGGGTTTTATTATTTTGTGTTGCTGACAATCACATTTAAAAACTTTTTCACTTTTTTACCCACACGTAGTATCTCGCGAAAATTTCGGCAGGGAAAAGCTCATTCCATAGTTTAATCGTTGTCTATTTTCAGATTGTCATAGCATCTGCGAAAGAAGACTGGCAGAAGGCAATCGCGTGTGATGATGAAGCGACGCCTATGCACTTGTTACAGCCCACCAACTTAGTTATACAGATACATAAGTGTTTGATCACTGATGATCCAAGGTTGCCCAAGATAAGGATTAGGGGGGAACTGCAGAAAATTGCTATTAGTGTTGCCGAAGACAGGTTAGTGTTTTTATTTTACTGCTCCGATAAGAAAAATGGCGCCATTGCTTTAAAGAAGTTACGGAAAAACGCATGTCGGGTACCTAATTGTTTAATTTTTTTTTATACTACCAAAGAGGCATACAAGCATACGGCCCGCCTGATGGTAAGCAGTTACCGTAGCCTATGGACGCTTGCAACATCAGGGATATCACTCGCGCGTTGCCGACCCTTTAGAAACCTTATAACTCCTTTCTTGAAGAACCCCATGCTATAGTCTTTCGGACGTCATGTAGACGCGTTTTGCTCTAATATTGTATTATGCAGTATTGTCTTTTCATTTTTATATATTTCTGAATAGCGAATGTCCAAAATAAGAAAATCCAGAAATTTTCATCGGCAAATACGATAACATAAGTTTACTATATAATTATATCGATACAACGAACTTTTTGGGTCTCCCTGCCATACCTTGATTCAGTTATATGTATCAGTATTTTTAAATAATATTTGAATTTTCAGATTACTTACTTTATGTGAAATATTAGTAAGCATGCCTTTACCAGAGTCTGAAGAATTGACACAACTGAAGGTTGGTACATTATTAGACAATCATATTTTTACTCATTTTATATATTATTCTTAGAAAATTAATTTTATCCTAATTTTCTTTTTAATTTAAAGATATTTTGCATGAAATTTTCATACACATTGTCTGGTCAAATGATAGGAACAACCTGTTATATTGAAACCCAACAACCTCAATTGCCGGTAACTGTTTTTGATAAACAGTATAAATATGTAACAATATTATCACTTACTTGTTTAGAGTTCACTGTTACTTTCAGTAGTTTATTATTAGTAACCTTACGTAACGTGGTGTAGGAATAAAATATATTTGATCATTTGTAACATGTCAAAATAATTTGATCATTTGTAACATGTCAAAATAATTTGATCATTACTATAAATAATATATTAAACGTAGTGCGATAGTCATAAGATAGAGTTCATTTCCATCCTATTCACAACAGTACCTACATTGTTTAGTCGAATTGTTGTAATATTAATTAGTTGAGTATCATGTCAGTCTAGGCAAGTAATTGTAGTTTTAAAATGATTCTTTACAACTTTTAGCCGAGTGAATCGAAAGGATCGAGTTTGTCGTTACTAAAATATTTAGATCCTGCCGAGAAACAAAGAAGGGAATCTGCTCGCGCTCTCAAAGTAAAGAAAAAGGATGAGCAAAGTGTTCAGCTAACTGAACTTGAAGCTTTCTTCATTATGAAGGGTAAGTATTGGATATTTCTAAGAATATTTTAATGTTTCGTCAGTAGAAAGGCAAAACTACTAAAGCGAGGAAGCCCGTTTGTGGAAGGACATTCACGTTACAGAAGATCACAACCAAATAATTACATACAGAGGTGTAGTTGAGTTCTTTGTGAATTATTTGTTTTTACTTACGAGTTACCTATAACATAAAGCTAGTGATGTCGACAACGCAAGTAATGCTCCTGGTGTTGCAAGCATCCATAGGCTACGGCAAACTGCTTACCATTTGGAGGGCCGTAAGCTAGTTTTTCAACGACCTAATATAAAAAGAAACATCAGTAATTATTATTGTTGCTAGGTCGTCTCGTCGAGTCTATTTTATGCGTGAAACTAACTATAAATATTGTTACAGAGCTAACTCTATGCATCAACCGTAAAAAGACTGATCGTAAAGCGAAATCCTACGAGAAATTCCTTGTGTTTTCATTATCGTTGTTACAATTAACCGCCGTACAAAGAACGTTTACGTTACAAGCGACTGTACGTTTAGGCGCAGTCCTCCTTCAACACTTTAGAGCTGGCAAAAAGATATTAGATATGATACAAACACATGATTTGAAATCTACCCCTACATGTACAAGTAAAGCTGATCAAATGGAGTCTGTTCTGCTGCTTGAGACTGGTAACCAGTATCTATTCACTGTTACCTATAATAATGTAAGTAAACATAATATTTTATTTTTCTAAGCAATCATACATATATCTATACTATTTTTTTAAAGCAAAAGTTAAGAAGGCTGGCATGAATGAATGTTCCTTAATCAATCATGCTAAAACGGCTAAAGGGATCTGGATAAAATGCACAAAGATAGATTATAGTCTGGAATAGCACGTAGCCTATCTTGGATTCTGATTTTATTCAAAAATATTTCTGAAACAAGCCAGCCAGTCCAGCGTGTGTAAATAAAGACCTAAACTCTTGCAGCTCTTCTTAGTATAGAGGGGGAGACCCTTGCGCAGCAGTGGGATATAATGATTAAATATATGAATTATTATCATATAATTTTAATTTGTTATTTTTTGTTTTCAGGTGGATAAAAAGTGTCCAGAATTCAGAAGTCATTATAACTCAGTAGAACAGCTGATTGAAATGGACTTTACCAATTTGAGAGTACTTCTGCATCTGGAGGGTTTGAAGGAGATCCTTGTCATTGTCAATGAATACCAGGTATGTTACTACCTGTATCATCATATATCTTCATTTGCTCTCTCACCTTGTCTTTTACTCTACCACTCTTAGATTTGCTAGTAGAAAACTCGTCATAAGTTAAGGTCGCCTTTATAAATAATATTTTTAAGTAATGTAATCTTATTTTGACTGTATAATTAAGAATAATAGACAATAACACCATTTGCTAATTCTTACCTACTAGTATATTAACTGATGCAACGCACCTAACGAGAGTGCACGTGCACAACTGATGCTGGACTATTGCTGGCGTCGCGGGCAGGAGGGGGATTCCGCTCTTCTTCATACCGCATCGCTGCTCCGTCAGGGGGCCGAGTTGACCAACTAGTGGGTTTCATTAGAAGTATGATAACACTTTTGTTTAGGCCTGTATCGCAACTTAGGTGGAATGTTTAACATATATTGTAATTTGCCGTTGTAATGAAAATTGTACAATGAAGATGTGGTCGCACCTGTTTCACCCTGTGTCGTCAGTGGAAAAAATGGCGCCGACACTCTAGTCTCAGACCTTAGTTTTCAATTGTCAAACGCAAATATCTGCTCTCTCTATAACCCGACTCAATAACGTAAACCAAACTTATGTATATATTTGATCTTTAGTTAAATAACTTCTTTTTCAGACTCGACTGCAAGATATTCAATCCAAAACCGACAGAACCGCAAATTCCGGGCCATTGGCGACCATAGTAGAAGATGAGGAGTTTAACACTGCTAAATCTAAAGGTAAATAAGGAATACAAAGCCAAATTGGTCTTAATAAGTACCATTTTTACATCTCTTGCTGAGATGTAAAAATGGTACTATACGGCTATTTGTTAAAATTAAACATTGAAGTATTGAGCTTTGTTTGAGACCAAAATAAACGTTTAATTTTTTTCTTTGAAATTACATAAAAGTACATTTTATTTTTACAGTAAACGTCTTAAAACCAGCACGTCATAAGCAAGTGGAAAGTATTCAACTTAAAGTGAACGCTAAAATCGGGAACATAGAGATAGTTTTCGCGACAGAATTACGTCCTCTGTCTATGGTGTCAGTGAGAGGTGCGACGACTGGTCTCGTGTTGAAGGCTTCGTACACACAGGTGGACTGTGCGGTCGCTTCTATACAAGTCACAGATCTTAATCCTCGTAGTGATCATAAGGAGGTTTGTATCGTCAACAAAATATTACGGTACTCTTATGCAAGCAAATTAGTAATCTCTACGCATTGTAGTTCTTTATTTATTAATATATGATAGTGTTCGATAAATGAACAACACAAATTAGAGTTGGATCCAGGTTCCTGGTTGTAAAAATAAAGGTAAATAATTGTGTTAAAGTATCGACATTATTCCTTTTTTTGAGAGAAGAAATGCATTCTATGCATTTCGCCCTACCTGGAAATGAGGCACTAATCAGCTTCTAGTAAAAGCTGGAAATACGGGAACTCTATTTAAATCCATCCATAAGTCTTTTAGGCCAAGGCTTTTCACATATTATGTTACACACGCATCAATCCGTAGTTTACGGTTTTTTTTATAAATGTTTCATCAATAAAATGCTTACCATATTCTATTTCAGATATTAACAGTACTTGGTGGCGATGTAATTAACGTACAAATAATCATGTACAACAAGGATGTAGCAAAATCTGTCAATGACGTAGATATGTCAATAGACGCACAGATCAACTGTCTCAGGATTATATTCCTTAATTGGTTCGTCAGTTCTATGTTGGTAAGTAATTTTATAATTACTAACGTATGTAAAGGTAGTGAGATCGTGTGGTAGAAAATAGTATATAAGTTAAATGTTCGTTTGCGATACGCTGTTATAAGAAAACAATAAATAAACAATAGGCGTATACGTTGTTATAAGCTATGAAGGGGCCCATGGGTACGGTGGGTAACGGATATAGCTGTGAAGTAGCCGTACCATGGTGTGTTAAACGTGAGGCTTTCGAGTAAGTGGGATGCAGCAATACACGCAAAATATAATGAATAATAATTGTACACTGTTACCAAATTCCACAGAAATATATGCAATAGTTTTCTTTAAAAAACTAATCTTTATATAGCGACCCTGTACACCCATCTCCGTTGCCGTGTGTACATAGTGATTGTAGACAGGCCGCGACCCCGTTGAATACAGATAGGCTAGGAACTCACGGAGCGATTTTCACCCGCACCCACCGCGGTTGCGGGCCCGCAGCGTCTGTAAAATGCAGATATATGTATATGTAAAAATTAAACGCAAATCTCACGACGCGTTTTACGCCTGCGGTGTGCGCGGTTGTTTGCTATTCCTGCTGCACCGGCGGGCAACTATAATCTTTTTCACATAGCATGGGTACAGTGACATTTGATGAGATCCATTTTATACATCTTTTTTTTTCAAAAGAAATAAAAAATAGGAAATACAGAAAATGAACCCGAATTAATGAATGTACAAAAAATGGTTTTACTGTATATTTTAAATCATACTTTGTATTTAATTCTTACTTAAATCATAAAATAATTAAATGACTGATGAAAAAAATGGAACGTGTCACAAACAGCTGTTCCGCCACCACGGCGGGCGCAGGTGCAAGTCGCTGCGTGAGTTTCTAGCCATAGACAATACGTTTAACGGGCACGCTCGCTCGCGGCGAGCGACAAGCGCAACTTTTTTTTTATACAACCAAGGAAAGGCTTGTTTGCTAAGCATACGGCCCGCCTGATGGTAAGCAGTTACCGTAGCCTATGGACGCTTGCAACACCAGGGGTATAACTCGCACGTTGCCTACCCTTTAAAAACCTTATAACTCCTTTCTTGAAGAACCCCATGCTATAGTCTCTCGGGAAAACCTCGGCAGGAAGCTTAGTCCACAACCTAATCGTACGTGGGAGGAAATTCCTCTGAAACCGCACAACATATCAAGCTCATTACAAATGCGCGGTCGCGGACACCAGTGTGCTTCCTTCCTGTCTTGCCCGTTTATTTTTCTTAATTGATCGTACACAATCGTCCCATTTACGATCAATAAATGTAAAAGGTTAAACTGGGTTTCAACTTAACAAACATTTATGATTTTCGGTCGGTAACCGCAATTTTTGTTCGGCAGGAATTCTTAAACAATTTCCAAACAGCGCAACAAGCGATCATCGATGCGTCGTCCCAGGCGGCGGACGTGGCGCGCGCTAACGTACAGACCGCGTACCAGAACTCCACCAAGCTCACGCTCAAGCTACGCCTGGCTGCGCCCATCATTATCGTGCCTGAGAACTCCAACAGTTACCACGCCATGCTTATCGACTTGGGTCGGATCAGCTTAAATAATAAGTTCGTGGAAATCGCCGTCTCTGTAAGTATATGTTTATTTGTGTATTCTATTTAGTACCACACCGTTCATCCGATCGTGATGAGTTTTAATTAACAGTTTTGAAAGCGTCCTGTCGAAAACGGACTAACACACATGTCAAAACATAGTACATATTGAATAAATATTGTTAACTGACGTCTTAAAAGAAGAAGTTTCTATGTTCGTCTGTAGCCAAGACTACAAGTAAAAAGTTGTAGCTTTTTTGTCAGCTGCTCTTTTGGTAAATATTTATATGCTCTTGTTGACTTTTGCTCACAGAACGTGCACAACAAAATACTCGTGGACGAGTTAATGCTAGAACTCGAGGACATGAAATTATCCTGTGTATCTTTAGATAAAGACTATCATACAGTTGTAGAGAGGAAGCTTTTGCGACCGACTTGCTCCAAGCTATTTGTGAAGAGAAACTTGTCCACGTGGTATGATAAATTACCAGATTTGGATATATCGGGACGAATGAAAACTATTGCTGTGAGTTGTTTTATTTCATTTTACTTGTATATTGTGACTAATACTGTGCACTCAATGAAACTAGATTGAATGGCAATATTAGGTATATTATATTATACAATTCCTGGTGCGAGAAACTTCGGTAAGATACCTTCGGCAGGAGAAGTGGACCGCTTTATTAATGTCGTTCCTGTTTCGATTATTGTAATCTTGCTTTTTGTGGGTTATTTATATTTGAAAATATGTTGTGTTTTATTTTATTGGATACTCTTAAACACCAGTACCTACAGTTTTACTTTGTTTGTGTAATAGTTTATTAAAACAGAAGAAAAAACTCATTTTTATCTCTGCATCACCCTGCTCAAACTAATAAGGTTTGCCTTTATACACAAGTATTTGATCCAAATATAATTTTCAGATTACAGTAGGTCACAGCGATTACGCAAGCATTATGAATATTCTTAATCAAAATCTAACGGAGGGTCAGAAGAAGCACGCTGATGATAAATCAGCACAGAGAGTGCCGCCTACTTCTTCGAAGTCTGTGGTTAAAAATCAATCGTATAAACTACAGACTAAGTCTACATTGACTGCTGTAACTTCATCCAAGGACCAACACATGAAACCAAAGACCACTATAAAGTTATCATTTACAATGGATAGTTTCGTCATTGATCTTATGACAGCTGCAAAACCTGAACCTGTAAGTATTTGTGCTTCGATACCTTTCTTGCTACAATAGCAGGTAAAACTTTCCTGTGGCCTAGTGTTGACTTCGCCAAGTCTCAAGTCTACATGGCGTTTTGTGTTTGATCCGCACACGGGACAGAAACGGTAGTTCTGAGTGTGGGTGTACTTTTTCGTGTTTTTTAATTGTAAGCTCTTGCGACACAGGGCTTGTTGCTTAGAATGGGAGTTTTTGATGTTTTAATCTGACAGAAATAAAAATTACCACAGAAATATTTGTCTCTAGGAAAATTCATACGATTTAGAACATTAAGCGCTATGGTAGTTTTTAACATTTGTTGATACGTTCAAATCAATTTACGGGGCGGAACATTGTACTCTGGTTACCACACGCGACCACTGCACACGACTCGCAATGTTGTACCAATAATAAGAATAATAATTACTCATGTCGAATAAATTTTATATTTTATTGATGGGCACGCCTTACCATTACGCTTTTCAAATTTTTGTACACAATGTTGATTGGTATTATTACCTTGTTTGTACAGAATTCTGATGAAGATTTAGTTGTACAAGACGTGGAGCTAGCGCGTTTCTGCCTGGCTCTTCTGTCTGTGAAGGGAAGGATGTTGTCAGACAATTCAATGCAAATATCTGTTCTACTCGTCGATTGCACGCTCGATGATACTAGACCTTCTCGTGGTGCTAAGATTACAAGGTATGTTTATTTCATTTAGTTTTTTAGCGAATAATGTATGTGAAGGTCGTAGTTCATCTTAGTCTACTATATTCTGTAATAAAGGGCCTATACCAACAGGTCAACCAAGCAATTTTAATTACTACCTGTTACACTGAAAGATCGCAATATTCCCTTTAATTTTTAACTATTGAATCATCAATTTATTGGATCGAGCCCATAGTCTCTGCCTACCCCAATGGGAGACAGACATGATGTTATGTATTTATGTAGTAGATCTTTACAAAGCTGGTGAGATGTCCCAATGATCTTTTCAAAATATAAATCTAACTTCAGAACGAACATGCACTTTTCAATCTCTCAAGAGGTAAGTATGCCATGTGCTAAATATTCGTACAGATATATCAATTTCAAATGATTGTATGCAGTTGATATCTAGTGATAATTTTGACTGCTTACTGTTTTATTATTCGTTAACAGGTATTTAGAAAGACGGCGCGGAAGTAAGGAATTAAATAAAGAAGATAATGAGATCCAGTTAATGGAAACACGTGATAAGATACGCAGTATGATCGACATTACATACACTATGAAACAAAACGATACGTTCAGTAAGTTTAAAATAAAAAAAAAAGTTAAATCTACCTGTGTATAGTAGCCGGCAAACATCTTAAACATTAATCGGTGTAGTTCGCGCATGTACAGTGATGCAGTCGTACTGCGAGGTGCATAGTTCGACAGTATTTAAAAGAGGTAGGGCACCATACTAGCGAGCTAGCCTAACTGGGGAAGGAAAACCTTACAGAAGACCACAGCCAAATAACTACACACAGCGGTTTAGTTGCGTTCCTGTGTGTGAGTACAGGTCTCCAGCGCTCATTTAGGGATGCGTTTTGAAAGAAACGTGTTCTTATCCCAGGGACACCCCCTTCTTAAAGCCCTGGTGTCAAAAAAATGGGTTGGTAACACGCCAGTGATACCCCTGGTATTACAAGCGTCCATAGGCTACGGTAACTGCTTAACATCAGGCCGGCCGTATGCTTGAATGCCACCCACGTAGTATAAAAAGAAAGTATTAACCAATCACGCGCTTCCTTCAATCCCGTGATTGGTTCATAATCGCGCCTCGCCCCTCGCGCCCTGCACATACCACCAAAGAGACCTAAAAACGCTTTCTGCGCATTTGTCAAAATGTTTGCCCACTATGATGCCTGCAACTGTGCACATATAGAAAACTTTTTATCGTATGATTGAGTTTTGAAGAATAGGGGTTCAGAAAGAATCCACCGCGCATCTCTGGTGCGAGTTGGTAGGTATACAGTGAAGAAGAGTAAGTAGGCATTTGCCCTGCAGTGGGACAATACATGCTTATAAAATAAAATAAAAATGATTAATGCAATAATAATAGTTAGTTTGCCTATCGGCGACTTCAAGATACCTTTTGTAGTTTTACCTTAGTATAATGTGAAAAATTTCTCAATTTTTAGTTGACGTGCGAATATTCAGTTTCAATCTGATCCTGGCGATGGATTTTTTGAACAAGATAGCAGAGTTCATGACTACAGGAATGAGTAGTGGGCAGGCAATCAAACCCAAGGAACCACCTAGAATAAGCTACGAAAAATCGGTTGAAGTTTTAGGGGTAAGTAATATACTTAAAGGTGGAAAGGAAATGCTCCAGAAAACGAAGACAGTAGTATAATTATGTTATAATGCACGTCCACTGACGTGCGCAGCTGATGTCCAACGAATAAACGTGCAAGAGAAGTTTGTAGTTACAGTACAAAAAAAAAAGAAATTCACAAGAAAATTACACATTTGAGTAGTCAATAAGATAATCAACTTAATTAGTACATTTATTGGTTTGTAAGAGGCTATAGCTACATGATACTCAAATATCGGACGCACATTGCTTCTGTAGTGAGGCAGCCTCCTGCTCTTGCACAGGTATACGTTCAAATGTATTGTTAATTATTTTACATGTTAACCCCTATTAGAAAAAGAAGTCATCCATGGTCATCCAAACTTCGACGGTTGATGGGCTGCGACCAGCAATGATGACGGTTAACATTAAGATCGAGCAGCCTGACATCATATTAGTGGAATCGCTCGAACAGAAGAAATGTGATGCCCTGGTCTTAAACGTGAGCATTATTTTTTTAACTATAACTTAATACAGTGTCGTCACCATAGGTGACTATTTTGCATAGTTGTATAGGCTGTTGACTAAATTCATTTGCGTACAAAATAAACAGCGTCGGGACCAATACGTTTCCCTGGGGCACGCCATAAGTGTTTCTCCGTCCCTAATATGCTGAACAATCTTCAAACACTTATTTCGTCTACTCAAGTAACTCCTCCGAACAGTTCCTCTTATTTCTATAGATTCCATCCTGTCTAGAAGTTTAGGGACAAGATGCTATCGAGCGCTAAAACAAATAGGGTAAAAATTTTAGATTTTGTCTTTCTGACAGGATGAAGAAGTGCCTGTTTATATTTATACCTAAGAGAAAGTTCCTGTTAATAAACAAAGTTGAAATATGGATTAAGAGTGGAATTCAGTACTGACGAGTTGATTATAAAAGGGCTGCCGAAATATTGTCTAATTTTATTGCACAATTGTCTTTTAAACATAAAATTGTACTTCTAGTTTAGGCACTGAATATTTAATAGTACAGGTACAGAAAGTTCACTCCAAAAAATCGTTTAAACAAATAACAACTTTGCTCGCACACAATAGAGCACAATTCAGCTCCCACAGCGCTAACAGCCAAAATTTTTATTTACCTACTATTTGCCTCTCTTTGTATCGGGTATAGATTCTCTCTTGACATTAGGGGTTATTAAATTATAAAAACGACCAGTGTGTGTCCACATCACAGGACTGGTCAAACTACAAAAGGACTAATTATAATAATGGGTACTAGCTGATTTTGATTAAATAAAAAATATTAGAGTTTGTCACTGGTTGTCATTTGAAAACAGCTGAAATCTCTGAGAATTTCAGTGAACTAATTTGTTATTTGTAAGTTTGGTATTAAGTTGTCGTCAACTCACGAATCGATGACACTTTTTCCAGTTTTGCCAGAAAATTCACGTAAATTTTACATTATAATTCTAGCAACTTTATTTCTGATTAATTTTAACGACTACAATTATTAATGAAATTAACGTTATAATTATTGCTATATAATATATTAGCCAACTCTACATCATAATGGTACAATGGCGGATTTCTCTACCAGTCAACTGCTGGTAATTCCATTGCCATGTATTCCACATGGCTATGGAATTACTAGCATTGATTTAAGGCGGCAGCATACTGAATACGAAATTTTACTGATAGAGATAATCAAACATACATATTATTTTCTATGTTTGATTATATCTAGAGTTATATCGTTATATCTCTAGAGTTAGTGTAAAAATTGAGAAGTACATTTGGAGTTGTCATGTATCGGTGATAAACACAAAGATTTTGCATTAGATGGAGGCGCGGTTCAAGCTGCGGCAGAGCTCGGAGCGCATGGTGGCGGACGGCGGCATCTCGGGGCTGCAGATGGTCGTGCGCACGCTGGGGGACGCCAGCGCCGCCACGCGCCTGGTGCTGGCGCCCGCGCACCTGTCGCTGGCCGTGTCGCAGCCGCCCGACACCGGCATGCACGTGGACATCGCCGTCACCGACATCGTGCTCACCGTCTCGCCCGGTAACTGAACCCGCCCGCCTCCCTCACCTCGCTCTCACGTCGTCGTATTCTCGATAAGAAAGAAAGAAAATGCATTTAATTCTAGCAAAAAACATACACTGGGGAATACAAAAAAAAAATGAAATTTTAATACAAAACTAAAAATATATAAAATAAATAAAAAAAAGTAATAATTTTTTATTTTTTTTTGTACCCACTGTATGACACATCTGCGGGAATTTGGGGATAACTCTAAATCAGACGGCGTTTATTTTATGTTCTGAACTGAAGTTTGTCTATATTTTATTTCTTCGAATTGTACACCATTGTGTATTGATCGTTGGATTGTGTTGGTGTTGGCACTAGCGTGATTTTTTTAGATATTAAAAAAAAAAACAATTATAATCTTTTTCACATAGCATGGGTACGTGCGTTTGATGACATCCATTTCATGCACGCATCTTATTTTTCGAAAGAAATAAAAATAGGAAATACAGAAAATGAAAATCAAAATCAAAATCGGCATCCAAATATTAAATATTAACAACAATAATGAATAATGGTCGCTAAGTGGTCGAAATACCGTGATCGTTTTTCTTTGAAGCTTAAAATATGAACGATATTCAGGTTATTTTGGCAAAAATATTTTTCATTGTAAAAAAAAGTAAAAATAAAAATTAAACCACAACAGACTATTTGCATAACGAATGATGTATTGACATTTATTTGTGAATTAATTAATTAAAAATATTAAAACTGATTTTATTTTTGTTTCTAAATTTAATCGTGAAATCGATTCAAGTAAATTATATTGTTTAAATTATTAAATCGATATTTTTAAATTCGATATTATCATTACTACATCTCTAGATATTTTAAATGCTAAACGTCACCGTACCCATGCTATGTGAAATTGATTATAACATTGAGCTTTACCTAATCCTAAAAACCCAATACTTCTTCACCTGACTTGTAGGTTGAAGTCTTAACCACAATAGCGGTCGTTCGCATTACCACCGTGTCCCCTTGTAGTCTTTTATTCATTTTATTAATTTGTTACAGAAACAATGGCTCTTCTAAGTCGCGTAATGGCCACGATGACAAGTCGCGAAGAGGATATGGCGCAACAAGAAGACAAAGCCATATTTTACGACAAACTGTGGGATATGGAGAAATTCAAACCTAACTCACACTGGTTCTTGAAAACTGGTAATTGTATGTCTTAGTTTAAATTATTATTTAAGCTTTGAGGTGATGGTCTTTATTACTATTAAATAATAATTAACGTTATAATTTACCTAAAGTACGTTGTGATCACATTATACACGCGACAATGGGTATATTTGCACTTCTACACTCAAACAACAACAACACTTACAAAACTCTTGCTCTTATTATGCACTTTTAAACACGCTTACCCTAACCCTGAATAACTTGGAACAACGTAGGGTCCTACATAAACTGTATGCTTATAAAACGATTATGGCAAAGTATTATTATAGCAAACAAAATGTTATGCTAATATAAATTTGGGATCAAAAACATTGTACAAAAAGAAAGAAAATCCCTCACCAAGACCTTTTCTACGAGGCTCAAATTCACCAATTACTGGCTTTTGAATTGTTTTGCATAGTTCTTCTATTGTCAGTTAAGTACTTGAGCGAACGAGCTTCGCTCAATACTACCCTCACTACACGCACAAGATTGATTCGAGGTTCGACTCCTACATAAGAACTATGATAACTTTTTAAAGTGTAATAAAGATTGAAATGCTTCCATGGTTTAAATCGTTTTTTTTTATAAAGTCAAATCATATTTTTGACAGATGTGGCAGAAGAAGCAATAAATCTGGAAAAAGATGATAGCGAGGAGTCCGTAGAAACACCACCACCAGTTGGCGAAATCTGCCTGCTGTCATGTCCGCAGATTGTGATGTCACTAGAGATGGAGATTGGTGATCAAACCATACCTGTGCTTGTGATGCAGGCTTCCCTTACTGGACAAGTCAAGGATTGGAGCTCTGATGTAAGTACTATTTAGCTGAATTTGGTGTTTTTAAATAATAATAAATCATTTAGTGGAATGAGCTTCCTCCCGAGGTTTTCCCGAGAGACTATAGCATGGGGTTCTTCAAGAGCGCGAGTGATACCCCTGGTGTTGCAAGCGTCCATAGGCTACGGTAACTGCTGACCAGTACCAGTACCACTTTGCTTTAGGCAACATGCAAGTAATACCAGAAGTATCACTTGCATGTTGCCGATTTTTTTACACCAGGGCTTTATGATGGGAGTATCCCTTGACATAGGAATACGTTTCTTTCAAAACGCATCCCTAAACAACACCACTGTGTGTAGTTATTTGGCTGTGGTCTTCTGTAAGGTGGAGGTCCTTCCTCAGTCGGGCTTGCTAGTATAGTACCCTACCTACCTACCATGATACAATCTGGTAATTTTGCCAAACGGCAACCACTATTTAGTAATAGTATCATCTATTTTGTTGTTGTTCAGTTCTACTTGGAGTCAACATGGGCCATGCAGGTGTCGTACTACAACATCGAGCGAGCTGTGTGGGAGCCGCTCATTGAACCTGTCGAGGTGCTCAAGGACAACCAATACAAACACATACCGTGGGAACTTAAGATGGAGGTACTATTTACTTTCATTATCTTCTTGCACTTCACTATCTTCTTTTATACACTTTAGTAGTTCAGTTAATATATATATATATTTTTTAAAGACAACTCCTGCACTAGAGAACAAGCTCTGTGTCGCGGGGGATTTTACAAACATACAATTAACGGACACAAATTACACCCAGACAACAGAACAATTCTTTGTGGGTCACACAAAGTTTTGTCCTGTGTGGGAACCTACAACCTCGTGCACAGCAGGCGTATACTGCGGCCACTGGACCACCAAGGCAGTCAAATAATGCTTTTAGCTTCTAGAATCATGCCGAAGTAACTGCTACGTGCTACGTGTGGCTTAGTGGTTTTAGTAGTCCGCTTGCCATTTCTCACTGCTCGATGTGTTATCGGATCAATCACCACACTAGTTTGTGTAAATCACTCTGTAAGATCTCACAATTGATTGGTTGGAGTCTGAGTATATTTTGTGACTTTCGGCATACAGGGATTATTACTTCGGAATTTGTTATAATTTAAGACTTACACTGCAGACTCATGCACCTACTTTGTTTTATCTATTCATCATCAGGTTGACTGGTAGAGAATGCCTCTGGCATAAAGTCCGCCTTTAAACCAGTTTGTGTATATGAAGTGTTTAAAAATAAATATAAAATAAACATGTGCCTGGTTTTTTACAATAAAATAGAAAAAAATAGTTCGTTCATCGTTTTATATAGTAGGCGTAGACAGAGTATATATAGACATTCTTTAATCGTCCACAGATAGTGATGCGTCCTCAAGACGCGATGTCCATTGACACAACAGACGAGGCTGCGAACATGCAGAGCATTGCAACGAGGCAAGCTAATAAAACCATCACGATATCCAGCAGCGAATCGTTGGAAATCACTATTACTGATACTGGAATGGAGGTAAGGTCACCAGCCTAGATTTTAGAACTACACCGTAGAAACTCTTTACATCTTATTGATGTTACCACTCTTAGAACATAACAAGTCAGATTCTTGCGTACAAACTCTACATCCCATAGTACCCGACATGAATAGTATTTGAATTTAAAAAAAAATGTAATGATATCTCAATAAACAAATCTAAAACAAAAAGAATATTGATAAAATGGTCCGAGTTATCAGCATCCAATCAATTTTCTTTTAATGAGATTGTATATGTTTTGATTCATTGAAAAATAACACCTATATCAAGTTACAAGTTATAACACGATTTTCCACACCTAACAAGATAACTAAACCATTAACAGGATGTAAAGCCCTGTTAGAGGTTTATTTACTACAAATATTTTATTAAACAAAAAATATGAAATCTACTTAAAAGGAGTCGGCCCTTTCATGGATTTCATATTAACCCTATTAAACAACAGTGATAATTTAAAGAGATACAAACATTTACCCCCGTAAAGGTTTGTATATTATTAAATTAGCACTGTTGTAGGTATACCTTCAATATACGTAATAACTAGTATGTAGACAGAAGAACAATACGTATAACTTATTCATATAAACAGTCTATATTTCAGGTGCTAACACTTTTAGGTAACTCTTTCTCAGCAGCAATAGCTGAACAAACAGCCATCGTTTCCAAATCCAAGACTGATGACGTAAGTATTTAATTTAAATTAAACTTCTTACTTTAACAAACCAAACGTTCTTTTACTAGTTTTTAACAAAATGACGTATTTTTATAACTAAATAATAAATGCAAAGAGAGTTGGGACTTGTTATATGGGAAATAATAAGGGGGCAGCCTTTAATTTTAAGCCTTTCAAGTTAAAACTAATAATTTACTTTTATTATGTCCCCAGTAATCAAAACCATAGACCGCTATCAATCTCATCTATAAAAAAAACGGTGGTTCTGACCTCATTATTTCAGATTGATAAACTTCCATGATTTTAAATCATGGAAGTTTATCTGAAATGACAAAATTATGTTTATTTTTTATACCGACAAAGCCGTAAGTAATAAAAGAGTTATTATATAATTATGGAATAATAAAAACATTATAACGCAGTTGGATAAAAAACAATTCCCTCAATACCTTTATATTAGTGAACAAAATATAGAAACAAAATAAATTATTGTATTATATTTTTAGTTGCAGATGACACAATCCTTTTTGGGCGCACCATACGTTCTCCATAATTGCACTGGACTTACTGCCAAATTGATGTTGAGGGACAACCATGATTTCTGCGTGTATTTCGCTGATGACCGTCATTTAGAGGCTGAGTACAGGTAAATAATAAAACCGAATGTTGCCGTGGTTTAAAATTGGAATGTGGAGATACCAAACAAACACAACTTTGAACTTGAACCGAAAGGGAGGAGTCACCGGCCTTTCATTTAGATATTCCAAAATTGTGGTAATGGCATCTATATCGTCACGGGAAAGCCAGCGCTAAAATGGTCATAAAAAGTTTAATATTGGTGCCCAAGTATAAGTACGAATACGCTGCTAACGTTTTTTTTTCAAAGTTAAAAAAACAGTAGCTGATAATACATAATGTATTTTTTTTTTATCAAACTTACGAGAACTTACAAAAGCATGAAACGTTACATATTTGTAAAATTCGCCTTTTTCGAAAAAGTATAGGCGAGGTGTAATAATAACCCTCATAGTTTGTTACGTCCCATGAAATAGCGGTGAGACTACTGTTTTACACCGGCCAAATTGTTGGCGGTTAAAGAAGCCCTATCCTAGTCAGCTAGTTGGCCTTAGAAAAAATAAATACTGTTAAAACATAATGTTTTTATGATGTTCATGTATTTGATCTAAATTAATAAATCAGTTTGACTTTTACATAAATACTAAAGCAATGTGGAAAAAGACGAAGCCCGGAGCAGGACTCGAACCTGCGCCTCTCGGGTTCCGGCCCAGCGCACTACCAACTGTGCCATCCGAGCTCCTACTCCAGAGTTCGAATTTGTCCACCGCTTGTTTACGTCTTAGAGTGACGTAAGTTTCATTCAAACGTTAGCCGTTACAGGTCTATACGTACAACATCTTCCAATTGTGAGGAAAGAATGTTATTAAAGAATGAAACCACTCAATATTATTAAATATTTTTAGCATTTTTGCTATGCAATTAGCTCAAATATACTTAAATACTAAAGCAATGTGGAAAAAGATGAAGCCCGGAGCAGGACTCGAACCTGCGCCTCTCGGGTTCCGGCCCAGCGCACTACTGCTCCGGGCTTCGTCTTTTTCCACATTGCTTTAGTATTTAAGTATATTTGATAAATTCGAACTCTGGAGTAGGAGCTCGGATGGCACAGTTGGTAGTGCGCTGGGCCGGAACCCGAGAGGCGCAGGTTCGAGTCCTGCTCCGGGCTTCGTCTTTTTCCACATTGCTTTAGTATTTAAGTATATTTGAGCTAATTGCATAGCAAAAATGCTAAAAATATTTAATAGTTTGACTTTTACTTTACTCAGCATTTTTCCATAGAAAATCTGAATATCACTGTATAATCGGGATTTGTTGTTGTGTATTTTTTTGTATTGCAGGGAAGTAGTTCTTGAACCTGGCGCTTGTGTTCCCTTGCAAGTAAAACATGGCGGTCTCAACTTATTAAAACTAAATGAACCACCGCCACCACTTAAATTAACTGTTAAGGTAAGTGATATATTGTATTTGTGTTCATTATGATTGTTCTAATGGGTAAAAACTACGAGGATGCTTTCTTGCGAACTTTCTACGATATGATAGTGATCTTGATATTATGAACTTTAATGTGTATGTCTTAAAGTTCTAACTTCAATGACTTTTTATTTGCTGTGATCGAGCATATCGATACGATTGTTGCGAGGTTATATTAAGTGTTGTTAACTTTACCAAGGCTCGATAAGTCTGCGGATTGACCGCTTTGTAAAGAGACGAATTACGCGCGTACGCATTGCACGAATATCCTGTAAAGCGCTTTGGAATTTACAGTGCGATGTGATAAACGAAGCAGTGTTGTTCATAAAAGAGCTCTTATTGTCGTTATTAATCTGTATTAACTCCCACATCGTATAATCATAGCTTTATTGACTTTTTAATTTCGTAATATTTATTTGAATTGTCAGATAGTCGAAATGCACGACGAAGTGACGATACCGGTAGAACGTGCGGATAAGCGTTACTTCACACTGGGTCGGCGGCACGTAGACGCCGTGACGGAGAAGAACGTTCCGCACGCGGCCGCCGTGGAACCGCGCGGCCTCATCTCTGACGTCGTCATGCAGGACGCGGCCTTGCATATATACTTGCGTAGTATTGTACAGGTATGCTCACATCTACTTATTACATACACAGAGAACAACTTTAGTTAAATTCCTGTAGGTTTTATTTCATCAATTATCATTACTGCTGAAGGATTTCCTTAAGCATTCGGTCCGGAGCTGAGTTTGTACATCGGCTTCCCGCAACCTTCACTAAACAACACCTTGTTTGTCACGCTGCATCTTCCAGTTTCATGGTCGCTGCTTCAGAACCTTTGTCCCTTAGTGGTTTCGCGAGCTATGTAGCCTGTCCATTACCACTTAATTCCGACTGACCGAAAGTCGTTTTTCTTGCATAACTTTGTATATGCAAGAAAAACGACTGCAAATTATACACTATTGTCTACAGGTGACGAACACATTGTCTGTGAATGTGTCTGTTTATTACATGACCTTGAGTGGCAATGAAGTTCGTCTACTAGGCGAAGTGAAACCCAGTGATGTGTTGAGATTACCTCTCCAAGCAGTTCACACACCCACCGCTGAAATATTCTTCTCCGTCGAAGGTGAGTTCAATATATTCATACGTCACTTGCTTCGTAAACGACTCATATAATTACTATGGACGACGCGCGACGGCGACAATATTAAAACTACTAATCAAATAATAAAATTATTTACAATCTATTCAACGGTAAAGGAAAACATCGTGATGAAACCATCTTAAAATTTTCAAAGTCATGTCTGATCCACCAACCCGCATTAGGCCAGCATGTGTGAATTAAGGCTTAAATCCTTTGTGCTCTCTTGATAAAAGATAAGACCCATGCCAGCAGTAGGACATATAAGGCTTGCTTATAATATTATTAATGCTATTTTTATATAATTTTCAGGATTTACAGTATCTGTAGCACCGTTCGTATGGCGAGAGCTACAACAAGAAGTCCATATAACCAAACTGTTGCAGTGCGAATCAAAAAACAAAAACTCTGGCGAGAAATTCTATCTTAAAGTAATATATTTATTATTATATTTATTAATTTGAACAAAAATATATATTTTACCCAGTCTATATAAATGATGATTTTTAAGTAAACTTATTAGATAGACAGTTATATTTATAGTGGGAGGCTGTATTTGGTTTTTTTCAGAAGATAGATGGCATTTTCGTCGCGTATTATCGGTCGTGTAACGCCAGAAAAGACAAATATTATAATAAAACATAAAACCTTTCACCCTTAACCGACGATGCGTTAGTGCATCGAGCATACAAAATATACAAATAGACGCGACCGATGATACGCTCGACGCATTTTCCGTCAGATATGAACCGACCCTCAATTCACGTTATAATTTTTACTCGACTAACCCAGAAGAAGGGTAAAAATCCCCTGTCGCCTAAACGGCTTGAGATTCGGATTCTTCCCCGTAGTGTCATAGATATCATATACGTCAACTTTTTTAGTTTTTAACTTTATTTTTTCTAGCAAGTATTTTTTATCTAGTTTTATTCATCGTCCTTTTTTATTTCCAGGCTGTAGGCAGAATGGAACAAGTATTCTTTGAACATACGAATCGCCATACATTTGCGTCCTCTTGCTACGACATAGTTCTAAAGCCGGCCGTCAAACTACAAAATTGTTTGCCCGTCGACATAGTGGTCTCACAGTTAGGACTTATGCGAGCCCAAGTCTTCAAACCGGGAGAAATGTTCCATCTGTCGCATCTAGCGCCTAATAAAGCTTCTATTGTTGTAATGGTAAGTAATTTTCTAATCTATACCACATTATTTTGTAATATTTATAGTTTGTTATGTACTTTAAGAATTGTATTATATTGATTGTTTCTATATACAGAATTGTTATTGTTTGGATATATTGAAATAAAATATCATATATTTTATATTAATAAATATAGCTGTTGCCCGCGGCTCCGCCCGTGTGGATGTCGGTTATCACTGTAAAAGAGCATGTAGAAGTAGAGAGTGTTGTCGTTGCGCAAAGTAGTACGAGGCTGTCGGATGGACCGACTATTACTGTTGTGCCCGGCTAACTCGCGCTGTTATGGGCCCGGTACAGTCGCCCACTTTTGTCGCCTGTTCATGTTTCGGATGTACCGAACTGTAAAACCATTTAAATATCTGTTGATAGTTCTAAACTATAGGCTCAGCAGAAATGAACACGCCTCTAGGTAACATTCTGGAAAAAACAAACGATATCAATTACTAAAATACTAACAATTTTAAGCTTTATGATTTACAAAAGTTATTATAGGTACAAAATATTACAAATAACATCTTTACAAAGATTTCCTAACCATATTTTATGCTTTGCAGGTACAAAACTACTTAGAGAAATGCTGGGTGTGCACAAAGAATTTACCGGATAGCGAAACAGAATTATCAGTATGGTCATTTGAATCTCACGACAGCCCAGCAATAATGACACTAGACTTGGGCATGCACAGCGTGGACATGGAAGGCACACAAGTGTTGTCACTCTACTGCCCATTCTGGATGTTGAACAAAACAGGATTTACCTTGTGCTATAGGGTGAGCATGTTTAATGATATTGGAATTTTGTTGTGTTTTGTTCTTAACGTATTCTGTTTTGTGTTATCGTGGGCTTTATGTCTCCTCTACACATTGGTCTTACATGTACATGTGACTATATTGCCTACTAAGTATATTAAGTATACTGCAAATATCTTGTATAAAAGCACAGAATACTTAATAGTACAGGTACAGAAGGTTCACTTCGCTAAATCATTTAAACAAATATCAACTTTGCTCGCACACAATAGAGCGCAATTCAGCTCCCCAGAACAAAACTTACCTACTCGTTTATTTACCTACAAATTGGCTCCCTTTGTATTGCGTATTTCTGGACATTATGGTTGTCACTTAGAGATCAATTTTGATCTGAAGTACCTGTTAGGTTTACTATACTTTTGTAAACGAGTGACTTTTTAAATAAATCTGGACATGTGGGGACATATTCAATGTAGGTACTTAGTAATTAAATTATAAGAACGAGCAGTGTGTGTCCACATCACAGGACTGGTCAAACCACTAAAGAACAAATTATAATAATGGGTACTAGCTGTTGCCCGCGGCTCCGCCCATGATTATGTTTTTGATTAAATTAAACATAGGTATTAGAGTTTGTCATTGGTTTGTTTGGAGCCATTTGTCCAGTTGAAATTTAAAACTATTGAGTGATAGGCGGTTATAATATATTTTCCCAATTAAATAAGTACCT
The DNA here is from genome assembly GCA_947095525.1 of Trisateles emortualis. NCBI lineage: Eukaryota > Metazoa > Arthropoda > Insecta > Lepidoptera > Erebidae > Trisateles > Trisateles emortualis. Next base: position 14,349,191 of record OX352735.1, on the reverse strand, counting down.
ACTTAATTGGTTGGACAAATAAATAATACGTCTCTACAAAAACTGTGCTGTACCTATAGTCTACATATCAAAATCTTGCTACAAATAGGTACCTACCAATTATGTTTTTCTAAATGATAACGTGTTTCTTTACTTTGCAATATCCTTTGGAATAATGAAAAACGAGAGGTTAGGATCCTTATCACTATTTAAGCAGCCGAATACTGTGGAATATTTTTATGCCTTTATTTTCTTTAATATTTTAAAAAAGAAAACGAATCGGTGACGAATTACGGCTTCGTGTGCGTTTCGTAGGTAAACTTACGTCGAACCGACGACGCGACCGGCGCGCGACACTCGACTAAATAATACCCCTGGAAATGTTGCGGCCGGGTACTTGTAGATTCATACCTAAACAGCGGAGTGAACCAGGCCTGATAAAAGTAAGGTAGTTTATTGCCTATATTCTATCTTGTGGGACCAAAGTATAGTGGAGGCAAGCTATTTGGTTATGGCAGAACACGTTAAGATTAGTTCCGATGAGAGCAAAACTTGGGTTCTTTAAAACTATTCAGTATATTTGTCTTGCACTCATATTTTGCTAGTGTAGTTAAATATTTAACGACTGTATTTTTTTTGACATTGAAAATTGAATGTATCTTTATTAACCTGACATGTATATCTATTGTACTTTGGCTATCAAATATATCTGATACGTAAGTAGTACTTTAATAATTAGGCTATACTAACTGTGTTGTCCAGTCATTCGTCATAGCATTGTGGTATAGTTGAGTTCATACTTTGACTAGTCATACGAATCAGATTGGTCATAAAACATTGTGGTTACAGAAATCAAAGAAACCAGAAAAAGATTCCAGCACCCCCTACAAGGTATCTTTGAGATGATCGATGTACTGTGATTATTATTTTGATTTTTTAATAGTACATTTTCATTTTTATATTAATATTTGCGGTTAATACGCTTCCTAAGTTTAACAGCCTCATCTCAAAGCGGTAGTTTTAGGATTTTTTGGTTTCAATATTTTGTGATCATCGCCTTATATTGTTGTTCATAGCATGTATTCAGTAGGGTCATAGATTAATCCAGAATATACCCTATGCGTCATAATTTAGGAAAGATTTTAAATAAAAAAGATGAATGTTAGATACATTATGATACTAGATATATAGTTTTATATTTAACGTGTATAAATTACAGATAAAACATTCACGTTGCAGTAAATTTATTAGACGAAATACTTCATGTTTGCCGGTAAGTGCAAACATTTTAACATAGTTTTATATTCGTTTTTAACTTATGTTGCTATTACGAGCACAGAGGTTATGGGTCTTAAGTCTTATATGGATTGGATTATATGTTTACATAGAAAATTATTATTGAAATTACTATATTGTTTTTATGCAGATCAATCGGCGATTTAGCGGTTGGGTTTGACAACAGACTTGAGCAATAGAGAAAGGAATGCACACATTAATGTAGATAGGTTTTTCGTGGATTACCATGACCCTACTGTGTTTACTTGCTTTATATCTGCATGTATAGTAGTGCTGAATGATTTTGTCATTAAAGCTTTGCATTTTTTAAGCAGCGGTCGATATTATGTAGTATGTATGTATTATAAAGGTGTAGTCATCATTCACTTGGGTACTATCGACAAAGCTAGTCCTCGGCCACTCATAACATTAAAAAAAACTAAGTGACAACTTTGCTTTCTGTTACTACGTTTACCTATAGTCCTATGCATACATAGGACTATGGGTAAACGTAGTAACAGAAAGCAATATGGTTGTTAGTTACCAATTTTAACACTTTGAAGGACAGTGAACGCGTATAGACGTCATGACAATAAAACATCTATTGTGTCTACGTTACTGTCCGTGAAAGTGTTAATTTTTTACCACAATTATTGTGTATATTCAACAAATAAATAATCTTTGAATATTTGAGTTAACTTTGTGAACAGTACTCATTGTTATCAGTATTTTAAAGTATATTTTTTTAAGTTCTATCAATATACTTGTGGTTGATGATAGAAAATATGTCTATGTTGCTTGTAAGAGTTTACTCTGAACAATGGGTCAATCTATCTAATAAAGTATATAACTGCACTTCTTTAACTACATACTGTTTAAAGACTTTGTACAAAATGCAAACTGCATCAAAGTCGAGATTGACCTTCAAACTTTTGCATTAAATCAGCCTTTGTCAATTTACACATAGCGAAACAGGCTTAAGTCTACAGCTCAGTAGCCCCATGCCTGTTTACCAGAGAGGTGGACAGAGACAGTTTTTAACTGCTAAAAATGATCGCATAAAATATTTATAAAAAATATTTTTATTTCAAAATCGTTCTGTACTTTGATGCAGTTGGTGTCGGTGTAAGATGGTGATGGTGTTTGCGAGATTTTCATCGTATAACTGTTTACCTTATTTTCCATAAGCTTCTAAGACTATACAAAACTGGTTTAAGTAGATGTAATTTTGCACGTCGTAATTATTTCACTGTATAATTGATCATTTAGCATGTTTACTATTAATATTTAATATAGAGGTGTTGTACCACACTTAATTTTATATAAATAATAGCGAATTTATTTTATTTAGCTTGGTAAGCAAGGTATAGGGATATCCACATTTAAATTTAATCAATGCAATTTTGCTATACAAGTTTCATGCTGTCTTTTTCTTATTTACTAAGAAATAATTAGTCTTCCAAGCCGATTTCGTAAAAAGAGAAATCAGAAACAGGACTACTGCTTTACGTACTTTCCGAGTCAAGGAGAGGTCACGCTGTGTTTTAAAAAAAAAAGGCACCGGTCTACAGACTGACCGCACAAAGCTTGCTTAACCTAACAGATCTATGGATTTGCGCATCCAGTACTTAGCCACAAGCTCTATAAATTAAACTAGCTTCTAACACAACACCTTTTCTAAAAACTACATCGAAATCGGTCTGGAGAACTGTTACAAAGAAATTATATTAGGGGAAACTTGTATTGTATAAATAATGCTTTAGCGTCTACTGACGCGCAGGCGATGCAAGAAGTTTTGTCATAAATGCCTTGTAATATATCGTCGTCACGTGTCACGATATTATGATTGTGTACGTACGTACACTAGGTACGTGTATAGTGAGGACGTGTTAGGATACTATTTTGGTATATGTTCTGAATGTATATTTCAGGGCGGTTTGCCTTTAAGAGTATATGGTTTGCTTCTCCTGGTGGTTTAAACTAATATTATAAAGCAAAAATCCTTGTTTAAATGCGCTAATGTCTTAAACTAGATAGCAGATAAATTTAAGGCTATCATTATCGTGGAAGTAACAATATACGTGACACGGGACGAAACCTAAATGTAACCACGGAGAACATTGCTAAACTTGTGCAGTGGTCTGTCAGTCTGTGTCGCCTGTATGTCAGTCATTATATTCACCCATGGTTCTGGAAACTTAACAAATAAAATTAAAAAGAAACAAAAATGTAATTTAAAATGTTTATTTTTTAAGAATCTTGACGAAACGGGCAACGTGATATTCCATCCCAAAAATTACAAGGAGCCGATATTGTTCTCGTTCCGAGCAAAGAACTTCTTTGGTAAAAAGAAGGCGGCTATAAGGATTGAGTTTGGAGAATGGTCTGATAAATTTTCGCTTGACGTCCCTGGAAGTTCCGGTGTAATTGTTTGTAGACACGAAGGCAGGACGTATCAGGTAATAATAATTATAATTATAGGGTATTTGACTACAAAATAAATATATATACATATATTTTTTTATTTATTACAAAAAAATAATGATGTAGTAACAATTTGTTTATATTATGAGTGTTAGTCAGCAAAATATGTCAACAAAATGGTTAGCTAATCTAGATATTGCCGCCCCTTTCCCCCAAACATACATTAATATGGCAAAACTATCAACTACTATACCGCTACGGTACTATGACATCACTTGCCTATGTCTATTTAAATTTATCAATATAAAAATATTATAACTTCGTACTATTTTAATCATTTATATGTTTGTTTTCACTATCGATTAAATGTTGTCTATTTTGTTTTAAATCAACATAAATATAATAGTCAAATACCCTTGTGTTAAAAACATAAAAAATGTAGATGATTTATCAGTCGCAATAAAAAGTTAGGTATTCACTCTCCAGACTACAATGTTCTGTTCTTACTTTCAGGTGGCAGTTACAAATCAGCTGACATTCAACAGTTTAACCAAGATGGTGATATTTACACCTCATTTCTTGATTATCAACGAAGCGCCATTTGATATTCTTTACCAAGAATTCCACAGATCTGGTGACCCTTGGAATAGGGTAAGTTTTTTATACTACTTAGGTGTACAAACAAGCATACTGCAACCATGATTGTAGTATTTATTTATTTATTATACACTTTATTGTACACCATTTACAATAATTTTACAAAAACTTTTTATAAATAAGTCTGTACAATGGGCTGCCTTATCGCTAACAGCGATTTCTACCAGGCTTGTAGTATTAGTATGGCCGTAACCTATGGTCGGTTAATACCTAGCATAATTATTGTTTTCGACCCCAAAATTGGTTACACTATCGTTTTATTATGGGGGTTATGGGGTTTTATAATGTTTTCCTATCCCAGGAGGATAGGAAAACATTTTAAAACAATAAATCTATTAGATTCAATATAGCATAAGCCTGGTATGCTTATTTATTCTCCCGTGGAAGAGCACAACACAACTGGCGCTACTTCAGTCTAGCATTGCAGCAAAGAGTGTTGCGGTGTATTTAAAATATTTTAAATTGACAGGTTAACCAAAAATCAAGTGCGCCTCTATGGCCGGTTGTTGAAGCCGCCGACAAGTTGTTGCACCTACGCGTGGCTGACTGTAAGCAGGTCGCCGCGGCTTTCCTCTATACAGAACAACACTCTGTTTGTCTAAAGCTTAATAATGAGGTGAGTTTTTAAAACTTTCTTATTTACCTGAAGGCATAGTGATTTCCACAACTCTCGATCATGAGCTGACCTTATCCATCGGTTGCCCGCAACCTTTACCAGGTCGTCGGTCTAGCTTGTTGGAGGCTTTTCAAGCTATGTACCTTATTAACATTATTTTTCTTATTTATCCTATAGTTCGGCGGTCTTCATGTCGAAGTACAGGTGACCGAAGGAGGGACATACATCACAGTTCGTCAGTATCGTGACGGCCATGCACCTGCGCTTCTGGTCAATTTTTCACAGCACACAGTTGTTTGCTATGAAAAGGAAAACGTCAATAATAAGTAAGTACATATAGAGCTATCGCACATTCAGTAAATCAAGGAATGATATAAAGTCTCTTTGCAATTTTTATTTTATTTGTCTACATGGTTGGTTCAAGTGATTCGCCATTTTGTTGTAGATTCGGAACAATTAATAGTATTAATACACAAAATATGATTGTTCCGAGTTAAGGTGTGCTTTCTCTCCGTGAATTGTTTGTTTGTAAAAACCTCCACTTCACGGCTTGCTCTCTAGCGCGGGAGGTTACATTAAAAAAAATTGGCATATGGTTCAAATTGGCATTCGTCCATTCATCATCTTGGGCCTTTTATGAACTCAAGGTACGGTAGGTAGGTAGTTGGTTAACATAGACAGTATCATATTTTATTTTTTGCAGACCATTAGCATCAATGCATAAAATGCTGTATACATGGGACAACCCTGCAGGACCTCGGGTTATTATATTTGAAGGTCATAAACGGAAAGAGATTGAAAATGATTTAAGGCAGGATGGTATTGGAGAATTCATGTAAGTAGAGCTTAGTAGTAGCTTGTTTTAAGGCTGGTTTAACAGTGCCGCTTTCGCCAGCGAGGTAAGTAAGCGTCGTTGTTCACGAGTTTAAGAGTTTCTGGGATCGTACAAAGTAAAATGTAATTCGGTGCCGCTGCTTACTGCGGCCGCGATTACCACCCGCGCAGATGGTAAGCGTCACTGTAAAACCAGCCCAAGATGGGTTTTGAGTTTTAGATCTATCCAAATAGAGTAAGTAATGATCTTTCAAAATGTATTTATAAATTAAAATGTACATTAAGAAGACTGGCATATTATTAAATAATCAAGATGAGTTAAGCCGTGGACAAACTCCCCTTAAATCTTTCCTTTTACTGATTGCATTTATTAAATTGGGTAAAAACACAATTCAATAAATGTCTGAGTATGACAGCCAATGCTTTTATATTTAGAATACGAGAAAATATTTAGTACAAATATTATTATTAATTATTGCGAAAACCAGCTGCCATTAAAAACAAATTAGAGCTTAATTATAATATAATTATTACCTATAACATTGTTTACTACTTTCAGGATAAACGAAGTCACCAAAATATACTGGGTATCATTTTTGGACGGATTACAGAGAGTAATTCTCTTTACGGAAGATCCCATATTAGCTAGTGGTGCACATACTATAGGTGAAGCTGAACTTGTGGACACAGAGTTTGTGTTGTCCATGCAGGGTATCGGCCTCTCACTTGTCAACGATTCGAAGCACTTGGAGATTATTTACATCAGCATATCTAAGTAAGTTATATTTTGAAGACGTAATTTTGCTTTACAGGTTTGCTTTGAAGCCATTAGTATTATATCGCCGTATCTGTATGGTCGTGTCGCATTTCTGTCTAATCGTACTATGCTGGTAAAGAAGATATTAGCACCGGAACCAAGATTCGATTAGGGAGACATTTATCATCAGCATATTGCCTCTGTTGGAGATAGGCCTCTCTAAATGTACGCCATTTGGTACGATTCTTGACTTCTCGAATCCAGCTGCCCACATTCCTTACATTGGTGTCAGAATATTTAAATATTTTCCTGGTTTAAATTTATTGTAATTACTTTTTTATAGTTCCGGCATTATTTGGGAGCAGTGCAAGATTGGTGCGCGGCGATTCAAGAAGATTGAAGGTGCTAAACTGCGACAATTAGAAGACTTTTACCAGCGATACTTGAATGAGAAATTGGTCAGCGATCACCCGCCTTCACCTAAAGTTTACATTGACGAAAAGACTGAGGTATGTTCGTCTGTTCTTATATGATTTATGAAATCCGTAACTGCTGCTCTGAACGCTTATCAAAAATCACCTTGATTGTTCCATACCCAATGCCTTGAATCCCATTCCATCCCATTACTCGTACCAAGAAACTCAACAAACTATCGGCAAAATAGTTGCCTTGTACGTGCAAGTCGAAAATGTATTATTATTGTGACTATACATTTTTTTGTACTGTATATAGTGCTTATATTTAAAATGTAGATTAGGTATAGTTTTATTAAGATATTACTGTAGCTGTAAGTTTTCCATGTTCTAAATCAATAAATAAATGTGCATCGGGTAGATCAGCGGCGTAGTTTAGATTTATAGGAGCAGATTAGTTTTTTACAGAGTTTTCCAATAATAGCTGGCTAATGTTGAGATGGATTAAAACATGCTGCTAAAAACTGGTTGTGAAGTTTTAACGAAATTCTAAAATCACCAAAATGAAAAAAAAGGAAAAATCATTTAATATTGTATTACGTAGCGCCGATCTGCTTGATGCCACAGGTGTCGTCAACGTTCATATCGTTCCATTATCGGCCGGGTTGCTGTTTGAAGGGCTCATGTTATTTTTGGCAGTACGAGTATCTGTCAAATTGGTCCTGTATTAATGGCGGATTCGGATCGGTGCCACAGACTTTATTATTACGTGGGCTGCAGCGGTAGCTCGTAACCATCGCAGGCAATACTTGAATGTTGTGGTGTCAGGTTCACTTCGAGGAGATGCGCATCCTGCGACCGTCGCCGCGCCTGCTGCGCCGCACGCAGGAGCCGGGGCTGTGGGCGTCGTGCGGGCTCACTCCGCACTCGCGGCGCCTGCACGCGCGCCTGCACCGCCTGCAGATCGACCAGCAGCTGCCGCTGCCCACGTTCCCCGTCGTGCTGGCGCCCGTGCCGCCGCCGCGCTCTGTGGCCAACGACGATCCTAGCGGTCAGTGCACTACACCACCACCCACCATCCACTCACTCTCACAATGACGGTATCCTTCCGTTTGGCAAAATATTTTTCGTCAAATTGTACTTCCCAAAAAACTAATCGCACTAGTTTCATTTCCCAAAACAATCTTTAGCAAATTTATATTTCGCAATTTAATCACTTGTATATATATAATATTAATTTGGCAACTTTTTACTTGCTCAAGTTTTATATATTTTGTTAAATATACATTAAGCTAATGCTTTATTTTGTAAAAAAAAATATTCCAAAAAAAAAGTTAAAGTTCCGTTAAAGGTTAGGTTACAAACAAACAATAAATTGCCGAAAATAGTGTTGCTAACTGTAGGATTGCGAAAAGTTGTTTTGCCAAATGAAAATTTGAGAAACATACTTTGTCATGTGATACTTTGGGAAACGTTTGCCCAAAAAATAGTAATCCCACAATGACATTGCGACCAGGCACAAATCGACCAGCAGCTGCCGCTGCCCACTGCAAATATAATAATCAGAACTAAGTATAATAATATACTCTACAAACGTAATAATATTGTTGGGTTAAAAAAATCAAATTATATTAATTATTGAAATAAATAACTTTATTAGTTAAACTGGCAAATATTTGGTCAGTAAAGTTACATTGGATTTAGTTAAGTGATTTATTTTCAGGTATGAAGCCATTCATAGAAGTATCAATCGTAGAACGAATAATGGAACACAGCAAGGTGCGGCAGTACAAATATTACAAGGTGCTAATACAAGAATTCCATGTCAAAGTTGATATGGGACTCATCAACGCTCTCATGGGAATGTTCCCACAAAAGCAAATTACGGAGCAAGAAGCGGTAATTACTTTTTTAAGTTACTATTCTATATTTTGAAGTATTTTTACAACATTTTGTTTTTGAAGTCATATATAACCAAACATTTGATGACTAAATCCATGAATGAATAGAACAATGAGCGAATGAATAAATAAATAGTGTGCGAAGAAAACAACTGAATTGAATAGATGAATCAAGAAATGAATTATTAATTGATTAAAAAATGAGTCAGTTGGAGTGGTTTTAACTTAATTGATAACAATAACATAATCATGCAGAAGTAGAAGCGGGTAGATGCTTAATATAAAAATCCCATTTATATTATTAATGGGATAGGATTTTTAAATTGTCCATAATTAAATTTTTATACAATACAATTATGTCAACAGTTGGAGGCATTCCGACAAGATTTAGAAAGGGCTGGCCAGCCGTTGGAAGCATTAGCTGCTATGGGAGTTGCGTCAGATCTCAAGAATTTCTACGATAATTTACATTTATCGCCACTCAAAGTAAGTTAACTGTGTTTTATTCTTATCACCATAAGGATTTCTTAATGATTATTCTGTTGTTTTCCCGTCATAAATGTTCCCATGACAAAAAAAAAATCCTAGAATTTTCAGCATGAATAACACGATAGTCTAAATTCGATTTATATAACATTTTTACTGTATTTACTCCTTTACGATATTTAATGTGATTGTTTTACGGTTTAAATATGTATTATTGTTATTTCTTTGACGGACCTTCGGATCTTTTATGTGTGTTATAGGTCCATGTTTCCTTCTCGCTTGGCGGAACGACCCATCTGCCATCGTTTATTGGCACGGTACTACAGAGCATCGGCGTTACGTTGACAGATATGAACGACGTTGTTTTTAAGTAAGATTGTTTGTTTTTCAATATAATGGTATACTTGTGCATTATTGACTTACGTTTTTAAGACTTTTCTTCGTCATAGATTTAAATTAATTAATTTGTTTTTAGACTGTCGTACTACGAGCGCAACTACGAGTTTTTATCGCAGAAAGAGATGATAGCTCAGGTGCAAAGTCACTACACGGGACAAGCGTTAAAACAACTATACGTGCTGGTGCTCGGCTTAGATGTCATCGGCAATCCTTACGGATTGGTAATTGGACTCAAGAAGGGTGTCGAAGATTTGTTTTATGAACCTTTCCAGGTGAGATATTCTATCCTTCATTCAAGAAATCGAGGACACACATTTAGGATATTTACAGTGATTGAAATAATTTACTCTCGGTACGCTAACGGATATGACCATTATCTGCATGCTACCTGCATGCTGAATACCTATAAATTAAGTATGTCACTAAAACGTAACCCTGCTTCAAATGCTCACCACGAGAGCGACTCTTGTCGAAAGTGCTATTTAATGCACATTGAGTGCTCATTCATTACTCTTAGAGTGCCACCACCACCTACGTAGTGCATATTGGATTGAACAAGTGGGTCAAATCAAATCAATTTATTTTTTGCCAAACACGGGTACATGATAGTTGTTTTACAAAATAAAAGGTTCTTCCATGTTTTACCAGACATTTGGTGTGCAAAATTAATGTTTAAACACGAGATTATATTTATTACAGATACAATATTTTAAATTCATTATTAGTAAGCCATTATAATTGCATAGAAATTAATTTTACTAACATTATATTATAAGATTAGGTGAAATTAAATTAAACATGTAAATTAAATTAGATAGCAATAGAATTGGTATAATATAAAGAAGCTTCAATATAATATTATAATATAATTATTATTATAATTCATAATTTAGGAATTCATCTATTGTATAATAACATTTATTAGCTAACAATTCCTTTAAGGTTTTTTTTAAAATTTTATTAAGGGCATAGCATTCGGTATTTTATTGTACACTTTGGGTGCCATTACAAAGAAGCTCTTAGTCAGTAGTGCAGTTTTACAACTAATTGTGCTTAACATGTTAGTGTATTGAGCTCGCATTAGCGCCTTTCGAACTTCTGATACCTTTTGAAATAGATTTCTGTTAACTTTAACAAAAAGTGCAATCTCTAAAATATAACGATGGTAGTGTTAGTATTTTAAAAGATTTGAAAAACGGTATGCAACTATCCGTTTGGTGTATACCACACATTGACCGTATACATTTCTTTTGCTTTTTAAAAACTATCTCTTTGTTAGTGGAATTTCCCCAAAAAATTATGCCGTACCGTAGAATTGAAGCTACCAGCTAACCAGACCATAATATGCTGTCAATAAAACGTCCTTATTTACTTTTTTCGATAGCTGCCATAATGCATAAGCAGATTTACTTAGCCTCTTACACAATTGTTCTGTATGTGATTTCCAATTAAGTTGATTATCAATTAGTAGCCCTAAAAATTTAGTTTCATTTGCTCTCTCAATTTCTTGATCATGATAAATAATATTAACATCTGGAATTTCATATCTTTGATGAAAGTGCATAACATTAGTCTTTTTTAAATTTAATAATTATTAAATTATTTTTATTAAGCCAATCAATTATATTACATAAAGAATCATTAATGTCATTTTCATAGTTATTTACATTAGAACATTTTATTATAGCTGTGCTATCTGCAAAAAGTACCATGCGATGAGATATTATTTGTGGCAAATCATTTATATAAATTAAAAAAAGAAGCGGCCCTAGCACATTCCCTTGTGGTACACCATACTATATGAGTCTAGATTCCGATACGTACTTAAGCTCTCGTTTACTTTCTATACATATTCTTGAGACTTCAGTACATTGTGACCTTATTAAGACTCTAAGCTGGAGTATATTTCCTCTAATACCGTATCCATATAATGTAGTTTATTTAGCAAGTTCCTATGATTGACATAATCAAAGGCCTTGGTCATATCAGTAAAAACTGCACAGAATGGTATCTTATGGTCTATCGATGGCATAACATTGGACAAGAATTCAAAAATGGTCATATTTATTGAAGTATTCTTACGAAATCCCTTCTGTTCCGGACAAAATAAATCATGTTTATCAAAGTATGTGTAAATTGAATTATACATGACTTTTTAAATTTTTTTGAAAATATAGGAATCTTAGCTATTGGTCTATAATTTTTTAAATTTGTTTTGTTATCTTTTTTATAAAGCGGTTAACCTTCTTAAGACTGTTCGGATATACTCCCTCAATAATGCATAAATTTATTATATGACTTAGAATTGGCGATATCACTTCATTGACATATTTTACTACTTTAGTACAAATGCCATCATAACCGACAGTGTTAGTATTTTTCAAACCATTAATTATACGCATTATATCATTTTTTAAACAGGAGACATAAATAAGGAGTTTACATGTATATTTCTAAAATTATTATTACTATTTAATTGAATGTCTGATTTAATATTAGTTTCTATTTCGTCTATAAAATAATTATTGAATTCACTGGCAATATCAGCTGGATGTCTTATTAGTAAATTGTCTTTTTTAATAGTCATAATTTGTTCCTGTGGTAAAAAAAAAATGACTTATTAATTATTTGCCGTCGCCTTAGATTTATTTTCAGACTTAGTTATAAGTTCATGTTCAGCTCCCCCTCCCGGCATCATTGAGTACGGACGTGCTATTAGTTTTGTCTTGTTTTTAATTCAAAAAAGTTGTGTAAAAGTGCTTCTTTCACCATAAACTACATACTCATTTGAACTTAAGTAGTAAAGTGACAGATGTGTGAAAAAATATCAGTGAAATTGTGATTAAAACGTATTAAAATAACACAAACATTATTCACAACGGACAACAGTTTTAAAAACTTTGCTAAAATTGACCTTTGGACCTCATTAGTGCGAACAATAAACACGTCCCACGTCGAAACCGGTCGTACAAACCGGTCGGTCGTGCGACAGGCGACTGGCTATACTGTTGGCACATTTGGCGCTACATGAAGAGGACAAGCGTGGCGCAGTGCGCACGGCATTGGATTTGCACGCAAGCATTGTTGGTTCGAGTCCAAGATTTGGCAATCACTTTTTGAACTTATATATATTTTTATTTTATTATTATTTATTATTCATAAATTTATTATGGCCAGTTCCATTCAATGGGGATGTTGCAATACTGAAAACGAAACTGATGATAAATATATAATATGCAATATTTGTGAGAAGTATTACCACTACGATTGTTTATCTCTAATAGAAAGTACTGTTAAACATCATACTTGGAGATGTCCAACTTGCCTAAACTCAGGCCCTAAATCCTCCAAGTCGGATTCCACTCCCATCCGTAACGTCACCATGTACAGAAGTAGTAAAAGGCTAGCAACCGGCTCCCCTTCACCTCCTACATCACTTGATAATACTGAGATACGCTCTGTTATCCAAGAGATAATAAAAGAAGAATTCAGAGTGATGTTGCAGCAGTTTAACAAGTCCATGGTTACAACAATTAACAAAGAATTAGAGCCGCTTAAAAAAGAAATTAGAGAAGTTGTTGATTCGATGTCCTTCATCAACGCTAAGTTCGAAGAGTTTGAAAAACTGCAACGATCGACCAGTGAAACTATACTCAAACTTCAAACGGAAAACACTGAACTGAAAAACACGATTGGGGATCTTCTTACACGAGTAAATAATGTGGAACAGCAGTCTAGATCGAATAATTTAGAACTTCAATGCATTCCTGAAAACAAGAATGAAAATTTGTACACCATTGTCACTCAGCTCGGACGAGTCATTAACTCTGAAATAAAAGAAACGGACATTTTACACTGCACGCGTATCGCTAAGGTCAACACGACGAACGTTCGACCTAGGTCTATAATCGTCCAGTTAGCATCACCCAGGCTGCGAGATCAAGTTCTAGCATCAGTCATAAAATATAACAAGAATAATCCAAAAGAGAAACTACATAGCGGACACATGGGATTTGCAGGCCGAAGTTCTCCCATATATGTTGCTGAACATCTCTCTCCAATGAACAAATCTTTGCATGCTGCTACCAGAATAAAGGCAAAGGAAATTAACTACAAATACGTATGGGTGAGAAACGGCAGAATTTTTGCAAGAAAGAATGATGGTGCTGAATATATTCTGATTAAAAATATGGACTGTATAAAAAAGATGATCTAAAGTGTAAAATTAATTAATATAGCTATTTATTTATATGTATTGGGGTAAGTTAGTATTAAAATTCAATAGTTTAAATATTTATTATCAGAATTGTAGAGGTTTGCGAACGAAAACAAACGATTTTAATTGTAATTTGAGGTGTACGAATTATGATGTCGTTGTATTAACCGAAACTTGGCTAAATAGTGGTGTTCTCAGTAGTGAATTATTCGATGATAGCTATGTAGTCTACAGGAGGGATAGAGAAACATCAGATTGTACTAAAAAAGATGGCGGTGGAGTATTAATAGCCATATCGAAAACAATAAACTCAATGCGTGTTTATAAGTGGCAAAGTAGATGCGAGGATCTTTGGGTCACAATAGACATTCCTTCACATTCATCACGTCAAATGGCCATATGCGCCGTGTATTTGCCTCCACCCGTGTGCATATCTGGGCTTGAACACTTTATAGAGCACTGTAACATTGTTTTTGAAACAACTGATATGCCCATAAATATTATTGGTGACTTCAACTTAGGTAAAATAAACTGGAATGTCGAATCAGGTTCATTACCACTGAATTGCCAAACCTTATTAAACTTTGCTAATATAAGTAATCTCGTTCAACACAATAATATAAAAAATAGCTCTGGGCGTACATTAGATCTCATCTTGTCTACAGTTTCCTGTTCCGTTTCAGAATCCTGTAACATTTTAACAGTAGTTGACAAACTACACCCGCCTCTTGATATTAGCATTTCCTCATTGAACGAATGTAATCTGCCTTACAACAATACGACTAATGCGCGACCAAACTTTTATAAGGCGGACTACGAGCGTATAAGACAGTACATCAATGAGCAAAACTGGAAACAACTTTTTGAGGGCACTACTGATGTAAATGATATGTTGGCCTTATTTTATAATGTGTTGAAAACTGCTATTAATAAATACGTGCCCACTCGTAAGACAACTAAAAAACGTTATCCACCATGGTTCAACAATTCGATAATCAAATCATTAAAAGAAAAAAATAGACTTAGGTTACGCTTTAAAAAATACAAAAATCCTATGGATGAGTTAGAATTAAAATTAGTCGCTAAAAGATGTCAAAATTTATCAAAAGAACTATACAAAAATTACATGGAAACTGTAGAATCTGAAATAAAATATAACCCCAAACTGTTCTGGACACATGTAAAAATAAAACGTGGTGGCTCAAGCAACTATCCTCTAACTATGTCAGACGGACAGACTACAACATCTAATGGCTCCACAATTTGCGAACTCTTTGCTGCACACTTCTCCTCTGTTTATTGTCATGATAACGATACACTCTCCACCACTAATAATACGAGTTTCCTGAAACCACTAGAAAATTACAGTCAGTGCCTGACATACCCAACCATAGAACACGAATCACTGCTTAAAAAGTTGAAATCCCTAGATACTAATAAGGGAGCTGGCCCAGATGGTATACCACCGATATTTATTGTAGCCTGTGCATCGACCTTAGTCTCTCCCTTATTATTTATTTTTAATACGTCTCTGGCTTCGGGAATATTTCCATCAGAATGGAAGAAAGCTAAAGTTGTACCCGTACACAAATCGGATAAGAAAGAGGTAATTAACAATTATAGACCAATTTCTATACTTTCAACTTTCGCAAAGGTTTTAGAGTCGATGCTTTGTCCATATATTCAAAGACACTTTAAAATGTATTTAAATGAACATCAGCACGGATTTGTGGCATCTAGGTCCACTGCTACAAATTTGGTATCCTTTACGGAATCCGTTATACAATCATTAGATGCAAACAAGCAATACGACGTTATATATACAGACTTTAGTAAAGCCTTCGACAAAATTTCCCATGCAATACTAATATATAAGCTATCAGCATACGGCATTACAGGTACTTTGTTAGCATGGTTTAAATCTTACCTAACAGAACGTAATTTCTATGTAGTTATAAATGGCTTTAGCTCCACAACGTATAATATCACCTCTGGCACCCCACAGGGTTCACACTTGGCTCCAATTTTATTCAATATCTTTATCAACGATCTCCCCACTTGTTTCCGCTCATCTGAGTATTTTTTGTACGCTGATGATTTAAAATTCGCAAGAAGCGTAGAGACCGTGCAGGACTGCGAGTTGTTACAGCAGGACTTAAACCGAGTTTCTGAATGGTGTGATTTTAATAAAATGGAATTGAATGTGAAGAAATGTAACTGTATAAAATTTTCTAGAAAACAACAAATTATAGAATCAGAATACTTCATTAATAACCAAAAAATTCAAGAACACGATACGATTCGAGATTTAGGTGTACTGTTCGATAGAAAACTGACGTTTGTGCCACACATCGAAAATATTATTAATAAAGCAATGAAAATGCTTGGATTTACACTAAGGAATACTAAAGAATTCCACAAAAATACAAAAATTATGCTGTACTATAGTCTGGTGAGGAGCATGATGGAATATTGCAGTGTCGTGTGGAGGCCACATTATGCTGTACACATATTGCAATTGGAACGTACCCAAAAGCGCTTTTTGTGGCACCTTGCTTTCGCAGAAAACAAGACCAAACAACTGGTCAGCTATAGTGCACGGCTGCAGTATTTCAGAATGCATCCACTATCAATGCGTAGTAGCATTCTGGATTGCACATTTGCTTGTAAATTAGTTCAAAATAAAACAGATTGTCCCAAACTACTAGGCCTCTTGAGGTTTCGTGCGCCAGCTAGATATCCCAGAAACACCATTACACCTCTATGTCCACCTCTCAGAAGGACAGTACTTGGGGCAAATTCCCCCATAGCTAGAATGTGCAAAACTGTGAATGAATATAGTAGTCTGATCGATATCCATCTCGATAGTAAAGTCAAAATAACTGCATGCATTATCAAAAATTATTTTATAACTAATTAGTCTTACCTAGTCCAATTGTGCCTCGTAATTTAATTTAATTTAATTTGTTAATTATTATTATTATTTTATTTTTTTCATTATTATTATTGTATTATTCTTAATTTTTAAATCAATCAATCAATTAAATTAACTTAATCAAAATTAATCAATAATTTATTAACTTAGTCAAAAAAAAAATCATATGTCTCCTTAATTTTATCTTAATATTAATACTGTATTATTCATGTGATACTAATTTTATGTCTCATTGTTATTTTATAGATAATGTGCTTATAATATATATTTTGTTTATTTTAATATATTGTACTCTAATTTAAATATGCGGTGTTAACCTTTAATTAATTGTTACACTTGTTATTTTTAATAGTTTTTATGTTTAAATAATGTATTAGTGTAAACAATTGTTGGTTGACCTAATAAATAAATAAATAAATTATTTTGTGCTTTTTGAGTTAAGTTTATTATATTTTTAAACAACCGGGTATATTTTTTAAAAGCAAGTTTTGTTTTTGTGTTGGGGTCTAATCTATACGTCCATAGTAGTTGCCTTTTCTTTCGACTACATATTTTAATGCCACGAGATATCCACCTAGTTTTCTTACTAGTTGTTATAGTTACCATTTTTTCAGGAAAGCATAGTTTATAGAATAACGAAAACTCATCTATGAAACTACGCAATGGTGAATGGTGATATGCGCAGTCTCGCTAGCAGTTAGATTAAGTTAACAGTATATCGGTTGTGGTGCAGGGTGCCATCCAAGGACCAGGCGAGTTCGCGGAGGGACTGTTCCTGGGCGTGCGCTCGCTGGTGGGACACACGGTGGGCGGCGCGGCCGGGGCCGTGTCGCGCATCACCGGCGCTATGGGACACGGGCTCGCCGCACTCTCGCTCGACAAGGTGAGTCCGCCATGACCGCGGGGGGACTGTTCCTGGGCGTGCGCTCGCTGGTGGGACACACGGTGGGCGGCGCGGCCGGGGCCGTGTCGCGCATCACCGGCGCTATGGGACACGGGCTCGCCGCACTCTCGCTCGACAAGGTGAGTCCGCCATGACCGCGGGGGGACTGTTCCTGGGCGTGCGCTCGCTGGTGGGACACACGGTGGGCGGCGCGGCCGGGGCCGTGTCGCGCATCACCGGCGCTATGGGACACGGGCTCGCCACACTCTCGCTCGACAAGGTGAGTCCGCCATGACCGCGGGGGGACTGTTCCTGGGCGTGCGCTCGCTGGTGGGACACACGGTGGGCGGCGCGGCCGGGGCCGTGTCGCGCATCACCGGCGCTATGGGACACGGGCTCGCCGCACTCTCGCTCGACAAGGTGAGTCCGCCATGACCGCGGGGGGACTGTTCCTGGGCGTGCGCTCGCTGGTGGGACACACGGTGGGCGGCGCGGCCGGGGCCGTGTCGCGCATCACCGGCGCTATGGGACACGGGCTCGCCGCACTCTCGCTCGACAAGGTGAGTCCGCCATGACCGCGGGGGGACTGTTCCTGGGCGTGCGCTCGCTGGTGGGACACACGGTGGGCGGCGCGGCCGGGGCCGTGTCGCGCATCACCGGCGCTATGGGACACGGGCTCGCCGCACTCTCGCTCGACAAGGTGAGTCCGCCATGACCGCGGGGGGACTGTTCCTGGGCGTGCGCTCGCTGGTGGGACACACGGTGGGCGGCGCGGCCGGGGCCGTGTCGCGCATCACCGGCGCTATGGGACACGGGCTCGCCGCACTCTCGCTCGACAAGGTGAGTCCGCCATGACCGCGGGGGGACTGTTCCTGGGCGTGCGCGCGCTGGTGGGACACACGGTGGGCGGCGCGGCCGGGGCCGTGTCGCGCATCACCGGCGCTATGGGACACGGGCTCGCCGCACTCTCGCTCGACAAGGTGAGTCCGCCATGACCGCGGGGGGACTGTTCCTGGGCGTGCGCTCGCTGGTGGGACACACGGTGGGCGGCGCGGCCGGGGCCGTGTCGCGCATCACCGGCGCTATGGGACACGGGCTCGCCGCACTCTCGCTCGACAAGGTGAGTCCGCCATGACCGCGGGGGGACTGTTCCTGGGCGTGCGCTCGCTGGTGGGACACACGGTGGGCGGCGCGGCCGGGGCCGTGTCGCGCATCACCGGCGCTATGGGACACGGGCTCGCCGCACTCTCGCTCGACAAGGTGAGTCCGCCATGACCGCGGGGGGACTGTTCCTGGGCGTGCGCTCGCTGGTGGGACACACGGTGGGCGGCGCGGCCGGGGCCGTGTCGCGCATCACCGGCGCTATGGGACACGGGCTCGCCGCACTCTCGCTCGACAAGGTGAGTCCGCCATGACCGCGGGGGGACTGTTCCTGGGCGTGCGCTCGCTGGTGGGACACACGGTGGGCGGCGCGGCCGGGGCCGTGTCGCGCATCACCGGCGCTATGGGACACGGGCTCGCCGCACTCTCGCTCGACAAGGTGAGTCCGCCATGACCGCGGGGGGACTGTTCCTGGGCGTGCGCTCGCTGGTGGGACACACGGTGGGCGGCGCGGCCGGGGCCGTGTCGCGCATCACCGGCGCTATGGGACACGGGCTCGCCGCACTCTCGCTCGACAAGGTGAGTCCGCCATGACCGCGGGGGGACTGTTCCTGGGCGTGCGCTCGCTGGTGGGACACACGGTGGGCGGCGCGGCCGGGGCCGTGTCGCGCATCACCGGCGCTATGGGACACGGGCTCGCCGCACTCTCGCTCGACAAGGTGAGTCCGCCATGACCGCGGGGGGACTGTTCCTGGGCGTGCGCTCGCTGGTGGGACACACGGTGGGCGGCGCGGCCGGGGCCGTGTCGCGCATCACCGGCGCTATGGGACACGGGCTCGCCGCACTCTCGCTCGACAAGGTGAGTCCGCCATGACCGCGGGGGGACTGTTCCTGGGCGTGCGCTCGCTGGTGGGACACACGGTGGGCGGCGCGGCCGGGGCCGTGTCGCGCATCACCGGCGCTATGGGACACGGGCTCGCCGCACTCTCGCTCGACAAGGTGAGTCCGCCATGACCGCGGGGGGACTGTTCCTGGGCGTGCGCTCGCTGGTGGGACACACGGTGGGCGGCGAGTTCCTGTGGCACTGCTGGAGATGAGCTTCTCCTTAGGATTTCCACTGCATTCGATATTGAGTTGACCTTGTCCATCGGCTGCCTGCAACCTTTACCAGGTTATACTTACTTAACTGAAGGCCTGCCCACGCTTCAATCTTACTTTGATTTAATTCATGATTCGACCAACGCGTGCCCAACGATTTAACTGCTCAATATGTCTGTGACATACACTTAACATAGAAATTAAAACTAAACTCTTTTGTTACATAGGAATATCAACGGCGTCGTAGAGATAACATTAACAAGCCGCCAGCGAACTTACAAGAAGGACTTGCTAGAAGCGGCAAAGGCCTTGTCATGGTAAGCACACTGATAAATGAGTAAACTGCTAAACATATTATTTAATAAAGCAATTGAAGAGCGTGGAGTGGCGGTCTATTTCTAAGGAAAATCCAGCGCCACGTATGCATCGAGTGCGCACATTGAGTGTTCACATTGAATTCATCGAATTCTCACTCGATTATTAGAACGTTTTCTTAAAAATAACACCGTTCCACATCTATGATCTAATTTGAACTTAGCAAAATAATGCTCTATTGACGAGTTGCAATTGTCATGTACACAAATATGTATTATAATAGAAAGAATTGACTGGCTATATGAAACTAAGCAAAGTAACCATTTTAAAACGTACAGGGGGTGGTAGACGGCGTAACTGGTGTTTTTACGAAGCCGATAGAGGGCGCACGTGAGCAAGGCTTCGAAGGTTTCTTCAAAGGTCTGGGCAGGGGGGCCGTGGGCTTAGTTGCCAGGCCCACCGCTGGGGTTGTAGATTTCGCATCCGGCTCTCTCGGTGCCGTGAAGAGGTGAATCAATATAAAATTTACTGCTTGCATGGTTTGCTTGCCTGTCCTCAAAATGCATGTCTTGTGTCGTTATTTCTTATCTTCTGAACTGCACTTTTAAAATTGAAATAACAATTATACTTATTTATTTCTTAAGTTATAAATAAATAGCCGTAATCTAAAAAAATGCGTACAGAATGGTGGTGGCTTCTAACGAAAGCGTAACGAATCTCCAAATATGGTGAGGGATACTGAATACAAGGTCCTGGCCCTGAACGTACATATATGGCTTTCATTCTAAACTAACAAAAATAGTTAAGGCTCCTAGATCATGTTTAGGGTAGGTAGGGTTTTAGGTGTCGGTGCAGTAGTGTCTGTATCGCTATGATCCTAGGGCATAGTGGAGGGCGTGCGCGGCGTGCTGGTGCGGCCCATCCAGGGCGCGCACGAGGGCGGCGCGGGCGGGTTCGTGCGGGGGCTGGGGCAGGGCGCCGTCGGGCTCGTCGTGCGGCCCGTCGGGGGAGTCGTCGACTTTACCTCCGGACTGCTCACTTCTGTTAAGAGGTGCCGAGGTTACCGCGACAACACATTCGTACACCTTACATGCATAGAATACTTTGGTCGATTCGATACGTAAATCATAATAATATAGCGTAGTGAGATTGTTTAGTTAGAAGTAGCTTTTTAAAATAGATACGACTGTTACGTGTTCATAGATATTCATTATAGTATTGCATGTTGTAACATTGCATATTTTCAAAATTCAAAATTAGTCAATAAAAAACTTCGCTAATGATAACGGATCATGATGCGCGTTGATAAAGAAAAAATTTTTTTTTGCGTATTTATAATAATTCAAACTTTGAGCAGATTCCGTTTAGGCCCATCTACGCGATGCTAATTTTGCAAAACATGTTTATAATGCTGTTCTTTTCTTACTGACTAGTAAAACACAGATATCGTAGAAAAATCTTTGTAAAATTTGCTTACCTTTAATCACAAGTTGAAATTACTCGACTAACATAACTTAAGTGAGATAGAAATACTTAAATAACTTTATATTATTTGATCTCCGTATTTACATTAAATGTAAAGTAGACGCATGATACATGCCCTTTTTTTAATATTTTTTTAAAGACTAAGCACACAGCTCACTTTGTTTGTAGTCTAAAACGAGAAGTATTGTATGCGATTAGTTTTTTTATTAAAACAATAAAGTTCTATGTACTTTCAAATTGATTGAAGACGAGCTAGCACATACTACAGCTAAGTAATTTTTGTCTTCAAGAAATGGTTCAAAATGGCATCTATCTTTACTTGTATACCTAATATTTACTTGGTTTGTTTTGTAGCTATTAATAAACATGCATTATCTTTATTGTAAACAGACTTGTATACTTATTAGACCTACTTATGCTTTTCCTTTGTTTTGTTTGTGGTGATGGTATAAAATATAAACTGTAGTAGTTATTGTCGCAAGTTTAAAAAAATAGCTTTTATTTTTATTTAGCTTGAATTTATTTATTTTACAGCAGTGGTTGTGGGTTCGATACCCACACGAAACAAAAATTGTGTTTACCCACTTTAAGTTACGAGTCTAGGTATTACAGAAAATTCCATCCAAGATAATTATCATATATTACAAAAATTGTCTAAATGGTCATTATAGACTGTTCTAACCCTAATAAAATATAATTATGTCCATCTTAACTATTCAAAAGAATCCAATGAGAAATCACCAAGCGAAGGGTCAAATCAATATTATATTTTTCTAAATATTAAATAAATAATTATGTACAGAGCTGCTGACATGTCAGAAGAAGTGACGAAGCGCCGTCCGCCTCGATATATGCCGATTGAAGCCGGAGTGAGACCCTACTCGAGATTAAAAGCCGAAGGGTACAAAATGCTGTCAGAGTTAGAAAAGGTTTGTTTGCGCTTTAATATTTATCTAAGTACTCATAACAAGATGGATGCTAACATTAAAATATACCATGCATTTGATATCTTATTCTTAGCCTGTGTAAATATGCTTCAATATTTAGTTATTTGTTATTATCGTCGACAAATCCATTAGACATTGTTGTACCGAGATAATATAGGTAAGACAAAGAGAGGTGCTATGTTACTGCTCTGGTTCGTCAGGCAGAGGCACATAACACGAAACAATGAAAAATGTAGTGCCCGTACAGCTTGAATATATTTATTTATTTAAACTTCCTGCACAAAATTATACAGAGGCGGACTTAATGCCTTAGGCATTTACTACCAGTCAACCTAGGGTGATGCAGAGATATTAATGGCAGGTGTTAAAATTATTAAAAACAACTACTAAGTACTTGTTTCTAGGCTAGTTGGTAGCCCCTCTTCCCATGAACTACAGCAATAGAACAGCTAAATTGAATTCAGATTGTTGTGATCTGTTGAATTTGACAGATACAGTTCACCAGTTATCTAGGATCTAGTCGTTAAAATATTTATGTCAAATTATATTGCCAGGTTTAACATACCTACTCATAATATTATAAACAAGCGATTATGTGCAATATTGTATTGCCTGATACCTAATTGATACTTGAATAATATAATATAATTATATGATAAATATTATGTAGGTATATATTATGTAATATGATAATAATATGTAAAGTACGCAACATCCACATCAGAGAAAGCTACAAAGTTGTGGTCTTCAGGGCGCCGGAATACATGGCCATATAGTGTAAGTAGTCCTGAACCTGATCTCTCTGATCTTCTATACCGCATAGTCGCGGAGATGCCGCGACTGTATAAGGTAAGGTAATAAGTGGAAAAGGCAGACAAGAATATAAGGATATGATAAATATTATATTAGTGGCCAATCGCCACGTACCAGACGTACTAATACATACCATAGTGATACCAATTTAACCTAGAATAATTTTAAAGATTTTAATTCTTTTGTACTTACATAAAAACTTTTTATAACAACAGGGTAAATTTGTAAGCACGGATACATACGAGGCGCACGTGTGGGTGATTCCCGCTAAGGAGGTGGTCATGTGCACTGACAAACGAATACTATACATCGAGAAAAATAACGTTTTCGGAGGATGGCAGGTATGTATGTCTTTATCATCATCGGTGTTTATCGGTGTTTTATCTATTGGGGAATATCATCAATAACCAGACTCGTTTGTGTAACATGGTTTTCCCTTATGAATAGGAGATAAAAATCTTCTTATTTTTTGTTTAAGATGCACCGTGTTTTGAGTTCTGAATTTTATTTCTTAGGCAATTTATTTATTTTTGTGTATAATTTAAAAACTGTTACAATTTTAATACGATTTTATTATAAATACGATGACGGAATAACTTGTCATTTAGATTCTTTAGAAAAAGAAAGAATTATTTTTTATTTTAAAAGTTGATTCTTTTTTTATATTATTGGTATGTAAAATCTAAATACCGGAACTGCCTATTCACTTAATTTTCTGAATAGTAATGACTCAACCGGAAGATCCGGAAGCTGGTGCGACGTGACCTCCGATGTTCAAACGCCCGCGCCATCGCGGCTGCGATTGAACAGAACAGAGGCACCAAAGTCTTCGCTCGCCAGCTAGGTAGATCCCATCTGACGAAACTATATACTGCGGATGGCAGAACCGTGACCTCAGGGTTCGGGATTCTCGAGGAAATTGAGAGTTTCTACAAAGACCTGTACGCATCACGGATGACTGAACCCACGAGACCCAGCGCTGATGACCACAGGGCCCCACTCACGCGCCACTACACGGAAGACATCCCCGATATCAACCAGGGCGAGGTCAGAGTGGCTCTCGAGCAGCTTACGAACAATAAGTCGCCTGGTGATGACGGAATAACCACAGAGCTCCTAAAAGCAGGCGGGGCTCCAATCCTGAAAGAGCTAGCGAGTCTCTTCAATTCCGTTATACACCAGGGCCTAACACCTCAAGCGTGGAGTGGGAGTGCGGTGGTTCTGTTCTTCAAAAAAGGTGACAAAGCCTTGCTGAAGAACTACAGACCCATCTCACTCCTGAGCCACGTTTACAAGTTGTTCTCGAGAGTACTCACAAACCGCCTCGCCAGAAAACTTGACGAGTTCCAGCCTCCGGAACAAGCCGGGTTTCGAAAAGGCTATAGCACCGTGGATCACATCCATACTGTTCGGCAGATTGTACAGAAGACCGAAGAGTACAATCAGCCGCTGTGTATGGCATTCGTGGACTACGAGAAAGCCTTCGACTCCATCGAAACCTGGGCAGTTTTGGGTGCTCTGCAGCGGTGTCGCATTGATTGGCGCTATGTCGAGGTGCTGAGATGTCTTTATGACAACGCCACTATGACCGTCCAGCTCCAGGACCAAAAGACCAACCCAATTGAGTTGCGTCGAGGGGTGAGACAGGGGGATGTAATATCCCCCAAGCTTTTCACCAACGCGCTCGAAGACGTCTTTAAGACGCTGGACTGGACTGGACGGGGCATTAACATCAATGGCGAGTACATCTCACACCTTCGGTTTGCCGATGATATCGTCATCGTTGCAGAGTCTCTGGAACAGTTGAGCGGAATAATAATAATAATAATAATATAATTTTATTTCAGAAAATACAATTCTATATGTGTTAGTAACATGGAATGCTGCACAGCCTGAATGAAGCCTCACGACGTGTCGGTCTCGGTATGAACTTGGATAAAACCAAGATTATGTTCAACGAACATATCACACCGGGACCGATTTACGTCGACGGTTCGATGCTCGAAGTTGTTCGGGAGTATGTCTACCTTGGGCAAACTGTCCAGCTTGGTAGAAACAACTTCGAGAAAGAAATCAACCGTAGGATTCAGTTGGGTTGGGCAGCGTTTGGCAAACTACGTCAGGTTTTCTCTTCGCCTTTACCGCAATGCCTGAAGACGAAAGTTTTCAACCAATGCGTCCTACCTGTTATGACGTACGGTGCCGAGACGTGGACACTCACAGTGGGACTAGTCCACAAATTAAAAGTCGCACAGCGGGCTATGGAGCGAGCTATGCTTGGCGTCTCTTTGAAGGATAAAATTCGCAACGAGGTAATCCGACAAAGAACCAAAGTTACCGACATAGCTCGCAGACTTAGCAAGATGAAGTGGCAATGGGCTGGTCACATCTGCAGAAGGACCGACGGCCGATGGAGCAGACGTGTCCTAGAGTGGAGACCGCGACTCGGTAAGCGTAAGGTAGGGCGGCCCCCAGCTAGGTGGACCGACGACCTAAAAAAGGTCGCTGGGACGGACTGGATGCGGAAGGCGGAGGACCGTGTGCTGTGGCGCGTGTTAGGAGAGGCTTATGTCCAGCAGTGGACTGCGATAGGCTGATTGATTGATTGAATGACTTAAACAAACCCTTGCACTACCCACGGTTATATTAACAATTAATTAATGTATTTTCAAACAGATCGTGTGGACGTACCTGTGGACGGAGCTTCCAGAAGTGCCAACAGCCGTTAACAAAGGCGTTTATATACCGACTGCAAAGAAGAAGGTGCTAGGAATGTTCCCGAGCTCTGGGTCGGGCAAAGTGATATTCTTGTACGACGAATCGCAGAAGAAATACTTGCTGGCTCAGTGTCAGCGTCTGATGCACAGTCGTTGACATGAGGCCGTAGAAAGAATAAGTCTGACCGAATGGTTGGCGCAATTCTTTCTACATTTATTCGATTTTCGCACCGCAATGCTTACTGTCGCATATCACTTTAATGTGCACCACCTCGCCCCTAAAGGCTTTCGCTAAACTCTTTACTATCGCGTGAGCAGTGCTTAGTGGAACTATATACTTTGAATTCAGTGAATTTGTTGCAGGCAAAATTGTTTCTTAGTTTTATAGTACTAAGAAATATTTTCGCTTGTAAGAATCACCCTTGTGTATGTGTGCTTGTAATATTTTTATACGGAATACGTCTTTTGCTAGACGTTGTAATGCAATGTGTATGTATGAGTACATGGAATTGATTATATCGTAGTATTTTTTTTGTGTATGTAGTCTGTTTGGATTGATTTTACACTTCACTTGATTGATGTGAACAATGTACCATTCTTGTAAAATACACACACGAGCCCTAAATAATCATTAGTTGATCAACAATAGAGTAATGTAAACTTATAGTGATTCTAAGGTCGGTGTTCTAGTTACGCTGACGTCGATTGTGGTTCTCTGTCGTGAGAACCAAACGTCTACCAATATACTGCTTAGCATTGAAAAAGCATCGCAGTTGTAGAAATTTAATTTTCAGCAGCTTCTGGCATTTAGGACAGTCAGCATAGCAGGAATGCCGACCTTTTTAGCGATATATCTAGTATCTATAATATTTTATAGCAACTTAAGCGAACGTAGTCCAATTTCATATTGTCAGTACAAAACTTATATTACTAAATATTTACGATGTACGTTGCTATATAACCGTTTTTTTTTTCTATTTCACTATTTGAAATATACCTTTTCTTATCAAGTGTAATGGCCCAATGCAATTACATAATTAAGATATACTATTTTGTAAGTTGTTACAAGATTTCAGTCTTCCGTTACATATATATTTATTTGTAATTTAACATGAAGTTTATTATTGTTGGTGTTCAAATATTTAATTCATTAACAAAGACATTTTGGATGTTTTGAAATCTAATATGTTATAAATACTCAACAAAAATGGACTAACTATAACTAACGTTAACAAAATAGTTGATTAATTTTGTTATATAATATATATTTGTAGAGTTATCGTTGTTCACAATGTTTTTGTTGTAAGTTTAATGTTACGAAAACAAAATCAGTGAAGTAAGTTTTTAATCACGTGTTTTACTGTTATCTACCGAAGCCTGTCAGTACAAACATTTGTTGTTTTGCAAAGGGATTTGTTTATACATTGCATTATTTAGTGACAGCCAACAAGATGTGTGTTTATATGAAACAGAGCCTTTCTTAACTGAGGAGTTTCATACCAGTGCCTTAAATGTTCAATGTTTAGGAATATTTTATGCTATTTTTTTCTTTATCTATCGTTTATTTTAAGTTTCAGTTGAACTGAAACAAGTGTTTTGTTCGTAAACTAAGTTATGTTAGGTTGAGTGCACAATAAACATATTAAATATTATATTGTTAGCTTCGCCGATGTGCGCTAGCCTTACACAGTAGCTTCGAGATGTAAATTTTTTCATAATTTTTGTATCGTGTTTATTTGTGGAAACATTTATGCATAACTATGTTTAATTAGATCTAAAGTCAACTTTGTTATATTAGCCTGTTGCACAATTTACTTATTTCGACATAATTTTGTTGTTCAAGCTTGTGTAAGAACATTTTAAATATAATATATATATATTATACAGAACACAGTGTTTTATTTATGACGACACTTTATTATGTATCTTTTTATAAGAATATTATAAAGACAACTCCCGATCTAGGGAAGAAGCCCTGTGTCGTGTGTGTGTGTGTGGGGGACATTACAAACATACATACAATGAATGTGACATTTTTGCCTTGTGCTCAGATCAAATCCACAGCACGCCACGCAGTGGTGAATGGCGACGTAACCACTCAAGGCCCCTCTCTTAAAAAAATGATGAAAAGGAGGTGTAAATGAAACCATTTTTTGTTGGCATTTATAGACAAATGATTGCCAAAAACAGTATTAATCTACAAGATGTATTTTATAATATGGTTTTATCACAAATTATATATTAATTCTAAATTGTCTTTTAAAAGAAAAGAGAAAAAAGAAATAGTTTGTAAAAAATCATCGAATCAGCACCAGATTATTGAGATGTAACCACTTTATGACTTCAATTTTTATCAAATAATACGAAAAAAAAACAACAATATTTTGACGAAAACATACACATATGGTAATGTTATATTTAGAATAAGTTTGAATTTTTAATTAAAAATAATTAAGACATCCATTCAAATAGTACATCTGCTTGTATCCCCGCGCTCGCCTAGAGAGTTAGTGTGTGGTGAGTCGTGTTTGCTTCGCCCAAATGCAAGGTCGTTGGCGATATGCCAAGTCTTAAGACACTGAACCTACCATGCTTGCCGAAACGCATTATGCAAGTCAAATGACTAACTCTTATGTATCGTCTTTCAACGGTAGAGTTTATAACATTATTATTGAACCTAAGACTGCTTTTGTGGTTACAGGAGTTTCAATGCTAAAGTATTTTAACACAAACTCTGCCTATCCCTTTGGGAGATGATGTTTAGAGTAAGTAAACACTTACCGGGTTTACACGCTGGTCAGTGCGTTGTCCAGGCCGATGATTGCTCTCTAGATGTGTAGGCTCTGCTGAAACAAGCGTTAGATTTTTATGAAAATATATTATCCTCATGAAAATTTAAAATATCATATTTTATTAATGGGCTAAAAAGCGACGCAGTTTCTCAATTTTACCTTTATAAACTTTTTATAGAGAAACCTGATTTCGTTAATTATTTTTATTGCTGGTATAAATACAAAGAAATCCATTTGATTCAATTTAACGCTAGTCCGACTAAGAGAGATGAGATTCTTCTATACACGATATTGTAAACTTCAAAGATGATAATCAGTCCAGTAGTTTTGAGTTTATTCATTACAAACGAAAATATTAAAATACAAATACTTTTATATAATATTTATACAGATAAAGATGGGTAACGTTACCTTGTGAAATGTCTGCACATAATTTTGAGTACAATTGTCTCAGAATAGGCTAAGTTTGGTATTGCAACAGTCTGTAGGCTCGATGGACCCTTTATCAACAGGTGGCCAGAACCTCTAGACAAGTGGCATAAACCGTAGTCGAATCGAAAAGTCAAAAAATAAAATGTATGGGATTTGACTTAAGTCTACGATATAATGTCGTAAACTTTCGTCAAATCCCATACATTTGCTTTTTTGACTTTTCGATTCGACTATTGCTTATGCCACTTGTCTAGAGGGGCAGGTGTGAAGTGCCTTACATATATATATTCTCTCCTTTCGTATAAAAAAAAGCTTCTGTGCAATATAAATCAGTCTTATTTCATGTTATAAAATCGCTGTGGTTGTAAAACCGCTACCAAAACTGCTATCTGTAACGCTGACGGCATTGACGAACGGCTGCTCAAAATAGCGAAATCCATCAAAACACTTTTGATATTACAAATCGTTGGCCGGTAGGTATTTGTGCTATAAATTCAGACAGGGCTGCTGACAATAAATTATATTCTGGGTCGCATTTTTTTTTTGTTTTAAATGCAATTTTATCGTATTAATTAATAAGTGACACGTACCTATGGCATAACAAGCGTCCATAAACTACGGTAATTGCTTAAGATCAGGCGGGCTTGTTTGCCACCCAAGTAAATATTATTTAAAAAAAAGGTATATCTGTAGGTGATATAGAAGCTTCAAAAATCTTAGGTTAACAATATATTTATTTAATAAAAATATTAATAGGCCGATGTCCAGAGCAGTTAATGACTAATTCTCTTTGCCAGCAGTGGACGTCTTTAGGCTGAGATGATGATTGATGGATGATGAGGCAAGTAGTTAAATTAGTATACAAATTTAAGTTTCGTTGTCTATTTGTCTTCTATGTTTATTTTTTATTTTATTATCGACACCTTTCGGTCACAACTTTTCCTCGAGAAATCTGTCGATACCATGCATTGGCACCCGCACCACAAACGAATTGAAATTGGCGCTAGAACGCGGTACCAACTTTTCGACTCTCAGGGTCCAGTTGACTTTCTTCAGGATATACTTCACAATATCCTTGGTCTTCATGGTATGATGCAGACGGGACACAGAGCTGCGTCGTAAGTATTTAGTGTACGGCCTGAGTGCACGCTCTATTCGAGCGTCGGGCGGGGCGGGGCGTGCAGCGTTCACGTAGTGGCCGTCCTGAGTGCCGGCCGAGCGGAGCGTGGCCAGCAGCGGGCTTGTTTGCGTCGAGCGGGGCGTCGCGTGCAACTTCAAACCAGTTTGTGTTTTGCAGCGGTGATACGAGCGTTCTTGAAGGATGTCGTTTGAAGAAATACAAAATAAACCTGAAATATGGTTATCTTCGCATTCTTTATATAAGAACAGAATAGTTAAAGCAAGAGTGTGGAGGGAATTAGCATGAAATTTATCTTCATTCACCCTTAATGTTTCAAATAACGTAGAAAACTCTCCAAATTGTTTTCTTTGCTTCACCATGTTACTAGGACTTTGTCTTGACTCATAATTAAATTTTAGCCACAAATTTTCTTCTAAATACATATCAATAATATCGTACGACGCAGTCGCCATGATCGACACAAACGAGCGTGCACTGAGGACACTTAAAGAACGCGCTTTCGACCGCTCTTCCCCGCCCCGCCCGACGCTCGAATAGAGCGTGCACTCAGGCCGTACACTTAAGGACGCAGCAGCATATTGGGCCCCGTCAGCGCAGTACCGCACTGGTTCCGACAAGGAGGCTTCCTTTTCTTCTTCTCGACCTTGATGAAGCCATCCTTGTCCGTGTCGTATTTGGAAACCCGCTGTTTCCAAGCCTGTACTTTCTGTCCCGTCACCACCAAGGGCTTTTTGGTGGCGGCAAAACGATCGACGCCTCTATCTATCTATCTATGCACAAGTCGATGCAGGGACGGCGGCGTCACATTTTGCACTGCATGCAATATTGGCGGCCGGTGACGCAACTGCACTCACCGTACCCTATGAATTTAAGCAGTACCCGTACCCTATGAATGCTTGCAACATCGTATTTCCATATTTTTCGCATTATAAGTATAACGAAAGTACCTATAGCTTGCTACGTTTATGGAGTGATACAGTCAGTATTATATAATTTATTTTGTATCTAGATATATAGGTATCTAGGTGAAGGTTGTTACGAATGCAAAACGTTTATATCTATGATTAATATGTAAAATTTCATCATAAAGCCGATTCAAACGTGTTACAATCAAATGGAGTAATAATAAAGGGTTTTATATTCAAACAATAAAACGGATATTCTGAATGATGGCTTACGTCTTAGGAGTAATGACATCTTCATTTTACGGACGTTAAAATTTAGGAGGCACTCGTTTCACTTTATACGTAGGTATTATTATACTGTTGGAATCGAACGCAGACAAGAAGGGACTTGTGCGCAAATAGTCCTTTTATGATACGAAATGACGTAGGGGAAGTATCGATCAACGTTTGAATATGAATTATCTATACTAATATTATAAAGAGGTAAAGTTTGAGAGGCGTAGGGCTAGGTGGTAATCTCTGGATCTAATAAAGCGATTTTAAAAATTCTTTTACTAATAAAAAAACACGTTATTTGTGAGTGTCATAGCCTAATCATAATTTGAAATAATTTTGTATAAACCCGTAAAATGTAAGTTAGTTTTGAGTAAATAGGTACATCATTTTAGTTCCGGAACCACACATTTTTAACCGACTTCAAAAACGAGGAGGTTGTGAATTCGTGCGTATATTTTATTCTTTCTTTTCCCATTTTTAGTAATTTAGGGAAGTCCTCAAAAATTATATGCATATAGCAATTTCAATATTTTTTACAACAAATCAAACATTCAGAAAGTGTCATTTGATGAAGTGATACCGATGAAGAACACCTGGCCTTTGACTGGCCTGTTGGTCTAGTGTTTAGTGACTCTGACTGCTACGCTGGAGGTCGTGGGTTCGATTCCCACCCAGGACAAATCTTTGTGTGATGAGCACGAATGTTTGTTCTGTGTCTGGGTGTAATTTATCTATAATATGTATTTAGAAATATATAAGTATGTTTATCAGTTGTCTGGTTACCATAGTACAGGCTCTACCTAGTTTGGAATCAGAATTCAGATAGCGATGTGTGAGTTGTCCTGAAAATATTATTATCATTATTATTACCACAGAACACCACCCGAACTTTTCAAATATAAGTTCTTCACCGATGGCTATTAGATAAGTCTCGATTAAGTTTGTTAAGCATCTATTACTAAATAAGTGTAATGAAAATGATACAGCTGAAATGAACTGATGATGAAGCCGGAAGGTAGGCAACAGAAAACCATAATTAAACAATGTAATCTAGCCGTGTTTGGACTCATTTGATTGGTCATGAGATGCACTTTAGCTGAAAATGATCAGGTCTAAAAAATAATATATTAAAGGGAGGAAAAGTGAGATTAGAGTTTGTATGAAAACTCATCCTGTTTTTTGATTATATTTTAAGATTAGGTACACGAACCAACAAAAGTAAACGTCATTCATAAAATAATAAAATTATGCAAAGTTTTTGAGTATGCAACATTGTATAAATATGTATACGCTGATGGTTCCTCACGTATATAAAAACATTTGTAAAATAAACGATTGTTTTCGTTTTTGTTTTTGAAAAACGAATTCGGTTTACTAAAAATCTTTTACTTGTCTTATTTGTAGTTATAGGAGTGGTTAAATCCACTCGTAGACGTCTATTAAAGAAATATTATGTCCTACGATTTGCTACGCCGTAGCTGTTGTAAAAACCGAACTTAATAGTCATACTAAATTATATGCGTGATACTAAGAGAGGTCGAGCACCGTGAAAGCGAGCAAACTCGACTGGGGAAGGACTTCCACCTTACAGAAGACTACTACCAAATAACTACGCACAGCGGTGTATTTCTGTTCCTGTCTGTGAGTACAGGTCGCTAGCGCTCATTTAGGGAAGTTATTTGAAAGAAACGTTTTCCTATTCCAGGGATACTAAACCCCGGTGTAAAGTATAGGTACGGTAACTGCTTAACATCAGGCGGGCCGTTTGCTTGTGGCATCTAAATAGTATTTAAAAAACTTCTAAACGTCAAAATAAACAAAAGTCGATATATTTTTTTCTACAGCCGAAATTGGCAAGAAACTCTGGCCAGTCTTTTTAATCGCCAGAGTATTACTAATAAGTATTACAAATGTGAAAGTTTGTGAGTATGGATGTATGGGTGTTTGTTACTCTTTCACGCAAAAAATACTTAACGGATCTGTATAAAATTTGGCACAGAGATAGATTATAGTCTGGAATAGCATATAGGCTTTTTATCGCTATAACCGACATCTACGCGGGCGGAGCCGCGGGCAACAACTAGTAAGTAATATTAAGAATTTGGCATGAGTTAAAATAATTAATAAGTAAGTAGGTTATAAAAAGGGACAGAACCAACACACCATATTTTTTTTTGTAATTAGAATAAATAAAGAACCTATCGAATTAAATAAGGAAGCAAATAGTTTGATCGGCAAACCGCTGACGAAACACATCCCACGATACTAAACTTATAAGCATAGGATGTAACCTCCTAATAATAAGCAGTTACCGAAGCTTACAGACACTTGGCATACTACATACTAGTAGCATCATTTATTTGTGAGTTGCAACATGTCGCTAGACTGGGACTCTAGGAAGCCGGAATAGCTTAAGCCTAGAGAAAAATCCAAATCAAATATTTTCAACCAAACCTTTGGTATATAAAGTATATAAAGATTTTAGAACGTGAAAATCAGTAGTATTTGCTTATCCCTCTGGGTAACAGGCGTGATGTATGTATGTAAAAACAATTCCTCATTTGTTTATCCTTATAGCGATCTTATTTTATTACGTCTTTTTTTTACAACGACTTTTTAAGACAACTCCTGCATCAGAGAACAAACTGTGTCGCGGGCTTTTACAAACACAATTAACGGACACAAATTACAACTAGGCTCAAAACAACTCTTTGTGGGTTTTGTCCTGTGTGGGAATCGAACCCACAACCTTGTGCACAGCAGGTGTATAGTGCGGCCACTAGGACTGGCGACAGCGAAGGCACTGTAATATAATGTATTGCAAATTTATTACCTTTTTTAAAAAATATACTTCGATGTCTTGGTTTGTAGGTACATCTACTTTATATAAAAAGCGCATAAACAAATCCTTTGAGGAAATAAAAGTTGAATACTTATTATACTATGTATAGGGGTACTAATCAGTGCAAAGATCATCAATAAGAAATTATGATATTTTAACTATGCATCACAGCCTAAGTAAAAAGTCAAACGGAATATCTGTTTGAAAATGCACTAGCTACGATATAGATGAAAGAAAATCTGTATCGTTAACGATCTCTAGCGTTACAGCAGCTGGGCCTATCACTACGGATACTTTTATACCTGAGGCAATACAGAGTACTATTGAGTGCTCGTTAGGAGTTGACTGCGATAGTGAGCGATTCGAAAATTGTTGCATGTTCCTTGTCAATAGAATTTTTCCGCAGTGATTTATTTACTAGAGTTTTATACTAACAACGTAATAGTTGAGAATTCGAAAATAAAAATGTATACTTGTTACGAGGCGAATAAGCCCGCCTGATACGTTTGTATAACCATTTACGTGTTTTTTATGAAAAACTTAAAAAATACTTTATAAAAAGATATAAAACCTAGTAACAAACAATAATAAACTAACTACTAACTGACTAAATATCCGTCTATGAACTAATATTGCAAAGATCAAAATGCCTTACTTTCCATTATATCCGCGCTGGTAGCTAATCTGAGACAAGAAATGCCCATAAATAATTTGATTTATCGTTTGTTTTCCAGTAACTGTAACAACATATCATCAGTTCTATTTCCCCCATGAGATAGACAGATGATGTAACAACACTTGTTTCATCAGTTATATCAAACAAATGATTTCCTGAATAAAATATTGTTATTAAGTAGATCAGGCTTTCACCTAGATACTTTTAGATACAAGTTTATAAAACACAAAATATTATTAAAATTTTCCCACTAAGACACTTTTAATACTTACTACGCATTTCTAAACAGCTAAAAATCACAAAAATATGATAAAACTTTAAAAAACTTAACATATATTGTTTGAAAATTATTGCTAAGAAAAGTCTAGAAAGTTTTACCAATAACATTACGAGGTTTAAAGTAACTACAGTTAGAAATGCAGAAACAAAACAATACCATTATTATTATAATATGGAAAACGAGAAGCTGCGATACAACTGACAAAGTTTGCGCGATCAACACTAATATCGAAGATAACTGTGAGTATTCTTGTACCTACATGGGGGTTTGCACCTATGTCTACGGTATAAGCACAATTTAATCCAGTCTCGCCACAGACCTGCGTAATAATAGACTAGTAAATATTTTCAGCATAAATAAATGACTGACAATCATGTATCTAATCAATACTTATATTATAAAGCTGAAGAGTTTGTTTGTTAGGTTGAACGCGCTAATCTCAGTACTGGTTCGATTAGAAAAAAAAAACATTTTTTGTTGAAAAGTGCATTTATCCAGTAAGGCTATAGGCTATATAACATCACGCTTTAATCAATAGGAGCGAAGCAGTAGTGAGATATGTTGCAAAATCGGGGAAATGTACCTTCCAAATTACCACGCGGACGAAGTCGCGGGCGACCCCTAGTATTAAAATATACATACTAGGATAGGAAAACGTTTCGTTTTAAACGCATCCCTGAATGAGCTCTGGCAACCTGTACACACAGGAACACAACTACACTGCTGTGTGTATTGCGGCTGTCAGTCGGACTTGCCCACTAGTATGGTGCCCAACCTTTTGTTTATTAAGTACCTACTTAATATTATTATAATTATTTTAGAAAGTTTTAATTCGGTATCGATTATAGTTATAAATAAAAATAATTCGTCGTAGTCATCCTTACGTTAAAAGAAAAGAAAGTCATAAATGTTTATATTTAATACAAGAGGGTTTATTTTAATTAAGGGTTAAACCATAATAACGCGAGAAAAGTGGCACCAGGATGTATTTTTTAACATCCTGCAAATACATCATATTTGAAAAAAATAAATATTATTCTATGTAAGAGAGCAAATAGATGCATTTTATTTGAACAATTCATATCTATAAAACTACAGAATCTGTGGTTCTCACATGAACATTGATGAGGTCTACAATTGCGAGCTTACCTAATTACAGTTCAAATGCAGTTTGATTTTATGTACTTATATTACTTGAGTTGTTAACCTTTAATAAGCGTTTATTGCTACATTAATTAAGATTCTATGAGACTGAAGTAATAACGTTAATAGCAAAATATAATTGAGATATCTCAGATGTCGTTGAATATGTTGAAATTAAGTTTGTACGGGTGAAATAGCTATTACGTATACCTTTGATATAATAAATCACGACGTCTTAATCTCATGACAGGATTAGACAGAGGTACTTACAGCATATTAACGTTCGCTAGTTATATTTAGGACGCTTGTGATAATGCGAGTCTGGTTCTTATTTTGAAATACGTAAGATGATAATTTTTTATCTAGTTTAGTATATGTTTATACGTGTAATTGTTCAAAATTTTCATTTTTTGCACGTGGTGTTTGCTCCTAATTGGCTTTAAATTTTTATACTTTTGTAAGATTATACCTAATGTAGGTAACAGCTAACAGCAAACCAAGTAAATACATAAAAATAAATTATTATAAGGACGTCATAGCAAGGTTCTGGTTATTTTTGTAAACTTAAACTATGCTGTAAAACTAACTCAGAGCCGTACATCTAAAGTATTACATTTTTATTAGAAGTTGCTTGGTGGTCGAAATTCTACCGTAAAATCACGTGCCAAATCTAACACTCGCGCGCACGGAGGCGCAATGTGCTTACAAAGGGGGACCAAGTTTTTTCTTCACGTATAATACATAATATATGTATATAATAGATAAAGCGAATTAGACTATGAACGCATGAGAATTTTCTTTTAAAACTTAGCTATATGGGCC
This sequence comes from Trisateles emortualis, assembly GCA_947095525.1. Lineage (NCBI taxonomy): Eukaryota > Metazoa > Arthropoda > Insecta > Lepidoptera > Erebidae > Trisateles > Trisateles emortualis. Next base: position 14,311,631 of record OX352735.1, on the reverse strand, counting down.
ACACTTGGGACTTTAAAATTACGATTACTTACAAGACTTAATTCCGTCCAAATATAGCTAGACATTTTATTTCTTGCCCTATATTCTGTCGAGGTCAAAAAGTTTAGTCTTGTACTTTTTACTTAGCATTAAACTTGTCTTTTTACTGTTCATCTCGTAATAATCTTTTGTTTAAGATAATACCTACACCCACGTTCAGGCTAAGGATAACTATATTTTTGGGTAGTCGCCCACATGTAAATTAAGATTGTAATTCAAATACATTTTGACATTTATTTTACTACAATTTACGCGATGGACAACTATTTTAAGGGTTATTATTATAGCAATCCATATCGTAACCCGTATCATGTCCGTGTGGTGGCGGATTAAGAATACAAATGTCACCACCCCGTTCCATTTCGAGGGTGTCGTAAGAGTCGACTAAGGCAGTAAGTCAAGCAGACAATATCCACTGCCATCAAGAGAGGGAAAACTCGAAACAAAACCCTATACCAACCCGTCTGGCCAGCGTGGTGTAGTAGACTAATATCCCTCCAAATGTATGGAGGAGACCCGTGCCCAGCAGTGGGACGTTTATGGGTTGAGTGAGTAAAACCCATATCGATGTCCCATTTCTAGATATGGGGTCTTCTTTATCAAAAAAAGCTAAGTGATGCACCGATTAAGGCTACAGGATAAGTCAAAACATGTGCTTAAGTTTCAACTAAACTACTTAACTACTTCTACTACTTACGTAAATCGTGAGATGAGCTCTCTGCCGAGGTTTTTCCTAAAGACATAATAGCATAGGGTTATTCATGATAGGAGTTAAAAAGGTTCGGTAACGTGTAAGTGATACCCCTGGTATTGATAGCGTCTGTAGGCTACGCTCTCTGCTTGCATCAAGTGAGCCGTATGCTTGTTGGCCTCCGTAGTAGTACCTACCTTCTCAATGTAAACTTAGTTTTAGACAAAAAACTGTTTTATATTCTTTGATGTGTTATTTTAGTTATACAACCTACAAAAGCACCTACTAATATCCTAAGTTTATCATTAATAATAATAAACGTGGGACGTTTATGGGTTGAGAAGAAGAAGAAGAAGAATAATATAATTTTTTTTTTTTGGACAACTCACACACCGCCATCTGATCCCAAACTAGGCAGAGCCTGTACTATGGCAACCAGACAACTGATAAACATACTTATATATTTCTAAAGACATACATATTATAGATAAATAACACCCAGACACAGAAAACACATAAATTATGCTCATCACACGAAGATTTGTCCTGGGTGGAAATTGAACCCGAGACCAGCGTAGCAGTCAGTCACTATCCACTAGACCAACAGGCCAGCTATCTATCTATATTATGTAATTCTTATGGTAATGCTAAACGGAGCGTCTAGCTAAGCTTTGACGGTCAAGTGGCGCGTGTACAAGAGTCCAGAACTGTTTCAAGAGGACGCTGACGTCGACATTCGTGACGACACCGTTCTGCATTTTATATAGGTACGGGTTCCACCGCTATTTGCCGACCTCGAAATTTTTAAACCTGAACTTGATAATTTTATGGTAATCGATATTATAGCAATGAGCTCGTCCCCAACTACCTACTAGAGACAGAGACCCATTATCGAGATGACGAAATTTGATTTGATTGATGGAAATCTGAGATGACCGCAGTGAGCTCAGGCACAGAACCAACAGCTTTACGTACTTTCCGAGGCAGCGAGGGGTTTCTAGAAAATAGTCAACCTTTTACGGACCGTCCTGGTTAAAACGAACACGTGATACACCTCTGTTACCTTTTTGGTATTTTTCTACAAATTCGCAATACAAAATCAGCGTCCATAAAAAATAGTATGAAACGTCTTCTGGTGTTAATCCACCTACCTACTTATATAAAACACACTACGCGAATGAACTAAATATGCAGTATGATTATTCCAAAAAGTTCCATGCACAGAATGAAGGTCTTGTTATCTCTTATACTCCCTCAGGACACAAAACATTTTACGAGTATTACTTTAATTTATTTTAGTGTTAAAGAAAGACAATTCCCTTTGGTCGAACAGAGTTGTTTGCAGAGAAATTACTTTATCTAATTAAAATCATTGTTTTAATTAGAAATTCTGTCAATGAATAGAGGTGGTTGTTCAAATTAACAAACGGAATAATTTTAATCTTTAATTTGAGTGTTACACCTCGTGATTGTCTCGCGTTTTCTTAAATAAATCCTGAGGGAATCAGTTTATAAAGTGGAAATCCGTGAATTGAAACATTAATGTATTTAACAAATTGTGAATTATGATTAGACAATCCGTTTTGGCGTATTTAGTTTTACTGTGGGTGTTGAATTAAGTATCCCTACTAATACCTATTATAAATGTAAAAGTAATTGTCTGTCTGTTGCCTTTTTACGACTAAACTGAGCATGTTGTTAATTAAAATTTATCCTTTAACACCAACCGCTGGTTTCCAGTTGCAAACTACTTATAGTAAGTAGTGGGTTTACTTTACTTTTACTTTACCCTCAAATGTGAAAGAATTTACGTTTTTATATTCTGCATTATAAAAAAATTGAAATGAAATAAAATACCTATATCGAGAAAATTAAATATTATTTATAGGTCATTATATGTAAGATATTTTTAATGGTGTTTGGTGACTTACCGCAATCAATCCTTCCACCGACACGAGGTCTGCTATCTGCTAGTCAACTAGAAAAGGCTCGCAGACTAATGGCCAATACACACAAACAGTAAACAGTGAACGCACTGTGCACTGTAACACTACTAGCCTATAAAAGTATTCACTTTAAATTTCAATCAATGTCTATTTAGTAAGAGTCCTCTATTTTTTAAAGTTTTATAAAACGATGACGTACACGCGCGCGCTTTACGATTTGAATTGAACTGTACAGTGTACTGGATATTCCAAAGACAAAATTCTAAGTTTTTTGGCGCGCGAATAGTTGGTATACAAGTGTTGCCATTGCTCATTATAGCGTCCATAAAGAAATAAAAATAAACACTTTTCCCATATATAATAAAATTTATTCACCAATTGTAATTAAATAAAATATACTAATTAATGTAAAATAAATTTGACAGAAAATAAAATCATTAATACATGTTAAAAAATGTGCATTTGATATTCGGTGCGATAAGAATATCAAAATAATTTTAATGTTATAAAAAATCAAAGAAAATTATGAGAAAGCGGTTATTGTTTGTAATTTGTAATAATTATTATTAATAAAGAGATACGTATTTAGGAAGCAATAGTTATGAGTAAAAAAGTAAATTCTACTCTCTTCCTTCCGTATGTAACTGTTTGAATTTAGAATTAGATATTACGCGTATGTCGACACTCTAATAACATGGAAATGGAGAACATGTGGATGCTATTTGTTAACATACCTACATACTCTATACAGAGATCTACTACGATGACATTGCAAATAATAATTATTGTTTTTTTTGTAATTCAATAAATATTAGTAGGGAATGGACGAATATTGTTCCATTATGTTTTTTATTAAATAACTTTGTGTTCCAAAGTGACCTCCAATAGGCTTACACATTCGGAATTGTAATTTTAAATATTTTGTGTTGTTAAGCGCAAAATTAGTCTCCTGATGCTTATAAAAAATGGAAAACACGTTTTTCCCTTTGCTATACGGCCACAAGGTTATTGATTTAATATTTGCTGTTTGGGACATAGTCCCGCCGTAAATTAAATAAAACCAGTCAAGTGCGAGTTGGATTCGCGCACCGAAAGTTCTATACAAACTTGTAGGTATGGAAATAGTTTATACATCACGGTATATTTTAAATTTCCATCACTCCCCAAAACATGTACCTAACTACAATATTAGGTAAAACTCACTCTTCTTTTAACGTATGTTTGGTTTTTTTACGAGAGGTAAATGAACGCTGGAGACCTGTACTCACACACAGAAATACAATTACACCGCTGTGTGTACCTAGTTATTTGACTGTGGTGTTCTGTGAGGTCCATCCACTGTCGGGCTTAGTCGTTAGAAGGAGGGCACCCTTCTAATGAGTAAGTTGTAACAGTCAAATAACTACACACAGCGGTGTAGTTGTATTTCTGTGTGTGAGTACAGGTGTCCAGCGTTCATTAAACTGCCTTGGTGATCCAGTGGCCGCAATATGCGGCTGCTGTGCACGAGGTTGTGGGTTCGATTCCCACTCAGGAAAAAATTTTGTGCGATCCACAAATAGTTGTTCTGAACCTGGGTGTAATTTATGTCCGTTAATTGTATGTTTGTTAAGTTTCCCGTGACACAGAGCTTGTTCTTTAGTGCGGGAGTTGCTCAGAAACAGTAGGTTACTCAATCAGCATTGCCAAAAATAGATTGTAAGTATAGATTATGATACGAGGTAATCGCTTCTGCTAAGTCGATATTCTACCCTACGCATCATAGTAGATAAATATAACAAGAAGCTTGTCTTGCTCTTGTTCTTGCATCATTTACAGATACTACAAATAACTAGAAAATTGACTGATCAACCGGCAGAAATAACAATTGCTTTTCTATTGTGTTTGATTTGCCTGTAGCTGACCAAAAAAGATAATTGAAGAGTTAAAGCAAAGGAGGGTGTATTATATTAATACGAGTAACATCACAGATTAAACTCAACATGAATCGTAAACACGAACTATTCACGTGTAAGCTTCAAATCAATCAACCGATTCCTAGAACGTAGATACAGTGAGATGTGAACGAGTTCCTGTAGTAGGTACCCACCCATCTCGTCGAGAGTTGCGGTGGCTATGCAACACGTATATTATGATAGTGGCAACATTTGGCTTGCAATGATTTTAACCTTCCATACACGTATCTAACGCATTTATTGTAAGGGTAATATTTGCGTTTATGTGTTGATACATGTTTACGTAACTGTCTCGTTCATCTAGTGGTCGTTGAGTGCAAGTGCTGATCATGAGGATTCGGGTTAGATTCCTTTGTCGGGCCAAAAATGGATACGGGTTTTTTTGACGGAAAATTTACAATAGATGCCCGACGTTTTATGAATAGGCGGTGGTTAAGGCTGAAAGGTTGATGGACCAGACATGTATTTCGTTTTTTTTCTGATATGTGGGTTTCCTCACGATGTTTTCCTCCTATGTCGTGTATAAATTCTACAAAATTTAATTCATATTACTACATTTACTACTACTGGTTGGGATCAAACTCACTTCAAGTGTTCCTAGTTAATTTTCCACTCGGTTACCAACGTCTTCTTATTATCGTTCGGTTAGTGGCCAACCTGGTGATAAAGTTATTTAAATCACCTATATTTAGGCCTCCATCGTGATGGCGCTCCGAAGCACGGACACACTCAGATTAAATACCACTAAACTATACCACGTCACCCATTACGCGATTACGTTGTTCCCTGATCGTTTACCGAACAGCAAATGTACCTGGCTATGAACGCCTCCATGCTACCACCGCTAACAGAAACGTATTGATTAGATACATAGACAGATAACTCTTTATTGTACCTAAATCTAAATAAATAATTCCTAACATTACATTTTTGAACGGTAGTGCCACTTACCGGGTCCAATTTTGAATTTAAACTACCCGCTATTTATTAATCTGTGCCCGGGGCCCTACCCAAACACATACACAAAATTTCATTAAAACCAGCCGAGCAGTTTAGGAGGAGTTCAGTGTCATACGTGTGTATATCACTGAACTCCTTCTAAACACAGCACAGAAGAATTATATATGTACTAGCTGTTGCCCGCAGCTCCGCCCGCGTGGATGTCGGTTATCGCTGTAAAAAGCCTATGTGTTATTCCAGACCATAATCTATCTCTGTGCCAATTTTCATCCAGATCCGTATAGTAGTTTTTACGTGAAAAAGTAACAAACATGCATCCATCCATCCATACTTACAAACTTTCACGTTTATAATATTAGTAGGATATATAAAGGTTTATCAAATAAATAAAGTGATTGTAGTAATCTTCTATTATGTAATCAATTGAGAAATTGATTTACTTGAACTAAATAACAAAAGACGACAGCTAGGGTGTCTGTAACAGATCGATGCGAGCCACTCGGATGCACCGGCCGCACTATAAATAGACTTGCTTTTATCTTTTTTATTATTTTCCATCGATCTAATATGACGACGGTGACGGTGAACTTTGTACGTGGAAGGATGATATGCAACTTTTGTGAATGGAAACATACTAGCGAGCAAGCCCGACTGGGACCTCTACTTTACAGAAGACCACAGCTAAATAACTACACACAGCGGTGTAGTTGTGTTCCTGCGTGTGAGTACAGGTCTCCAGCGCTTACTTAGGGATGCGTTATAAAAGAGTAGCCTATCGACACTTGTAATATCTAGCTTCATCATCACTCGCGTGTTGTCAAAATTTAACATGCATGCATGATGGAGGAAATGGTTTATTTAAAAACACAGGAACACAACTACACTACTCTGTGTAGTTCTGTTATAAGATGGAGGTCCGTCCCCAGTCGGGCTTGCTTCTTTGTATGATGCCCTACATCTCTCGTCTCATTTCATCAGTCTCATTTCACCACCATAAATAAAACGTAGGTACCTATAATATTTAGGCACATTAATAAGTTGATCAAATATTTGTTTTAATGTACATTTATGAGCCACCACAGACAGAGACATTAACCTTCCATAAGAGTTATTAATGGTGTTACGATTCTACGTCAAAAACCTCCATTAACTTCCCTCCCTACAATATCGATATTTATCATATCCATTGCTAGCTAGCAACGTATTTAATATATTTTGTCGTATCGGAAAGAGGTAATGGATATATAGGATGATTTTAGTATATCAAAATCGTCTAGGTAACGCGTAATAGGTTTGCTTTTATGGCATGAGTGAAAGTGTCCATTAAAAGGCCTGTTTTATGATCTGAAACTGATTTGTAAGTAAGTAAATAGTTTATGGATAAGGATTACATATGACATGGACATTAAATATATTGTTACGGTGTAGTTTTCACTACAGGATTTGTTTATAAAATTTAGGTATTATAATTAAGTAAGTATTTGATGACAAAGGAATTTAGTTATTACGCATCTTGTAATACGATGAACAAATAATTAAAACATTAAATAAATTTAAGAAATAGCAGCTTCTATTTACGAAAATGAAATAAAATAAGTTCATATAAAAAAAAAAATACAAGCTTTTATAGTGTATTTATGTAATATATGGGTGTTTATGCATAAAATATTCTTAAAAGAGCCCAAACACGACAGTGCTTGGGCTCTGTTTTTATTTCGTTAAAAGTTTCTATGACTGCTTTTGAACACCACCTATGAATATAGTACTCGTCAAGATAAATCCAAAAGACTCAAACACGATACGGCTATCTTGTTTCGTTAAAGAGTTGCCATGACCACCTTTCGACTTTATCATCACTTCCTGATGAACTACTAACTACTCGTCAAGATAAATCAAAAATACTCAAACTCGACACGTTTATCTTGTTTCATTGAAGCTTTGCCATTTCATCATCACGTCCTCAACACTCACCTTCGTTGAAGATTTCCTATGGCCATCCTCCGACTGAATCATCAGACCAGCTCCATGGTACCATATTATTGCATTGTCACCGAAGTTACGTCGGTATGCCAAATTTCAGCTCCATCAAACACCGGGAAGTACTTCAAATCTAGCTTACAAGATTTGCGCCTAACATACAAACTAACTAACTAACATACATTGCAAGCTAAATAAAAGCTTGTAATTACAAAATAATAATTTTTTTGCATAAGAACAGGCAATAAAGACAAATAGAATCAAATAAATAGTCTTATTATTACTACAAACGAAAAAAGTAATTCCTCTATAATTACAGCTGGTACCGAATAATAACCTGCAGATTTTTTTAGTATTTGAATATTTATGAGCCCTCAATATTACTGTATCGTTTACCCAACAAAGTACTTCAGTCGATTGGTAAGACGCCTACAGTAACAAGCGGCACCCTTCAACGAACACCCATTGACGTCAAGTTTTACTGCAAAAAAACCGTTTAAAAATGGCCATGAGAAAGGTACAATTCAATATAAGCGGCTTTTCCAAAATATTCCAACGTTATTTAAGCAATATGGCCCACGTAATTTATTTTAGAATTATAGATAAGGCATCTAAAAGGATCAAAGTAAGAGAGCAAGCCACTGAATTTGAATTCTTTGAGTTCACAAGTGCGGTAAGGGTCTTTTTAAGTACAACAAACTGTCATGATCATATCCTTATTCCCTTTATGACAAATGTTTTGATGTTTAACAACACAATAATAATGTCCTCGTAATCGAATTAAAGTGGGGGAGACTTATCACCATGGATACTAGTCATCGTGGAAGACATTATAGTGCATAAGTGTGTACGCAAACACAGGTGCACTCTTTATTCCCTTATCAGTCTCATAGTCCAATGGGTCGGTAATCCGACACGACCTGAGAGAGAGAGCAGGCGTAACAGAACGGCTTTATGTGCCTTCCAAAGCACGGGGTGTAAACACCGCTAAATTCCAAACTTTGAGCGTCTATTGTGAATTTCTTGACAGAAAAATTCTATTATTGGCTCAACCCGGAAATCGGAAAAGCACGAATAAAATAAAAATACAGAACTGATTTTATTTTGTCATCAACCAAACTTTTAGTTAAGTTAGTTCGTTACCAATAATCATGAGTTCTTTTCTTCTATTTTCTATGGCACTGTACGGTTGCGTACATTAGCTTATTATTAGTTGATGTTAGTGTGAAGAGAAAGGAAAATACACATTTGCACTTTGTACCTGCTGTAATTATAAAGAGAGACGCACGTGCGCTGAAGGCCACAGCGGCGTCAGCAAGTTGTTATGTACAGAAGTTTGAAAAAAACTTTACAGTACGCACGTTTTTCATACCAGGATTATTACTTGATCTAGGCGCTGCTTTGACCGGGGAGGCTGGGGCAATTGTACCTAACCCGAACCCTTCCGCGGAGAGACAGCGTCTCCGGTGCACCCGGACGCTGTCACTGGTGATGGAGCTCGCGTAGCGCGGGCAGCCGCTGGGTGGACCTCTGATGTCATATCAGGTTCCGGTGGTCCACCGGGTGTGGATGCACAGGGGGGTTTTAGTCGGTATACCGGCCGCCTACCACCTTTAGGCCGGAGAGTCCGACATAACTGCCTTGCTTCAGTATGCGTAAAGCATTTCCCCTCTACAAAAAAAAGGCGCTGCTTTGATAAGTCAGTCAGTAAGTCAGTATAGATAACTGTATTACAATGCATCATTGCGATGTGTGCAGGTTTATGAGGGATATGTTAGTTCAATCGTTTATGAGTATACTACAACTAGGTTTTATTCAACCATTTAATAGTAGTTATCTATATATTTTATAGATAATACTGTAAGTACACTTAAGCAAAAATACATTAAAAAAAACAGCCATAATCCTGTAAATTTTAAAGAAGGGCAAAAGTTTATTAATTCATCTATATCTAAGTATATATTGCAGAAAAACCTGACTGACTGACGTAGCAACGCACAGTTAGCTAGAGCTAGAGCCGGTCTGGAGATTATTATTAGTTCTATTAGTTGTATACGATGTCTATCACATCTGCTTGTAAAACTTGTTCTCTCAGCTCCGAAAAGCACAAATTTTTACCGATGTTGTTCCTCATCTCTCTCCAGCCGTATCAAATTGCCGTCCTACAGATGATTATCTATAAGACAGAGAAAATAGAAAGTGCACTTGTGTATAAACACTTGTGCTGCTTGTGCACAATATTATCTAACAAGCAGTTAGCTAAATTCAGTTGAGATTGGATCAATTGATCCGGAGGCCAATTTAATTTTTATACTTATTTTTATATCCATGCGGTTATATTATTTCATTACTATTGTGGTTAAATCATTCAATCCTTCTTTTGTTCGAACTTAATCTTTATAGTATCCTGTAAAGATATTTATATAACTTTAAATAACAGTATCGGTGTAACCTATTTACGAGATCCTTTGATACAATCGTCAGTGAGAATAAGATTGCCAATGAAAATAAAACACCGCTTACACAAAACCAGTTAGGATGTTTTTATTTCATTTTCAGCAGAGGTAGTACTCATGTACATTAAGTTAACGGAATAAGAACTTTATTATCTACTTCATAAAGTGCATTTTAAAACGTGCTATCTTGTGTAGTTTATCTTTCTTAACAGATGAATGAACCCACACGCAGTAGAAGAATATGTAAAATTCTTCCCATTTTCTATCGATACTTTAAGTAAAGTACAGATAGTACTTTTACTGGATATTGTTTTCCTTCGATGTTTTCCACATTATAAAATCTTAGTATTGTTTTATTTCATGAAATATTTATAGCTTATATTGAAGCTGAAGGAATATTACCTGTATAAGTAGCGTCGTATTAACATATACTTACCTACCTACACTTTTGTTTTTTGTTTTGATTACTAACTAGTTTGTTTTCATAAGTATCTAGTGAGTTTAGTGGTTTCCTATCTTGTTACAGTCTGTAGACAATAGATGGCAGGGTTGACCTATTTACGGGCAACTAAAGATTTCTAAAGTGCCATGCCTCGGTTAGTCCCTACCTACACGCTAAGAAAAGTGGGATGGTGTATCAAAAATGTACTTAGAAAGGCTTCAAAAGCTATATATGAGTTGCCTTACTAAGGTTTTCATGATTGAAATACCGTTTTATGACATGCAGGTAATGTCACCAGCTGGCTATGTATATAACAGCGAAAATATTAAACAAATGAACTGCGACCTCAATCAGATATTTAATTTATAGGTATACCTTTAAATACAATATCTGATTGTTTGTAAGTAGTTTAGGTTAATTTACTTTTATTTTAACCACTATTCATGTAAATACCTTATGAAATAAATTGTTCTTTTAAAATATATATTAAAAAAAAAAAATTGATGAGTACTCCACACTTTTCAGATGATCATGACATGAACAAGGTTACTACCATAGACTGGATGCAGAAGGACGAGAAGCCTAGTCCAGCAGCGAACTAAAATAGGCAGATTGATTACTTGAATCCTTATCTCAAAGATGGATAGTACATTCATCTCAGTCGAAAGACATTTTAAAGTGGACCTATGTCTAGCTTCCGATGTTTTACAATGTTATTTAGAAATTATGTTTAGAAAACTCTTGAAAAACGTTTTCCACAGCATTCGACCTTGAGCTGAACTAGTTCATCGGCTGCCCTTGACCTTCCCTTGGTCGTCAATGCACAGGGCAGCCAGTCTGCAGAATTTATTTTTCCCAGCAGCTATCGGTTCTGCAAGCTACATACTCTTAATATAATTTGAAATCACTTTTGTCGATGACTGCACTTGCGTTCATTAATGGTTATTTTACGAATATGAAATCGGACTACATCAAACAAGAAATTGTTTTTAATTGGTTTTTATGTAAACACACGTATAATTACGGCTGTCAAGTGGTTCATGATAGATTATTATACGAGTACCTTGACGTAATACATTGTGGAAACAATCGGTTTTCAATAGCTTGTTAATGTGTTGGTTTATCTGTTTGTACTAACTTTTATTGTAAATAACATTTTATTGGACAATCGTGAACAAAAGTTTAAATCAAGGATATTTTTGAAGTTATCGTCTGATTGCTATTAGTTATATTTGATGAGAGATATATAAATGATAAATTGTCATCATTATCATCTCAACCCATAAACATCCCACTGCTGGGCACGGGTCTCCTCCAAACATTTGGAGCGATATTTGCCTACTATACCACACGCCAGACGCGTTGGTATAGGGTTTTGTTTTGAGTTTCCCCTCTCTTACGGTTGATATTGTCTGCTAGACTTGCTCCTTTAGTCGACTCTTACGACACCCTTGGGATGGAAGGGGTGGTGACATTAGTATTCTTAATAAGATAAATTGTACTAAGATAAAAATAGGCAAATGTCTTAAATTAATTTTAATGATTTGTCCTATGATAAATAAGCCCAGACTGCAGAATTACTACAGGCCAATATTTTGATCAAGTTCTTTATCAGTACAAAGATGTATGCAATACGAACATTGTATCAATTATTTCTTTTTACTTATTTGGCAACCGACCAAATCTGTCTATATATCCGCGACGATAGCGTTAAAATAATGCTTTTCAATGGTAAAGAATGAATATTTTATTAATATTGACATTATCATATTGATTCTCTTTTTCAAGGAAATACGAAGAACAATATAGGTAGATGACCTGCATTTAATTTATTCCTCTCACTTCCTATAACTATCTAAAGTTACCTACACAAACCCGATTTACATGCAGTTTTAAACAGTAAAGATATTCAAAACTTGAATGCATTCTAAAGACATCTCGAAAACTATCATCCATTATACTTAAGCCCTCATTCTGTGTTCGTCAAACTTTTACAGACATACGACGCTAACAGTGAAACACAAACAAAGTTCATGCACTTTCACTCGCCCCTATAATAAGATGCTTTAGCTATGATATAATTAAGCAGCATTCGTAAAGATTGACGTGTATTTGTTACTAGCATTGTGTACATGGCTATTGTTCTTGTTAATGTTCCCAATTAACTAAATGTTTATATTAGTAGGGTGTACAGCTCGCGGCAAATCTTATGCTCGGTATGAATGTAGGCACAAGTGCGAGCTTGCACGTGTACAAAATTAAAATGCACCTAAAACATTTTAATTTTGATTGATTTGCAGGTATAAAATCAAAGTCGAACTCATTTATTTATTAAGATCAAATACATGATACTTCTGCATGTCATAAAAAACAAATGTTAGCATTTTTTTTTCTAAAGCTAATTCAAAGTAGGTATATATTAGTGAACCTGACTGTTAAGCCATGGGTTCGATTGCCGTTTAAAGCAAATTTTTGTGTAACGAGCACGATTGAATTTAAAACGTGGCAAACGTAGTGTGGCTTTAGGTTGAAGAGGCCAATGGATGGCAGCTCGCGACAGAATGCTATGGAAATCTTTGGTGGCGGCCTATGCCCAGCAGTGAATGTCTTTCTGCTGAATAGATATATAGATAGATTAAGAACGTTAAATAAGTTCGTTAAGTATATGCTTTGCCTAGTTCGGATCACTTGTGACCTGTGTGTGAGCTGACCCGAGATATTATTATATTTAAATAGAGACTGCACAAAACGCGGATGATGGCAACTGCAAAGTGACTCGTGTCTACATTCAGACCGAGCAGAAATTTGAACGCGACCCGTACATTCTCCAAATACAAATATTAAGATAATACAACATACAATAGAGTAATATTTCACTTGAAGATAAGTCATGTAATTATAGAATAATGGGAATACCCAATAAATGATAGCTATTATTTCAGTATTTCATTGCTTATTTGGTTCAACCAAATAACAGCGCAATAAAAAGTATAAAATAATATTAGCATAGTAGATAGGTAGGCATTTTAAAAGTCAAGAATTGTAATAAAACTAGCAGCATGTCCCGGTAATGTACCAAGCTATCTGTAGGTGAAAGAGTTTTTAAAATCGGTCCAGTAGTTCTTGAGTTAAATCCTAACAAACAAAAAATCTGATCTTTCCTTTTTATAATATTAGTTTAGATTTGTAATACATTTACTACGAGTACATACATAAAGGGTCATTTACCATAGACCAACAGTTCAGTCAATTTAGCGAATAGCAAAACATTTATGTTTCACTCTCAGCTGTGAAATAATTTTGAAAGAAAAATGTTGATAGAGTTGAGAGGGCTTAGGATGTAATCCATACATGTGGGGTTAGTGGACCTGCCCTCTGAATATATTTAGGAAATATGTCTACACTCTTGATTCAGTAGCAGTGGCTACCTTACAATTCACCACTGTGTGGCGCGTTATAAGTTCGATCTCCAAACGAGACAAAAATCCATAAGTAGATTCGAGCCTTGGTGTTCTTTGTGTCCGTTAATTGTATGTTTGTAAAGACAACTCCCGCACTAGGGAATAAGCCTTGTGTCTCCACAGTGGCTGTTCCTTAGTGTGGGAGTTGTCTTCAAAAAAAAAAAAAGTAAATCCTTCACCACTCACCGCCGCCGCCGGCTCCATTTCAAGTCGGTTTTATACCAAAATAATCATTGTTCGCTTCAATGGGAAAAGAAGATAACATAGTACAACATGCATCATAAAGTATGCCAATTGGCATCGAGCCAGCGTGAACTATGACCTTACCCTTCTCATTATAAGACGAAACTGGTGCTTAGATATAGGTCAGGAATCCACAACAAAACGCTCTGTTGCTAAACCAGTCGCCGAACACTTCGTATTTTATGCATGATAGGTTATTTAAAGAAATTATTTATTTCAGTATATTAAATACTAGGGGTCGCCCTCGACTTTGCCCGCGTGGTTATTTGGAATACTTTCCCCGATTTTGCAATCTATCTCACTACTGCTCCGCTCCTATTGATCATAGCGTGATGTTATATAGCCTATAGCCTTCCTGGATAAATGCACTATACAACAAAAAAAGATTTTTTCTAATCGAACCAGTACTTTCTGAGATAAGCGCGTTTAACCAAACAAACTCTTTAGTTTTTTAATATTATAGTATAGTATAGATTCTTGTTAATAAAACATCAACAGTACTATTTTATTGTTTTGCTGAAGAGTAAAAATAATAGTCAAATACCCTGAATTTGAGCACGAACTGGAAAACGTAGCGTGGGCAGGCCTCCAACAAGGTGAACCGACGACCTGGTAAGGGTTGGCTACCGATGGATAGTGGAAATCCTTGAGGGAGGCCTGTGTTCAGCAGTTTACGACTTTTGGCTGAGATCACAAGGACGACCCTGAATTTTTATATGACGGATTTCACAGCCTAATACCAAAGTATGGTATTAAAAACAGAAAAATATACTCGTATTACAAATCAAAACCCTTTTTGGTAACACAACAAAGAGGAAATAAATACCTTGTTGTGTTAGGACTGTTCTTACAAACAGTTGGTAATCCTATAAAAGGCACTTCACAGAGATATTTAAGCTTACGTATCGTCACCTGTAGATTCAATAGTCGCTTACACTTGGTACATTGAATGCCTTGTTATGCGTACAGGCTTTTATCTCCGGTTGTTAACTTCTGATAGAAAATATAATTTAGTAAGAATGCTAGTGGAAAAGTATTATATGATGTTAGAGATTTATATTATAACTTTTACGATTTGGACACATATTATTTTAACTATACTGGACAACGGGTCTAAATCGCGTAATATTTTAAAGGTTTTCATACCTTTTTGTTTCCCGACGCGACGTTTCGGTCGAATTGCACCGACCGTGGTAACGGGTTGACTAGTGCGGGTGGTCGGTGCAATTCGACCGAAACGTCGGGAAACAAAAAGGTATGAAAACCTTGAAAAAAAGGTATGAAATAATGAAAATTTAAAAGAAGTCAGGGATTTAGGTAAATAGCTGAAGAGACTTAGGACAAGGAGAAATGAGCAAAGTCCTTCTACTGGGCAAAGTCCAATAAGAGGGGAAGGGCACCATACTATGAGTAGAGCAAGCCTGACTTAGGAAGGATTAAAATCTATATCTATTCTTCTAAAATATATAAATGCGATAGTTGCACGGCTTGTTTGTATGTTTGTTACCATTTGGCGATTAAACAGCTGGACGGATTTTAATCAAATACAGTAAAGTGATAGATGGAAGGATAAAAGTAATTTGTATCGTGATAACCGATATCCATGCGGATGGAGCCACGGGCAACAACTAGTATTTAATAATTTGAAATAAAACTAAGGTAAGATATGTTGCTTGACCCATAGTACGGATGTTGATCTGGCGAGATATACACCTTAAATAGATTGTTTTCTCTTTAAAATGTCAATGTCTCATCATCACAAACAATCACAAGCCATGTATCATGGGGATCCCCCATATGGTACAAATATTGATTAAATATACCAGTCCATGTGTATTTAGTGTCTATGGATGGTGTGTAAAGTCCCCCGCGTCATTTACACATCCGCGATACCTTTAGTACGGGAGAAGTCTTCTCAACTAATCTAGGAGCATACCTATAAATTAAAATTTATTTATTTTCCAACATGTATGACCCTCTAAAACGGATTTAACGATTTGGCTGATTTTGCGTCGAATCGAAGTTTAAATATTTTTTTATACTACTTGGGTGGCAAACAAGCATACGGTCCGCCTGATGACGCTTGCCATACCAGAGGTATCACTTGCATGTTGCCAACCCATTTTTTTACACTAAGGCTTTAAGATGGGAGTATCCCTGGAATAGGAATACGTTTATTCTAACTAATTTAACGCATCCCCAAATGAGCGCTAGAGACCTGTACTCACACACAGGAACACAACTACACCGCTGTGTGTAGTTATTTGGCTGTGGTGTTCTGTAAGGTGGTCCTTCCCCAGTCGGGCTTGATCACTAGGATGGTGCCCTATCTCTCTTTATAGAATAATTTTGGAAAATCCACAAGAACTGTACAGATTGCTAGTATGAAATAAAAACAATAAATTGTATAGGATAAAACCAAAGAATAATAAAATTATGTAGATTTTGGTGATAATAAGTGTTCTTTTCCAAGATCGGATCAGATTATTGATGTATTTAATTATTATTTTATTTAAAGGATAAACTGATCAATATTATTTAGGTCTATATAGAGATTTCGTAGAAAATCCATTGGTTGGCTATATTATACTGTGTTCTATTACAATTACGTTAAGGTAAGGCGATATCTCCATTGGGGAATTGATGTTTTATTGAAAACGAAACTCCATTAGTTTGGTATTTTTCCTCAACATTCTTATTTTTATTCAGTTTCATCAAAATATTACCTGTGGGGAATATTACAAGGAAATACAGATTTGATTAGTTTCACTGTTACGTCATTCTAGGAAAATCTAGTTTAGAAATTTAAACAATAGATAGTTTTATTTTTTTGCTTGCAGCTCATACCTTTAAAGTTGGGATTTCTATACAGTTCTTTCGTGTTCCAAGAACCATTTCGATTATAAGTAGATAAGGAAAATAAAATAAAAAATTTGCTACCCATATATACTATAATTACATAATAAGTATTCCCTATAATTTACAACACTTCTATTTTTGTATGTCATGGGTTACAAATAAGTTGAGACTCTCATTAAGAAAATTAACTGAAAAGCTGTCAAAATACTCTGTGAGCATAGTAGTTTTTATTAAAAAAAAAGCAATTTTTGCATTTCGTAACAAATCAAGGTTCCAGTATTTTTTATCTCTAATCAAATTTAATAATTTATTTATGTACACATACAAACGTATTAAAATAAATTGACAACAAATCCCGAATAAAGGATTGTATTAAAATACAATCCTTTATTCGGGATTCTTTATACAAAAGGAAAACCAAAATAAAAATTGAAATGCTTCAAAACTACTCTAATAAAATCACCAAGTTCTTCAGCAACGTGACCAGAAAATTGGGTGATATTTTCTTTTCACATTCTCAAATGTATATAATTTCAACTCTTTACGCGGTCTAAAAGTTTTATCAGTTTAAAAAAAAAGTTGTACGCGTAAAGTTTTACGCGCGAAGGCTGTAGCGCGCACCTCGTCCCGCCCCAGGGCGGCCGGTGGGCGGGGCGGACTCCTATATAAGCTTTTGCTGGCTGAAAACTTTGTTATTGAATGCGCGCGATCATTTCGAAGACGTGATAACAAGTATCCTTCTGGTGACCGTCCCGATCCCGTGTTCTACAAAAAGGTGAGTGCAACTTTAAAAAAATATTCTTGAGGGCTGCATATTATGTTCGTTTGTGTTTTTATACACTGGAAATTTTATTAGTTAAAATTTATAGGACTAAATTATAACTAATAAAATTCCTAGTGTATTTATTGTCTTGAAATTACAAACTGAATCGATCCCCGTTACGAATTACATATTTTTTTCTGACGGATGAAATATTTCCAGCATATAATAATTTTTATTATGCCAATGTCTTAATTACTAACTTTAAATTATTTATAATTAATACTCCGCCTCAATTGTATTGGTAAAATTTAATAAAGTTTAGAACGCTACGTAAAACTTATGTTAAGTATTAAAAGTTTTTCTCTAAATTGTTTAAAGTATTTATTATAACTTGATGAAATTTAATAAAACTAATTCATTTTTATAATGAATTATTTATTAATTATATCAGTATAAAAGCGTACGAAAACAAAACGTGAAACGGTTACCAAAATACTTATTTAAAAGTTTTTTAAAATATAAATTAAAATCTCTGTTGCATTAACATATAAAGAAAAAAAAAATTAAATTATTTCTGTATTAACAAGACCTCTGAATGTATAATACAATATTAATATACATCTGGTTTTACCTTCATTTACTCGTATTACAATTATAATAAGAATTATATAAGAAACAATATTGCTGACTAAGTTTGAGTTGAGTTTGACCAGGTTATACGGGTTCTGGTAGGGACATACATTTCATTTAAAAGCTATTGTAAATTAAAAGTATAAAATATAACCAAGCCATCCAGAATTTGGTCTAGAAACTAACTAACTTAATCTTTCAGAAAAGTGATATATAAGACGTTTAGAATAATTGTTGCAAGCCAGGGGGGCAATTGTACCCATTTCCCCCTGGGTCCGCTTCTGAATATAACAAATACTAACATGCAACAGACAGCAATTTGCGCAACGGCACTATTTGAAAAGAGTTCATTTCTTTTGTCATTCAAAGCTCCCATTTATATGCGTCTATAATGATACTGCATTATCTGCCTCCCTTCTGTTACCTTTTCAGTATATACGTATTTCATATGATAATTATTGTATTGTAGACGACTTTCCTATTTAAAGTATGGCTTCCTATGAAACGGATATTTTATCGCGTAATAAAAATATACAAGTTACTAACTATACAATAGTCTCAAATCGAATGAAGCTTTACAATTGAATATGTATTGTGTTGATATTTTATTATAATAGAGTTAAAAAAAAGTTATAAAGTGTGAAAGAATTTTCTAAATTATATAGAAAGAAAAACAATACTACAAAGTTACAAAGAAGGTTACTTTTTTGTGTGTGCCATTTTTACATGCATTTAAGTTAAGAAAATGGCCAAATATTATTAAAATATTTGAAGATTATTAAAATATGATTAAAATGACAATTATTAACAATAAAACCTGAACATCAATATCTTAGCGAAGCATAGGATTACCAATATCAGGACAAAAACATTACAGACAAATAGAAAAATAATTAGGTTTAAAAGGATTTCATTTGATTTATAACTATCTTAATACTTTCGAATGCAAAAAGTAACGTCAAATTAAATTGTTAAAACCTTAAAAATAATATTATGATTATGTTGTACAAAAGCAATAACTATTAGTAATTTATTTATATTGCTGTAGTTGTTTGACTTTACAGTTAGCATTTAACTTAATAATAAAAATAACATTTTATTTCCTCCCCACAAAGTAATGTGCACAAAAATTTTGCAATTAGGTTTAGGCTTTTGAGAATTGATTGTGGAGCGCTTGGTGTCTATGATAGGTATAATAGCGATGGCAAAAAAATGGGTCAGCAACACGCAAGTGATGCTTCAGGTATTACAAGCATCTATAAGCTGCAGTTACTGCTTAACATCAGGCAGGCCGTATGCTTGTATGCCACCTAACTAGTAAAAAAAAAATCTATAGAAGGAGGTCACCAGAAATATTTTTTTCTAATCGTCATCTAATATTTATTTTTCGTGTCATATTGCATTAAGAAATCTTCATAAAACTCGCGTAGAATGACTGATTTTGTCAATAAGCTACGTAAATATATTTTATATAAAATTCAAAACACGCGCACAAGAGTTTATCAGGGAAATGTGTGACAGAATCATCGGGGGAGAGATATAATGTATACATTCATTTTGTACCATCAAACGTTTATTCATGTGTAAAACGATACGTATTTATTAATGTGAATACACAATCAATGAATCAAATGAATAAATTCGTTTTACGGTAACAACTAATTAAGTTATGTTTTATTATTATATATGTATGTATGTTAAAAGTCAGTGCTTTTAATATTTGCTTTAAAGTTATAAATCAATTATGTTTATGCTTTTAATAAAAAGCGGTGGTGGCCAAGTGGGAAAGTAACCGACTTGCACGCAAGAGGTGCGAGTTCGATCCCAGCAGTAAAAATGTGAATTTCACTTTGTAGAGTTTATACGATGAATCAAATGATTCGCCATCTGCTAACGGTGAAGGAAAACATCCTGAGGAAACCCACAAGTCTGAGAAGGAATTCTAAAGACATGTCTGATTCACCAATCCGCATTATAGGTGTGTGTGAATTAAGGCTTAAACCCTATCGCTCTCTTGTTAGAGGAGAGGAGACCCGTACCCAGCAGTGGGACATAAATGGGTCGCTATTATTTTTATTATTAAAAACCTGTAAAATATTCAACGATTATTTTAAGACCTCCACCTTGCAGAAGACCACAGTCAAATAACTACACACAGCCCTAAATGAGCGTTGGAGACCTGTACTCACACACAGGAATACAACTACACCACTGTGTGTAGTTATTTGGCTGTGGTCTTCTGTAAGGCAGAGGTCCTTCCCTAGTCGGGCTTGCTCGCAAGTATGGTGCCCTACCTCTCTTTCATAATGAAACCTTGCAAACTGCTTACCATCATGCGTGTCGATGGTTGTTTACCACCGAAGTAATCTATACTAAAATTATAAAGCTAAAGAGTTTGTTTGTTTGTTTGGTTGAACGCGCTAATCTCAGAAAGTACTGTTTCGATTAGAAAAAAAACTTTTTTTATTGAATAGTGCATTTATCCAGGAAGGCTATAGGTTATATAACATCACGCTATGATCAATAGGAGAGGAGCAGTAGTGAGATATGTTGCAAAATCGGGGAAAATATTCCAAATTACCACGCGGACGAAGTCGCGGGCAACCCCTAGTATAAATATATATAAAATGTTTATGCTTACAGATATCTGTTAAATATTACAATTTCGTTAGCATAAAACAGTAGTACAATGCCTGTGACATGTAGTTTTTGAAAGCCAAAGGTTATAAAAACGGCTATTCAGGTACCTAATAAAAGTCCGAATACTGACACTAGAGAGTGCTGACGCATTTTCTATGTGAAAAAACAGAATGTGACAATGACACGTACTAAAAAAATGTATTAGGGTACCTACTTTTATTATGTTCACTATGCCTACGTGATAAGTTTGATTGAAATTGGAAATATAAGTATTAAAAACTGACCAGGTGCGATTCGGACTCGCGCACCGAGGGTTCCGTACAAACCTGTATTTTTATTATATGATGTAACTAAAAATTTACGGTTTTCGCAATTTTTCCTTTATCTGTGCTATAAGACGTTGCTTCGTACTAAATTTCAAGATTCTGAATTCAAAGTCGGAAAGTACCCGTAGGTTTTGATTCCCTTGCGAGTGTCGAAAATTTGCCGAAATTTGTGGGCATAAACGGCTGTATCTTTTGATTGGCTTAGAAGTTGATTTTTTTACAGCTTTAAGGGACAGTAGACCTGAGTATTCGATATAAATTTCAGTTTGATACCTCTACGCGTTCCTGAGAAAAAGGGTCTTGACAGACAGACGGTCGGACAACAAAGTGATCCTACAAGGATTCCGTTTTTTCGAGAGAGTTTTGTTCGACATACGGAACCCTAAAAATTTAGCTATGTTTAGAGCTGTAATATACACAGCTCTTTAATATGTTGAGTATTTTTTTGTGTGGGTTATTTAAATTATGTAGATATAAACTGGCTTGTTAATCTGGTCGTTGCTGACCACGAAGTGCCGGGTTCGGTTCGGTAAATTCGCAATAGGTGTCCGAAGTTTGGAAGTTGGCGGTAATTACTCCCCCGTGCAGCGGTTTTTTGTATGTCACATTCCTGTAAAAATATCTACACATGTGACAGTTGCGAATTTAAATAATTTAGCTTTGTAGAAGGAATAGAAAGTTTATGTTTTATTTGAACGAAGTATTTTGTTTGGACAGTACCACCGCTACATGACATTATTTTTTAAGCTGCTAGCTGCAGATAGAATTCGTTTGCAAAATAAATTCGGTGTTGCCTTACTTTTTTATATGAAAACTCAATTACTGTTTTATAATTTGGACCTGAAACGTATTTCTCAGTATGTGATGACCTCAACCTAAAACAATGACCTTGGCATTTCATAAATTGTATTGTGACTTAAACCAATAAACTATTCCATGTGACGCTGACTGCGTGGGATGTATTATTTGTAACTAGTTGTTGCCCGCGGCTCCGCCCGCATGGATGTCGGTTATCGCTGCAAAAAGTAACCTATGTGTTATTCCAGACCATAATCTATCTCTGTGCCAAATTTCATCTAGATCCGTTCAGTAGTTTTTACGTGAAAGAGTAACAAACATCCATCCATCCATACTCACAAACTCACATTTATAATATTAGTAAGGATATAATGAATACTTTAAGATCTTTATTATGACCTTTTTTACGCACATGAGCTAATATCCTAACTACTCGGAAATTCACTTGTTAATTTTTTCAATGAACCGCAACTTAGTCATTTATGAGTAAACATCGACCAATATAGCGTGACACTTCCTACGCTTATATTCCTAAGTGTATTGGGACTTAGTCTTACTTGTTGCGATGTTTTTTTGTCATGGAATACGTAGCGTAATGGGAATATGCTGGTAATTTTATCATCCAAATTCTTCAGGTAGTTTTACGTACATTCCAAGGCATTGAGGGATCTCGCTATTTTTAAAAAAAGGGACGCCCATCTTCGGTCTAACCGTGGCCAACTTGCTTAACCTTGTAGATCTATCAATTTGTGCGGTTAATACTTAGCTGCTTTCAATATTTTGTTTGTTATTAATATAATACGGTGACGTATACATTACATATTAACTCTGATCCTTTACGTAACCTGTTGGATAACGTTTACCGCCGCGTCGCCGTCGGCGGGTACGATTTCTTTCGTTTCTTCGTGTTTGTCATTAGATCCTCCTGCAAAGTGTCAAGATGGAATTGTGTTCATCAAAGCTTATTACACGCTTGATTAAGCTGATTTTGTCATTATTTAGGTAGTAGGTAATAAGTCTTAATACTTAAAAAGTAAATAGAAAAGAGTTAATAGTTATCATCATCTCAGCCTGATAATGTCCACTGCTGAACGTAGCCTCCCTCATATGTCTCCACAAAGGCCGATCTTGAGCTGCCTGCATCCAGTGCTTTCCTACAGCTCTGATGATGTCATCTGTCCACCTAATGGGAGGTCGTCCCACACTGCGTTTGCAGTACGTGGTCACCAATAGTTATAAATATATCAAATTCTTTAAATTTGTGCGTTATAATTTAAATGCCAGCTGCTGGTTTTAGTTTTAAGGTTAAATTGAAATAATTTGGAACTCAATTTAAACATTGAAACATCTACCAAATGCCAGTATAGTATACAGGATAATATTTTTGAGAAAAAAATATGTTGTTTTATCGTTTATTGGTTATTGGTCTGATTCAAAGACTTCAGGTATTCTACTAATAAATTATCTTCCTGGATACATATCCAGGAAGATCATTTTTTTGTATGTATATTTACGTAAATAGAATTAAGATAACAGAATGTGATTTGTGGTACATAAAAAGAAATATTAAAATAGATCAATGCTATCTAAAATAGCCCAACAAAGAGTATTGATGTGTTCGTTTCCTTTGTAGCAACACTTCTTGGAACTTTATTCAAAGCTTAAATACGCGCCTACAACGCAAGAAATAATTAAATACTTACGATTAAAAAGGTCACAAAAACTGATGCTACTAATTTTTTTCTCTAAATAAATGTAGCTTAATTAGATATTTTTTACTTAATTCAGTTGCGAAAGGGTTCGTGAATATTAATTATGACACCTACAGAATTTAAAATACCTAGATAAATTGATATCGTGCACTGTATTTTAATAAAAATATGGCCGACGCGACGGTGATATTTACGAAGTAGTACTTTTAACAGGAAACTTTGTATTCTGTTGTGTCCGTTTATTGCTACTGTTTCCAAAACTGCCATGTTTTGATAAAAACTATTACTATTATAGCTTTTATTAGCAGCAATATCCGATATGCCTATTACCAAGTATTGCTAATATGGAAACTTAGCCGCACACGGCACACACGTGGTTAAAATATACATAGTTACATTCTACAATGAAATCGGTTCAAGTAATATACTCGTACACGAAAACTAATATGAACAATTTTAGTTGGAAATTCCGTTGCAAACATTCAAATTATATCGAATGGTGTAAACTAATGTCAAGATTTTGCCTCGTGGTGAGGCTCTTTGATGATGGGGACTCGATGAAGTTGGAAATCCTGATTAAAATGCGGTCGTAACTTAACTTAACAGGAATGTGGTATATTATTTCAATACGTTTTACTCGTTTAGTAAAACTTCTAAGATATCCGGAAAGGCAGGCAAAAAGCGTTAGGGCCGCTTCAAACCGAAATAGCAGCGGTCGGCGCCGATGTGACGAGGCTGGCAGAACCGGTCGCAGCCTAGTCTCTATTCTTGACCAGTTTAGTTCCTAAATTCGGTAAGGAAACTCGTTCGATCGGAACGAAAATGATATAATTCGTTATATGCATTTCACACTGAAAGAGCTCGCTGCGTTGACGATTGGTTTGACGCGGCCCTAACGCAGATTGATGATATACCGAATTTCATTTTTCTTATCGTTAAATATATCAAATTAATATTAGTTATTTTACTATAATGTTGGATTAAAATGTAAATCACTACTTTACAATTGATGTTGTAAATTATTCAAAACCTAAAATTATAGCAGTCATTAAAATAAAAAGTATATTTCGTTTTAAAAAAATACAGAGAAATATACGAACAATTCTTCTTTTTCATTTGAGCGTGAGGAATATACATTTAGCATTGTGATGTAATGAATTACTTAGTTCGCATGAAATTATAAGACTGGTGACGTGAGTCGCGAATGACTAAGAATATGGCGGAGGTGACGGTAGTAGTCTAGTTTTATTATATACAAATAATCACAAATCACACGCCCTTAGCCTTGTGATATGCAT
Source organism: Trisateles emortualis (assembly GCA_947095525.1). Classification (NCBI taxonomy): domain Eukaryota; kingdom Metazoa; phylum Arthropoda; class Insecta; order Lepidoptera; family Erebidae; genus Trisateles; species Trisateles emortualis. Next base: position 14,286,435 of record OX352735.1, on the reverse strand, counting down.
TCGATACATAAATTAATCATTATGCAGATGGTATTCATCTCTGTTTAAATGCTTTAGGGCACTATAGTTTCAAATCTCTCTAAGGTCGTACCATGCTGTCTTTGTAGCGATTTATTGTCGATGTCAAACTTGAATTTTAAACAATTGACATCAGAAACTTTATAACCTAAATTTTACGAATTCCTGTCCAAAGAATAGGTATCCCATCACAAAACCGAAATGCTGCTAAGGTATTGCAAGCATCCGCAAGTCTAACATTTGTTTTCCAACTAAGTACTTTAAAAAACTATTGTGAACAGTAATATAATTATGTCACCGTTCGACCTCAATAGTAATAATGTTTTTGTTTTACATTTGAAATAGTCAATTTTTAAATAATCTGTACCAAATGTACAATGGTAAGTTATGCTTTTATAGTTTGCTAGTTGTGTAGACGCCTTTTAGAATAATTCAGCTATGTATAACATAATGCATGTTCACAGCAATCCGATTACTGTTTGCCAACACCTCACTGATGGACGTATAAGCTTAATCCCTGGATATGCTCACACACAAACTAATACGGCTACAAAACATCCATTCAGACATTGGTTTCTGAAGCCAGCTTTACAGAGATATCTTTAGACTACACACCTGTAGATTTATATTTATGTTACATAGTGTCGTTGTCGGCTATAAACTGATGTTTATGTTCATTTGATTATTATCTAACCATCTAGAACGACGAACTATATAATAATAGTAAAATTATAATAAGTACTAAAATGTTAATCACTATCTAGAGACTTATGAGTATAAGATGACACGTGTAAGAAGATAGATACTTAATTTTAGCGAAAGACATAAATATGTTATTAGTAAAGCTATTAATAACGTCTTAATACCAGATATCTCATTATATCACAAAAAATATAAATTGTAACTGATTTTTTGATAACACAAAACAAGATTTCTTTTTGTTTTTTACCATGCCTACGCTTTTCACACCTCTAATGGAAAACTAAAAGAATCTCACAATACGAGTTTGTCGATCTCATAGTTTTCGATTTCAAAACGATATTGTCAGTCATTTTTGACATATTGGTAGCACAAGTTGTCATTTTGACAATATAAACATAGCAATCGACAACGAAAACGTAAACTTTTTAAATAACAAAATCGTACAAAACGTGATATCTTGCGTAACTTCTTTGAAAAGCAAAATTAGAATAGATATCTTTTAATTAATTAAAAGTGACTCTTTCCCCTCGACTGTGTTTCTGTAATCTTCAATTATTACTCAGTACCTATTGCATGAACTATTTGAGTTCACTCTTGGCGTCTTCACTAGTATAGACATTTAACATTTTCATTGTCTTACATTTCGTAGAGGAAGACAGAGGAAAAAAATTCTATTCAGTCTCAAATCGAATAGTTTTGGTGTTGTCCATTTGAGGCTCTGTTTAAATATATATTATAAGATATATTTTTGTAAATCTTAGCAATGGCTTACCATAGTCTCTGTCTACCCCAATGGGATACAGGAGTGTTAATATGTATTTAATAAACTAATCTACTTAACGCTAAGGTTAAAAGTTTCACACAATGTATGCAACGTAATCACTATCATGGATTACATTAACCTAATTTAGCTACTTTTCAGTAATTTGATTGTAAAGGTACACGTGTATTTGAATATACTTAACTCAAAACACTGTTTTTTTTTTCATTTTGTATGCAAACGTCAGGCATATATAAAAAACTATAAGCCCAACCTTAGGGTAATTGTTTATCATGGGGCGCATTTGAGGCGCACAGGGACACAAATACACCATTGTATGTAGTTATTGGGCTGTGGTCTTCTGTGGCCTGTTAGTTTATATTTTAAGCCATCTATACCAAGTGAACTTTGGAGTCCTGTTTAAGAATATTGCAAGTGCGGCGAGTGAGATTTGAAATAGTTAAATGTCATACGGAAAAGAAGTGCAGAAAGCAATAAAATAAGATTTTAAAGAAGTATTTTAAATACGGTCGACCACTGAACCTTGTTTATCTTTATATTAATACGCGAAGGAAAAACTTTGTACCTCTTTTGAGGCACATTGCAAGCATGGAGACGTGGACGATTTGGCACAGTTAAGATTCTTACGGAGAAAGATTTTACTGTAAAATTTCGACCAACACACGAACGAGCTCTAGTTCCTAAAATAGAGTCAACTATTTTAGAAATAATCAATTTAATTTTGTAAAATGAAATGAAAACAACACACAATCAGTCTAATCAAATTATCTAACCGTTACTAACGAAAGGTGGAATAGATAATACAGTTATTAGTGAGTTTGAACACCGCCTTACTAAGATATACTGTCGAGTTTGAGTATGAGTATTTCCTTTATTGAGTCAAAGCAAATTCAGCCTTGTGTATGGTACATACAAGGTTGACTTTCTTTCAGCTTGGTAAAGCTACGTAATATACGTCATATCGAATATTTTGCGTTACATATTTATGTCAGAATAAAATCAACCTTTGACAAGTTTATTAACTGGCCTGTTGGTCTAGTGGATAGTAACTCTGACTGCTAAGCCGGAGGTTTGATTCCCACACGGAACAATTTTTTTTTTTTTTTCTCCGAGTCTGGTCATGATTTGTGTTCGCAAATATTGGATGTTTGCATAGTCCCTGACGACACAGGATTTATTCCCTAAAGCGGAAAATGACTTTAACAATTAATAAGAAATATAAAGACTGCTTTTTTTAAGCATAGTTATTAAATTATCTGTACGTAGTCGTAAGTAGAATTCTACTATCAAAAGATCCGTTCAAAAACGATCAGCTTGCTTCTCCGTATAATAATGACAGTAACAAGTGGATAAGGAAATAAATATACCCTTCAGTTTAAACGTAGAGATTTGTGTTGCGTGCCAACCCTAATCCTATGAAATTGGAAAAATAATCCAACAATTTCAAAGTTGGAACACAAGTGTTGCAAGATCTAAGCAATTACGTTTTAAAACAGTTTGTTCTAATTGAGATAATATATGTTACTGTAAAAGTCCCAACTACGGTAAATCTTGAGATTTACTAACTTTGAATCGCAAAAGTACGAAAAAGTAATTTATTAAATGTTTATCGCTAATTTTGGACTTTGTAGGATAGGTTAGCATATGTTACATTAGCTGTTGCCCGTGGCTCCACCCGCGTGGATGTCTGTTATCGTGATAAAAAGCCTATTCGCTATTTCAGACTATAATCTATCTATATGCCAAGTTCCATCCAGATCCGTTCAGTAGTTTTCACGTGAAAGAGTAACAAACACCATACATCTATCCATACTCAGAAACTTTAACATTTATAATATTAGTAGGATTACGTAAGCTTTAAAAACAGAGTCGTTTAATCTTTTTTTAAATTATTTATTTATTCACTAGTAATCTTATCATAAAACATTTATTACTTTTACCACTCGGGTCGAGTTGGTAAATCTTAGGAATTACCGTTATTCGGTGTTTTACATTAACATTCTAGATGTACATGTATGTCACTGATTCGAATAACGTAATTAAGTATGAACATACGTTTATCCAAACGTCAGAAAATTATAATAAAGCTAATAATATAAGTAGCAGAAAATTACAGTAATCACATAATTACTTTGAAGATAGATTATATTATTATCAGAATTGTTAGTGGAAACTGGAAATAAACTCCCTTTTCGTATGTAATAACTTTATTCGGTGAACTGTTAACAATATTCGTCATCCTGTTTCTTCAAAATCTTAATAATCTTATAAATATTTATTAAAGTATTCCAATCTGTTACATAATAATATAATAATAGTCATCCGGACGGATTTCGGTCACGGCGGCCAATCTCAGCGAAGATTAGTCAACTGCCCAGGATAAATGCAAAAGTTTGGATGGATAGATACTTTGGTTTTGGATGGACAGATAGTTTGGTACTTAAATAAATATTCAATGAATCAAGATCAATGAATTTGTTAATATGCTCGATAGAGTAATATATATTCGCTAATGGCTCATAAAATTCTACATCATGATTAAAAACACTATATTACTTTTAGTGGTGAAGGACATCATACAAACGAGCAAGCCAGACGGGGGAAGGACCTTACAGAAGTCAAAACTAAATAAACACACAGTGTAGTTGTATTTCTGTGCGTAAGTATTGATCTCTAGAAGAAAGTCTTTAAAAAAACATTTTTCTTATCCTAGAGTGACCTACCTATCACATTATTCTCTGAAGTAACAAGTTTTTGGGGTAAATAAATACAAATTTATGAGTGATACTTTAGATATTACAGGCGTCTATAACTCTATAGTAACTGCTTACTATTAATCGAGCTGTATGCTTGTTTGCCACTTTTGAAGTTTTAAAAATATACCTAAAGTACCAAACCTGTCAGTTCTAATAGACAAAATACTTGATACCTCAAAAAATGTTTAACCGATTTTTATAACTACATTTTAGGTCATTGTGTGTGTTTTTGGGTAACAAACAAGTATATGGCATGAAAATAAATATAACAGTATAAATCGTTGCCTATTTAGAATCACAAGGTTACAGTCCCCGATTAATTTTATAAAACAGATGAACACATAAATTGTCGGAGTTGCGCGAACGACTATTAATTTGACATCTATTCGGAAAGAGATTCATTGCGCTTCAAAACGTGTTGTGGGTTTTGGTACAACGTTCTAATCAAAATCTCTATTCGGCCACGTTTGCACTAACAGAAGATATTGTGGCTGACTGTTTGCTAGCGGCGAGTATTTGTAGTATTTGCAAGTTTGTGTGACTGAATACAAACTTATTCTTATTGGATGATTTAAGAATCACTAATGAGGTATCGTGTTTTGACTGAATCAGCTTGCATGCAACCATAATTGTATTTTAACTATCTGGCGATTAAAAATGAAGCCTGAGTTTTTTGTTAGTTCTTCTAATGGCTTCACGTCAGCGAATTTTGCTGAAATCATCTTTCTGGCTTATTCATAATTTATGACCTTCATTGACTTTGTAACCTGAATGAATTTTGAGTTTGAGTTACGAATATGGAAGGTATTTTTTTTTATACTACCTAGGTGGCAAACGAGCATACGGCCCGCCTGATGTTAAGCAGTTACTGTAGTCTATGGACGTTTGCAACACCAGGGTTGCCGACCGAACACTTACGCGTTGCCAACCCTTTAAAAACCTTCATATAGGTTAAGCTGAAGGTCGTGGACTTGTTTTCTATCTAGCTGTGCCACGAACACAATTCTTCGTTTTGTGTTTAAGTGTTATTATACTTTTTGACTTTGCTCAGGCAGAAGCTACGGCTTTTTTTGCTTTTATGTTTTTTCACACAGGCCGTTCTTTAGTGGTCTAAACCCAGTGTTTGCCTGTAACTCTGATAAGGTTCTCTGTGCACTTAGTGAGAGGTCGTGTCACGCTGCGTCTTCTTGAACATCGTCACTACTCGAAAACCTTTAATCTTCATCGGTTATAGGTTCCTTGTGCGATGTAGCCTGCCTATTTAAACTTCAACTTACAAGGCTGTGTCGGAAACATTGTTTCGTTTGCCGATCTCTTTGTTAAAAATTGTATCACGCAGAGAATCACCAAGCACAGCTTTTTACATAGCTCGTCGTCGTCGATAACGGACACAAACTATATGCAAAGTGAGTACGAGTACATAGTTCTCCAAATTCCGATCGTTGAAAGTTGCGGTTGCAAGTTGATTGCGTAAAACCCAACGTTTCATCCAGTGCGTACTGCTGAGCCCAACGCGATTGCACCGGCTCACGGCTGTGCCAACTCAAATATGATTAAAACCCACCAATGAGTCTGTACCAACGGCGACGCTTAAAGCTACCGACGTCAGGGCTTTTAATGACAACAGCTGATTCTCATTATTTTGAATGTGAATTTCTTGTACTGTAAAGCTATATTGAGGAAATAAAAAATATTTTGGTAAATTATTTTAATTAAATACGAGTATATACTTAAGAAAAGTAAGTAACTATACAGACTGATGAAGAACCCTAGTGCAGATTTTTTAAACAAAATACTTTAAAAAATCTCAGAATTCAGTATTGCTGCAGTTTTGCATGCTTGAATATTTTTGTGGAAATAAAATTCAAAATAAAAGCTTACTTTAGAGCACTTATCTCAGAGCAAAAAATACATCGATCGATTTCATTTTTACGTAATAGAAGTAAAGATACTTATAGTAAATTATATTATAAGCCAGGGTTCAATAAAAAAAAAAATCATTTTTTTATGATATTATATATTTATGATATCAAGATTTCATACACTAGAAAATGTTCAACATTTAGGCAACGTTAGGAAGAGTACTCGTTAAATACGTTTAAAGATCTATTTTATATTCTAACAGGTATATACGACCAAGTCTCTTGTATAAAGGGAAGAGCCTCTCGCTCTATACAAACACTCATTGCTCACAGCCTTTCATTTATAAAATGAATCCTCTGTTTGCCCACCAGTTGAATCCACTGTTCACTATCGACTCGATTAACTAACCGACCTCTACGAGGCTACGCCGTAGCACTACGTAGCACAACCACGTAGCTATTTTATAACTTGCTTAGAAAATGGAATTAGTGAGGTGAAGCGTGAAGGAGATTTTAATAAGCTATAACTTTGATATTAATTTTCGTGTGAAAATAATGTTACGAGGCTGACATAGGGAAATAACTTTAAACATTAGACGTAGCTAATAACTTTAAGTTTAATATATTTAATACAAGTTAAAGTTTTAATACCAAACGTGTTGCTGCAAATTACACATGTTTATTATGTTTCGTGTCACGTTCAACAAGTTTTTGCTCGGCAATTTGTTTCTTTATAACTGTAATGAGTCTAATTTACTTTACTGAATTCCGAAAAGTTTCTCGAATACGGAATATTTTTTAATATTGTTAAAAATAATAACAGTTATTTTTCTTTATCTATCGGCACTGTAATACCTATTCATTAAATGAATCTTGTCGAAGACTTCAAATATTTAAGGGCAATTGTACGTTGTAAGAGCCGAAAATGAAATTCCTTTAGTAAATTAGATTAAAGATAAAACATGGCTGTCATTTTTTGTGTCGGTTCATTCTCGAATCAATTAAATATTATATTTTTATGGTTTTCAATGTCAGTAATAATCGCCATGTAAATTGATATTGAGTGACAAACCTTTACATAACTCAATCTTGACGAAAGTTATATTGAATATAATCATGTACATTATTAGATTAGGTTGGAACTTTGTTTATAACTAATGGTAGCTTGAAAAACAATTAGTGTATGAATTTTATTTTTAGAGACACATGCGACACAATCCCAATATGTAGCAAATTTAAATCATGATTCATTCCATCAGGCGATCCATATGCTTGTTGCCACGTAAAAAATCCCACTGTGTAGCTTTTTGAAGTACTTTGCTGCACTATGGGATGCACAATGATTACTAAAACTGATATTATTTTCTATGTATATACACACACACATGCTGCATAATCCCATAGTGTAGCAAGATAATATTTTGCTACATCTTTTTATTCCGAGTAGCAAAATATGCGTACTTTGTTCATAACCGTTAAAAAGAAAGTACTTAATATAAAATATGCAGCAGTCAATTCGTTTGCAGCATTACGCGTGCAGTTTGCAATGGTAAAGAGTTGTGCTTTGTTGTAGATCAGGGTTTCTCAAACTTATGGCTCCAGGCCCCCTATTAGGCTTTCTAGACCACAGCGAACGCCTTAATAAATTAAAATTAATAAGTTTATTTAGTAACTTATGGTTTACAAAACAACTGACTATCGAAAATCTGACGATATAAAATATTAGTAGAGAATAAAAGATATGGTTTTAAAAAAGAATTATTAAGGAGCAATAGATAAATGTTATTTTAATTATTGAGTTGTAAAATTTTAGTGTAAACTTTTTGTGCGCAAATGGTAAGTTATGATTTTACCGTCATTCCTTAAGTATTGCATATAATAATATGAATATTTTCTATGTATATAAAAATGAATTGCTGTTCGTGAGTCTCGCTAAAACTCTAGAACGGCTGCACTGATTTGGCTAATGATTTGGTTTTGAATTATTTATGGAAGTCCAGGGTAGGTTTAAAAAGTCTAAAAAAATATGAAAAAAATGCTTGGAATATAGTAAAAACAACAATTTTCTTTTAGAAACTATTCCTACCTGTCAAACATTCTGCAAATATCATTCAGCTTTTTGATTTATTGATTCTGAGGCGGTACAAAGTTTGCCGAGTCAGCTTGTATACAATAATTATGAGAGGTGGGTCACCATACTACTGAGCGAGCCCGTCTGGGGTCTCTGCCCTTCAGAAGACCACAGCCAAATAAGTGTACATGAATATCTGGTATACCTTACGTTCCTCACTTTGAGAAACTCTGTTGTAAACAATAAAACTCAGTTTTATGGTGAAATTATGCGTTCTTGTCCCCAACTGGGCGGTAGTAAACTTAGTTTACTGTTTCATTGATGTTCAGACATTTAAAATGACGTCTATGTGCATCCCAATATGCACTTAAAAAGCTTTTACACAGCTCTTACTATTTCATTATCATAAAAATATGATACCTTGCTAACGTGCACTTGATTAGTAAATGGGGTATTTGAAGCATTCGAAATGAACCTTTAGAATTCCTTCTTTTGTAGACATTTTTGGGTTTCGTTACAACATTTTCCTTCATCGTTAGCAGATGCTAAAACATTGAATTAGGTCATCAAAATGCCGTAAAATAAAAAAAAAACTTTGTGTCATGAAATACGTAGTCTCGGAATCGAACCCACCGTACTCGATACGGTACTAGTAACGTCGTGACCACCTTAACCACTAAACTACACGTTCCAAGTAAAGCAAGTACATATAAAAACTTCTATAAAATCCCAATCTTCTTCTTATCGTTTGGATAGTGGCCAACCTGCCCCTCTAGACAAGTGGCAAAAACGGTAGTCGAATCGAATCGAATATAATATAAAGCAAATGTATGGAATTTCCGACATTATATCAAAAACTTATATCAAGTCCCATACATTAGCTTTATTATCTAAAGGGGCTGGTGACAGAGTTATTTAGATCGCATATATTTAGGCGTATGTTTTAATCTTACATCTATTCTGTTAACAGTCGGGACCGACTTTTAACATGTCTTCCGAGATCCTCAGATGAAATACCACTCTGCGGTCACCCATCTATGGGGTTACCGCGCCCTTGGTAGCCTAACCCGCTGATCGTTTACCGAACCACCTGGCTATATACGCATCAATCTTGTCTTAATTGAAAAGAGTTATTGAAAAAAAACAACAGATTAAAAAAGCCAAGTTTGTTTGTCCTGTCAGTTTAAATTCTTAGACGACCGAAAAATTATGAGTCTGAAAGTTTCTAAAACAAAATTACGTGGGGCTACACTTTCTTACAATTTATTTTTTTACGTTGCTTGTTTTCTAAGCTGTTTCGTTTAATTTATTATGTTCATCTTAGACCTTAAGACGAGAATTAGACAATAAAACATTGTACTAACTTCATTAACTAAAAGCCCTTGATTTATTGTAGTAGTGTCGATTTAAACTGTGTAACTATCTCGTTGTAAGGTCCTTAGATCGATTCTTGGGTCGAGATAAGTGTTATTAGATTTGACTGTTAGAAAATTTTGAGCAGCAATATGTCTAGTATAAAATTGAACCTGGTATATGACAATAGGCACGTATACTATATGGGACATAACTAGCAAAACAGGGTTATCATACACCTCTAACTATACTCTGTCCAGATAAAAAGTCTTGCTAAATAATATTTCATTTTAACACTTTGACGGACAGCCACGTAGACACAATAGATGTTTTATTGTTATGACGTCTATAGGCGTTCGCTGTCCTTCAAAGTGTTAAATGTTACACATACATATAATCACGCCCGTCTCCTATTGGGGTAGGCATAGATTGTACTATGCTGAATAAAGACAGACATACTTCTTTTGCTTCCTCTATATTCATCAACCTCTTCATGCATGTACGGTTTAAATTTTATTTCATGATTTATATCATGTTTATCAAATAAAAAAAATACTTTAGTATCAAATTAAGGTCTTAATCAAACACATTCATAAATAAATAACTTTTAGTCATAAGACCACTTATTTGTGTGTGCTTTTAATATTTCAATAAATTTTTATACTATGGTATTTTTTAATAAGTGTACAATAAAGAACATACTACCTATACACTATAAAGCAAAACCTTTATTGACAAAAAGGAAGCTTCTAGAAAATACCTAACTAGCCGAAGACACGCGTACTATAGGATCGTTAGATCGAAGTCCATTGTTCGATGACTCAGTTCCATTCAATCTACGTAGAGATTTTAAGAGGTCCTATAAAGGCTTTCACAAAGAGGTCCACACTCGACTATTACTAGGACGATAACGAGTACCTTGTTCGACAAACAGCTTTGTCGTTTGCGGTAGACTAATTACAGCCTACGGGTTTGTTCACGTTGGCTTTATGTGACTTGGTCCACTTGATATTGTTCTATTGTGATATTGGGTTACCGTTAGATTGAATAGGAGCACAAAACCAGTGTGTTTATTAAAAAAAATACTTTGGTCTTATGGAAAGATGAGCTGTGCTATATTTTAAAATACCAACTAGGAGTTCTTTTAGATATTCATATGCTTAGTGCACATTTTGAAGTGATAACTTCTTTAGGCGCGTTAACGACTTCTTGGGTCAACAAAAATCATGGCACTCGCGTTATCGACACCAAACGGTTACCATACTCAAAAGTAATAATCTAAAAGCTCGACAATACAATTCACAAGTTACTTAGTTTAAACTTCTATCGGCAGTCCCCAAAGACTGCCCCGCATATTATTTTTTATGATTTTTGCTCTAAGAAATAAAACTTGTATTATGAGGAGAATTCGTATGGTTTAGGAGTAAAGGTGGTCACCTCACCATTTATATTGCACCGAGTGTTGTAGGATCGATTCCCACAGGGGAAACATATTTGTGATCCACAGATAGTTGTTCTTAGTTTGAGTGTACTGTGTGTTTGTAAAGTCCCCTTGTTGCTTTTGATGTCATTATTGCGGGAGTTGTCTGGATTGAAAGAAAATTACGGACACAGAGTACAGGGAGAACTCGGGACAAGTATACATATTAATTATATATAATTGGGTGTGTAATAAACGCATTTGGAAAATGGTCATCTCAGTAACTACAAAACAAAGTGGTTCTTCATTTTGTCTTCACATATTTTTAAATACTAGATAAAAATCTTCTATGTGTACGTGTGTCACTGAAGCCCTCCTAAACGGCTGGGCCGATTTTAACGTATTGACCGTTTGTGTTGCATTTATGCGGCAGGTTTCCGGTGGGGTTCCGAATACTTTAAATTACATTTAATTATCCGTCCGGGTCCGGTTGATTTTACCTAGATTTTTATTTCTTTTTTGTGAAATATTTTGTTGTAGGTACGAACAAGTTATTTACGTACAAAAAATATTTCACATTATATGGGCAGACTTGATAAAAAGGGACCATAAAACTAGATCATGACGCGATGACATGAGCCGTACACATAAATAGTTTTACGGCTTGTCCATCATAAATTCATAAGCATTATTCAAAATAAGGCCAGCTTTAATAGCGACTCTTTACTTGGTTCATGTTAGACTAAATTCTACATGCGCTATATTATTTAAGGCTGAAAAGCTGGGAGTATCTTTGATACGTTTTATTAAAAACTTATATTTAAAAGAGCGCTAGAAACACACAAAAACACACATATATACCACTGTGTGCATTGGCTGCGATCTTCTGTCAGGTTGAGGTCTTTCCTCAGTTGAGCTTGCTCGCATGTATGGTGCCTTACCTTTCTCAGAGGTGTGTTTTAATAATAATAATTTATATCGCCAAACTAATTTAATTAAGTTTGTATAATAAACTAGCTGTTGCCCGCGGCGCCGCCCGCGTGGATGTCGGTTATCGATGTAAAAAGTAGCCTTTTTGTTATTCCAGACCATAATCTATCTCTGTACCAAATTTCTTCCAGATCCTTTTAGTAGTTGTTACGTGAAAGAGTAACAAACACCCATCCATCCATACTTTCGCGTTTATAACATTAGGTAGTAGGATATTTGACAATAATAGTAAAATCGCAGTTATTAAAAGTCATACACTTATCTATACTGTGGTTTACATTTGTTTACGAAGGCCAAAATATAGGGTTAATAAATAATAGCAACCCGTTAAATATGTCCCATTGCTGGACCCATACCGAATATTTTTTAACGCTCATTTAGGGATGCGTTTGATAACTAAAGGCTGTCCAATCCCAGGAATATCTCCATCATAAAACCTTGGTGTAATCATTTAATTTTTGGGTCGGCAACATGTAAGTAATATGTATGTTTACTATTGCAATTTTCTATAGGCTACAGTAACTGTTTTCTATCAGGCAGATCGTATGCTTGTTTGAATTTCATTCTATTATTCAACTTGGATATTGTCAGTTGAGGTGTGTATACATGTTGTGTGCAAGTGATTGTGTCACACTGATCGATTTGCGGTGTGCCTCAATGGCTCGCCGTCCCAACGCGTGTGGTCACCGACTTCGACGTGACACGTCCGTTGTGTTGACGTGACGGAAGCATCATTTCAACACAACGATGTCTCTAGTCTCTTTAAAGTAAAAGAAGAACGAGCTGCTTTTGGGTCAAAAACCTTTGGTTTTTATTCCATCATTAAATATATACATTTTACGAATATAATTAATGTAAGTAGGTATTATTTTACGGAAAATATGTCATTTTGCACTTGGATTGCATTCTTAAACGCGATTTTTTTAAATGCTGTTCCAAAATTAAATTATTTAGAATTATAAAAAATAACTAAGTTATAATTAGTTGAAAATACTGGCATAACAAAATTCAAATTAGGAGTCAGTATATTTTAGAAGTAATATAACGATGTAATAACATTACTTAAACAGATAAATATTCGGGTAGTAAATATAAAGCTTTTTACGATATCTTAGAAAGAATATTGCCATACTAAATATCCAAGACTAGATCATATTTCAACGATTTACGCATTCATAGAACTTATAACCGAGTGTATATTGCTTACAGAAAATATTGTAGCCTACAAACAATATTCAACTATCTTTATTTTCCATCACAGTGTGTCAATGTCCGATCGTACAAGTTCGAGCCCACGCATCGAAAGTACTCGTAACTGTGTTTGACGTGCTCGCTAAACCTATTTTGCATCAATTGGAAAAGGGTGAAACATTACGTAATTTTTTTTTGTATCAAAACTTGTTGTTACTAAGAGTTGTCTTAGTAAAACATTGACATTGTTTACACATCTCGACGGGAGAATTAGAAAGTGTCTGTAACGTGCCCACGCGAAAATTTACCGGCCTACTGACAATCGGTAGATTCACCCTACTCTACAATCAAATTGTTAGTAGTTATTAACAATTAATCTTCATTCGCTAACTTGATTTCCCTTTATTGATTTGACATTTTGAAGTTTGAAATGTAATTAATTATTTAAATATACCGGCATCTGCCTACGTTTGCAGAATGTTTAAATAAATTAGATATTTCATATTATATAACACTCGATGGACAAGGTTAGTTCAGTACCGAATGATGTGGAATCTTGGGGAAGGCCTGTGTCCAGCAGACCACTGACGTCATATCAGGTTCCGGTGGTCCACCCGTGAAGGGTGTAGGTGCACAGGGGGATTTTAGTCGGTATGCCGGCCGCCTACCACCTTTAGGCCGGAGAGTCCAACATATACGCTTCGCTTTCCCAAGCGGGGTGGTATGCGTAAAGCATTTCCCCTCTACAAAAAAAAGGCCTGTGTCTAGCAGTGAGATGGAATCCTCATATATAGGTTAACATACATGTATATTTAAGCCATTAACATGCTGTTTATATATATATTTAACTGTGAACAATAAAGATTTTTAAAAGAAAAAATCTTCAGAGTAGTACGAGAGGAAGTGAGAAAGTATGACAATGTCAGCGAGCAGCTCATTAGTGTTTATGAATAATCTACGATATTTCAAGTCTAGGTGACGTATTCACAACACGACGCTTCACACTTATAAAGGAAGAAAGACTCTTGGAGATAAATTGGCCGTTATTTTTTATAATCTGAAGGGAAAAAGCAAAGAAAAACGGCGCTAAGTGAATTTTCCTATCAAAGTATTATTAAGGATAAAGGGCTGAAAATATTAGAAGTTGACGGCTACCCATTATAAGAATACGTGTTGCGTCACCGACTGTTGTAGTAAACATCACGACAAGTGCTAACGGTTTGATTCCCATACAGAACAAATATTTACTTAGAAAAGACTTAAATATAGTTGCGCTTAGACTGGGTGTCATTTTGTGTCCGTCAATCGTATATTTGAGGGCTTGTTTGCCTTAAAATACGATAACGTCATAAAAAAACAATTCACAATCTAAATATTTAAAAAAAGAAGACATATTCATCTGAATACTATATTGTACGTAATACGTTGTTGTTTGAAATCCGGATTCCGGCACGACCGCTTGTTACGTCCCTTGAATAACACGCCAGAAGGAAATTTAATTTTATCGCCCTATTTTTACCTCTCTCATATACACACATATTTATGATATATTTCGGACAAATTCAGGTAGAATCGCACTGATTACCCACTTCAGAAACAATCAAATATGTATGTAAGCAAATAAGGGTAGACCTTATTTTGTTTCCAAAGTGAAAATCAAGAGAAATAAAGATGACACAATGTCTAACATATGCAATATAGAGTTATGAAAGGATTTATGTAAATCAATGTTCGTTTGGTTTAATAAAATACGCAGATTTTAGCAATATGAAACCACTGGACTACACGACGTCTGGTGTAGTATCACCATCATTGGGTTTGATTCCCATATAAGAGAAAAAAATCTGTGGTCCATAGATGTATGTTCGGAGTCTAGACTTACTTTGTGTCCGTAAATGTAAATTGTATGTAAGTTTTCCGCGCCATAAGCCTTGCTTTCTAATGCGAGAATGGTCTTTTATTAGAGAAAAAAAAACAAAAAACTTTTAAAACCGTAAAAATGAAATTGGGTAGCAACAATAATGAAATTTGAACATTAAAAATGGAAACATTTGGAATGGTAACAAAGTTTAGTTTGAACAGAAATGACTTCGTTAAAACTTTGTCTACAATTTTCCGGCAATCATCTAGTTTATTTATTACGCCTTAAGCCTTTGGAAAATTTTGAATTTATGTTGTGTAACAAAAAAATTGTGAAAGGAAATATTCCCGAAACTGATGAGAACCTACCTAACCTTTCTCACTGAAATTTATGTTTCCAACTTGTTTACTAACGAATTGGAAAGCCCTTTTACATTATGACATCCTTATATAGAATAAAACAAAGTCGCTTGCTGCGTCTGTCTGTCCGTCATTTTCTCTTAAACCACGCAAAGGATTTTGATGCTGTTTCAATCTTAACTAGATAATTTATTCCGAAGGGATTACGTTCCGCCGTGGTCGTCTTTTGGCTAAGATGGATTATAATATAATAGAGAAATGAAAAAAAACACGAAGCACAGTAATGCCGGTTTGCTAGTGTTATTTAAGTTTATAAAAAAATATAAATAAATTTAAAGATTTAAAAACTCAACACTCGGCGCGATTTGGTGGCGTTATAGTCTACTCATCTACATATTCTGGCATATTATAGGAGACTGGTGCCTAAACTAGACACAAATGTCTCTATTGAGCACTAGGTCCCCAGGTATTATGGTATATTCTATCAGTATACGTAATAGTTGCCGTCAGTTCAACAAATACCATACACCGTAACAGGGTCAGAGTAATTCTCATGAGTGTGGTACAAGAAACAATCCGCAAAACAAATATCTCGTCGTCATTTCAAGATTAGTCACGTAAGTTTGATCCACACAAATTAATTGTTGACTGACCACAGTCTGACTCACTCAATATTTATGAATATTCAGTCTGTAGATTGAAATTAATCGTCTTATTGTCAGAACATTTTATTTTACAAATAAAAAATTAAGTGTCTGTTTGTAATACCGACTGCCTCGGTGGTCCAGTGGGTGCAGTATGCGCCTGCTGTGCACGAGGTTGTGGGTTCGATTCCCACACAGCGACAAAAACTTTGTGTGACCCACAAAGAGTTGCTCTGAATCTGGGTGTAATTTTTGTCCGTTGATTGTATGTTTGTAAAGTCCCCCGCGACACAGAGCTTGTTCTCTAGTGCGGGAGTTGTCTTTAAAAAAAAAAAAAAAAAATATCACTCTCAGATGTTGTGGGTTCGATTACTACAACACTCGAAATTTGACATTGACAAACATATGTGTGACCCACAGATAGTTGTACCCGAGTCTAGTTGTATTTTGTCTGTGAATTGTTAAAAAAATATTTATTATATGTTAAGGCCCCCATACATGACGTGACATACAGGCTTTGTGACCATAATTATGCGGCACTGGTCTTAAAAAAAAGGACAATAAGGGCTGCCACACACGTGTTGTTTTCAGAATCAGACACTCCGGAGGCATCAAATATACAACAGTCAATGCTTGTCACACACATTCGTTCTTTTTCGTACGAAATTATTTCAGTCCGTTCGTCTGTGTAGCGAGTGTGTGGTTGTTCTGAATTAAGAATACGGTTTCAGATTCAGGAAATCATATGTATGGCTTAAATAGTTCTTCAATTGATTCAGTTAGTTCAGGACTAAAACAAAACATTATGCTTAGGTTATAATGAGCTGTATATCCTTCAAATAAGTACAAGAGATTAATAATTAATATTGAAGCAAAGAAGACATGTTAGAACGCAGTTCCAAACAATCACTCGTAAACCTAATGTGAATTACTAACGTGTGCCTAACACGCAATCACTTCGAAGCTCAGTTCAATGTGGCCCAAACATTAACTTTACACCACAAAGTGTAAAAATTTTACATATTTTAGAATGTTTTACGAGTAAAATTATAACAATTTGAAGTTAACAAGACAATATCTTAAGAAACTTGGGCCGTAGGTGGTGTCACGTCGGATGTGGAAATAAAATTGTAAAATTAAAGAAAATATTTTGAGGTGATCGTAGCTAAGTAAAAATATCTTGGGACGAGTCACACACGCCTATTTGATCCTAAAATAGGCGGAAGCTGGACTATGGCAACCAGACTATTGGTTAACATAATTATAAATACAAAATAAGGAACAAATATTTTTTAAGGTCGGCTTAGGATCGAGGGTTGTGGAAAGCATATGTCCAGCAGTGGACGTCTTTTGGCTGAGATGATGATGATGAATCATGTTCATCAAGATTTGTTCTAGTGCAAATCCGGCAGGGTACTAACCACTAGACCAAAAAGCCAGTCGTACTAATAGATACGTGAATCGATAAATCTGCAAGGTTAAGCAATAATCTTGTCGCGGTCAGTCCGTAGATGGGTCACCATTTTTTAAAAAACACAGCGAGTTCGCTCCATGTCTCGGAAACGATAATCCTTCTCCATTCAAATCGGATTGACGTCTTTCGGAAGCAGAAGAGAGAGTACTTATAATTGCACGCACTTTCATGCACTTATAACACGGGTCAACACGAATTTTGAGTCTGCGTTCTGTACCTTTGATTTTGTTTACTTATGCCTAACTAATTAAAGAAAAATATTTTTATCTATTAAAGTTTGCTTTTGTAGTTACTACAACGAAATTTATTTTTTATGAAAGAGCTCTATTTTTTAATTTCAATTATTACATGTAAAAGGAAAACAGTTTTGAATTCACATTTTTTTATTGACTTTAATTATACAAGACGGCATATATAAACCCACAAATACAAAAAAATAATACAAATAAGACTTTAAAAATGAACAGACTTGGTATTTCTTCTGTGTAAGTTGGAACTTTTTCGTATGAGCCCCCAAATGTAGTCACCCATCATGTTTTCATTATATTGTCCTTGATAACGCTTTTCAAAGTTCATTACATCTTGGTGGAAACGTTCCCCTTGCTCTTCCGAATATGCACCTAAGTTGTCTTTAAAGTTATCCAAATGAGCATGTATCATGTGGACTTTCAATGACATTCTGCAACCCATAACTTTGAAGTTGTGAAGCATATCAGTAATAAGCTCCGTGTAATTCTCTGCCCTTCTGTTGCCAAGAAAGCCATTAATCACTGCTTTAAGGCTGAGCCACGCTTGTTTTTCGTGGGTACTGAGGAGCTGTAGGAATTGTTCACTGGCCATTATTTTCTTTATTTGTGGACCAATGAAAATACCAGCTTTAATTTTAGCCTCTGACAATTTCGGGAAAAATGATTTTAAATATTGAAAGGCCTCAGAGTCTTGACGCAGAGCCTTTACGAACTGCTTCATCAGACCTAATTTAATGTGCAATGGAGGCATTAAAATATGATCGGGCTTCACAATCGGTTCATTTTTGACATTATGTTGTCCTATTTGAAACTCGCTCCGTTGTGGCCATGAGTGCTGCTGGTAGTGAAGTGCATCGGCTCTACTGTCCCATAAACAAATGTAACACGGATATTTAGTGTACCCGCCTTGCATTCCCATCAGAAATCCAACCATTTTGAAATCTCCTATCACTGGCCAGGCGTACTCTTCATATTTTAACTATACACTATAATATTCGTTTTACATTGTGTAAAGGTACAAAAGCAAACTTTATTTATTATAAATAGAGTTTCTGCTTCTTTTTCGATGTATACAATCAGAAAATATTCACTAAATAACAGACTCAAAGAAAAATATTTTTTTTGTTGACTTGTGTAATATATCACGCATTGATGGCTAAACTCTGCTAAGATTGGAAATCAGTCTGAAGGGCAAACAACGAGTGCTGTTCTATTTAACCAGAACTGAATTCGAAATTAAGTAAATCTGGGATTTGTTAGCAATGTCCAGATAAATCCGCCATTTGCCCTTTATGGTTTGATTAATTTAGAAAGGTCACTAATCTAAATGTAATTGAAATGTAAATATTATATTGTTGGGAGCCGAAATCATTAACCGAAAGTTTAATCGTAAAATCTCTTGTTACATGATTTTAATTCAAAATGAAGGTGTGTGTGATGAAGTAGGGGCACAGATAATATAATGTTTGGTACCTTTAATTGTGAGGGTAATATTTATCTGTAGTTTTTTTTTATCCTGTTGACTGCTCACGGTTGGTTTTGTTGGCTCGTGGTTGCCTCGCCATTTCCATCCCACATGGGACAGGAATTTGATATAAAAAATGGTTTTGGTGAATCTAGATGTACTTTGTGTCCGGTAATTGTGTGTTTGGAAAATCTCTCGCAACACAGGGCTTGTCATGGGAGTGATCTTTTTAAAATTAAAATAAACATAGGAATATAATGTTTCTGGTAATGATTGTCTCCAACAATTTTGAGGTCGAATACATTTTGAAAAAGTTACTAAATCTTTACATAATATAGTAATCTTTACGCATACTGACTCCTGTCACCGAACACTTTATAAACCTGTATCCCAAAGGAGTTGGTAAAGAAATGAAATTAAAAATCACAGTTAAGTAAATAATGTTATCATAAAATATTAAATGATAAGAAAGCGAAGCTTATAGTCATTTAAAATGATAAGCTACGAGCTTAGTGGATATTTGATATAGCTATTTACGTGAACGCGACTAGAATATATTATAGGAAAGGAAAATGAAAAGCAACAACAAATTGGCTGGCTAATGTAGTGATTTTCCATCATATAAATTCTTCAAGGACTTCGGTAATGTACACAATAACGCAAGGCTTCGCACACATCGAGAGGATTATGATGCCTTGATTTTGCATACTTTCAATTACAAGCATACTGAAATGAAGAGAGCCTCATTCCAGTATATTCATCTACATTCATATCTTCACGCCATCACCCATTGGGGTAAGCAAAGACTATGACTGCCTTGGTGGTCCAGTGGCCGCAGTATGCGCCTGCTGTGCACGAGGTTGAGGGTGCGATTCCCACACAGGACAAAACTTTGTGTGACCCATAAAGAGTTGTTCTGAGCCTGGGTGTAATTTGTGTCCGTTAATTGTGTGTTTATAAAGTCCCCCGCGACACAGAGCTTGTTCTCTAGGGTATTGTCTTTAAAAAAAAAAATGGTATGGCAATAGCTTCGTTCCTGTCAAAGTTCTTTATTTGTTATTATCTTTGCACATAATTACTTGTCCTGACTGACTGGTTGATACAGAGCCTAGTTGGAGCAGGCAAATGGAAACCATATCAATAGAATCACGTCATTACACGCAGTTTGCTAACTAGGCAATGGTCTTATTTAAGTACCAGGGATCTTTGAACTACTATTATATTAATTAAGTTGATTTTATAATTTCGATTCCCAGAGGTAATTTAAATATTTCGATTATGACTGACAAAAGAGATATTATTACTAAATACTTTTAAGATATCAAAGGCTACTTTGTTTAAATGTTAATTTAGTCCAATTATTGAATAAAGTAATGAACTACTGATAAAATTATTCAATTTTTATAACATTATCAAGCATTAATCTTATAAAAGTTAAAATAAAGTGAAAATGGAAGTTTAAGCTAATTTTATATTTGGGATCTTATAAAATTCAAGTGTTATTCATCCGTTTAAGTAGTACGGTTTTAGAGGAATTGCTTCCCACGTACGATTAGGTTGTGGAATGAGCTCCCTGCCGAGGTTTTTCCGAGAGACTATAGCATGGAGTTCTTCAAGAAAGGAGTTATAAGGTTTCTAAAGGGTCGGCAACGCGCAAGTGATACCCCTGGTGTTGCAAGCGTAAGCAAGCAGGCTAGCCGTATGCTTGTTTGCGTTCGTGGTAGTATAAAAAAAATAATGAAACAAGATAAGTTTATAATTGTTTTTTTTTAAATAAGATCAATTTATTTTTATACCTACTAGTCAACTAAATCTATGTCCAGCTGTGGACGTCTTTCGACTGATAATGATTTTTATTTAGTTGATTGTTATTAAATAAAAAAACTAAACTAAATTATACAAAAAGCAACTAAGTTTCAATTCGTCTGAGGCTGATTTAGTAGTTTGGCGAAGTAAATTGACTGATTTAGTCTTTTTAGATTTCAAAAGATTACATTCAAAATTTTGGACTTTCATAAATATTTGAGTTTAAGTAAAAATATGTTAGAACTAAGTCTATGTCAGTTACGACCGTACTAACATAGTATACTACCTTACTTTCTCATTTTTATAGAGGGTTTCTAATTTAGCTATACCGTTATAAGTCTCTTCCTTATTTTATTCAGTATAATACTTCATAAGTTTCTAATACGGGCACTAGGTTCCCATATAACGACTGCATGGTTCATTTAGTGGCTTGAGTGGTTATGTTTGTAAAGTCCCCTAAGACACTCGACTTGTCTTCTAGTCTAGTGTGGAAGTCATATTTTAGACTCAATAAATATACGGTATATAAAAATAAAAACGGCTCAAAGTCACCCAAAGAGCAATGGAGAGAGATATGCTTGGAGTTTCCCTGCGAGACCGAATCAGAAATGAGGAGATCCGTAGGAGAACTAAAGTGACCAACATAGCTCGGAAAATTGCATCAATTAAGTGGCAATGGGCAGGGCATATAGCTCGCAGAACCGATAGCCGTTGGGGCAGAAAGGTTCTAGAGTGGCGACCACGAACTGGCAGACGCAGCGTGGGCAGGCCTCCAACAAGGTGGACCGACGACCTGGTAAGGGTCGCGGGCAACCGATGGACAAGGTCAGCTCAGGACCGAACGATGTGGAAAACCTTGGGGAAGGCCTATGTCCAGCAGTGGACGTCTTATGGCTAAGATGGAATATAAAATTGCCAATATTGCGAATACAATTTGATAAATTCTTTTACATTAAATCCTATGTAGTATATATTTACTATAGTAAGTGAACATACTACATAGGATTTAATGTCCACATAAGCTAGACGTTTAACAGTTACCTATAATTAGTTTCCTATTACGGTCCCGGACTTGACTTTATTGGGGCTTTACCTCGTTAAAGATTATTAGGTGTTAACGTGTTGGCGCATGCTCTCATGTACTGTAGATACTGCAGAGAAAATTTTATCTACGCCTTAGTATTTAAGAAGAAAATAAATATAATTTCTACAGGATTTCTACAACTATGTGATACCCACAGGGGTATTCCGTAAGAGCAAAAACCGAGCCACCGCAAAACCGAGCAAAATCTGGCTGTCAGATTGAAAATCGGTATTCCGTAAGAGCAAAAACCAGGCGATCACAACTGTCAGTTTGCCATCGCTGTTTCTTAGAGAATCAGCCGGCCAGTTTTTATTTTTTCTTGTTCAAGATTTGCGTGAGAAATTTTGTGTTTATTCAAGAGCACGTGAAAGGACGTCAGCGTAGGACGCTGTTGAACATGACCTATGTTCAGGAGTAGATGACTTTCCGACGACGATTTTTAAAGCATTCTTGAGCCTTCATCCATCGGCTGCTAGCAACCTTAACAAGGTCGTCTTTCCACCTTTTAAAGGACATTTAACAATCATTCTAACAAAACATTTTTTTGTTTCAGATTGCCCAACGGTATTAATAATACAAAAGTGAGTATCTTTGATATAAACCAGTACCTATTATTTCATGTTACAAACACATCTATTATCCACGATGCGTGATGTCCATCTATTATACCGAGGGACACAAATACGTGCATAAATACATTAAAAATAAAAAGAGGAGTAACGTACGGCGTTTGTCAATTGTTTAAACAGGAACAGTATACGCCCTGAATGTTTTGTATAAGATGTCACGTCTAGTATAATCGTAATAATTATGTTTATGTTTTTTTTTAACCGCTACCGACAGACAAGACACTCATCTTTTCTATCCTACCAGTTTTTTACCCAATTGTGTTTGTATGGAGTTTTAGTTGCATCACTTTTTTCAAATTGTAATCACATATCTGGCGATTGAATAGAGTGGCCTGAGTTTCTTACCGGTTCTCTCCTTAGGCTCTACTCCTGTCTGTTCAGTAAGGAAACACTAGGCAAATTAGTTGACGTCTCATTTGGCATTTTCATTGACCTGCATTTAAGTGTTACAGTG
Source organism: Trisateles emortualis (assembly GCA_947095525.1). Taxonomy (NCBI): domain Eukaryota; kingdom Metazoa; phylum Arthropoda; class Insecta; order Lepidoptera; family Erebidae; genus Trisateles; species Trisateles emortualis. Next base: position 14,263,267 of record OX352735.1, on the reverse strand, counting down.
TGAATTTGATTTTGATTCTTTTTGTTAATTTTGTATGTGTTTCTTATGTGCCAAATAAACATTCTGTTTCTATAAAGACTAATTTTATCAACATAATAATGCGGCAGACGTTAGAAATAAAACAAAAATAATTTGGCTCTACCTATGTACATAATCTAGTCTAAAAATGGAGTGTGCTTATCAGCATTGTATATTAATAAAGTGTCTCAACAGAGTATGGCACTCGGTATCACTCACGCCAAGAAGCTGATATTTGCCGGCCCTGGCTTATGTAAACAATCTTAATAGCATACTTGAGTTTTCCTTTTTGTCGCGTCGCTGCTTCATATGTACCGATATTTCGTGAAGCCTGGGTATGCTGAATATCTTAGGCTTATTTAGTATGGAAATCTGATCCTGCATTGTAATGTTTTATTAAAAGAAATTTCTTACTTTGCATTGAGCACGATTCTTTGTTCTTTGTGTGGGTGTAATTTATATTTAATAATATGGATATATTTAGAAATAGTGGGATTATTTTTTGTCTGGTTGCCATAGTACATGCTCTGCCTAGTTTGGGATCAGATGGCAGTTTGTAAGTTGTTCCAAAATATTATTATTAGACATGGTCATAGTATTTCGGACTTATAGTTAAGTAATAGCCAGACACACAGTTATCGTAGCCAATATACGCTTGTAATATCTTGAGCTTTATTCGCTTCAAAAATTGTTAAGAAAGGTGGAAACATTTCTTCAAAAATGCTTAATGAACACTAAAGACCTGTATTCACCCACAGAAACACAACTACACCAGTAGTTGTAAATTACTTGTAAATAACTAGAAAATATTAAAAAAGTTTCTAATAAATAAAAAATGAATAAATAGGTTTGAAAAAATAAAAAAAAACATCACCAGTGTGTAGTTGTTAGCTGTTGTCTTCTAAACTGAAAGTCCTTCCCCAGCTAGGCTTGCACCCTTGTATGGTGTAACGTAACTCTCGTATATTTTATATAAATTTAATAAGTACAAAGGTAGTTGTGTACAATACGAGATATTTTGAACAGTTTCAATAAGTTAGAGCATGCAACGGGTTCCAATTTTTCACTTTGAGTACAAAGTCAACATTCTCAGTGAATGGAATTTGTCCAGCAAATAACGTTGCAACTTTGAATGCGCCCGTATCTTGCGCTTAACTTTCTTGGTAGACAGCCAAATCAAATGCCTATAACGTTCTAGAATAAAATTTTAATAAGAAAAGTTTATTTCGTGTCATTTTATACAATATTTAAAACTAGTATTGGTTTCTTTCTTTTTAGATGACTTATATTAGATGGTAGCAGTTAAATATTTTGTTTGGAAAACCAACAATTGGCTATTTGACAGTTTTTGAAAAAGTATTATGACAAAAGTAACACAAAGCCAAATATGTTAATAAATATGTACATAGTAAATCATCATCATATTTAAAACACGCTCGCATTGTACGGTAGTATATAAAAATAATCATATCTCGGCCTAGATAGGTGAACGAATGGATTGGAAATTAAACATTGTTAATTTCCATGGCACTTGTGAATTTCGTCACAAAAAATACAACAATTACTTCACCTGGTTATTGAACTAAACAAAACAGAATATTTAAAATATCGAATGTCTATACAGTACTTTTGGGTGTACAATAAAAAGTATTCTATCTATCTATTTAATTTACCACACATGTGTATAATTCGTAAATTCTCATTAATTCTCGTTCGACTCCGAAGCCGTTCAATTAGAGCCGTCTGTCTTGATTGGTCGTAGATAGAACGTCGCTCGTATTGTGAACGATTCGTTTTACTGCCCCGTGCGTTTTATTGACGACTATATTATTCTTATTTCTGGATTTACACCGTACGCTCGCTTAAGGCAACGTATAAAATCTTACTTTATTTGATCATCTTCTATTTTCGACTTAACTCATTAGGTTTGCTAAAAATCCTACTGGCCAAATAATATACTGGAGTAGATTTTTTTTCCAATGCTTAGAAGTTTAAGCTAAACCATTAAAACAATATATTTGTTTGTATGTATATTCATTTAGTGGTTCGATTCTCACCCAGGACAAATGTATATGTGATAAGAGTATCTTTACGAGTTGTCTAGTTGCCATAGTACAAACCTCTCTGAAGCAACAAAGTGTCCAATAAATTAACATAATTCTTAAAAACGGTGGTTTACTTACGATCTCAAAAACCTTTTTAAATGTAAAGATATCCAGTTTCCATTTCTTAAAAAATTTTTTTCCAGTTATTTAAGAAATTTGAAAAAGAATAATGTTTAATAGGCAAACGCTCATTTAAAGATTAAAAGAAAGGAAGTTTGGACAACTCTTTGATACCTTATTCTGTATAATGGTTTACTTTAGTAAAAAAAAAACTAACGGTACCTTTTGACATTGTATAATTTAATTACTACCTACTTTTTACAGACGAAATTGCTTCGCCAAATTGAATCATCAAAGGTTTTTGTATCTTTGGTAACTAAAGAATTTTCAATTATAGATGACAGTGTTTTTTCAACAATGTACTTTAAAGAGGATGTTGTCTGAGAACTTTATCAACTGTTCTTGGAAAAATAAAAAGAAATAGTCCATCAATGTAGGTAGTGGTCTGTCCAGTAATAGCCTATTTGCTGGCAACCTCCTTGTTTAGCCTTACATTGAAAAGTTGTTGATAGATCGGGGACACATTTCTATTTTCCACATATTCTTCTTCTAACTTCTACTTGTAGCTTATTTGTTGACTAAGCTTGATAATGATTGATAGTTCATGCGGTTACGATAGTGGTCGGTTTATGTTGGTTACTATGTATGGTTGTGTCGCCCGAAATGCATACCTATTCAAATATGGAGATCGGAGATCAATACATAATTTCGATTCGATAACACGAAATATTTAACTTTGCCATATGATTTCTTTACACTACTTACGTGGCAAACAAGCATATGGCGCGCTTGATGTTAAGCTGTTACCGTAGCCTGCTAATAGACACTTCTAATCGCAGAGATATCACTTGCTTGTTGCAGACCCGTAAATGTTTCTTTCAAAACGCATCCCTAAATGAGCACCTATTTGGCGGTAGTCTTCTGTAAGGTGGAGGTCCTGCATAAGATTTTTCCTTAATACTTTTCTAGAGAGTAAACTTCAAAACCTTTCTGCCCCAATGGCTATTAATTCCGCAAGCTATATGCCCTGTCTAATTCTACATCCTTTGAACTATGACGGTCACTTTAGTTAGTAACTCTTCGATTCTATTTGACCTCTATACTATACTATACTTTTCTTCATTACTTAGTTTAAACGCAGCTAAAACTATTCTGCTATATTTCACAATTTCAATATTGCGAATGACAAGCGCCACCTACAGGGTGATTTGCGGTAGTGTTACAAACGTAACGAGGGATCCCTTAATATAATTTTCAGGTTCGTTTAAGACAAATTTGCATATTGCGTCGACTAGAGGATGATTTTGCTTATCATTGCTGCCACAACTAGGCAATTATTATTAAATAGCATTACTTTTTCTTGAAGGGTAAGGCAAGGGTGTGTCGCAGCGTTTTGCACAGTTAGGTGTTATTTAGGCAAGCTTATTACAATTGGGCACGATTTTAAATTTCGAACTGATAGAAAATTAAACTATTCTATATAGTATATTTAATCGGTACTCTTTATAGCATTTTTTGTGTTGGGTAAATAAACAAATCTGTTCGACTTAAAACAAAGGACAATAATCCAATGTGTATTATATGACTTAAAAACATCGTAAGGAAACCCACATGTCTTAGAAGAAATTCTAAAGACATGTTTGATTCACAAACCCGCATTAGGCCAGCGTGTGTGATAGAGGAGAGGAGACTCGTGTCCAGAAGTCGGACACCGACCGGTTGTCCGACTTTCAAAGGGATATACAATACAATCGCAGCAAGTCTATTATAGTATTACATACAATTGTTTATTATTAAAGTAATAATACAGTGTTGAATCAGCAACACGTCAAATAAATTAAATTCTAATTACAATTTAAGGCGTTATTTCTTTTGTTGTTTTCAAAAGCAAACTTCTTTCATAGGTAACGTTTTAGTATAACAAATATATGTGACAGAATATAATAAATTATGTTAGTTAAATACAACTATGTACCTAATAAGTCTTGTTAGTTATCATATACATACACTTAGAAATATGTCGCCGCGCCGCGCCGGGTGGAGTAAGTACATTCTGCGATACAAATAGGTATACGAAAAATTTCGTAATTTGCCATTTCATGAAAAAAAGTGTGAGTGTGTGTAACTTTTTATAAGTTCATGCTATTCTTTTTTTTATCTTCTTTACATTGTGAAAGCAAAGTCGCTCCCGCTGTATGCTCAGATCTGTTAAATTACGCAACGGATATAATAAAGAAATCCAAATCAAAATTAATCGAAGCGAGCGCGTATCGCTAGTATTACATTTGTGGCAAGCTTGCATACGGCCCGTCTGATGGTAAGTAACCTACGGACGCTTGCAATACGCGAGGCAGTACTCACGTGTTAATAATCCAAAAACTTGAAACACCAAGTTTTGTAATAGATTATCTCTGGGATAGAAAATTTGTTTAAATAAATCATTGGATGTACCACGTATGATAAGGTTGTGGAATGAGCTCCCCGCCGAGGTTTTCCCAAGAGACTATAGCATGGGGTTCTTCAAGAAAGGAGTTATAAGGTTTTTAAAGGGTCGGCAACGCGTGAGTGACACCCTTGTTGTTGCAAACGTCCATAGGCTACGGTAACTGCTTACCATCAGGCGGGCCGTATGCTTGTTTGCCACATTGGTAGTATAAAAAAAAATTGGAACTAATTATTCGATTCTAAATTTTTTTTCTTTTGTTGTAACTTACACTACACAAACTCAAAATTCATTTTTTATACTATTTGGATGGCAAACAATCATATTACCCGCCTGGTGTAAAACAGTAACCGTAGTTCATGGACGCTTGCAGTACCAGAAATATCTCTTGTGAGTCGCCTGCCCATTTTTTTACATTTAAGATGGTACCGACTTAATATGGTATTACCCAAGTAGTATAAAAATCTTAAAACCTCTATTGACATACCGTGCAAATACACCCGAGATCAGGTGCTAGTAGTAAATAAAGCTGACTAAATCTGTATTTAACATGGTGAGGGTTGCGAGGTACACACATCAACGTTACTCGTCTCTGGTAATTCTGTTACGAAAATTTAATCCAAGCCCCCGAGCTCGCCCGCTGAGTTGTGGTTACGAGAAACTGTTTGGGCTTCAAAACAACTTATTGAAACGGTGAGATTTTAAACGTTCCCGTTTATTATTCTTTGATTGATTGTGTGACTTTGTAGTTTTAGTGTTCATTTAGCGTGGTATAAGTTCGATGCTCACACGCGTCAAAAAAAATTTATGTAAATATATATATACACTAGTTGTTGGCCGCGGCTCCGCCCGCATAGATGTCGGTTATCGCGATTAAAAACCTATATGCTATTTCAGACTATAATCTATCTCTGTGCCAAATTTCATCCAGATCCATTTAGTAGTTTTTGCGTGAAAGAGTAACAAACATCCATACATCCATTCTTACAAACTCTCACGTTTGTAATATTAGTAAGGATAATTGTTATAAGTTTAAAAATATCGGACACAAATCCGACATTTTGTTTATTAAATGCAACAACATTATAGTATGATAAATGAGCGCTGGAGACCGGCAGGGGTATTCCGTAAGAGCAAAAACCGAGCCTTTTTGACGTTTAGTCAATAGATTGTGCCGTCACCGATCACTACTGTCAGTTTGCGATCACAACTGTCAGTTGGCCATCGCTGTTTCTTAGATAATCAGCTGCTGTACTCACACACAGGGACACAACTGCAAAACCTAGTAGGGCTTGCTCGCTAGTGTGATGCACAACCTCTCTTGAAAGAAAACTGATATTTTTTATGAAAAACACAAGTAAGAGTTCATTGGTTCTAGCTAGGAACTCCTGAAATGTAAACAATAGCAGTATACATACGTTAGTTAGTGTAAACATTATCTTACATATCACATATGTACAAAGCACATCCTCATGAAAACAAATAATATAATTAACATTCTGTGAACAGTACAAATGTACCCCTTCTGTAATTCGACCTTTTAATTAATCATTGTAATTGAAGCTCATTTTACTGTTGAACAATTGCTTTTTATAATTATTTCTTTGAATAAATAAGACATGTTACTTTATTTGACAATTGAGGAAAGAGAGGTAGGGCACAATACTAGCGATCAAGCCCGCCTGGATAAGGACCTTACAGAAGACTACAGCCAAATAATTACACACAGCGGTGTAGTTGTGGTCCTGTGTGTAAATGCTTTTTCAGCGCGCATTTAGGGATGCGTTTTGTAATAAACGTTTTTCTATACCAGGGATACTCCATCTTAAAACCGTGGTTAAAAAAGTGGGTAGGCAACATGCAAGTAATATTCTGATAAGTGAATGAGATTCGCGTGTTGCCGACCCAAAAATTTGTATACCACAGCCAAATGTAACCAATACCTACTAACCCAGGTGTGGGTTAGTATTGGTTACTTCTATAAGGTGAAGGTGCTTCCCTATTGGGCTTGCTCGCTTGTATGAAACCCATATCATAACATAAATTTAATATAAAAAATATTTTATTATTATTATAATAAATGGCAAGTCAGCAGTGCCTTTTGGCTTTTATGAAATGCAAGCCACTGAAAAATGCAGACGATCCAAACAAATCCTATTCGAATCATGCTCAGTTTAACTTGATATCAAATCAACCTACGGTACCTACATATGAGTCATAAGCTCTACGCGACTACGGATAATGCTACGAGCCGTACGATTGCTACGTTAGTTCGCTACGTTTTATTTTTCACGATTTCTCGTTTCCTTTATGAAAGAGGTTCGTTACTGCATGTTTTTCCGGGAAAAGTGATTGGTGTCGCACTTAATTCCCATGTTTCTCATCTCTGTTAGTTGATGACGAAAAAACTTCTATTATAACGATGTTTACTGAATGGTGGAAACATAGTTGAAAAGCGCTTATAGTGAGGTGCGCTCGCTCGCTGATCGGTAAATGCTAAGAGATTAAGCTACCAAAGGTGCAGGTTACCATATGGTTGGTTGACCTCATATTGGTATTTCTCAAAGGAATGCGCTTTTAAAGAAACATTTAAGCCGTAAATCGTTTGAGAGAGTAAGTGGGATGGAGCTATACATGCTATATAGCTCCGTCCCTCTTTGTCATTAGAACGATTCACGTTTTAACGCGTCATGATAAGACCCCAGGTGTTACAAATTTCTGGATTGGCAACACTCGAGTACATAATTAGCTATTAAAATAGGTTAAAACTACATTAATAACCAAAAAACAGTAAAAAAAATACTAAAGATTTAAAAATACTTTTTAAAAAGATTAGCTTAATACTTCTTAAAGTTTAAACTTTTACATTCATTCTCAAAGAATCACAATATTCTTAGCACTTAAGATTAGGAACAAAAGTTTTACAAACTTAATATTGAAAATCGAATATAAACTAGAGATTCACCTGGAGATTGGTTTGTAGTTCGTACTATTAGTAAGAGCATGATGGAATCAGTGGGGAGCCAATTAAAGTTGTTGGGGGGTTGTGAGTCGGACAATAGGACGCGACGATGCTTTGAACCTTGCCTCCCTACAGCATACAATAGCGAACAATCATACTTGTTAGGCTTCAACGCCATGACACATATTATTGGACGCTTCCATCTAAATGGAATTAGTAGTATTGTACAAATATATTTAGTGCACCGTTGGTTCAGTGGCTTAAGTGACGTGTCGTGTTGTGTGTTCGATCCACGGGATAAAAAATTGCGTGATCCGTAAACGATTGTTCCGAGTCTGGGGCGTACTTTGTGTCCTATAATTGTATGTTAGTGAGGTACAATTAGCAATAATAATAAGGCGACCCAGGGCTTCTAGAGTTGTCTTTTCTTTTCTAGAGTTCTCTCTGCATCACCTTAGGTTGACTGGTAGATTCCGTCCGCCTTTACATTTTGTGTATAAAGTTTATTAATAAATAAATAAAAATCTGCGGCATAAAATTATAATTACAAACATTAATTACAAACAGTCATCGGATAGGTAGAACATGTCTGTTCAGCCATCAAAAGCAATGTCTCTTAGACCTTGTACCATAAATCGTCTGCTATAATCGTAAAGGCCATACCTGTAGAATAGGTAAGATATATTTTGCTATCCCTCTTTATAGGAGTATATTTTTAGGGATAATAGGCAAAATAATGTTAATTAGCAGATATAATTATGTGAATCCGCTTATTACATTAGGTAATCGCGTAAAGTATTAAATATATTTCCTAAAACATTGTTTCACTTGTTAAGAGTTTAAGGTATAAATCCCAGTTTCACATGTTAAGGGTTAATTAAGATTAAAACTCGTTTTCAATAATTATATCACAAAGTATGCTAACAAAGTTTCAAGTAAATAAATCATCTAATATTATTTCATACAAAGTTTGAGCATAATTTTCATTTTGATTAGAGTCCCTCCAGCTGATTCTCTAAGGAACAGCGATCGCAAACTGACGATTGTTGTGATTGCTCGGTGATGGCACACACGATTGCTAAACGTCAAAATGGCTCGGTTTTCGCTCTTACGGAATACCGATTTTCAATCCGACAGCCAGATTTTGCTCCATTTTCACGGTCGCTCGGTTTTCGCTCTTACAGAATACCCCTGCCGGATTAAATAAGATACCTTGTACAATAATTTAATATTCACGACTAAACGCATTCTAAATATGTTGTTATATGAGTTTTATTAAGTTAAAGTCATTTATTCATTTAGATCAAATGCATGATACTTATAAATCATAAAAAAACAAATGTCAGTATTTTTTCCTACAGTCAATCCGCTGACATATGAAAGTCTCGAGTAAAATTGGCAAGAAACCCGGGCCACTTTTTATCGCCAAAGTATTAAATACAAATTTATATATTAATATGAATAATTATAAAACGTGGATCGGCCATTGTGGAGGCATATGAGGTAGGCCTACGTTCAAAAGTGAACGTCATCAGGCTGAAAAGATGATGATGATGATTAAAATATGCACATCATTTATTGATTAATATGTAGTGAATTATACATCAACTGTTAAAATTATTTTGCCTGGCCGTGTGTGAGTTATCTCAAAATATTCATTCATTCATTCATCATCATCATCGGCCTATTACAGTCCACTACTGGACATGGACCTCTCCAAGTGTACATCACTTACCATTACCTTCCAATACCCGCGGCAATCAGAATATTATAGCTAAATTATTATAATACCTATACAATAATAATAAAGTTCTTATAATAAAGTTTGTAAACGCAGTATATATAACAACAAGAACTTGATTATAAGTTCATAAACTTTTATAATAGAATATCACATTAATCTTTCAAAGAAATCATACCAAATGTACTAAAGAAATTATGAAACAATTTAAAACTGATTACAAGTTGGTCTTGATTGAACTAATAACAAAGTTGATCGTTCGATATCCGACAAAGTGTCGTGGAAAGATAAACGATTATCCGCAGGTGTCTTCAAGTATTTTAATCAGAGGATGGTGTTGATCTTTCTAAGCTGTGAGAAAAATAAAAACTAGAACTGCTGGATATCATATCTGAGTCTTAGGTCACGTGGCAAATAAATAGAGTATCACAACATGCGACTATGTAAATAGAGGTAGGGCACCATATAATTGAGCAAGCCCGACTAGGGAAGGTAATAATACCAGAGGTATCACTTGCGTGTTTCCGACCCGTATTTTTACACCAAGGCTTTCAGATGGGAATATCCCTGGGATAGAGAAATGTTTCTTTCAAAACGCATCCCTAAATGAGCGCTGGAGACCTAATTTTACTTTCAACTTATAATTCGATTATGTAAACCTGTTAAAAAAAAGATTAAGAGACTTATTTCCTTCTGATATTATAATAATTTCTGAATTTCCCAAAAAAAACTAAAAAAAATCTAAGGCTCAGAATACATTTTTGATATGTTAGTAGTACAGATGTAAGGGCAGGTACACATAGTGTAGTGTTAGGCTAGTGCACACCTGTAGCACCGTCGAGTTCCAATTTACCGCTCGAACGATCAAAGACGAGTCATGTATTAGCCCATACGCGTAACGTACGTTATTAACATCGGTAGTGTAGCGGGGATTGTTACCTCAAGTACTGTTTGAGAACAGCTCTTGTAAACAATGTATTTTGGTATGTTCATAAATGATTTGAAAACAATAATATTGCTTTTTGATATACTCGCATGGTACGAGAAAAGGTACCCTTATATAAGGTACCGTAAGGGAAATCGAGACGTCTGTTTAGTAATTTTATATAGAAACATATTCATCATCTCAACCCATAAACGTAGGCACGGGTCTCCTCCTTACAGTTGGAGGGATATTAGCCTACTATACCACGCTGGCCAGACGGGTTGGTATAGGTTTTTATTTCGAGATTTCCTTCTTAGCAGTGGGTAAATCTGCTTGACTTTCTCCCTTAGTCGACTTTTACGACACCCATGGTTTGAAAGGGGGTGGTGACATTTGTATTCTTAGTCCGTCACCACACGGAGAAACATATTAATGTATCTAAACTAATATTATAAAGTGTCGTGTTTTGACTGCATCAGCTTGCATGCTACCATACTTATATTTTACAAAAGATTGTAACTATCTGGAAATTAAAAAGAGTGGCCTGAGTTTCTTGCTAGTTCTTCTCAAGGCTCCACGTCAGCGAACTAGCCGTAGAACAAAAAATGCTGACATCATCTTTCTGGCTTATTCATAATTGATCACCTTCATAAGTGTTACTTTGTAACCTAAATTAATTATGAGTTTGAAGGATTTGTTTGTTTGTTAGTAACGATTTAATTCAAAAACTACTAGACCGATTAAAAAAAATCTTACACCATTAGAAAGCTACTTTATCATCGGGTAACATAGGATATATTTTATTTAAAAAAAAATCGGAATCTTATAAATTTCCACCCGTGCGAAGCCGGGACGTGCCTCTAGTAATTTATAAACTTTATGTAGAATAGAATAGAATAGAAAACTCTTTATTGTACACCAGTTACATTAATGATACAGATATTATTTTACACATTTACGTACAATGGGCTGCCATTTATGTAACCAGCTATCTACTTTGATATCTATATTTTATTATAAAAACACACATGGTGCATATACTCGTATATGTCATAACGTATGGTTTCCGAATAATTGAAAAAATAATAAAATATGTCAGTAGGTAAATAAAAACAAAATCCTATACCAACCCGTCTGGCCGGCGTGGTATAGTAGGCTAATATCCCTTCAAATGTTTGGAGGAGACCCGTGCCCAGCAGTAGGACGTTTATGGGTTGAGATAATGAGGTAAATAAAAAATATCAAACAGTGGGATGTGATTATTTTTTTTGTTTCTAATAAGGCATAAAAGTCATCTAATGGTATGTAGTTAGCAGCAGCAGTAGCTTATGGCCGACCCTGTAAAACCTTTTAACTCCTTTCTTGAAGAACCCCATACTGTAAAGTCGGGAGAAAGTCGGCAGGACCTCATTCCACAACCTGATCTACTAAAATAAAATACGATATGACAGAAGAATATAATATTACTAAAGAAATATTGTATTACGAGTTCCTTTACTGTTTACCTAAAATATTAAAGTCAAACTTATCGCCATAGATTTATTTATTTATTTTAAAACTTTATTATACACAAAACAATGATGTATAAAGGCGGACTTAATGCCTGAGGCATTCTCTACCAGTCAACCCAAGGTGGTGCAGAGATAGGTCAAAGTAGGTGCATATAAATAAATTTAGAATAGGAGACAAAAAAAAGATTATGGTTATTAATACATAGATCCTATAAAATACATTTAAACAAAATAATATAAACTAGGATAGTGTATTTATCATAAATAAATATCGATATAATAAATATATAATAATATATATATATAATATATACTTATAGAAATATACATAAATATAGATTATTGTCGAGAAGATTCTGCCAATAGTAGTTTACGGATTTTAACTTTGAACGAATAACGGCTGGTGGACATCCTGATTTCGAGAGGGAGGGCATTCCAGAGAAGGATAGACTGGACAGGGAAAGAGTCGTGAATGAAACCAGAGTTATGAGAAGGACACGCAAGAAGTAGATTGTTGGAGGATCGAAGATTTTTATTGTGGATAGAACAACGATAATTAAACTGGGAGGTTAAATAGGTGGGAGCATTAGGGGACATAAGAATGGAATAGAGGGTAGAAAGTGCGCGCATACTACGGCGCTGGCGAATGGGAAGCCAATTCAGTTGTGAGCGATAAGAAGACACATGGTCATACTTCCGAAGATTGAAAATGAATCGAATGCAGTTATTGAGAAGACGATCGAGTTTATTGAGAAGATCTGCATTCAGGTCAAAATAACACACATCACCATAGTCGATCAGGGGAAAAATCAATGTCTGCACAAGCATCGTTTTAGTCTTACAGATTACAATTAACATACAGATTTAGTTACGTTATAGAAAATAATCTATTTATAAACCACCCCTGTGATCTATTAGGGGTTCGGTTAATGTGTTGAAAACAAGGTCTAGCCAACACTATGTTTAGTACAGAATTTGATAACTCTATTAATCATATTATCTTTCCCGGATCCATCGGCGACTGGTGAGTTTATCTAGGAGATCGAATCTGGGACTTCAATAGTGGTGGTATGTTCTGGGCTTCAACTGCGCCACCAAGATAGTAAAAGCATAAAAATACATGATTTAGGGTAGGTATTCCATAATATATGTATGTTCTAAAGAACTATTGTAAGGATTCACCTATTATTTGTTTTCTTGAAATAAGATATACAAAAGCAATAGGCATTGTGTTGAGAATTTCATGATTTTTGTTATCTCCAGGGACAGGGATCTATTTAATATCTATCTAATATTATAAATGCAAAAGAGTCTCTGTTTGTATGTTCGTTTGTTACTTTTTTACGACTAAACGGATCTTAATGAAATTTCTCAAGAAGATAGATGGCATCCTGAGGGTAGGCATAGCGTATTTTAACTTAACTAAACTTAATTTGCCTTTTAACAAGGGCAACACCTAGTATTTATACAAATATGGAGTACTTGCAGTTTGCAAAAATACATAGTTTTGCTTATAAAAATAAATTATGAGATTTTATTTCTGTTGGATCAAGGCCTACGTCACAGACTCAAAAAACATACAATTTATGAACGTAAAGTATACCTAGATTTATAAAATCTGTAAATTACACAAATATTTGTCTCGTTTGGGTATCGAACACTATTACGGTTTATTATTTGCGTTGGAGGCAGATACATGCTTGTGTCAGCAAGTTCATCGTCATAAATAATCGTTTATCTTGACTGGCGATCAACGCACTGCCAAAATTACTAAATAAGTGCTATCAGATTATGCAATAATTAGATGTCCGGTACTATAACTATGGGCTACTGTCCGAGCTTATATAACTTTACTATATAACATAAACTTCTCACCACATCCGTGTTTGTTAAAATACACATAATGAGAAGTTTCTATATCTATTCGCACAACATAATTAAAAAAGTAATATTGGTAAGGGTCGGTAACGCGTGAGTGTCACCCCTGGTGTTGCAAACGTCCATAGGCTACGGTAACTGCATACCATCAGGCGGGCCGTATGCTTGTTTGTCACCTTGGTAGTATAAAAAAAAAAAAAAAAAAATGTTAATTTAAAGATAAACAACGCTTAGCTTAAGGATTTCTTGAAGATAGGTCTAACATAAATTTTTCAGTTTCTAAAATAACGAAAATAGGTTATAGGTACTAAGAAAGGGAGTGATTCAGCATAGATCTCCAGTGCTCTTTTAGGGATGCGTTTCTAAAGTAATATTTTCCAATACTGGCATAGGAAAATATTACTTTACCAATCTCGTCTTTCGAAAACGGTTTCGAAAACGAACACACTGACAATGAGCCGCACTGTTTAAAAGCCTTATTGTTATATTTCCATATTAAACTTGTTTGTACAGCAACAGATGCAAATAATAGAATCCCGACTGAGAACTTTTCTTTATAGATCCTGTTGTTATTTATTTTATACATATGTATCGGTCTACATTATCAAGACAAATTGTAACTTGGTGTATGATAAAGAGTAACTAACTTCTATAAAGAATTTCAAAAGGGACATCGTTATTTATCAAAATAAATGGATTATACGTTATATGTAACGCATTAAATTAACAAAGTTTTTCAATTTGAAGCCAATTAATCGTTAAAATTAACGCTGTATGTTATGTTTAGTCATCCATCAATTTACTTATTTTATGTTATGATTGATTTTACAGGTCCTTTAAAATTTTGTTTTAGTAAATTAAGTAATAAAAAACAGTCAGTAGGACTGCACATCAGAAGTAAATACTTATTAGCTACACAAATTTGTAAACATTATTTTTGATATTGTTGTATGTGCTGACAAAACATTATTCTTTTAACGCGATAATTTATACAGCCAGCTATGAACACAAAAAACTGTCATTAAAACCTTTTAATAGCAATATGAGTAAAATATTTTCAAACATACTTAGTTGACAAAAAGGTATTTTTATTTAGAACGCCAAACAATAGCTTGATGAAAAAAGTTAACTCAATATATTACAGTATGAAATCGCTTTTACAACGATGTTATTTCTAAAATGTAAACGAAAAAACGAATCTAACTAGCAACAATGCAATCGATGAAGTACGATGTTCTTCAAAACTAGCGACCACTAGGAAACTAGCCCTGAGTCGCGAAGAATTTTACAATTGTATAATTAAAGGATAAAAACTTACACCCAAACTAAAAACATTTATTTTGAATCACATATTTTTTTATCTCATGTGGGGATTGAACCCACTACACGAGGTAACCACCGAGCTATCCGTGCAACAGATTTGCCAATTGTATTAAATAAAATTAAGGGCTGACTTTGAAATCTTTCTTTGCCAAGTCTAAATCCCCAATCCTCTTTTATTTAAATTAAGCGATTCAAGATTGCATTAGCCATATGTTACGTCGATCGCTAGGGGAATACGTTTTATAAGAAATTATTATATATTAGGAAATTCGGCAAACAAAAGCTCTAATGCGATCGATAAAAGGAACTCTTAAGATTTGGATTACTCTAACTCCGAAGTGTAGAAAGTAATTAAATCACGGAGGTATGTAGGCAGTAGTTCTTACACGAACTCTCAAATAATATTACCCATAAAACATACGGAAGTAATTAGATTAGTTTAGTTTAATTAAGATTTGAGTGCGTTAGTTTAGGCACTTACATTAACGAGGTAGGTACCAAATTAGTAAATCCGAATGCTGATAGAACACCTATCTAGTTTGAGTTATCTATAGTCAAAATCACAACTTTTACTGCATATGTAGAGCAGTGGTTACTTTGCCACTGCAGACGCTCCAAGTCTTTTGTGTTCGATTCCCATACAGGATAAATAATATAATCATTCTGAGTCTAAGGGAAACATTTTTCTGGGTTGAGGAGCAAATTCCTTTGATGGTGCGGGAGTCGTCTTTTAAAGACAAAATATGTTTTGAAAAGCATTTTTCTCTTATACTTCTTTACTCTGTAATAGTTTTTAAAGTAACACGGTGACAAACATGCCTGATGGATAAAGCAGTTTCCGTAGCCTATAGACACTTATAATATTTATAATATTTTAAGTTATGGATAAGCAACGAGTATGGTAGGGATTTCGCAGTTTTTCACTTGCGGAAATTACATCAACATTCATGTGTAAGTTCAATTTCCTTAAAATATATCAACATAAAAATTGCTACCCGAGCTTTTTTTAAAAGAAGTTAAAAACATTCTTTAAAAAGGAAAAAGTTTCGTTTAAAAAGCATCCCTAAATGACTGTTTTACTAGTACTTTATACAAGAACACCGCTATGTGTATTTAGCTGTGTCCTAAAGCTTCAGTATTTTTTGATATCACGAAAAAAAACAGACTTCTAACTCAATAGATATTGGTTATATTCAAGTCATTAAAAAAACTTTCACATCGTTTTCGTGGCGCATAAAAAAATGAAAGGATAAACCTGTGATTGATGATGGACATTAAATAATGATGACGTCACCTAACCTGTGATAACGAATATTTCAGAATAAAGAGGTGACCACTGACCGCTTTATGAAATAAGGTATCACAAAAACGATCGTTTGGCTTATGTTAGCTTTAGGTATTGGAAAGTAGTCAATGTGTAACGTCTTCTTTATTCTATACTAGCGTCATGTCCCAACTTTGCACGGGTGGACATAATTCATTATTTTTTCCTTATTATTATTATGTCTCTCTTTATCACGGGTATTTTCCCATCATTCAAGGAGAATACCCGGGCCTTTGGAAGGCTTACGCGGGGACATAGATCCAACACGCAGAGGCCCTTAGAGAATTTTAATTTAAAATGGGATGAGACGCTTACCATAGTCATGCCACAGATGCACTATTGCAGTACAGCCATGACATGCCTATGGTAAGTGTAGAGCTATTGCAACATGAGAAATCAAATAATTTTGGGCTATGGGATTGGGTGTTCGATGGACTGATTTACAATGATTATGGGATAAAACGTCGCCTGCCATCATTTGAAAGTTGGGATATTTACATAGGCAGACGGTGACTCGCCTATACACTAGATGGGCCCCTTGAAACAACCGACATGGGCAACAGCCCACAGGCATAAGGGCAACACCATAGTGCGCGGCTAGGGGTATCGAGCGGTGCGGCGCCGGTTTCACCATCGGGGGTCTGAGACCCGAGAGCGGGTTTCCCCGTAGTTATGCCCTTGAAAATGACACTTCTACCCCCGAGCATATAGCTCTGGCGACCCCTCTCTGATCAGCCAATTAAGGCAAGCCAGAGCTGAGAGTCCTGCGGGCGCTCTTGTTAGTCCACTCAGACAGCCAATAAAGGCAAGCCGGAGACAAACAGATTACGGATTATTATTATTATTATTAGCCTATACTGTCCCACTGCAGGGCAAAGACCTCCCCTTCCTTGACCCAAAATGAGATGGCGAGATGAGCTTGACGCTTATAAAAGGGATTGGCTACAATTGGCAAAAGATAGACTATCATGGAATTTTTTTTTCCTTAACTTAGAAAAAAGTATATAGCATATATTACTTGCTGATAATGTAAATTTCTATAGGTATTCCACTCGTATGGACGTCCGATATTGCGGGAAAAAGTACATTTTGTTCTTTTCAAGGATACCATCTATCTCCATACCAAATTTCATTAAGATCCATTTGTTTAGTTGTGATTAGGTAACAAACAAACATAGTTACTTTCACATTATAATATTAGTATGGAAGCCAAAACATACGATATGAACAATAAAATAATATAAAACGTTAATAGTAGCCTAACATCCCTCCAATTGTTTGTAGGAGACCCGTGCCCAGCAGTGGGACGTTTATGGGTTGAGATGATGATAAAATGACAAAATTTACAAATTTGAATTTCTATTTTCGTTTGTAATAAATAAACTCAAAAACTACTGGACTGATGTTACAAATTCTTGAGCCACAGGGATTAACTATATTTAAATTCATTCCCATTTTACCATCACAAAAAACCAAGAACCTAAATATCATTTTAAAATGAATTGCTTATTATAACTATAGTCTAGTCTAGTCGACAGCTTCTGGCTGAACCACAACATTAGACTAACATTTTACATGCTTGCTGAAACATGGAAATATTAAGCCATATACATGAAGCCGCCATGCATACACAGACGAGTACCCTCGCAAGCCTTTTGGCAATAAATAAGTGCAACGAGCTGTGACGACCTCGAACATACGAATTACTTAAAATTTTATTATTGTGCACCTGCAAGCTTCGTGTTGCGGGTCTTTATAAACATATGACTGGCTTGTTAGTCTAGTGCATAGTGACTCTGACTGCTACGCCGGAGGTTGTGGGTTCGATCGACAAATATTTATGTGTGATGAGCATAAATATTTGTTCTGTATCTGGGTGTTATTATCTATAATATGTATGTATTTAGAAATATATAATTATGTTTATCAGTTGTCTGGTTGCCATAGTACAGGCTCTGCCTAGTTTGGGATCAGATGGCGGTGTGTGAATTGTCCCAAAAATATTATTATCATATGATTTATACAACGTAACACATCCAGACATGAAATAAAACATTTATGGATTACACAAAGTTTTATCATGTACCTATACCATAGCTCTTAGTTGTTTGTACATTGTATTTCGGTTTTGGATAGAAATAAACGATTTATTATTATTTTATCCTTTGTGTCAACCGAACACACAACACTCAGTGTGGTGTTGGTGGCGAGGTGACCACCTTTACCACTAGACCAAATAACGTAGATAAAAGACGAAGACCGTAAGGAGATATTTAGTTTTAGAAATGTACAGATGGTACCCATACATTTCTAATACTATCACGTTCGTAAGTGAATACGGGCACTAATCACCGTTTAGTTCTCAGTTCTATAAGATTAATTAATAATTACTCGTATTCGCTTTTCTTTCTTTCTTTCTATTGAAAATCCGCTCGTGGACGAATAATATTCGCAAGGGAGAGTTTCGGCTAGCTTATAATACACACTCCATGGATGGATATTCGTTTATGATCGTCTTCTTCCTCCTCCTCCGCCTCGGAAAGCACACATAACCGTTATTATCTCTCTTCGGTTGTGCCGAATTGATGTACTATCGGATTATGAGAGTGAATAAATGGAGAGTGCATCTGTTTGCGTATAAACTTGTGCACTATAGTTATATCCCTTGCAGTTAATCCATATCTACATTTTGTAATTGGCTGTCGATATCGTTTTGGAGGATATTATTTTATATGTTGAAAATTAACAATAAAATTTAGTAATTCAATTTGATAATAACGAGATAGAACCATTAATGAATTAAACCTCAAATTGTACCTGTTGAATTTAATCGTATCAAAATTACCCACAATATAATTTGAACACACGAGACCATAAATCGATAGTTATAATCAACTATTAGTGGATTCCATCGAATCGGTAACCTCAGTTAGATATTGCCAATTCATTATGATAACCACATTCATATACGGATTAAGTTAATTATCGGTGATCGGTGGGTTTAAGCTGATAAATGATTTATTGGGATTTTTATATTAAGTGATTTCATTCAATCAGCGTTTCCTGTCTAATTTATTCTCCTTCGGAATGCCTTACCTCTCAAAATCTGGACGTCGTTTAAAGTTAAGGTTGGCGAAGTATTTTATCTTAAAAGTCTGGAAAAGGTATTATAACAACACTTATTATACTGGCCAAATGAAATCAGTATTTCGAAAACCCTTCACAATACACGGATTGTTTTTTTTTTAGACAACTCCCGTACTAGAGAACAAGCTCTGTGTCGCGGGGAACTTTACAAACATACAATCAACGGACACAAATTACACCCAGACTCAGAATAACTCTATGTGGGTCACACAAAGTTTTGTCCATGTGTGGGAATCGAACCCACAACCTCGTGCACAGCAGGCGCATACTGCACCCACTGTACCACCGAGGCAGTCGGATTGCTCCCTAATATGAAAGTACATAGATAGAAAATAATCATTTATATTTTCTGCCCTGCGCTGTCTCAGTGATAGTCCTACACTAAATTGTTTAATGGAAATATTCTATACTTAACTACAATGTTTAAAGATTAATGTTGAAATGATGATATTGCATTTTCTCGCGTTGCAATATTTATAAAGCTTCTTGGCAGAGATGCTTTTAGTCACAATCAATCGATATTGACAAACGTTGTATTATTATGTTCTTTTTAAAGAGAACTTGAACTATAAATACTTTTCAGCCATATTTTGTACTACTAAAAAAACAAACAAGCACCCGGCCCTAAAGATAAGCCTATGAACGCTTGCAATGTCAGTCACATCATTCTCATTATTATTGTACACCATTTGCAAAAACTTTTATAGATAAATCTGTACAATGGGCGGCCTTATCGCTAACACAGATTTCTACTCATAGTTTTAAATAGCGAATTAATCTACATCTCAACCCATAAACGTCCTACTACTGGGCACGGGTCTCCTCCATCAATTTGGAGGGATATTAGCCTACTATACCACGCTGGCCAAACGGGTTGGTATAGGGTTTCGTTTCGAGTTTTCCCTCTCTTGCAGTGGAATTAATATAGAGTTTAATCTATTCTCTATAATTCGCTATTTAAATTTTGTAACTCCAGGGTATCTCTATGGATAGGATAGGAAAACTAATAGTTTCTTTAAAAACGCATTTCTAAATGAGCACTAACGATCTACTCATGCTGGCTACACAACTACACAGCTGTGTGTAGTTATGTGGCTTTGTGGTGGTCGATCCCAAGTCAGACTTACTCACTTGTGTGATGCCCTACCTCTATATATAACCTTTTATATCGGTATTTGGTCATAATGTAATTGCTTTGGGCTTCAGAACAACTTGGTGCATCTCGATAGCACCGCAACTCTAATTGCGTTACCATCAATTAAAAGTTGGTTGGCATTTAGAAATTGCATTTCTGTACGCAACTGTACAACCCTAGGGGTTTCAAACTAAATGACAGATGACTAAATGGATAATAACTGTATCTAAGTAAACTGTGCTAAGTTTAATTGGTACGTTATACTTAAATGTAATAGTTGTAGTTGCGACTTGTAATTAAATAATTATCAAGCAACATTTAAATTCAAATTATCAGACCTTTAACTAAGTCTTTAATTTTCGTCTGAAAGACTCATACATGTGTGAATTTACATAAAATACAAAGACTTACACATATTTACATAAATATATTCTACTAGTTGTCGCGGCGAACTTTGTACCGCCTTATGATCAATATATTTTTTAATTATGTAATTTTTCGCGTAACCGTTCTTTTTTTACATAAGAACCTTCTCCTGACAATAACAAACACAACAAAAAAAGAATTACTGAAATCGGTTCAGCCGTTCACGCGTGATGCCGTGACCAAGGAAAATAGGGATTCATTTTTATATATAAAGATTAAGAAATAATGCTTCAAATGCACATCGAATACAAAAGTACCTATTTACTAAATATTTCACTAAGCATACTAATTAACTACTTCGATATAATATATTTTTTTATACTACTAAAAAAACAATAGATAAAACTATCTTGTTACTATATTATTATATTAAATAATTAGACAGAGAATGTAAAAATCACAGAGGCTTACAACCTCTTCAGATTTTTTCATATCCACTCTTTTATTGGAAAGATAAAAGAGAGGGCGTTACTATAGTTAATTTATATTAAAAAACGACCTTCGCGTGTTATAATAAATAATATCCCATAGAGTTTTACACGTATTGAAATCACGGACACACACTGACAAAAATAAATAGTTCCAAGTGTGGATGGAATTCATAACACAGATCGAATCCGCGCAGTCGAAATTGGCAAGGTGACCACTGAAACCACCAATCCACACGTGTAATCTCATATTGCTTTTTTTTTTTTTTTTTTTTTTTTTATACTACTTGGGTGGCAAACAAGCATACGGCCCGCCTGATGTTAAGCAGTATCCGTAGCCTATAGACGCTTGCATTACCAGAGGTATCACTTGCGTGTTGCCAACCCTTTTTTTTACACCAGGGCTTTAAGATGGAAGTAACCCTGGGATAGGAATACGTTTCTTTCAAAACGCATTCCTAAATGAGCGCTGGAGACCTTACTCACACACAGGAACACAACTACACCGCTGTGTGTAGTCATTTGGCTGTGGTCTTCTGTAAGGTAGAGGTCCTTCCCCAGTCGGGCTTGCTCGCTAGTATGGTGCCCTACCTCTCTTTTTTGCTTTTAGAACATTCATGCATACCAACTACCGCACATATTTTAACGCTTTGCCGCATTCGGCAAACAAAGGCATCTAATACAAATCGCTTACGCCTATAGTTTAGACCGTTAGATGAGGCGGCCTATACCAATTAGGTAACTACATTTGTAAGTAAACTACGGATAAGCCAATTTGTAAAATTATAGTTACCCATTACTTCATCATTTTACCACCAAACTTCAAAATTTACAAATTACCCACTTATTAAATTTAAACGCCAGTAAAAACTTTTTCATGTAAACATAAAATACCTCGTTATCAATTTCTTATAACTTTATTTTCTGTATTAATTACTGATAATTTTAAGGAAACGGTAAATGTCTTCAGTAATGGATTGTTAAGTTAACAAAATTTATTATGACCCTTAAAAATTATCGTTTACTTACCTACTATGTTAATTAAAATCGTAATACATACAAAAATAAAATTTAAGTATAATATAATTTAAAGTTATAATAATATATTTACGTAGCGAAATGATTCATAGAAATATTTGTAGTTTTAACTATACCGTTGGTTCAGTTATATAAGGTTACTTTCCAGTAATAATTACCACGGGCAAAACCTTTAGGCACATTAGGCCCTATTCTCGGAATATCCAGTCGGTTCATTATGTGACTAACAAATTGTTGTTCCGAGTTTAGATGTAAATTGTGTTTATTTGTAACTAGCGACCCGCCCCGGCTTCGCACGGTTAATGTGGGTTATCCCTAAAAGATAAACATATACCATCGCGGACTTTTTGTAGACCTTTTTATGGTGTACAATACTGTAGTACATTAATTTGATCTAACTCGTAGGGTTTAGGCAGCGTTTTTGCTAAATTGCTAAATAAGCCCAAAAAAATAGGTTAATTTACGACATCACGTTAGAAACCTCTAAAATTAGCAATGTTGCCTTAGTATATGATGCATGTATTATACATATAAACCTTCCTCTTGAATCACTCTATCTATTGGAAAAAACCGCATCAAAATCCGTTGCGCAGTTTTAAAGATTTAAGCGCACATAGGGATATAGGGACAGAAAAGGCGACTTTGTTTTATACTATGTAGTGATAGTGAAGTCCACCGTTACACAGAGTTTGTACCCTAGTACTAAATATGTAATAAAAATCGTAGCGGCCATGTAGAGCGCTACGTCGCAACGTAGCACTCACAATTATATCGTTGTAGATAGTATGTGCTACAAAATCCGTGGAATTTGAGTGTAAACGACATGCGTTGCGTGTGACGTAGCACTGTCGTGTCACGCATGTAGTGATAAGCGTGATTGATGACGTCACGTGTAGAGCGACGACATTCGGCAGCGGCTGACACGCCAACTGACATTAGCCTACTTGTTGAGCATTTCTATCGAGCCATAACGACGGCTTGAGAGCCGTATATCTATATCCGTGGCGTCAGCGTTATTGACTGACAGGTCATATATTCACGTACTTATGCGCGTTCAGGGTATTTCGTAAATGTCAATCGTAATGTCATCATGATACTGAAAATAAGAGAAAATAAGGAAAGTAAATTATTTGACGTACAGTGAAATCTTGGATAAAATGTATGCTATGCTTCAAACACGGTGTCAGTAATAGGTATTTGGATTGAGATGAAAGGTGATCGAAGAACTAATTTAAAATAATGCTAAAAAATCTAATTAAACTGCATGGTTGCTTCATTAGTTTAAGTGGTTACCTCGCTATTTACCTGTCTTATAGTCTATACATAGTAGGCTCCTTTTTGATTAGTTGTTTGAATTGCAAGGTAAAAAGAAAGGAAGAAAGAAAATCATTTACCAAGTTTAAATAGTTAAACATAGGACTTGATTTTTTTAAACAATTGATTACGTACATACTTAATACTAAAATTATGGTATAGTGGATACCTTCATAAGTGTTATTTTGTAACCTAAATGAATAAATGAATTTTGAGTTTGAGTAACTTAAAAATACCCACATTTGAAATCATAGATGAAAATCTCCAATTTAAAATTTGAAGCTTGTACTTTACAGTGGGTATGAGGTACCCATTTGTCAAGTCCATATTTAGCCTTTTTATTCCGCTAGAGGGGACACTCATTTGTCCGAATTATCCACATGTGTATCCGAGGTTTTCACCCATATGTTTAACTGGACAAATGTGAAGATAGATTGTAATATCAACCTTTTTGCTAACAAGGATTCTGGGTAAATAAATATTTTACTGTAGTTTTGTTTTGTAAATTACGCTAAGATTTTAATACTGATATTTTGTGGTTTCTTGTTTGTTTAAAAACGCTTTTCTATTAACCATTGTTTAGTTTTAGTTTGGATCTAAACTGCCACAATTATCTTTGCGAAAATTTTAAACAAACTGTTTGAGAAAACAGTTAGTTTAAAATATGAGAAATATTTTCAGAGAAAGTACTTCAGGAATTTATCATCATAAGTTTCGTTACATTCCCATGTATAAATTCACCGATACTTTCGAACTTTCGCGTTTATAATATTACTAGGATTTCGAATGTGGTTTCTTTTTCACCTACCTTTCTATTTGGCTGGCCAGGCTGGCCTGTTGTTCTAGTGATTAGTGATTCTATCTGCTAAGCCAGAGGTCGTTAGGTTCGATTCCCACCCACAACATTTTTTTCTGTGCTGAACATGATTCTTTGTTTTGTATCTGAGTGGAATTTGTCTTTTAATTGATATACTTACATGTATTAAAAATATATATAGGTATTTTTACCATTTTTTGTTTTTAAAACATTTTACAACAATTACTTAAACTGTATTTTGAGCAACCTTTCATAAAGTCAGTGGAATTATTTATACTTAATTCTAAATAAAGCCTCCCGTCATCGTAAACGTTATAATAAACATCAACGTTAGATAAAGATCGCGCCGACGACGACGTTTGTCAACGTTTTGAATTTACCCTAGCAACGGAAGTTTTCTCTACTTCAATATTTCGCTACGGTACACATATATACGCGGTATTTATTTGTAGAGGGACTATATTTGTCCATAGCTCTTTAGATAAATATTTATTGATACATCATTTAAGACTAGGTACAGAGTCTAGAATAATGTGTAAGAATCATATAAAATATTCTCTATAAAATGGTATTTAACAACAAATAAGCTACAAACACATGTTCTTAAATTAAAATAATAATTAAAATACCAAAATAAGTAGGTATAATAATAATAAACGTTTATTTCGGGCTAGCCCATATAGTGTTAGTAACAATGATCTTATAAAACTAGTGTTAGTAATACAAAATGGTATTTAATACAGAAACTTTGTTAATCGGGATAATGAAGTCATTGCTGCAAAACAAACTTTAGTATTTACGGGAAAACTGCCAACTCAGCAGCAGCAGTGTTGCTTCTGTGTATTTCTCAATATGATTGCATCATGCATTGTTTCTATCTTTGTACGTTTTCTAATAATTTTATTTTTGTTTACTTTATTCGACAAATGTTGCGTTTATTTTGTGTTAATCAATAAAAATCCTTATTGTTCCGTTTTTTTACGTTCAACCCTTGTTGTGCTTCTCACGTACAAATTTAGTTTTTTAGGCTCTTGGCTTAAATAATTGAATAAATATGACATATATAAAGCCACTTTATTGTACAACAACACACGACAACACCTACACATAAAAAATAATACATAAAACAAACCTTATATTATGTAAACTTTTTACGTAAAACAAGTGCTCCTTACCACTCGCTTATCAAAATTAAGAACACTTGCGTAACAAATATAATGGGATAATAAATCCAACCTACATTTTGTCCGCCCGGAACTTCTCAGACGGGGTCGTGTTCCGATCCGGTAGTTGTTTAAACAACTTCAAGCTCTTAAGAATTCCCATAAGGCCAGCGTAAACAAAAAAATATTCAAATACAAATGTAACAAAATGCTTTAAATTATTCAGATTCCTTTTTAATTGTAAAAAGTCCTTGTGTTTATAATTACAGTGTTGACAATGTTAAATAGTAGCTGTCTCGGTACTTACTATCCCTTTTCTTGTCAAATTTACGTGATAATTAATGCATGCTATGTAATTAATGGTTTACAGTGACTATGAATTTCATTATTAAACAAAGAACTGGCCACGGCTTTAATAACAATGACATAGTCGACGTTATATTCTTTAATACTATATCATCTGTCTTCGTTTAATTTAATTTAATATAATTAAATTAAAAGCTTTTGGTCTCTTAATATACGCTGCTTTAATAATTGTAATCCTTTTATTTTTTTGCAACTACGTGGCTAAGAGCCATGTGGATTGATTGATTATATAAAAATGTCATAGCCTAAATAAGAACAAATTAAAAATCAACGTTTATTTGTCTTTGTCTTTTTATTTATTAAAATAAAAATGAATATAAATATGTATTGTAGATGTTTATTCTTTATATATTCTTAAAACATTCATCCGATTGCTATTAAACTTTGGTTATTTGTTTGGTTATTCTGCGTATGTCTGCAAAGGTTGCTGGCCCACAAAAGGATTGCACATGAGAGTAACACCACAGTGTACAAAGGACTCTTTTATAAGAGTTCCTTAGACTGTGGAAACACAAACGAAGCTACGGGTGAAAGCTAGCTGTTGTATTTTTTTTATCATAGTAGAGATTATGTCTAATGATTATAACTAACATATATTTTCTATTGTTTCAGCCATGACTCGGAGTTGTATGTTTGCGTTGGCGCTGTGCGGTTTTGCGGCGATCTACTCTTTGCCTGTCGCTAATGCTCAGGCGCTCGGCTCGCCATATGACTGTAAGTTTGTTATACAAATATTTTATACTGCTTTTAAATAAATTACTCACCTATATACGGGTTTACTCAAGTAGTATGTTATTAAAAAGTAGGCTATGGGATTTCATAGTCCAGCTGCCGATCAGTGAAATACTTTTTCGAAATTTATACAGGTACCAACGACCTAATTATACGACCCAATTAACGACAAATAGGTATATTTTCCTGTAGTCATTCGGGTAAATTATTATAATTCTTTATTTACTTATCCGGTTTCAATTCATTTCACTCTTTACACGGCCTCACTTAGAAAGAATTGCAACTTCTTAGTTAAGGGTTTACTGAGTTTTGTGTCAAATAAGTAAAGTATTATTATTATTAGCCTGTTAATTATTCTACTGTTGGAAAAGGCCTGTTCTTCCATGAAATAATTATTTGGAAAGTATTTTCATTTATGTGTAATTGTTAGCCGCAGATGTCTAGACAAACTAGACGTGAACTGTCAGTTAGCGGAAGGCTCTGAAAATACTAAACATCATTTGCAAGTTGAAACTAATTCCTTCCACAGGCGTGTAGCTCATCACGCCATCGCCTTATTGGTCTCCATGTGGCCGCTGCCTGTTATCAAAGACCACTGTATAGTTACTTTAGCCCATAGTACTATTGGCCTTGTAAAATATTGAAAAAATAAATCGTAATACGAAAATCGCTATCGCAGATTTTATTCGTGCTCCAACATAATTTCTCAAAACTTGTATTCGTTAGTAAATAAATCGAAGGATTTCTTAAGTCTATTACACCCCCAAATATTGATAAAGAATTTAAAAGATTTCACGAGCCTCCATGAAATATTTAAAGGATGTGACATTAAATTCATTATTGAAATTATTTAACGGATAAAATGGTTAAAGTCCTGAAAGTTTGTTCAAGAGTGTTTGCGTATATTATGTCCGTAAACAAGCTCATGTTTTGAGAGTGGATTATATGAGTTTTAAAATTAATTAATGATCTTCACGGTAAATATGTTTTGTAAAGTGAAATCAATATCTAATTAGAAGCCTATAAATACAGTAACCTTTCACTTTCAATTTTCCTTTGTTAATTAGAAGTTATAGTTAATTTATTTTCAGTTAAGTACAAAGCTACATGTAAGATACTAAATTTACAGAAAATAGCAAAGGAATAAACATTAGGTATAATTTATTAAACAAATTAGTTGGGCTGGAACTCAAAAGGCGCAGGTATGAGTCCTGCTCCGGGCTCGTCTTTTTCCACATTACTTAAATAATACTTAAGTATGTTTGAGCTGATTGCATAGCACAAAATGCTAAAAATATTTTATAAAGTCAATTTTTAATATACTACTTAGTCTCTTCGCTTGTAGTGTAAAGTTTTAATCTCTAAAAGTAATTATTATTCTATAACGATGTTCGCAACTTGCGGCAATCATGTTTATTAATGTCGTCGTAATTATTAACCAAGAAGTTAAGTTTTATATCGTTACTATAGTCTGTAGCTAATTTAAGATAAGGCGTGTGGCAGGTCCATGTTAGATTAAAATATTGTGTAATATTCAAAAGGTTGCTCCGAATCAGGGTATTCTTTATGTCCGTTAGTTGTATATTTGTAAAGTCCCTTGCGAGCTGAGAGCTTGTTCCGTACTGGAGTTGTTTTTAATAAAATAGAAAAAAAATACAATTCTTTTAAAAGGTAAGGTAAGTACTCAATTTAAATTAAATTAAATTTAAATAAAAAGGTTTTCTTTAAGTAAGTGCAAAGAATCGTGTAACGGAACGAATGGGTCTCAACAGATTTAAAAGACATTATTCTCAACCCCATAGAGACCAATTCTTCAGTCTTCTTTAACTGACTTGATTGTGTTCTTAAACGATACTCACTGTCCTTGATTTTGATTTCTGTTGTTTTATATGTATCGCATTGACATTAACCATTGTTAGGAGGACCACAGCTATCAGTGTAGCTGGATGCGAGAGGCTGAAGATCGTGTCAAGTGGGGTACTCTTGGGGAGGCCTATGTCCAACAGTGCAGTAGGATGATGATGAAGAAACCACAATTTGACCCTAGTCAGGTTTACTCTAAAATCACACACACTCACACAGTTTTTCTAATATTGTACCGTACTAGACAATTATTACTTTTTATTAGCTTCGGCACACATACCTACGGGAACAGTATTTTTTACCAGGATAAATAGTCTATGTGCAAATCTATACTATAATCTATCGCTGTGCCAAATTACATCCAGATCGATTCGGCTGTTTTTGCGTGATTGAATTACAAACATCCATCCATCCATCCAAACGTTCTTATATACATGCGAATAAAATGTTTGTAAGATTTTATGTCAGGAAGTGAACTGAAAAATAAGGTTTTATTGAAATTTCACCTACATGGTGATTAAAGTTTAACGTAAAAGTTACTACAAATAATATCTTTCATTATCAACCTATTGTTGGCGTGCTCTTCTGTCAAACAATTAAAACGATAGTATGTGCTTCCGGCGAATATTTAAAAACGAAGCTGTTCCGAGTTCCAGTCGTTGTCATGGAGACAGAATGGACAACGTGGCGGCGAGATGCACAGTTGAAACGTGCCGTCAAGATGAAGTAGTAAAATAATATTATTGATCTTTAATAATACAGTGAAATCGTCTAAGCGAATATAATCAGTTAATGTTGATGTAAAAAGATGAGAAGTGAATAAAAGAGCGATTAAGACTGGAGTTTAAATTATAATATTCTTCAAGGTAGTGACCTGATCTGATTAAGAACGTATACGCCGATACGTTCTTATACTATAGCAGCAATTATATAGTGTGTATACCTAGATACAAATTACTTACAGATATCAAACAAGGAGGTAATACGTGGAGCTTTTAAGATTATGATCGATGCGTAAACATATGTAGGTATTGATCGTAGGTAACATGGTGTTAATCTGAAATATACATCGGAATCACGTACCACATTACCTTTATTGTAATTGGGATAAATAGTTGGTTGGAAAGCTCTGCGGTCAATGACATTAAAATTTTCTGTTAAACAGTTTTATTCGTATAAAAATTCTTCGCTATTTAATAATCTCACACTTGTCCGTGCGCGCAATATGCGTAAAGGGGATCCGAAGTATTCATGTATTCACGAAACCAAAACCTCTTAGAAGAAATTCTTTAGATATGTCTAGTCTACCAACCCGCATTAGGCCAGCGTCTGTGGATTAAGTTTTAAACCCTTTCAACAGTCTCGAAGACAGGAGATCCGTGCCCAGCAGTGAGCAATATGGCAAATATTATTAATATACTATGCTATTGCCGATTTTATTTCCAAATAATACCTTATAAATTGAGTTAAGTTAATTCAAAGTTTATCAAACCGTCTTTTGGGATGGTGAGATTTGCATAATTCTGCTTCTATTGTGTTTAAAATACATTTAACAAGCCAAAGTAGAAAAACATTTAATGCTGTTTAGGTAATTACAATACCTAAACAGGTTAGCATTTATTTTAGTGCGAAACAATCTAATTGTTTTTGTTAAAGAATATAATTGTGTAATCCCTACATCAATCGTTTTATTATCTAGACCAGTGTTCTACAAAGTGTGTTGGTGAGATTATCTTATAAAGTTTGATAGACGGAAGAAAACTATTAAAGTGCAAGAAAAAAATAAAAGTGCACCTAAACTTTATACAGTGCAATAATATTGATTATAAATATTTAAGAACTGATTCTTTATTTATGGTGTTCCTCCATTTTTTTTCAATTTTTTAGATGTAATTTTTTTTTTTATGTATAGACTAAAAGTTTTCAGAACACTGATCTAGATTTTTTACTGAGTAGCAAATAAAATCTATTACAAAACAGAGGAACTGTCAGCCTCTAACATCAATCAATCAGTCTGTTTCCTTCCACAGCTGGATATAAACCTCTTTTAATTCGCTACCTATTTTTTTTTCTACCCACATCTTTTTTTTAAACTAGTTATCTATCAATCACAGTGTAGTATCATAAATGTGAACTAACTCTGTTAGTTTGTGACATTTACATGACTAAACTGCTGAACGGATCTTCATGAAATTTGACAAGGACATAGATGGTATCTTGGTGAAGGACATAGAGTAGGTACTTATTATCACAGTTACCGATATCCAGGCGGGCGGAGCTGATGACATCGGCTAGTTTAATATACAACAAAATACAGGTTGAAATATATTTGTTCACAACAACAAAATTACCATTTATACTTCATACATATTCTAAATAACTGTATTATGTTCGTTTGTACGTGGTCTTCCTCTTCTTCATTAAAATAACAATACTGGCTGGCTTTTAACTAATACTCTTTACAATTGTTTCATCACACGGAGATTTATGCCAAAATATTGATTTGTTTTGTAATAAAAAACGTGACCCAATCTAACAGAAATATTAGAAAGGTAAATTGATTGAATACCGAGGTCAAATAAAAAGTACTTTTAAATACAATAAAAAAAGGTCAAGCGTAAGTCGGTTTTGTACTACTAAGATTACGTCACTGGTTTTGTTTTGTACATTTTTCGTTTCGAGTACCTACGATACTGATACTTTTTTTAAGACAAAGCACGTGGAGCTAACCTGAAAAATGGAGAGGCCTCTATTTTAAATAAGATGACAAATTAGCACACGTCCTGTCTGATGGTAATCAGTCACTGTAACATAAGAACCCTTGGAATAGTACGAGCGTCATTCGTCATCAACCTATCACAGTCCACTGATGGACAAAGCCCGACAGTTTAGTCGTGCTAAGTGTAGACTACTTGGCACGATATTTGGCTTCTTACGTCCAGCTGATCCTCCTGCTGCCCATTTTGTGAAGATCGTCGCTCCACCTAGCCTAAGGGCGTCCTAAGCTTCGTTAATATGCCTCGTACAATTTCAAGTAAGAACGACGCTAGTGCATGACACTGTTTAAGGAAAAAACGTATCTAAATTGTAAACTGTAGACGCATTTTTCTGTGGGGCACTGAGGACTTAAATAATAAATTGTCAGTTGCCCGAAATATACTTTTGGCATAACTAGTGGTCTTTTAGATCCTATTCACATTGTTCTATTAAATAGTAGTTAAATTGTGATCACTTGTTGAACTTTCACTAAGATTGTTCAAGTTTCCTATCAGGTTCTAAACTGTTTGCAATGGCAAGTCATTAAGTTGAACTTCTTGTTATATAAGAACTTTGTTTAAACTTCAGCTTTCAACTTGATATTGATTTCAATAGAACAAATCGCTTCATTACTTACATTAATGAATGTTCTTACATTTGAAGTCATTGTTTGGCTGGCCTATAGGTGTAGTGGTTTGTGTCGATGATTGCTAAGTCGAAGGTCGATTTCCAAGGACAAATAAATCTTTGTGTGATGAGTACGATTCTTTATTCTGTGTCTAGGTGTAAATATATCTATAATATGTCAACGAATTAGCCTTGCGATCCAGCGTGGCAATGTGATAAGTCTTCTGGTAACCTTTCCTCAAAACTGTGATATTTATATACAACTAGTGGACCTGGCAGACGTCGTCCTGCCTGAAAAAGCAGAAAAGAGAAATACCGACAGCAGCGCCACCTACCGGGTCCAATTGTGAATCTAAACCATCCAGGGCCCTACCCGAACACACACAATTTTTTTTTATCAAAATCGGTCCAGCCGTCTAGGAGGAGTTCAGTGACATACACACGCACACAAGAAATATATATAATTATATAAAGATACTCGTATCTGATTGTTTGTTAGTAGTTTAGGTTAAGTTACTGTTATTTTAAAAATAACTATTCTTTTCAATATCGTATGAAATAACTAAATAAATACATGTTAAATTATTTTAACATGTATGTATTTAGAAATATATAAGTTTACCAGTCTGGTTGCAATAGTACAGGCTCTGCTGATTTGCCTCAAGTAAGTAAGTTGTTTTATTGTTTGTATTGTTAATTTAAGAAAGTGTTGTCGAATTCATACAAAATGTTCAATACCAATTGCCATTTTATAGTACGGTAGTAAAATAGATTGATAAACTTTGTCCACGGACAAGAGGACGTACGTCTTTAATACGAAGCTTTTGCTTTGATATAACATGTAATGAGGCGTTCTAAAATGTCCTTAAAAGCTTTCTTATTATTTCCTACTAACACCGGCGACATCGTTACCTTAGTCATCCGCTAAACTTTCGCTTTTATACTCGGTGTTCATTGTTATACTTAATCAATATTGATAGACACGTTTGATACATGACTTTGTCATAAAACTATTTTGTTCTTTTGTAATATTTATTTATAGAATAGACAAACTTACGTACATAACATTTAAGGCAAAGCACAGATATAAATTGTGTTCTCGTTGATAATATCTATATTTAAAATTGATTCTTCTTCTTTCTTGTCGAGTGCTTAATCATTATCTCAACCCATAAACACTGCTGGGCACGGGTCTCCTCCAAAAATTTGGAGGGATATTAGCCTACTATACCACGCAGGCCAGACGGGTTGGTATAGGGTTTTGTTTCGAGTCTTCCCTTTCTTGCTGTGGATGTCTGCTAGACTTACTCCCTTAGTCGACTCTTACGACACCCTCGGGATGAAAGGGGGTGGTGACATTTGTAATCTTAATCCGTCACCATACGGAAAGTGTGTGTACACACGAGTGGTTAATAGGACAGAGTTATTCAGATAGCCCATAAAGACCTCTGTCACAGAATGCTTATTAGTATCTACTAATAAGCATTCTATGACAGAGGTACATCTGAACCTCTGCCAAGATGTTACGATAGTTACCTGTTGAGACCAACTTTTTACGTTTACTTCACTCACATTTTGAATTTCTTTATCATTAGCAAAGATTCGTTTGATTAGTTTGTATAAATTCAACAAAGTCTCTGATTTACAATGGTGCTGTCATCGAACTTATACCCTTCATGTACAAGTTAACCACCACCACTCATATACAAATAAAATTCTAATATTTGCTGTTTTTTATTCGGAAACAAAATGCACTCAATGCTTGCTACTTTTGGTCCCAAAATCGAATGCGCAAAAGACTTATTAATCCCACAAGTAATTACATTTTTCTTTTATATACTGCTATTAAAATAATTATATTAAACTATGCACTAGTATTACAGGGTTAGAAACTAAATACGACATAGTCGATGCACAAATTATTGATACTGTGTTAATGCATAGTGGCACACTAAGCTGAAACTTTAATCTAACGTTGACTTAGTTCTAAAATCTGTCATTCCCAAGCTGACTCGTATTAGTCGTATTATAAAGTTAGGAATGTATCGCAAACGATGTTATTTGTACCTCTGACTACGCCTTTGTTAATTAGCTATATGTTACAGATGGTAACTATGTTACGAGTATGTTACGAATTATACAAATTGCTAGTTCCGATAACAAGGTACGAGTAACAGAGTTATAGGTAGTTATAAGCTAGACACTAATTTGTCCTTGCTTGTTATATTTCTATACATTGTCAGAGAAATAACGTATCTGAGATCTAATAGAATATTTTGACTGGTCTTTTAATGTTATTTTTTAATTAAATTATAACCGAGTAAAAATAAAAATTATATTGCTTGAGGAAGAACGTAGTTACAAGCCTTTTAATATTGATGTAATTAGGCAGAGACTACACTGCGGTTTGGTGACGTCCCACTTCCTTAACGTAAGGCTCTTAGTGCGCACTGACCAGAAAGTGCTGTCCGAGAACAAATAAAACGATCTTAATTTTAAATTCTTATTACCTAGCTTAGAGCTTGTCATTATCTAAATTCAAATTATGATCAAAACCGTTATAATAGGCGTCGTAATCCCCTAGCCACCTAATACAAACTCACGCTTAAATTACTGTTTACTTACTTAGCCGCCGCGGCGCTACACGATAACAAGAACATTAGTCTCAGTCTCAATAGAAGTCACTAGTCGCTACTAGGTAGTGGCATCGTTAAAACTATCGCTACTTTAAAATATACGAGCCAGCATCTCCGAGGATATATCGTATGACAACCGACAATAACTCTTTGTATGTAAGTTGTTTATTAGCTTGTTACATATCTAGATGATAAGAGTAACTATATGATCAAATGGCACGTAATGCACTCTGACGCACTTCACCAGTTAAACAGCGAAGTCTACAGAACGTGCCCAGAACATCATACTGCTTATATCACGTCATGCTATATTCGCACATCACACCCGGAAACAGCGAAGTCTACAGAACGTGCCCAGAACATCACGACACATTCCTCCAATCATCGATCACTACGATCGATGCCCATTACTATATAAGATTAGTTTATAACATAATTAGAGCACTCTTGATTCTAACATCGGTCATTTGTCACTATATTATAATTTAGTATTAGTTAAGTGATTCCGTATTCTAGCATTGAATCAGTTTCACACCTTATAATTGTAATTTCTTTGTTTAATTAAATTAATTAATAAGTAACTTTGGTTTTTTTCGAACCTTCGGCTGCAGTCGACGTAATTGGCGCAGTCGGTAGGATTCTCGCGGGTCGGTTCGCGAGCGGTTAGAAGCATCTCACATTGATAATTCGCGTTCGCGGGTCGCCCGGGCGGCTATCAAGCCACGGTACGAGAATCCAGAATCTACGAAGCTGCAGCGCTGAAAGGAGAATCCAGACTTCGATTCACGAAGAATAACCAGAGCCAGAGATGAAATATTTTATGTAAGTACACTTGAATCTTTCTCGTGTTGCTTCCTATCCGATCCTTAGTGTTTCCAAGATTTTTCGTTTAGGTAAAAATCATTCCCGGGATCCTGCATCACGACAGGCTCGCCGGCACGTAGTAGATAACATTAGACAGTTAGATAGTGATTTAGATTGCGATTTGAGTAGTTTATTTGAGGTAAAAATGCCTTACGACCCAGACGTAATCTATAAGGCCTTACGCCTTGTACCAGATTTCGACGGTAATCATAATGTATTGACTAGATTTATTTGTATTTGCGATCGAATTGTAACTCAGTACGCTAGCTCTGAGCCAGGAAGCGAATTAGGTAATCTATGTTTGCTTAACGGAATTTTAAATAAAATCACAGGGCCCGCCGCATCCACTATTAATGCGAACGGTATCCCAGAAACATGGACAGGCATTAGAGTAGCGTTAATCAATAATTTTTCAGATCAGAGAGACGAAACTGCGTTATATAACGACCTTTCATTAGCTCTACAAGGTAATAGGTCCCCCCAGGAGTTTTACGAACAATGTCAGACATTGTTTAGTACAATAATGACCTATGTGACTTTGCACGAGTCTTTACAAACGACTATCGACGCTAAGCGAATTCTTTATAAGAAGGTAGCTATGCAGGCTTTTGTACGTGGTTTAAAAGAACCCCTAGGATCGCGTATACGATGCATGCGTCCTGATTCAATAGAAAAGGCTTTAGAGTATGTGCAGGAGGAATTAAATGTTATGTACCTGCAACACCGCAACGATGGTCTAAAGCCGCATAACGCCCCTAAGGCAACTATACCCTTCAATATACCGCTAAATACTCCGAGTGTCCCGCGACACCCTGTATCTAGTTGGCCAGCCCCGATGGCACAGCGTCCGTATCAGCCGCCTAACCAAGCTTTTAAATTGAATACCCATAACCAACAGCAGAACAGGTTCCCTACACGAACCCAGCAAATGTTCCGTGCACAACCACCTAATTACCATACCCAAAGTAACATGTTTAGATTACAACCTAGAAATAATCCTCCACCAAACAATGGACCAAAACCCATGAGTGGTGTTCATCACTTCACCCCACGAGCATTACCCATGATGTCAGGTCATGATTGGCGAAAAGCTGGTAATCCACCACCTAATAATTACTTCAAATCACGCGAAATAAATGTTAATGAATACATGTTGCCCGATAATGCCTATTATTCTGCTGAATATTGCTATGAGCCTGAATATGAATGTCATACAGACTCTAATGACTACAATGACCCCTATGACTACGACTATAATACTAACACGACTTACAATGACATGACTTATGATAACCAAATAATGCACGACATGGAGCCACAACCAGGGTCTAGCCGCGCAAGCCAAGATCAGGATTTTCGGTCAGACAAGACATCAAAAGAGCAAAGATAGACATTAACTTGCAAACTCAGAGACAGTTACCATACATAGAAACTTCTTGTCCCCCTTTAAAATTCTTGATAGACACAGGCGCTAATCAATCATTCATAAGCCCTGAGGCTATACAAGCTTTCTTTCCTAATCACCGACTTAACTATGACCCTTTTGAAATAACAAATATACATGGTGTTAGCCGAAGCGACCATTCAATAACGTTACCAAGTTTTAAAGAATTTAATCAGAATGATAATAATAAGTTTTTCGTATACCGGTTCCACGATTATTTTGACGGACTGATAGGTTTAGATATATTGTCTAAATGGGAAGCCAATATAAATTTGAAAGATTTTAAATTAATAACTAGAAACGCAACTAATCCGATTAAGTTATATAATTCTCGCAACATAAATTTGTACGAGGACATCATTCCAGCTAGAAGTTCAAAAATAATTAGAATACCTATTAACGCCCCCGACGGCGAAGTTCTTATAGATGAACAAACCTTCTGCGGGTGTATTATACATGAATGCCTTACCACAGTAATTAATAGTCGAGGTTATGTAGAGATAGAAAACCCATCATGCAATGATATTATATTTTATTTAGATCAGCCGGCTCGTGCAGATATATTTAACTTGAAATGCACACAAACTGAAAATTCAAACCGTGTAAATGATGTATTATCGCGATTGCGTACTGATCATCTTAATGAAGAAGAGAAGGCCAACCTTATAACATTATGTAGTCGCTACGCTGATGTATTCTATATCGACGGGGAACCGTTGACTTTCACGAACAAAGTTAAACATAGAATCCGCACAAACGATGAAGTACCCGTGTACACCAAAAGTTATCGTTACCCCTTTTTTCATAGAAAAGAAGTTAGAGACCAAATTTCAAAAATGCTACAGCAGGGTATAATTAGACCTTCCGACTCAGCATGGAGCTCACCCATTTGGGTTGTACCCAAGAAAATGGATGCTTCAGGCAAACAAAAGTGGCGTCTCGTAGTTGACTTTCGTAAAGTAAACGACAAGACAATAGATGACAAGTACCCCATACCTAATATTACTGATGTTTTGGACAAGTTAGGTAGATGCCAATACTTCACAACTCTAGACCTCGCCAGTGGCTTTTACCAGGTTGAAATGGACCCCCAGGACATACCTAAGACCGCATTCAATGTAGAACATGGGCATTTTGAATTCCTTCGAATGCCTATGGGTTTAAAGAACTCACCATCAACTTTTCAGAGAGTAATGGACAATGTTCTCAGGGGCCTACAAAATAGCATGTGTTTAGTTTATTTAGATGACATTATAGTATTTAGCTCATCGCTCCAGGAACACCTGGATAACCTGGAACGTGTTTTTCAAAGACTTAGGGAATCTAACTTCAAAATTCAGATGGATAAATCAGAATTCTTGAAGCTAGAAACAGCATACCTTGGTCATATAATTAGTAGAGACGGTATTAAGCCTAACCCTGATAAGATCTCAGCCATTGATAAGTATCCTATACCAAATACACCAAAAGAAATCAAACAGTTTTTAGGTCTACTCGGTTATTACCGGAAATTCATACCCGACTTCGCCCGTATTACAAAACCTCTCACCATTTGTCTCAAGAAAGGTAGTAGGGTGGTTCATAGCCCTGAGTACGTTAATTCTTTCAATAAATGCAAAACATTACTGACTAACGATCCTATATTACAGTACCCGGATTTTACAAAAGAATTTAATCTTACAACCGACGCTTCAAACATCGCTATTGGAGCGGTGTTATCTCAAGGACCCATAGGGTCTGACAAACCAGTGTGTTACGCTTCTCGTACACTAAATGAAAGTGAACTAAACTATAGCACAATAGAAAAAGAATTGTTAGCTATAGTCTGGGCTACGAAGTACTTTAGGCCATACTTGTTTGGGCGAAAGTTTAAAATATTAACTGACCACAAACCATTGCAATGGATGGTCAACTTAAAAGAACCAAACTCACGTTTGACCAGATGGCGACTAAAACTCAGCGAGTATGACTTTACAGTAATTTACAAAAAAGGAAAATTCAACACCAATGCTGATGCCCTTTCACGAATAGAGATACATACCAATGAGATAGATGAAATTAACTCGTTAATTGAAAGCATTGAAGAATTAGGCTCAATGATAAATAACCCCTCCGAACCTTCAATACAACGTGTTAACCCTTTGACTGAACATACTAGAAGGGATAACCCCAATCCAATACCTGCTGACCCGACTAATTCATCGACAGACACCATACATACCAGTAACGAACAGCCTATTTTAGAAGTTCCTATTACAGACGAGCCACTTAACAAATTTCAAAGACAACTTCACATTACAGTAGTTGGTGACATAAAACGAAGACCAGTAATGACTAAACCTTTCGAAGGACACATGAGAACTGCTATTCAGATTTCAGAACAAAACTTAGAGTCAGACGTTATCAATGCCATTAAAGAATATGTTAACCCAAAAGTTAAAACGGCTATGCTAATAAATCCACCTTTAGCCATGTATTCAATAGTACCCATTATACAAGATAAATTCAAGAGTTCCTCTTTTAGACTAGTGTTAACTAAAGTAGAGTTAGAAAACGTTAGAGAATACCTGCGGCAACAGGATATTATTAAACACTATCACGATGGTAAAACGAACCACCATGGTATAAACGAATGCCATTTAGCTCTTTCGAGAAAATATTACTGGCCAAAAATGAAAGAACAGATCGCCAAATTTATTAACGAGTGTACCATCTGCGGCCAGGCAAAATATGATAGAAACCCGGTCAGACCATATTTTAACATAGTACCACCAGCTACAAAACCCTTAGAAATTATTCACAGTTGAATCGGAAAAATACGCAACTTTTATTGATACTTTTACTAAATACGGTCAAGCATACCACTTACGAGATGGCACGGCTATAAGTATAATTCAATCGTTACTAAAATTTTGCACTCACCACGGATTACCCATTACTATTATTACCGACAATGGCACAGAATTCACAAACCAATTGTTCTCTGAATTCACGCGTATTCATAATATAGTTCACCATAAGACTCTACCCCACTGTCCAAACGATAATGGCAATATAGAACGATTTCACTCCACATTATTAGAACATATAAGAATTCTAAAATTACAACACAAAAATGAACCAGCAGTCAATCTCGTGCCTTACGCCATAATAGCATACAATAGTTCTATCCATAGCTTCACCAAGTGTAGACCATTTGACTTACTGAATGGACATTTTGACCCACGAGATCCGACCAACATTGACCTTACTGAACATATCCTACAGCAATACGCGCAGAATCATAGACAACAGATGAAACAGGTGTATGATATAATTAACGAATCTTCTCTTGCAAATCGGACAGCTCTAATTGAAAATAGAAATAAATCACGCGAGCCTGAAATAGAATATATCCCTCAGCAGCAAATTTTCATAAAGAATCCCCTCGCCAGTCGTCAGAAAGTAGCACCGCGATACACACAGGACACAGTTCTAGCCGACCAACCTATTCATATATATACCTCGAAGAAACGTGGCTCTATTGGTAAGTCGCGGCTAAAACAAGTACCAAAAATCAAACCATTGTTACAGGAGCCTGCTACTGCTGACAATACCAACGACTCACCCTCAAGAGATAAGACTTGAGACTTTAGCCGACGGACCAGGATTATTGCCATATAAACTAGGACCAACCAGATTAACGACTCATTATCATTCCTTTGTACAATTTATACAGTTGACTGACATTGAGGACAAGGTAGAATCAGTACGAACCCAACTTGAGATGTTTAAGACCAGACTTAGCGAAGGAGCATACACTATTTACGAATATCAAGTCGATTACCTTACTAATAAACTTAACAAGGTATTAAATCGAATAAAATCCCTGGAACCTGCAAGAGCTAAAAGAGGCCTGATAGATAGCTTAGGGTCAGTAATTAAAAGTATTACCGGCAATTTAGATTATCAAGATGCCCTAAAATACGATGAATCCATTAGGAACTTGCAAGAAAATGAAAATAAGTTAGCATCAGAATTTAATAAGCACATAAGTTTGAGCAAGGAATGGATGTTACAACATAATACTGTTTTAGAACAGTTGGTATCAAATCAAGCAAAAATCAATGCCTCCTTAGAATTACTTTTAGAAAGAGATGCCCTTAAGGATTATAATTTAGTAAGATTCACGAAGGTTGCCCAAACTTTAGGTATAGTTACTAATAACGTAGAAGAAATAATGTTAGAGATAATTAGAATAGAGAATATTTTAGCGTTTATACATTCATCTAGTACACATCATTCAATGATAGACATAAAAGTCTTGAAATCAATGATAGATAAATTAAGATCTTTATATAACCCAGATCAAGTTATAAACTTAGAATTACGAGAATACTATGACCAGATCAAACCAGGTTCATATTTTGTTGGAAAAAGAATAGTAATAGTTTATAAATTTCCTATTGTTTCCCATGATATATATGATTTATATAAGTTATCCATAGTCCCTAATGAAAAACAATTAGCCCTTGTACCTCCTACTCCCTATATAGCAACAACCGAGAAATCATTCGTGTACATAGAGGCTGAATGCCCGAAGTACAGCAGTGTATATCTCTGTGAAAAGAAGATAAGCCATCAAATCCGGACTGAACCCGATTGTATCCAGGAATTGATCACCAGACAAAACCTGAAGAACACCTGTCAGTTGACCAGGATTTCATTAACCAAAGAAGCAATAGAGAAATTGGACGACCAACACTTCGTGCTGTCACTACCGCAACCTACAAGAGTACAATTAACCTGTGGCAGAAAAGACTTCAACACGCTACAAGGCAGTTATCTCATTACCATTCCTATGGACTGCTATATCCGAACACCAGAGTTCACTATAATCAATGATGGGAACGAGATAAAAGGTCAACCGCTCAAATTATCCAAGATCCCCTACGATCAACTAAATAAAACTGAAGTCTCCGCTCATATTGGATCCAGATCAGTAAATCTAGAAGAACTTCACAGTATCCAGAACAGAGTCTTATTAGAGAAACCTATAAAGCTAGAGAAGACTCAATCATCATCACTTTACCATACAACGATACCACTTTATATTATCGTAGTATGTGCAACAATCATCGTCATATTCATGGTATGCCGTAAATACAGATGTTGGAGTATAAGTTCAGAAAACAAAGAAAACCAACGAAGCCTCAAGATCCACACGTGCGAAGAAGTAACTGAGAACCATAAGGAGACTCCAGCATTATTTTCTCTTAATATGACAAAATAGTTGCTGTTCTGAGGGTGGAGGTGTTACATATCTAGATGATAAGAGTAACTATATGATCAAATGGCACGTAATGCACTCTGACGCACTTCACCAGTTAAACAGCGAAGTCTACAGAACGTGCCCAGAACATCATACTGCTTATATCACGTCATGCTATATTCGCACATCACACCCGGAAACAGCGAAGTCTACAGAACGTGCCCAGAACATCACGACACATTCCTCCAATCATCGATCACTACGATCGATGCCCATTACTATATAAGATTAGTTTATAACATAATTAGAGCACTCTTGATTCTAACATCGGTCATTTGTCACTATATTATAATTTAGTATTAGTTAAGTGATTCCGTATTCTAGCATTGAATCAGTTTCACACCTTATAATTGTAATTTCTTTGTTTAATTAAATTAATTAATAAGTAACTTTGGTTTTTTTCGAACCTTCGGCTGCAGTCGACGTAATTAGCTTGTAGCACTGTGCTTTTAAATTTCAACGTAAACAACTTCTCTTTTGTATAATAGCTGTGGGTTTTAATATTTGACTGGCCTATTGGTCTAGTGGTAAATAACGCTTGCCATAGTGTTTTCACTTTTATTGTGAAATATTTAGATCGAAAATTGATTATACAGCCGCGTCTTTATCATAGCACTTATTAATGAGCCACGTTACGCCGAGTTTTATGTTATACGTTACTGGGCTGTTGGTCTAGTGGTTAGTAACTCTGACTGCTACGCCGGAGGTCGTGGGTTCGATTCCCACCCAGGACAAATCTTTGTGTGATGAGCATGAATATTTGTTCTGTGTCTGGGTGTAATTTATCTATAATATATATGTATTTAGAAATATATAAGTATGTTTATCAGTTGTCTGGTTACTATAGTACAGGCTCTGCCTAGTTTGGGATCAGATATCGATGTGTGAGTTGTCCCGAAAATATTATTATTATTATGCTAGGTCGGCAGTCCAAGTTGTTGGATTATTCTTTAATAAATAATTTAAGGTTACTTACCGTCCAACAGCTGTTTACACATTTCCGAAATGAAGCCATAGCACAGAATACTTAATAGGCCATAGTCCATTAGCTCCGCGGTTTAGAATCGTCGCTTGGCACATTTAATACTCTCAGACACATGCAATGTTAGAGATATAAAACATTTCGAAACGTAAGAAGATATAAAAGCCAACTACCCTCATTTGGTCATTAATATAAATAAACTGTCATTGGATACAAACATCTTATATTGTTACTACACTTACTTATTATGAATTCAAGTATAATGTAAATCCGAATCTGTATAGAAATATTAGGTCATCTTTCTCATATTAAACTTTTTCTTTTAATTATTTCTGTTCTATATTAATGTTCGAACGAAAGTGCGAACATGTACTTAATGGCTTTTGTTTAAACACCTACATAATATACTGCTGTACCACTTTTACACATGCTTAACTGTGTTTTACTCCAAATAAATAAAATAAATATTCGCTGTGAAAAGCAAAGAAAGTACGACGACGATGCCGCCATACTATACAACGCCATATTTACATTAAAGTGCTTTACCTTTTAATAAAATGGACGGCATACTTCATTCCTCAAGACCCTGGTAGACCTGCAGAAGTTTATGTAACTAACATTACATAACGACTGTTTGGGTAAAATTTATAGGGTTGTTTGCCATTGCCAACCCCATATAACCTACCGCACTGTATTATATGTACCTTAACATTTGCCTATAAATAACGTGATAAATATTGCCAAGATTACTCATATTATATTAAGAAACTTGTAATGTGTGAGGAAATTAATTTTAAAGGAATTTTGATTATACTCTTTTGCTTTTTATATGTAGAATAGTAAATTTTTTGGGGCGTAAGCAAGAATTACTTTCGTAAGAGACATTTATAGGACGCCTTTTGGCCGAGATGATGATAATGATGATTGATAGCCAGGTGTATTCACTGATTGGAAACAATTAACTATCGATAGGTGACCGCGTGACTAAAGGGGATAATGGCAGTAATAAGTTAAACCTTTTTATAATCTGACAGGAAACAACTATTTTTAACATTAGCTTTATCATATTAGTATAGATAGATCTAACACCAGCAGTGTTCGACCTCATCCTTCCTTTTAAGATTAGATAAATATGTAAGAGACTGTTTTATTTAAATATTTTGAAATTTGGAATTAATGAATTTTAGGTGCGCTAAGCACTTTTTGGGTGAACAAAATTATCGAACTTGCGTCATCGTCACCGAACGCTTTCCATATTCAAACTTTTTGGGTGAACAAAAATCATGGAACTCGTGTCATCGTCACCGAACATTTTCCAGATTCAAAAATAATAATTGCATAGCTCAACGATACAATGGAACGAAAATAAATACTTATAGTTTTCACTTCTATTGACAGTCCCCAAATTCTGTCACGGCTTGGCACGGATGGACATTCATTAGAGAATAGCGTCCCTGATGCGCCGCCTGCGGGGCGGCTCCAACAGCGTCCTGAAACCTATTGTAGACCGAATGGACACAGACTGTGCCTTTATGGAGTACTGGACAAAGGTCCATGTGTCACACTCCTCTCGGCTTGTGACCGTCGGTAATTTTATAATTTTATAATATTTTTAATTGTGTGGTATTTTATTTTATTTTATTAATTTCTA
The DNA here is from genome assembly GCA_947095525.1 of Trisateles emortualis. NCBI lineage: Eukaryota > Metazoa > Arthropoda > Insecta > Lepidoptera > Erebidae > Trisateles > Trisateles emortualis. The sequence goes on along the minus strand of OX352735.1, from coordinate 14,218,276 downwards.
TTTGTGTGAATAATTGTTATGGATTGTTTTAATATTTTTAAAGAATCTGAAATAAATTTGAATTGAATTGAATTACTTTTAGTAGAGATTCCAAATTTATTTGAACATAAAATTATAGCCTGTATCATTCAGTAACAACATAACATTCTACTGGTATTATTTTTTATCGGACCAGTAGTTTTTGAGCTTAGGCTCATAAAAATCATATCTCTTTACATTAGTGTAGATTAACTATATTTATTCGAGATGCGATAACACTATAATGTCGAGGAGTCAGTGTAAATGTCACATCGATGTCGGGGACACGAGGCATGGCTCAGTGCGCACCGACCCTTAGTCCCTCCTTCACCCCGTCTTATAGAGGACCTAATTTTATAATACATTGCCTCCGTGTTTACCGGGACCCTTATAAAAACACCCTTGATCTTATATTTGTGATTATAATAGCTTTGTTCAGTTTTGTTATGACATATTTATCATTTTGAGATGTTGTCTTTAGAGTGTCACTGTGTTTATATGGCTGTGGTCTTCTGTATGGTGGAGGTCCTTCCCCAGTCGGGCTTGCTCGCTAGTATGGGGCCATACCTCTCAATATATTCGTATAACAATTCAAATTTAACTATCATTTAGTAAATAATTAAAGCCAGGGCAGGACTGGTATGTTGAAAAAATCACGTAGAAATATAGATTTTGTTTTATGTCACATAAATTGAATACACACGACACAATCTCGATAAATCTTTAAATAAGTTAAACATTTCCTCGTGTGTTTGGTGTTCGTGTTAACTTTTGTTTTCTCCCAAAACGCTTCTCCAATAAAACTTGTGAAACAAGTTATATTACTTGATTAATAAGAAAAGTTGTGGTTTAACGTTATCATACAGTAAAATAAACACGTTTTATTTTATGTTTCGTTTGTTCATATTACCGTAAAACAAGTTGAAAAGCAGTTGTATCACAGTAATACCTTGAATCTAAATTTATAAGGGTCGCCCGCGACTTCATCCGCGTGGTAATTTGGAATATTTTCCCCGATTTTGCAACATATCTCACTACTGCTCCGCTCCTATTGATCATAGCGTGATGTTATATAGCCTATAGCCTTCCTGGATAAATGCACTATTCAACAAAAACAGTTTTTATTCTAATCGAACCAGTACTCTCTAGAGATAAGCGCATTCAACCAAACAAACAAACTCTTCAGCTTTATAATATTAAGTATAGATTATGGTATAATACTAAATACCTAATGGTTAGTATCATGACAAGAATAGATGGACTATTCAGTGGAAATGTAGAAGCCATCTGTAGAACGTTAGGTTGTGGGTCCTACGCCTGGTTCCTCTCCGATAGTGTCGAATGTCCGTCCCATCAAACTATGAGAGTGAGCGAATAAAGAGTGAACCTGTTTGCGTACCACTTGCCTACTATAATATCTCGTGTGTATAGGTCTTCTTTAAATTAGCTCTTTGCCGAAGTTTTCTCGAGAGACTAACAGGCAACATGGTTATTCAAGAGACGAGCTTTTTCTTAATGTTGTTACGTCTGGCTTTACTGTAAACCAAGCTAAGACTCCCATATTGAACAGTATTATAACGCGTTGTTTTTCTTTTGTTTTAGCATCAGCAGTTGCCGACAGCCGGAGCGGGTGGGACGGAGTTGCCGACAGCCGGAGCGGATGGGACGCCTTAGGCGGGCTTTATGCCCTGCTGGCGCAGCACGACGCGCTCGGCGGACATGCGCTTGCGCGCAAATCCGTACGATCCCCATCGCGCCGCCTGCGCTTCGGTCGCCGTTCCGACCCTGACATGCCTCCTCAGGCTCCTGTAAGTATTTATTTGTTAGTACTACAAAGTAAGGCATTAGATTAAGATTATTTGATTGTTTATTACTACTTAGGGCTGCTATATAACCTCTCTAAAAATATAGAAGTGCTTGCGTAAAGAACAAAATAAATTTATAAGTCTTAATATAAGTTAAATTCTACTTATGGAAATCAAATCACTGGACTTTTAATCATATTTATTGTAGTTTTCTAAACAATATATTACGTGATGAGGTAACATAAGTATTTGACACATTTAGCACATTTATTTTAATAGTTAAACATCATTATTGCTGAACGTGAAACCGATGCACACTGAAACCAATGTCAGACTTTGTTAATGTTTATCATATGTACGACATTTTATGTAAAACAAACAGTTAGTAATACTAATACACAATGCTTTTACTTAACAAAGTCTAACAACTAAAGTCATATCACAAAGTTATAAGGACATGGCAATAGATAAGACGCAATACTTACAGCAAACATAGTAAAATAATGAATGGTGTACATCAATCCGTATAAATTTGTCCCAATTTAACAATTGTAATAATTTGAATACATCAAGCAATCTGAGGGTTAACGTCATGAAGAGCGTTCGAATACAATCTAATAACGTTATATCTGGGAAAACCGGCTCCTGAGAATTACTCCGATTAAATTTACTTCATTCAAATACTTGACATTGTCACCGTCTATGTGATTGTTATTTATGTTAAAATTCGAACAACACAACACGAGTTCTTATACAATAAATTCTAGAACGTGCTTCCAGCGTACATGTGCTAGGTAAGCTCATAAAAAAAACTTTTTACATTATACTCCCGTTTCCCAACTTTGAAACAATGTATAAAAAACACTGAAATTAACGACATTCAGAATTATATTTACGGTTTGAACGCGCAGGTCTACACCGCCACAAGTTTGTGACGACAGCCCTGAGTGCTTCTCGAGTGGATAATGCATTATAATGCTCACCGAATAATGTTACAAATACAACACGAGTCTGTGTGAAAGCAATCTCACAATTCCTTTCACTCCGTTTACCACACTTTTAGGACGTAAACATAACCCTCATATCACTGTTCGACCAATTTCATTTTGATTTTAAACGAAATCTTTTCTTCTTTTGTGATCGTTTCAGAACGGTATTAAGGTCTCTATGTTATCTTGTTCTAGAATCTTAATTGGTACCGTGTCTTTTACACATTCGTATATTCAAGACAGACCTTTCATCTTTTTGTTAAATGGAAAATTATATATTAATTTCCTAAACCACTGAGTGCGCTGAGTAATTCGATTTGTTATATCTGACTTGTTCTATATAATCTTTTACTTCTGTATAGTATAATGTAGATAGGAAGATAGATATTAACTAATATCTTATTTGATTTTATATTTATTGCATTAACATTGAGGTAAATCCTTTTGTAGTAAAAGAAGCGAATAGGTAGCTGGCTAAAAGCATTATCATAACAATAGAGAATTGGATACCAGGTATATAATACATTTCTACAGAAACCAATAGGTTAAATCTATAGGAATATGCTCGTTCCCTTTACCATCGAATTTATTAATCAATTTAAGCAAGAGTACCAACCTAACGCTACTGTAAACGCCGTTGATCAAGGATTTTATCATAGTTTATTTATTTCTATACAGTAAAAATCAAAATGCCTATAAAATATACAGTGGCTGTGCGTCAGAAAATCAAATCAAAAATAAATTCCCATAAAGATAGTCCTGAGGCAAAATATGGCACATATTCAATGAAATTTGTATTGAGTAAATATATGATTTGACAAACGCAAAAGAACACGGTTTGGATATATACCAAGGATTATTCTCAGAGCTATTCAAATAATATCTAAATTCTGAAGAAGATGTCTAGACGGTACTAGGTACTTACCTGTTTAGGACCGAGAAATAATAATAATGTCCTAACCGAATTTGGGACTAACAGATTTACGTGCTTTCTAAGGCACGGTGATGTTAACAACACAATTTAAATTTCTTAACAGAAAAAGCCAATATTTATTAACCTAGAACCTTGTGTTCAATAGTCGTACTCAAAGACAACTAGACCAACAAGAAAATTATCCAGGATTCATTATTAAGTATCTTTAAAAAGATTCCACTAAAATTTAATCACAAAATTTCATATTTAGGCCTACGAAATACGAGTACATAAAACTTATAGTAAACTAATTCTGGTGCTTATAAACCTTAACTTACTTAAACATTACAAACTGTGGCTAGATATTAATTTTATCTATTAAAACATCACCGTAGTACCTCTTAAGAGTCAATTCAACCAACACACACATATGTATAACTCAATTTTGTTAACTTTTAGCACCCTTTCATCCCTAATTTTATGAAGACCCCGTCTTATCCCTCGCTCCATTAGAACCATTTCATATATGTACAACGAGGCCTCAGTTAATAGTTTTGGCTTTTATTATAAAAGAAGCTGTAATACTTACCAACAGTTTAGTTTTAAAACGTATTAATATTATTATTATATTCTATAAGCATTGGTACGCCGGTAGTCGACTGAGAAAGTAACCAACTTGCAACAAATGAAGTGTTCGATCACGACCGTTGGTATAAATGAATTTCTTTTTTTGAAATTTATACTATGTGTAATTGATCAAGATGCACACGTTAAGATATTTTTTTACTAGAATAACATTTTTTTGTATAAAACAAAAGAAGAAAAACAAAAGAACAAAAAATGGAACAATCATATACTTAAATATTATAAGGTCAAATTCAGACAGTATTAAATCTAATAATAAGGTTGGTAGGCACCTATAAAACTCTTTGCGTCATCAACACTAATGAATCATTTACCATCTGTTAACGGTGAAGTAAAACATTGTGAGAAAAATCACATAATCTTAAAAGGAATTTTAAAGGTATATCTGATACACCAACCTGCTTTGGGCAAGCGTGTGTGGATTAATGTTAGGCCGAAATAAGCCCTCTATGCCCAGATTTAAGACGCTGTTATATATACCTATTCGTTGTATAAAATGTTGATGTTAGGCAAATCATTAAAGATGTAAGCACATGATTATATGCCACAGGTGCACCATTGAATCGAATACAGGCATTTGCCACTTAGGGAAGTCTAAAAGTAAACTTTGGCTGTGTACTTTTAAGATATATTAATAAATAATAATAAGGAACGTTTAACAGTTTATCATGTTAGGTATATACTCTAAATATAATGTAAACAAATAAAACAGAAGAGGGGTTTTTATAAATTACTTGGGCGGCAAACAAGCATACGACCCGCCTGATGTTAAGCAGTTATCGTCGCCTATGGACGCTTGCAATACCAGAGGTATCACTTGTTGTCGACCCATTATTTACAGCAGGGCTTTAAGATGAAGTATCCCTGGAATAGGAAAACGTTTCTTTCAAAACGCATACCTAAATGAGCGCTGGAGACCTGTACATGAACGCAACTACACCGCTATGTGTAGTTATTTGGCTGTGGGCTTCTGTAAGGCGAAGGTCCTTTCCCAGCCTCGTTGGTATGGTGCCCTATCTCTCTTCGGGTTATTACATAAATTAATATAATATTATGTATTATTTTTTGTCCATTACTATAGTAGTATTTCACAATAGGCACACGTATCCAACGCTTATTTAGGGATACGATTTTAAGTAAACGTTTTCCTATCCCAGGGATATTCTATTACAAAATCCTGGTAACATTTTAAATAATTTCTAGCCCCAGTTTGTAATCGTAAGTTATAGTTTAATAGCAGAAGATTATTTAATCTAATATTATAAATGCGAAAGTAACCTTGTTAGTTAGTTTGTTTGTTACCTTAGCTGAACGGATCGTAATGAACTTTGGCAAGAAGATAGATAGTATTCTGGGGAAAGGACATTTTACGCGATTAAGACATCCACGCGGGCGAAACCGTTTTCAACCACTCGTTAGTTATATAGGTACTTAGTCCGCAAAATGTGTTAAATATAATTAGTAGCGGCTTTAAGATAATAATATAAGTATATATTATACCGAGTGAGTAAAAGGACGCGGACATCAAAGTGTAGCTTGCCTAATCGTATCGCACAACGTCAAATATTTAATATAAATTAATGCAAGCTTGGTATGAGTAGCTTAGTACGTATTCGTGACATATGTAGATAGTTTAAGGTCCCTCTTTAAAAAAATGATGAAAAAGAGGTGTAAATTAAACCATTGTTTGTTGGCATTTATAGACAAATGACTGCCAAAAAATACAGTATTAATCTACAAGATGTGTTTCATAATATGGTTTTGTCATAAATTATATAGTAATTCTAAATAGTTTGTAAAAAAATCTTCGAATCAGCACCAAATTATTAAGATGTAACCACTTTATGACTTCAATTTTTATCAAATAATACGAAAAAAATTATTTGAAGAAAACATACACCTATAATTTGGTAATGTTATATTAAGAATAAGTTTAAATTTTAATTTATTAAAAATTAATAAGACGTCCATTCAAAGAGTACATTTGTTTGTATCCCCGCGCTCACCTAGAGAATTAGGTCGTGTTTGCTTCGCCCAAATGCTCAAGGTCGTTGGCGATATCCCAAGCCTTAACGGGGCATTTTCCGCACTCAACCACATGTTTAGTACCGCCAACAGTTGTTCTAGTGGTCGTTGAGTGCGACTACTGATCGCGAAGCCCCGGGTTCGATTCCTGTGTCGGGCCCAATTTTTTTTAAGACAACTCCCGCACTAGGCAACTAGCCTTGTATCGTGAGAGACTTCAGAAATATACAAATAATGGATATTTCATATTAGTTTTAGTTAGACTAAATAAGTTTTTTCATATTATTCTTGTAGGTATATATATATAATTAATATATAGAATTAATTTACCATAGATCTATTTGTAAATACCTTATTATCTTAATTTGATGCACCAAATAATGGATATAAAGTACACCCAGAGTCGGGTCTACCATTTATACTGTATATTTATAACTACACGGAACCAACCGTGCAGTCTCGAGAGACTCACGGAGATATTGCGATTTTCTGTCTAGAAATTCACAATAGATGCCCGAAGATTATATATACTCGATACACACCTACTTAAAGCTGTTGGTCCAACGCCTGATCTCTTTCCGGTTGTGTCGGATTACAGAGAATAAAGAGTGCAACTAAGTTACACTTGGTTAATGGTTTATCTCCGACAAAATTGTGTTAGTAGGACATTATTATACCTAATTTTAAAAATATAATCTCTGTCGAATTATAGTTTTTTTCTTCCTATCCTTCTTGCGCACAATATGCTTACAAATTGTGTAAATAGAGTAGTACAATAGGGGCACAGTTTTATCTATACTAATATTATAAAGCTGAAAACTTTGTTTGTTTGGCTAAACGCGCTAATCTCAGAAAGTAATGGTTCGATTAGAAAAAATCTTTTTGTTGAATAGTGCATTTATCCATGAACGCTATAGGCTATATAAGATCACGCTATGATCAAAAGGAGCGAAGCAGTAGTGAGATATGTTGCAAAATCGGAGAAATTTCTTCGTTCCAAATACCACGCGGACGAAGTCGCGGGCGACCCTTAGTTTTCTTATATGTAGATTATGTACACGTAGATTTACACTATATGACAAAAGATATCAGTTTTTGCTAACCGTATTACCTATCCACAGCTTGACGAGTTGGACGAGGTGTTATCCCGCGATGTTCGCAGCCCCGTCCGCCTACGTTTCGGTCGCCGCTCTGCCGAACGCGCCGTGCCCCACATCTTCCCCCAAGAGGTAAATAACACATAAAAGTATTAAATATCCATTACATTACAGCTCAACACTCAACGTTATACTGAGAGGCAATAACTAAATACACACAAGGAAATACAAAGAAGATATGTTTGTACTGACACTGTCAGAGAATGCTTATAAGCATTAAGTCCACCTATGTAATAAATTTATTGTGCAAAAAGTTAAATAAATAAATGGTTTTGGCAAATGGCAAATAAGCATAAAGTCAAAGTCAAAGTCAAACTCATTTATTCATTTAGATCAAATACATGATACTTATGAACGTCATAAAAACAAATGCCAGCATACTTTTTTTCCTACGGCCAATTCGCTGACTAGGGTTGGGCCTCGAGAAGAATTGGCAAGAAACTCGGGCCACTCTTTTTAATTGCCAGAGTATAACATTTACAATTTGGTATGAGTTACAATATTAGTGTTAACAAAAAGGGACGGAACCCAATATTCTATACAAAATTAAATTTAAGTAAAAAAAAATAATTTTTAATACTTACGACACTAGCAATAATTGGGGCATCACTCACTTGCAGAAGAATTTAAAAAGCGTTTTTAATTCATCTAAGGCTTCAGTAAAAAAAAATAGTTTGCATAAGCCCTGTGTCGCGGAGGACTTTACGAACATACAATTTACAGACAAAAATTACATAGACTTGGAACAAACGTTAATGAATTCAATAAAGATTTTGTCCCTTGTGGGAATCGAACACACGACCTCCAGCTTAGCAGTCAATCGTTTACAAGAATATAAACGCGGACATATGACGCGTTCATATTCTTGTAGCAAGACAAAATGGACAAAAGCTTTTACAATAATCTGTCGGCGTGCATAGTTGATATTATTTATATATGTTTAAGCAGCAGTTGTCATGACTGAAGGTAATAGCCTCTCCCTATCCCGTACCCGTTTTGAGTAAGCACCACGCGAACTAGTCATATTCTGAGAAATAATCTGTTCATAAAGGAAAATTAATATCCAACGACATGGCAGTCTTTTTATTTTTAACAGTGCTGGTATCGATTTATACTATGTAGATATCAATCAAGCATACAGTCCATCTGATGGTAAGCAGTTGTTGTAGCCTATGGGCGCTTGTATATCAACTTACAAATTTAAATACCGTTTCATTCAAAATTTGTTCAATATATTGTTAGTAAACTTAACGATACTACATACTATATACGAGGTATTACTGAAGTATCAATAACGATAGGTAACCGTATTCATGTGAACATAATATATAAACTATAGAAGAGAGGTTCCTTCAAGATATTTGTTCAGAGATACTATTGATTCGAACATCGTAAAACTCTTGATGCCGTGTAAACCGGTGTAATGAAGTTATTCCCTCTAACAAGCCACTATACGATCTTTTACGACAATTGGCCTGTTTTATGAGCGACCTTTTTGAAACCGTAAGATTCTTTGAAAAACAAATTGTATTAGTTTTTGTAGTAGAACTAAACAAATCACATAGATAGGTACCTACTTGTTTCATAATTTCACTATTTTTGAGCTATCAATAAAGATGTTATAATAATAATAAAAAGTCCGTGTGATTTGTCAACTTTGACATTAGCGAATTGGCGGGAATAATTTATTGTGCTGTGTCTGGGTGTAATTCATCTATAATATGTATGTATTTAGAGATATATAAATATTTTTATCAGCTGTCTGGTTACCATGGTACAGGCTCTGCCTAGTTTGAGCTCAGATAGCGATGTGTGAGTTGTCACGAAAATATTATTAAAAATATTATTGTTTACTACTAATCAGAATGTCAATTTAAAAAATATTTTCTTTATGTTTACGATGGAATAATAACTTGTGCTTGTTGCTCACGTAAAAATGGATTATATATTAACTAACTAATGACCACATTATTAACTAATTTTATGCATATACTATACTATACTTAAGAAAGATAAACAATGAACTCCTTGTTAAGGTAAACAAGGAGTTTGATTTCATTAAATATGTATAATGTAGGTTGACTGTAGATCCTATGGGATGAAAGAACATTGTAGGCGTCTGTCTAGCCTTAACACGGTGGGTTATTTTATATTATGTACGATATCTTCGTTCAGGTAAAATTTGCTTCAAATTTGACACAAAAGTGGTATTTGTATTTTTCACTTGTAGACAGTTTGAGAAAGTTCACTACTTGGACAATAAACCTTTTTCTATAATTATTTCCAGACAGTGTATCCAAATAAATAACTTATTCCAATTTCAAAATTTATTAAGAATAAAAAAAATAAAATTAATAATTGTCACGAGAATCATAACTTTGACTTAAGACGAGTCATTAAAAAAATATTTTGTTGTTATTGGTCGTTATTAATAAAAAACTAAATAAATAATTCATGTCAATAAAGTAAAAGTGTTTTTTTTATTGCTAACTCTAAAGTAAGCACTTAAAAAAATATAATACAGAACCTTATTAATGAGAAACTTTGTAACTGCAAAGTTTGCATAACCTTTAAAAAAGCATGCTATCACTGTCGTTAACAACTGAATTCATAAAAACGTGAACTTCAAATGAACGAAGTTCTAAGAAACGGTAAACTTGATAAACATTATCAATTTAAATATTTTTTGCGAGTCTTAATTTTTTTATCAGAATAACAGTAATTAATCTAAAAATAACTTACCAAAGCCAATGGAAAAATTCTATTCATAATAGCTTCCCAAAGCTCAGGCTTTCAATAATTAAAATTTAAGTGTTCTAGAATTGTATGAAATTTAAATAATTGAACTCACAATATAAAAAGTCCTTAAGATTTCATTTTGTATAGAAAATAATAATATTCACGAGTTTGACAAAACGCATATAATAAAAGTTTTTAAACCATTGTCTAAAATTTTCTTGCATAGTGCAGTTGTAGGTAGATATATAAAATATGTCATTTAATGCCTCGGTACTGTGGCAGTGTGTAACTCGACCCAAGAATTGAACCCGGACAGGGTTCAATTCTTGGGTCGGGAAAGTATAATATTCAATTCCTATCTATTATTTCCTTTACCAATATAAGCCAACATTATCCCTGGCTACTTCTTATACGACATACCACGCAAAGGAACCCATGGGTGAAAGCTAGTTTTATATAAATATTTTGTCTATTATTTATTTATTTATTATTAAGAGGTTTGCTCACAGCATATACATTTAAGTTATAAGCAAATCATTATGAGTGGCACTGTTCTCATGTATATGCCAATTACGAGCTAACACAACATTCTTATACAGACTTATTATTAACTATCTAGGTACTTATAAAGAAAGAAAACAAAAAATACACTTAAGTTAGACTTATTGTTACAACTAAAGAAATAAACAAAACAATAAAAACTATACTATATACTAGAGGTACTTAGGGACTTCAAAATACTATATTTAAATTTATTTTTACTGTCGAAAAATATGTCAGTTTCACGTTCTCTATTAATGAAAGAGTTGAGTTCGGTGCACATTCTTATTATTGGTGAGTTACGTCCTATGTTAGTAGTGGTGGAAGGTAATTCGATCATTCGAGTTATTGGATAGCGAGGATTGCGACGCGGAACATTCAGAGACACGCGTGTAAGCAAACTACAGTCCATCAAGCCGTTCATGACTTTGTACATAAAAATTAGACCAAACATAATCCGTCGGTCCCGTAATGACGATATTCCAAATGTCCTGAGCCTGTCGTTGTAAGGACATCGAGGTGAAATATTACGCGCTGAAATCGCCAAATGTCTGGTGAAGGATCGCTGTATACTTTCTATGCGTTGAGAGTGAACAGCGTAATACGGATTCCATACTATGCATGCATATTCCAGCCGGCTGCGCACAAGTGAGTTGTATAGAATCATTTTAGCCTGCACAGATAGAAAACCTTTAGAGGTACGTTTTAGAAATCCTAACATTTGTGCGGATTTTGTGGTGGTGCTATCTATGTGAGCCCTGAAATTTAATTGACTGTCTAGCGTCACACCAAGGTCGCGAACTTCATTCACCTTAGCTAGTTGAGTGTTGTTAATACTATAACAAGGTGGTTGCGGTTGTTTTTTTCTGGAAAATTTTATTTGACAGCATTTACTAACATTCAACAACATAAAGTTTTTAGTACACCAGTCTTGGATTCTGTTTAAGTCATCTTGTAATTGAAGACTGTCATTGGGTGAAGTTATGATTTTGAAAACCTTTAAGTCATCTGCAAACATTAGATGTTTGCTGTATTTTATCTGCGATGAGATGTCATTTATAAATACAGAGAACAAGACCGGTGCAATGTGCGATCCCTGGGGGACGCCAGAAGTAGCATAATATGGCTGCGATTCGTACCCGTTTGTAGCAATTATTTGTGATCTATGTCCGAGATATGACTTAAACCAGTTTAGGAGTGGCCCATGCACACCCATCATAGAAAGCTTCGACAGGAGTACAGAATGATTAACCCTATCAAATGCGCTGCTAAAATCTGTGTACACCGCGTCCACCTCCAATCTTTTATCAAGTGCCAGGGATATATCAGACACGAACTCAACCAAATTGGTTTCCACTGCGCGACCTCTTTTAAACCCATGCTGACTTAGTGAGATATGGGAGTCGATGTGACTAGTAATTATGGGAGTAATGAGTGATTCCAATATTTTTCCAATACAAGATAATATAGAGATGGGCCGATAGTTCTTCACTTCTTTGGGGTCCCCTTTTTTAAAAATTGGGACTATTCTTGCAATTTTCCATGCATCTGGGAAGAGTCCATCACTTAGCGAGCGATTGAAAATTAATGTAAGTGGAAGAGCGAGAACTTTATTGCAGCGTTTTAAAAATAAGGGCGGTAAATTATCTGGGCCGGATCCTTTCGTTACATCTAACTTTTTTAATTTATTTAAAATGTCATTAACTGTAAATTGTATCCTACCTAGAGCATCGCTCACACAGAGATCTTCCGTGGCTGTACCTCCTGGATCATGCGAATATATGGATGAGAAATGACGGGCAAAAAGATCAGCGATTTCTTGACCAGTGTTGGCGGATAAGCCATCCATAGTCATAGTAGATGGTAGCCCAGATACACCTTTGCGTTTATCCTTAACGTAACGCCACGTACTCTTGATTATAATATTATTGTGTTTAATGTTATACAGGAACAAGACCGTACTGTGCGTGCTCCCTCCATGCGTCTGCGATTCGGCCGTCGATCAGACAACAACATGTTCTTACTGCCCTATGAAGTAAGTGACATCAGTTTCAACATCATATCAATTATACTACATAATTCATGTTTGATATTTAATCACGCCATAACTGCTGAACAGATCTGGATCAAATTTGCCACAAAGATAGATTTTTGTCTGGAATACATTTAGAAATGTATTCCTAAATGCGAATTTGAGATCTGAGCTCGTGGGTAGGAACAGAGCTAGACCACCAATGTAGGTATGTAGTTATTTGGCTGTGATCTTCTGCAAAATGGAGGTCCTTCCCAGTCAGACTTGCCTAATATACCTTTCTTAAAAAGGTATTTTTACGGAGCTTTATAAAAAATATTATATAATTTTTTTTTGTTTAATATTATATAATATTTTTTTTTTATTATTATATAATTTTTTTAATAATATTAAAAGGTATGTAATATTTATGTTCATTTTTTACAGTCCGCTCTGCCCAAGGAAGTGAAAGCCAATGGCTCGGTTGAAGACGATAGACAACAAGAATAAACAACATATCTGCATGTAACCACTACACACATAATATCTCCGCTCCGTACAAACATTTAACAATCAACCTTAAACCAAATAAATATGTGTCATATTCAAATACAATGTTTTAGATGTTATTCGAATAAATTATAAGCTATGTGTACATAATAATCAAATAGAATATTGTATGTTGTTAACTGATGCTATTCCTTCTCTTTTCCGCTCTTCTTATAACGTGATGCTCGATTGATAAACACCCGATAACGTGATACTTCAATACTTAATAAAGACTGTTTCTTTTTTCTTTATCTGTATTCTAGAACTTTCTGCGAAGAGTTGTACATTTTATGAGCTGGGCAAATGTAAAACTTCTTCGCTTTTTGTAGGGTTCATTTTTATTTGAACATTTATAAACATTTTTGATCTTACGATTTTATCATCAGTATTTAAATAATCATATTTCAATATTATGATGGCGTAAAATACATTATTCTATATTAAGTGTAGTGACACTATGTTTAATTTTGTATAGATATTATAGTGCAATTAATGAGTTGAAATATAAAAATATTGCCAACGGGTATTATTGTTTCATTTATAATATAGGTATAACATATATATACCCCATTTCTTTCCTGTCCAAACCTAAACATCGGGGACAATTCTAGAGTCATTCGGCTCCCTTGCCTGAACCTCTGGGGGATCAGTTTTTTTATATACTTTCTATGCCATTATAACATTCAGATCCCCCATTCTACAAGTTACCTTTGATGACATACAATCGATTTTTTGTTGGATACACCCAAACTATCCGACCCAGGGATCGAACTCGAGACCTCATTTTTTGAGAACTTAAGAGAGCTAAGAGAATTTAGGCCATTATCTACAAAATATACCTAAGAAAATTATCGAAGACATGTGCGATGTTGTCCTCCACTGTTAGTAGATGGTACATTATTTAATAATAGCAAACCCGTATATGACCCACAGTTGGGCATGGGTCTCCTTGCTTCTATCAAGGTAGCTCAGAAGCTCATAAGCTGGCCCAATTTAAATTAGTGGAAAAGAAAAAGCTTAAGTAATTTATTTTAGGGCACAATAAAGAAAACAACAAGAACATAAAGGTTAAAAAAATATTAAGTAATTAAGCAACATTATGTATTTATTTTTTTATTAACAATAAAGAAATGTTAAAAGGTTAAAATGTACTTATACAAAATCGAATCAAATAATAACAAGTTGTTCAGAAAACTTTACATAGAAAAGTGAAAGAACCTTGAAAGTAACTTTGGACAGTGTTATTTTAAATGGCTTCATCAACTTCGCAAAAGTAAATATTCAACGTGAGAATATTACAAAGCATTCCGTAGAATTCTTTCAGTAACTTTTAAATGTCAATGGAAAAATACAGAAGATTTGTAAAATTCGGCCTTCAATCATAAATTATTACCATATAAGTAGGTACTTATAGAGGGCGACTTTATTCGCTACTAATATATAATTAGTGAATGTGATGACGAGATTGACAAGAAGACAGATTACCTTGCTTCTGTGCTCTGTAAGAGTGCAAAAAGCGAAAGTATTACAAAACCTATAATAATCTATCCCTCTGAGAAACAGGTATCACCTCGACATATAAAAAAAATATGTACTTTAATCTTTACATAGTATAAAACAAAGTCGCTCTCTGCACGCTTAAATCAAAACTACGAAACGGATTTTAATGCAGTTATCAGCAATTGATAGAGTGCTTCAAGAGGAAGGTTTATATGGTTAAAACATGCACCAGAAATCCACAAGCAATGTGGATCGCTATACATTATAATTAATACATAATTTACACTCACTCAAACATGATATAAAACTAAAAATAACTGGCATATAAAAACAATATTAATCAAAGTCACAACAGCAACTTACAAGCTAATACATTTACAATTAAATTTGAAATACCACTGAACTGTAACTATCTAACAAAGCTGGGTAACTAACAAATGATTGGACATAAGTTTACTGAAGTTCTCCTAACTTAAGGCAGGTTGATACTATATTAATACTAATTTAACTAGATATGTATAAATTATCTCTTTTTGACTCACATTAGCCTAAGAACCAAAATTTGAGTTACGTGTGTTCTTCGGTGGAGACAAACTCGGCAAACGTAGTGTAGCCTGCCCTCAGGCTAGGCAGTTAACGACGATCTTCGCAAAGTGGCTTGGAGCAGCTGAATGCGAGGATCGTGCCAAGGATCTTGCACTTGCCTATGTCCAGCATAAGAATGAAAGGCTGATGATGATAATGACGTTTATGATGCATTTTTTAACTTGATTTGAATATTTTTTACAAAATATTGGAATGTAGGCAGAAGGTATGATAGGTCAAGAAAATGTCACTTACTGCATAAATATCATACGAACATTACAACTAGGAGCTTCTATAATCTTATCACAGCAGTCTTGCGAAATCCATCATTATCAAAAGGACCTAGAAGCTAGATTACTTAGGAACGCAGGCAGATGAGAGCAACCAGGGGTAGGTACCTCTGGTTGCTCAGAATACTAAGAACCTAGTTCTAAAATTAAGTAGTTTAATTTTAGAACTAGGTTCTTAGAATTCTGAGTAAATAACATAATACTCGGCGAAACGTGGCTCATTTATAAGTGCCATGGTAAAAACGCGGCTGTATAATCAATTTTCGATCTTAATATTTCACAATAAATGTGAAATCACTATGGCAAGCGTTATTTACGTATAAGTGCACTTTTTGCAAATCTTAGAAACACTTGCTTGCTCTTAACCTATATACATTTTATAATTTTCTTCTAAATACTATCCTAAACTATATAATGTAAATAAATACAGCAAAAAGAAACTAGGTTAGGTAAACGGTATAAACAAGAAATCATTTCACATCTGTGTTATTTTTCAAAAGTAGACAGGAAGATAGAAATAAACCTTTATAGAACAAACAGTAGACTACCTTTAAACCGGTGCTAGATATCGTTGAATTAAATAAAATATGCGCTATGCTCTTCCTCAGGATACAATCTATTTTCTTGACAAATTTTATTAAAATTCATTCAGCCGTGAAAGATGGACAGTATTGCGGCCGTGCCGGATTTCTTTTTTTTCCTGGGGTTTGCAATCGTGTGCATTCACCACCACTACGCTACCGACGCAAAACGTATAACAGTAAAGAAACAGGATACAGTAAACAGAAATCGGAAGAAATAATTAATCAATCAATGATATCTCCCCTTTCAATCTTGTCTTGTGTGAAAGTCATTGAATCATGTAACACGTCGCTTTTAGTTTATTACGAGTTATCAAAAAATATAGCGGGGTTAAATAAATTGTATTGAGGAAGTCTTTCCCCTGTCGGGTTTGCTAGCTAGTATGGCGTCCTTCCTCTCTTGTATATATGGGTATATAACAATGCCTGTGGGCAAATCATGTGGCTCTCTCAACTTGATTATAAGCTTGGTATTACGACAACATTATAAAGGCTACAGACGTGAACCTCGATTATCGACATTAAAACAATGTAAGTAATCACGTAACTATTTGTTATCCTAATTACAATAAAAGTATCGTTATTAATATGTAAAATACGTTTTAAGGCACCTCTCTCAAAAAATGATGAAAAAGAGGTGTAAATGAAACCATTTTTGTTGGCATTTATAGACAAATGACTGCCTAAAAATACAGTATTAATCTACTAGATGTGTTTCATAATATGGTCTTGTCATAAGGTATATAGTAATTCTAAATAGTTTGTAAAAAATCATCGAATCAGCACCAAATTATTGAGATGTAACCACTTTATGACTTATTTATAACCACTTTATGACCTATGATGAAACCAATATTTGAAGAAAACATACACCTATAATTTGGTAATGTTATATTTAAAATACGTTCGAATTTTAATTTATCAAAAATTAATAAGACGTCCATTCAAAGAGTACATCTGTTTGTATACCCGCGCTCGCCTAGAGAATAGAGTCGTGTTTGTTTCGCCCAAATGCTCAAGGTCGTTGGTGATGTCACAAGCCTTAAGAGAGGCAGACACTACAGAAGCGGGCAAGTCCAAATTTACAAAAGCATAGCCCAGTACGATACGCACAGTAATGTAGTTGAAATCCTATGCAAGATTACAGGTCTCATTACAGTATGCGATTTTAAAGAAACGATTTTCTATCCCAGGGTTACCACATCACTAAACCTCGTATAGGCCAGCAACGCACGAGTAATGTTCCAGATATTATATTATTTTTCATATGCATGATATCTGAAGATAAATATCAATGAAAACGATTAAATTAAAAACTATCGATTAAATACTCCAGGCTCTTGATCATTTAATTAGCTAATTGGTTAGAGATTGATTCAATCATTTCATTTCATTTTCATCGTAAAATGTTAAACGTCACAATACCCATGCTATGTGTAATACACTATACAAGAGAACGTAAGCTGCTGACTAGATAAGTAGTATAAAAAAACGTAATCATTTTGTATATTTTGTAATCA
Source organism: Trisateles emortualis (assembly GCA_947095525.1). Lineage (NCBI taxonomy): Eukaryota > Metazoa > Arthropoda > Insecta > Lepidoptera > Erebidae > Trisateles > Trisateles emortualis. The sequence continues at coordinate 14,200,409 of OX352735.1, read as the reverse complement.
CATAAAACATTAAAATCATACATAAAAGTACCACTTAAGCTTCCGGAGCTTGTGTGTGGCACATAACAATTTCTGAAGTTATTATAATATTGTTAGCAGAAGGTAGCGTAGACAAGTCTTCCTTATATATGTATAAATAAATAACATTCCATTGTAAATTGAATAAAATCAAATTGCCTACAAATCATCATTCCATCATCATAACATATTCCCAATTTCGACCAAAAATATGACTTTAGTTTAAATCAATCTACGCATAGTTAGATACCTCTTTATTGTACACCAAAATACAGTCATAATTTTTGAGGAATCGACTTGACCGATTTTGAATTTAAATGGGGCAACTTGGAAAATAGGTATATACCCCTTAAAACAAAGAAAGAATTTTTCAAATCGTGTAGGCGTCTTCGAGTAATAGGTATACATACCTTTAAAAAAAGATTCTGACAAATTGAGAACCTCCTCCAATTTGAATTCGGTTAAAACATATCAAAATAGAATATAAATTTACTTATAGTATTAATTAATTATTCTTAAACTAATATACTCAGTATTTAGTTGAAATACAAAATCAATTACGTAAAACAATACCTAGTTGTATTACGCAAACCTCCGACATTCACAAGTACAGACTTGTCTCGTTTTCTCAAGTGAGTTTGCAACGAATCGCAGCAGGATAGCGCTGCAGGTTATGTCTGAGACGAAGAACACTTGTCAATGTGTCAGCGGCACTGTTGTCTACCCTGTTCCAATATTCGATTAGATTATTATAGCCAACGTTTTGTCGTGTCTCGTTCATTTGAAACGGGTAATTATGTTATTCTCTTGATTAGGTACACGGATTTGTAATCTAAGAGTATTGTCATTTCTTCCGAATTTATTTAAGTAGGTATCGATTATCAAGCATTTTGTATTTTTTATTATTTAAATTATTTAGCCGACGGATAAGAACAGTTGAAGACCGAATATTTTGGGGATTTCGGCTGAGATAATCATGAGGTGTCATTTTAGTGAGATCAACCCAGTTTGCCCGTCAACCCATTTTGAGCAAAATCGTTCGCCTAAATAGAACGACCCAAAAACACTGCTCGATAATCGAACTCGGAGCCTCACAATCGGCAGCAAACGGCTGGCTCCATCTCTGATTAATTTACATAGTGACTAGAATGCAAATAAATAAAAGTCCAAATACATCAGGTCTCACATAAAATTAAACTTTGATAGTCTAGTTTACTTAATCAAAGTGAATGGAACCGTAAACATCACTATTTGGAATTGCAATCTCCCAAAGTGCTTGTGAAAAGACGCGTCTAACAATGCTTGTAGCCACGTTATAGTGTTTAAGCACACTGAAAAATTGTATAGGTACCATGCACTATGGCATCATGAAACACACAAGTAAATTTACCTGACAAATTTTGGTATTTCTAAGGACAACAGGTCCTACAGCAATCAAAATTGTACTGTATTTTTTTGTTCTTATCATTAGTTTTATTTTATAAATTTTAGCACAGCGCACTCCTTCTTCATATTAACATTAATTGTGTCAAATCTCGTACTCGGCCGTACGGGCATAGAAAAGAATCGGAAGGTTTTGCTTAGTGTATTAATATTAGCTATACTAACTAATTATTACGTGAAAGAAAATCAGAAAAGGAGAAGGACTGCAGAAAGCAATTACAATCACTCTTTAATCACCTTTTAGTGGTGTAGATAGTTTGGTTTTTATTTTCATTTTACCAAAATTTATGACCACATTTTATGATCCACACACAGACACTGCACAGAGGAAACTGGATTTTTGTTGTATCTGATCTATTTTATTTAGTTTGGGTACCTATATTGTGTTTTTATTTTTGTTTTTTTAATATGTTTACCTAATGCATGTATGTAGAGCCATCCCACTGAAAACCAGCGCTGTGACATGAGTTTTTTATGCTTTAGCAAGTAGCTGAGTGGAGTGACCTATTTTTTTCATTAAGTGCTTTGTTTTCTGTTTTATCAACAATAAATATTTTTCTTTCTTTCTTTCAAAAATGTATTTCCTGTTTCACACTAGAGACACTTTTCTCTAGGGATATTTTGACCTTGGACACGCAGAGGTTAGTTACGTATCATATATAAAAAATAAATATTTTAATAAGAAATTCATGAAAAAGTGATAAAGTCGTCTTCAATCATAAATGACCACTGGAGACGTATACGCCTATACTCACGTCCAGGGTTAGTTAGTCTTCTGTAAAGTCAATCATGTCAATCGGGCTTGCCTTTATTATATTTACCTTTTCTGTCCACCCAAAGGTTGCTTGCTGTTGGTTGATTTTAGCGATCAGGCCGTTCATTGTATATAACAGAGTTAAAATAATGTTTATATAAAAAATATAATTGGTGTACAATATAGAGTTTTTATCTATCAAAACTCAAACTTAAAATTTATTTATTCAAATTAGTTTACAAAGTAACACTTATGGAGGTCATAAATTATGAATAAACCAGAAAAATGAAATCAATTAATTTGCCTTCGGCTAGACATGAAGCCATGAGAAGAACTAGCAAGAAATACTGACCACTCTTTTTTTTAATCGCCAGATAGTTACAATCTTTTGTAAAATACAATTATGGTTGCATGCAAACTGATGCAGTCAAAACACAATACTTATTCTTATACCTATCTATCTATGCTTTTTCACGCAGTGTTTTTTAAACATCAATGACAAAAGAATACGTAATAAAAAAGAAAGCACGCTACATAAATCATAGATTACATCATAAGTGTGACAAGCATTACACATATTCATATCACGAGTGACATACGAGTAGGGAGCAATGCATCACAATCGACCTTGCGACAGATACCCAACAGTTCGTGTTCCATATGATGACAGTACACCTGTCCGATGCTATTTGTACATCAGTATTAATAGACAGTCTTTCATTGAAGACTGAAAATATTGAGCTTAGCTAGTACTCTTAGGAGTTTTTGTTTTTAAATAAAATAATTTCTGCGTCTACTTCCTGGAGTGATATGGATTGAAAAAATAATTAAATTTTTTAACATAAAATATATTTTATTAAATATTTTATTATTGTGTCTGGTTTACAGCTGGCCGGTTAGCAGAGTGTTTTTTGAAATATTCGGCAAAGAAGCATACGGCCCGCCAATGCATGTTTGTAATACCTAAAGCATCACTTGCGTGATGCCGATCCAAAGACTTTATCACCAAGGCTTTGTGATGTAGTAGATTTGACCAGTTTTTTTCGCACCAATGAAAAAGGAATAATTTTAAAATTTTACATTCATTGAGATGACGACTAGTACTACTGAGCCATCGCTGTCTAATGTATTTTCAATGCATGCTTCTGAAAAGTCCCCACACTTTCGATTTATAGTGACACTTATTAGCATACCTGTCTACCAGCCAACTTATTTGGCGTTGGTTCTATTACCATTTTTAGAACAAATTAATAATAGCTCTCGTTATCATAACAATTCATTGCTATACCTACCAACCAAACCAACTGAAAATTGTCAGGCAATCTTCAGATTAGCCCAAAGAGTGATCTTGTGAATCTTTGATAGCGAAAAATATCAGAAATGAGACAGTTTTTTTTTGTTTTTAAATAAAAATAGTGGAGGAAGTCAGGTCGGGTTACTAGACAGACTAGTTAAACTGAAACGAAGTGGCACTATAAAACATTGTTTTTCACATTTATTATTTTGTCTAATATTCAGAGTTGTCAAATGGCCGCGTGTCCCTTAAGCCGGCAGTTATAAAATCCAGATATTTATTTATTTTAAAATACTTAATCTAACTTCATATTATTATTTTAATGCTGTAACCAAAACAATCAAGAGTTCCAAATAATGACTATCAAAATACCAAACGGTCAAACTAAGTCAAAAAACTTTAACTTATTTAAAATCCTGAAACCTATAAACCTATTTATATCCTTACTAATATTATAAACACGAAAGTTTGTAAGAATGGATGTTTGTTACTCTCTTTTACGCAAAAACTACTGAACGGATCTGGATAAAATTTGGCACAGAGATAGATTATAGTCTGGAATAGCATATATTTTTTATCGCGATAACCGACATCTACGCGGGCGGAGCCGCGGGCAACAACTAGTATCTAATAAAAGAGGATAAATAGTTGTTGACCGAATATTCTAGAAATTTTGCAAAGTAAAAAATATATGAGCCATATAAATGAAAGAAATTATTTTCTTCCTGTAATGTGAAATGAATAAACAATTTTAATAAAACTTTTTGACATGACGTTTACTTTGTGTTACTTATTTACGAGAACATTAGCCATATATCTAGTGAAAATATGCTTCATGAATAAAGGTTTATTCGTCGTGTTTTACGAACGGACAAACCACACGTTAAACATTAGTTTTCTTTCATTATTACTTTTGATATACAAAATACCCAAGATACCCAATCAGCGTCTCAAAAAATTACAGACATTGTTGCGTTTATTTCAAATAGTATCAAATCGGTCGATTTACTACACTACACTATAAATTTAACTTTATATCATGCGTATTTATAAGTAATGGCTACAGTGCAGTATTGAGTATTTCTTTTATTCGAGAATGTGTATTTTGGGTTTATTTTATATCAATGACTTTTACTCAAAGATTTGATAAAATATCTACATTCATTTCCTTAAGAAAAAGCTTGCATTGCCTTATTGTGATGACTGTGATGTTCATGAAAATGTTTATATTCCTGCCCCAACAGGCCGTAATAGTTTTCCGAAAATTCCTTCTTAGTGGTCACTTACGTCATTTACGTAATTTAATGTTTGTTTTCACAGCGGTTAAGGCTCTGTGTTGGTGAATCAGTCAGACTAACAGGACACTTAATTATAGGAATATCTAATAGTCCGTTGGAACCAATAATAATATATATGTATAAATTAATAGAGTATGTCCGCAATGAAATAAATAGAATTTTTAACATTGATAGGGCCAAGTCACATCATAAATGGATGATATGGCCAATAGATAGCATACACTTCATGAAGAGAAGAAATGATCTATGATGATTACAAATCTTAGTACTGCAATAGAAAATTATATTATTTTTGTATATATTTAAGAGGTGATTATCATTACTAAGCCACAAAACGTTTATAATAAAAAATAAAACATGTGGGTCAGTATTTGGGGACTGCCGATAGAAGTGAATGTGAATTGTATCATCAATCATATAAGATATGGATAGCGTTCGATTACGATGACGCGTATTCCATGATTTTTGTTTACCCAAAAAGTTCTCAACGCACCTTTTCGCTTCAAAAACCTTTAATGTTTGTTATATCCATGGTTAGTAGTATGACATTGACTCGCACTTGGCCTCTCTTTTACATAATGTGGCCGTGACTTCGCATATATTTAAACATTTTGCATCCAAGGTGAAGCTCCAAACACATGAAAACAATTACTGTAAAATATAAAATAAACAGGCATGAGACGTTTTATGAAAGTTTGGCGAAATCAATGAAGTTTTGCAACTGGTATTTAAATTAAAATGAAAGAAAGGATAAGTATAACATAGATTAACATATTTTAGGAGAGTTAGGGCACCATTATACAGAGGAAGGATAATATACATACAGAAGACAATAGCCAAATAACTGCACACAGCGGTCCTGTGTGTGAGTACAGGTCTCCAGCGCTCATTTAGAAATGCTATAATGAAAATGAGTATTCCTATCCCAGGGATACTCCATCGTAAAGCCCTTGTGCAACAAAATGGGTTGGCAACACGCAAGTGGTACTCTGGTATTCTAAACGTCCATAGGCTACGGTAACTTCTTAACATCATTTTTTTTTTTTTATACTACTTGGGTGGCAAACAAGCATACGGCCCACCTGATGTTAAGCAGTATCCGTAGCCTATAGACGCTTGCATTACCAGAGGTATTACTTGCGTGTTGCCAACCCTTTTTTTTTACATCAGGGCTTTAAGATGGAAGTAACCTTGGGATAGGAATACGTATCTTTCAAAACGCATTCCTAAATGAGCGCTGGAGACCTGTACTCACACACAGGAACACAACTACACCGCTGTGTGTAGTCATTTGGCTGTGGTCTTCTGTAAGGTGGAGGTCCTTCCCCAGTCGGGCTTGCTCGCTAGTATGGTGCCCTACCTCTCTTGAGAATAAAATTCTCATTAAATAAAAATATATAATATCAGCTAAGTAGCACCCGCAGCATTGCTTGCGTGGTATGTCCTTGTAGAGAAACCGAAGTATTACATACAAAGGGATAGTACAGCTTTCTATTAGTGAAAGGAATTTCAGGATCGGTTCAGTTGTCAGTAGAATAGAATATGAATATAACAGAATAAAAAGAAAAATAAAACAACAAAACCAGCAGTAGTTTCAGTGACCACAGAGTTTCAGTTAGTTTTCGCTTTTAATAATATAAAAAATGTTTTTATATTATCTATTAAGGAGGCTAACAAACACGCAACCGACCTGATGATTTGCAATAGTAATTGCAAGAATATAAATTTTTGACTCCAGGGATCGCTTACGTGTTGATTATCATAACATTACACACTAGTATCAGTCTTGCATCTTGTTAATTAAAGCTTAGCCTTTTAAATAAATCGTTTAAATATTATAATAGGTTTGCTGGTATTACTCGAGGCGTAGGGTACGATACACTTTACTGATGACGGACTGGTCCCAATGGACCAGGAGCTGAGCTCATCAACATATCGTAGGCGTTACATTTTTCCTAACTCACAGAATTCAGGATTTCAGAAACATTAAAACCTCCAGGGACTCACAACATACCACTAAATAAATAGCAAAACTACGATGAAGAAAAACGCTCTGGAAAAACCGTGTAAGTATTAATCAAAAATAGATCTTATTATAATAAGTTATAAGAATTTGTTTTCTTTGTTTTATAGTCCAGACACATCAAACATACTCGACCAAGTTTACGGCTGATGCGACACAGAATCGGTAGCTAATTATTTTATAGAAACAATTACAGAATTATACCTTCACAGTTGTTAATTTAAGGCATACACGAGTATTTTAAATGTCGAACTCTAAAATTAAACATTGTGTACTAACGTCACGACACAATAACTACTTCTTTTAAAAATAACATACAACATACATTAAAATTGGCATTGTTATTTCCGGAAAATCGGAGTTCAATAGCCTAGATAATTACAACTTCGAGACGTTTACTTGCGCTCTCAGCGTAGAGACAAAATATTATAATTTATTTGTCAACTTTAATATATGGTTGGCTAAAAATAGTTGATGTAAACTATATAAAATTCTCGAGTATACGGCGATAGAAGCGGTTCATTCGTGGGCTGGAAGCCGCCTCTATCAGTGATCGCCTTGCTGCCTAATATACAGTGTAGTTTAAGTTCAAGGACTTGTTATTGTTTATAACAGGTGAGACAGTGATCAAGTGAAAAACAAATGTCATCATTTTTGTTTATTTTTCAGCAGTTGAAATTCTTTATAGTGTCTAGACATGTTACTAATCAGTGCGTGCTCTCGATGACTAATAATTATCTGCATATAGATTAATATATACTGTATGCAGTTTGAATCATAGATCGGAAGAGTCGACTAGTGAATCATTATATTGGCAGAGTTCGACATATCAATGATGATTAAATAACATAACCGTGATTACTGAAACATTACAGGTGAAGGCGTCCATCGTAGCGACTCGCGGAGCTGTGGGCGGGCGCCGCGCACACTCAGTTAGAGTCAGGCATCGACGCCGCTCGCACGAATCTGAACGCCGCACAAGGTATAAAACACTAAAAAAAACGCTTATCACGCTTCATATAACATTAGCACTAATAAAAGCTTAAGAATGTATGTGTATTTCTTTTCGTCGACTAATCACCTGTCGACCTCGACATCCATGACTAACTTCATGAACAAGGTGTTCAGTTACAAAAATAATTTGCCGTGACTTCATACGACTGAAATAACGCGCTCAAACGGTTGTTTCACAGAAAACTGCCGCGAGAATATTTGCATATCACACCACTATTTAACTACTTACATATTCATTGAAAGTAACCATTAAAACCAAATAATTGTACTGATTTTGAATTGTGACGTCATCGTATTATTGATTGTATAAAAGTGATATATTTAAATACCAACTTATTCTTGAAGACAGTCCGAATTACACGACTGGATTATTTTGAGATTAGATGACGGTATTGTTAACCTCGTCGTAGCTATAAACATCTCTATTGACCTTACAACCACTGAAACATTTTAATGTTTACTGTCTCCTCTATGAAGGACGTTTAAAGTTTCTGATCACTGTTACGTGATTTTAATAACAGGATACTGGCACGTTATTAACTGGTAACTAACATAAAGATTTGTTTTATAACTATCAAAATGTTTCTGATAAAATAGAACTTACGAAACTAATATCGTTCTATCGTCAGTCTTCAGTGAAAAGTGATGCAAGTTTAAAATACTGTGATTGAAATTTAAACCTTATTTAAACATGCAAAAAATAAAATATACAAAAGTGATACCACTCGAGTTATGTGTATATCGTAAATAAACTATCCTAATAATAAATAAACAGCATACGAACAGCAAAAAATAGAAGACTGTTGTTAAAATATTTCTCAATATTACTATCTACTGAAAACGTCTTCAGGAGCCTAGCGGCATTGCAATGCTAATTCTTACAATAAATAGTTATTCACGTCCAGGTAACAACGCTGTCAGAGGTGTTCAATGTTAAAAAATATTTAAAGTTGTCTTGATATAATTCTTAAAATAAGTGCGCAAATATTTATTACGCATGCGGCCAAGGAGTCCAGAACGAAAATAGACTACACCTCGCCGCTCACATTAAATATCGCATCTTGGAGCATGGAGATAACACTCTATTTTTCCTCCACCTACACAAATTCTCTCACAAAATTACAAGGCCATGATATTGTTTTAAAATGCATTCATAACTTTTATATCAAAGTAATGCTGTAAACCTGAATCTATACTAATATAAAACACCGAAAAGTATGTTTATTTGAACGCGTTTATCTCTAAAACTACCAGTCGGATTTGAAAAAATCTTCTTGCATTTGATAGACTAGTTCTTTAAGAATTTTATAATTAACATCACGCTACGTCATTTTGGGAATACGGCAGTAATAATAAACATAACATGCGATGAAATCCACATTTATCGCGGGTGGATCTGAAGGAAACAGCTAGTACTGTATAAATTGTAGGTACTCGTATATTGTGAAGTTGTTTTATGACACTATTAGAGACACCAGCCTTGCACTTTTAAGACACTGTAAAGCTGTGATAGTTATTCTATATTACTTTGAAAGCATTAAATTCTGTGCAAAAATGTCAACTTTAGCTATAAACCATTAATGCGCATATACAAACGCTAAATGCAATAATTGCTATAAAAAAATTCAAGAAGTTTATCGAGCCGTATTTAATCTCGTTAGAAATTGAAATCTAAAATCCTTTAGTAGCACTATAGTAAGTACTCTACAGGTACATATTAAATACTGTGTGTAAGTGTGGCTGAATGGTAATTCTTTTTCCACCGTGCAGCGTATTGCAAGTTCCATTCCCACGCGGGACAAAAAATATATTTATGCTTATTTATTGTACACCATTACAATACATTTAACAGAAACTTAATATATATAAAATTGTACGATCCAAAAACATAATAGAAAGTCTTCGCGTCCGTAAATTGTGTTTGTAAACTCCTACGCTACACAAAGCTTGTTTCCTAGTGCCGAAGCTAGTCTTTAAAAAATATATGTGATGATGATTGTTAACAATGTCAATTTTAAGAAGACTTAGATATACATTCACGAAAGAAACTAAACTTTTATCTTTTAATCGAATTCATTTTTCAACATTGCCAGCATTTCTTATTTCTTCAACTGAGTGTTATTTAATATTATACTTAACTAGCTTCCGCAGCTTGGCCCGCGCGTTCATATCCTCTGGAACAGAGTTTTTTCCGGAATAAAAAGTAGCCTATGTGTTATTCTAGACTATAATCTATATCTATGCCAAATTTAATCCAGATTCATTTAGTAGTTTTTGCGTGAAAGAGTAACAAACATCCATACATTCTTACAAATTTATGCGTTTATAATATAGTAGGATTATACTCGGAATATAACATTATACTGCACTTATTATAAAACTATAAACAGTCTTAAGAACTCTTTTATATTAAAGAGTTCTTTACACTGTGCTAATGTTAACAAGCCTCGAAAAACTACCGTTCATAATCCATTCTATATGCACGAGGGTATACCTTGTTGTCATGGATTTTGGCACTGCATTCGAAGTGAAATTATGTTTATTGGTGTTTCGAAGATTCAGGAATTGCAATCAAAACATTTCGGACGTTTAATGCATCACTGTGCCAATTGTATACACGAGTGTGCAGTCTCAATTTGCTAAAAGTGTACTTTAGTGCTATCAACGGTTCTTAAGCTTTCATCTGCACTTAGGTAACATGTAACAATATTGAATTAAGTAGGGGCCCGTCCCGGTTTTGAACAGGTTTGGTAAAAAAAAAAAAAATGAAGCCTATGTTTTCAGTGATAATATAGCATTCTACTAGTGCAAGAATTTTTAGAATCGGTTTTAAAAACAAACACCTAAAATGTAATATTGTATAGTTTATAATATTAGTCATATTTTGTATGAAATAAAACATCTTATATAGGCGATTGTGAAATTACTGGGTATGGTCCAAACAAACATTTTTTTTTTATACTACGAAGGAGGCAAACAAGCATAAGGCCCGCCTGATGGTAAGCAATTATCGTAGTCAATGGACGCTTGCAACACCAGAGGTATCACTGGCGCGTGAAATACGTTTTCTCTCGTAATTATTTTGTATTGTTTCGTGTAAATTTGAAAATTCACATGCCTTTACTAATGTATTCTATATATAATAGTAAATACAATAGTTAAAACATTAATCATACAATAAATTATTAATGTTATAACTATTATATTTGTAGTAGTATACCATCCATCAACAGCCATTATCTCCAACAACAAGTCCATCCAAAGTTGTCTGGAAGAGATCGCTTCTAGCGATAAGACCGCCCCTTTGTACTTACTGTTCGATGTATTTTATTGATTTCTGTATTTTTTACATTTGGTGTACAATAAAGCATATTTATTATTATTATTATTAGTCTGTCATCTTTTAAACCATGTTCTGAGCGAATAAATATCTTATCTTATCTCTGGATGTATAGATGTAGATGATGACAATAGAGCCTAGAGTGTCTTTAACCATATACTTAGTCTTCATTCAATCACTATTATCACCAGCCGGTCGCAGTCCACTGCTGGACATAAGCCCCTCCGAATATACGCCACTTTTGTCTATAACTTTTTTCAATAAATTGATGAATAAAATCTTGAAACTTTCTAAATATATTTGTTCAGGTTAGTTATTCTAATCAAACAGATATTTTCAGAGCACAACGACATGTCTTTTATCTAACCATAACTTATCACGGTATCATAAAAAAAGAGTATAAACTAACTTATTGAGAAAAAATATACATGAAATGTTCAACAATTCTTATTGTTAGAGCAAATCAAACGTACCCGTGGTTAAAATAATAGCTCTATTTTTAATAGAAAATTGTATTCGATAAGTACCAAGATTTTTCCTTCCAAGCAAATATTACAAATACAACCAAAAAAACCTACAGCTGTTTATGCAAAGTATCAGTATTATTACAGTTTGGTAATTCATATTCAAATTATTTAGTGTGATATTGTATGTAGAAATATTAAAACAGTAGAAGAAAAGTATACTAAAATATTTGTTTATGAATATAAATTATGAAATCACACATAATATAGGTAATGTGATTTGTTTTCGGATATTGGCTTGCATTTGGACAACGAGAAGTTAACCATTTTGTATAAATTATCATCATCATCATTTCAACCCATAATCGTCCCACTGCTGGGCACGGGTCTTCTACATACACATGGAGGGATACAGACCACTGGACATAGGCCTCTTGATCGTGCTAGGTATGCACCTAGCACGATCGTCGGCTTGTCACATACAGCTACTCTCAGCCGCTTTGCAAAGATCGTTGCTCCATCTTACCTAAAGGCGTCCTACATTACGTTTGCCTTGATTTAATTTTTAGAATAACATACTCGTAGATTTTAGAATAAAGAATTCCAAAGTTAGATATTGACTACTACCGTAATACTAAGGATTAAATAATACTTAATACTTACTTAATTTTAAGAGAGGTAGGGCACCATACTAGCGAGCAAGCCCGACTGGGGAAGGACCTCCACCTTACAGAAGACCACAGCCAAATGACTACACACAGCGGTGTAGTTGTGTTCCTGTGTGTGAGTACAGGTCTCCAGCGCTCATTTAGGAATGCGTTTTGAAAGATACGTATTCCTATCCCAGGTTTACTTCCATCTTAAAGCCCTGGTGTAAAAAATGGGTTGGCAACACGCAGGTGATACCTCTGGTAATGCAAGCGTCTATAGGCTACGGATACTGCTTAACATCAGGTGGGCCGTATGCTTGTTTGCCACCCAAGTAGTATAAAAAAAAAAAAAAACTCGTAATATATTTATTTCAAATAACAAATCCATTAAATATAAAGAATAGATTGTCTATCTGACCAATGTTTTGTTTGAAGTGTCAAACACATCATTTGACACATGTTTAGCTTTTATATTTATAACGAAAAACGTTTCAAAATATATTTTTCTGTTACGCGCGATGTGGTAACATAAAGTATTCTAATATTAGAATAGAATGTTTAGATGCCTTCCGCATCCATTTCTCAATTACCGAGTACACAAATAAATCCTTAGAACTGGGAAATATATGTTTGTTCTGTTAATTTCGCTGCATTACACTGTTGAGACACTAATTACACATCAACTAGTGCATAAATAACACTTGAGAGAGAGCGTCAAACGTTTTTGAAGACCTACAATAGTAAGTTTGCATATCTAGTTTATACTTAAAGAAGGAATAACGCTCACTAATACGAATACTGGCAGTGAATTTAGAAAAATAAATTGGTCTTGATAAAATGTAAGGGTTGGTGACCGCGATAACGCTAATAAAGTCGTCTCTTTCTTTTATCGATCTAAAAAAGTAGTAAGTAATATACTTAATAATGTGCCGTATTAGCTCAGCTGTGGCGCGCCTGTACTGTTGGCGACACAACGTTATCCGCGCGACACCAGCAGATGGTCTTAGTCTCCGTCAGTCAGCCAATTTCTTTTATGACAGCTATAACGCAAACTGAATAAAATAAACCGAAATAAAAGTGTATTTTTCGTAATTTCAAAGCACAATTAATAAATATAAATACTTACTGTATTTTCTATTTAGTTTTTCGTGCAAGTATAATTGTAACAGAAATCTGCAGTGCCATCTTTTTTTATCTAGTTTATGAATTCAGAAGCGTTATCTTTTCACACAACTGTCATTATACCCGTTTTTCTGCTGGTGCCTATTTTTCGAGATTCTGTTCGCATAAACAGGGCATTGTATAACCTAGAGACATGCACAATTTTGGAATATATTAATCCTTCACACTTCACCCCAATTTCCTAAAGATATTGACCCATTTTTCTAAACTGTTCCATACATAATATTGAGGGTAGAAAATAATCAAACGATATAACAAAGATAATGTGTATTGGTTAGAAAAACGGAAAATATTTCTTTAAATTTGATATTCGTTGCGAAATCTAAAGGCTCGATAAATGTAGTACTAAAGCAACTAAAACGAACCAATAGAATATAATAGGGATGACCTTCATGACGCGGTTAAATAGTTATTTCGTTTAGCTATTGCTTTTCTTCCATGGTACCTAAATGTGTATATATTTAATCTTTTTATTTAATTGCCATTTTAATTTACAAATAAATATATATTATTAAACTGTGAAAACTTGTAATTAGCAACCTTATTATATAGATACTAGCTGTTGCCCGAGGCTCCGCCCGCGTAGATGTCGGTTATCGTTGTAAAAAGTAGCCTATGTGTTACTCCAGACCATAATCTATCTCTGTGCCAAATTTCATCCAGATCCGTTCAGTATTTTTTACGTGAAAGAGTAACAAACATCCATCCTTCAATCTATCCATCCATCCATACTTACAAACTTTGACGTTTATAATATTAGTAGGATGTATTTATAAAAACCATTATGCCTATGAGATATCCTTAAAATAAATAAATATATTAATAGGTAGCGTGCTCTACCTTCGACCACATCATCCAAATGCGAGTCCCCAATTAAAAAAGCAAACACCTTAAAAGTAAAAATAGCCAGAAGGTTTTTATGCACCATTCATAATTAAGACAATAAAGTAGGTACCTTGTTGTCTTGTTTACGGTTGTACTCTCAATTTAAAGGCGGTAGAAACAGTAACACATTTTAAAAACATCAAATCATCATGGCCTTTACGTCTATTGCAGAGGTTTTATGATGCCAGGATTGACAGACATCGCTTGTACTGATCAGACCAATGCAAGAACTACATGCTCTATCATACATCTAACAAAATAATTTTAAAGCAGCTGATAATGGGCTGACTTGATGTTACCTTTTTCTCTTGTCAGCAAGTGCTACGAAGACGGTCTAGAGGTTGTGGGTTGGATTTCCACCCAGAACAAATCTTTGCGTGATTAGCACGAATCTTTGTTGTCTGGATGTATGTATTTAGAAATATATATTAAGTATGTTTAGTAGTTTTTTGGTTGCCATAGTACAGGCTCTACCTACTTTGGATCTGATTTCAAAGCAATTAGAGCTTGTACTAGGTATAGCAACCAAACAACGCAGCAGTGTGTGATTTATAGAAAAAAAGACGTGTGGCGCTCGGGGACTGCCGCGGTAAAGCTATTGCATATTTTTTAGTATGACTTTTTTATCGAAACAAATAAAAAAATACTTTACAGAATTATCTAAATCATTTTATTTTATTCTTAATGATTCAAATTTGACATTTATTATTGGCCGTTTAGAGAATTCGTCATTAAAAAAAGTATCACCGCTGTGCCGGTCGGAGTGGGGGGTGTTTGGTATTGTTTTCGTTACGGAATTTCTGGATTCGGTCTTCACGCCCAAGCCCGCGATAGAAGCTATGCAATAGCTTAAAAAATTGTGACGAGCAAGTTTTTAGAGGTCAGAATTAGTCTCTCTGACCTCTAAAAAATTGCTCGTCAATCTTCAGTTTAAGTCTTACTCACTTTAACTGAATATTTTCATGCTATATCACGTTTACCTATACAGAATTATCCCTACATTTTCTATAGCATACACCAGAAAATTAAGAAGACAAATTTTATCGTCCCCATGAGATAATTTTATTACACTCTCGGCAGATTCACGCCCGTAGGGTGCGGCGGGAAACCTCGTGTTATTGCGTTTTTATTAGCGCAGCCACCGATGACGACAGCTAACATATTTTGTTAGGAATACCGTACAAAATAATGTACTGAAGACTTTATAGATATACACGTGGTCACATGTAAAATGATTCTATAGCGATATTAAAAGAGGTTTAAATTAATAAGTACTAGCTGCCGCTCGCAGCTTCGCCCGCGCGTTTATTCCATCGGGAACAGACTTTTTTTCCGGAATAAAAAGTATCCTATATGTTATTTCAGACTAAAATCTATCTCTGTGCTGAATTTAATCCGGATCCGTTTAGTAGTTTTTGCGTAAAAGAGTAACAAACATCCATATATCGAAAGATAAGTTCTACTGAAGCAGCACCTTCTAGCAAAATCATGTTTATTATCTTACATTAATGTATTTATAATCTAAGTTTATTATGTAAGAAAGTAATAAACACAATAATGCTATAATAATAATAATGTTATAATTGAACTTCGGCCACGGCGGTTTATCTCGACGGTGTGCTCAAGCACAGGTGCCCTATATTCCCTCACTATCATAGTCAGATGGGACAATCCAGTACGACTGGAGAGAGATCAGGCGCAGGACCAACGACTTTACATGCTTGCCGAGGCATAGAGGTGTAAAAACCGTCACTTTTCAAACTCCGGAGTTTGAAAAGTGGCGGTTTTTACACCCCATCAAATGCCCGGGCATTTTTTGTAAATTTCTTGACAGAAAAACACAATACCTATCAATTTTTGTCCCGACCCGGGAATCGAACCCAGGAACTCGTGATCAGTAGTCACACTCATAGACCGCTAATAGTAGTAGTTATGAAGTAATAACAAGTATCTATAGTCGTAGGTCATAAAGCAATGTGTTTTGAATACTAGCACCAGCATGGATCGTAAAGTTTATTCGGTATAGTGTTGAAACTACGGCTGTAGATATTTGAATCGCAGGAGCACCCACTTTAATGTTGCATTTTTATTTTATTAAAGAGCTTGTTAAAAGGTTAAAAGTAATGTTGCAAATTGAAATTAGGTAGGTAGGATAGCGTTGGTAGGTTAATCGGTCACTTGAGCTAATATCTATGGCCATCTGCTTGGATATTTCCCCCGCAAATGGTAAGAGAGAGGTGTTAACACCGGCATTTCTAACTTTGATTTCTTGACAAAAACCCTCAATTTCTATTAATAGCCCGATGCGGGAATCGAATCCACTTGTTTGAGCAATTGCACATTTACTAAAAAATATGCAAATTATATTTCCAAAAAAATAATACAAGTGTTGTTTTGTCCCGTTTCAGCGCTGAACGAACGACTGAACCATGGCCACCGGCCCGAAGATAGTACACAAGCAGTTCAACTCGCCCATTGGGCTTTACTCCCAACAGAACATCAAGGAGACATTGGGCAAGCACATGCAGAACCTTGGCAATGGCACTGTCGGGTTAGTAAATACTAAATCTTTACATAGTACTAGAGCCCGCACCAAACCTTTGCTTGGGTTAAATTGAAGGCCCTTATCCAAATAATAACCATCCTATCTTTTAAGTTGGATATAACTGCACACTGTGCAAAATTTTATTAAAATCGGTTCAGTAGGTTTGGAGTCCATAGCGGACATACAACGTGACACGAAATTGATATATATTGAGATAAAACAAATTCGCTGCACGCTGTCTGTAATTATGTACTCTTAGATCTTCTAAAACACGCAGCGGATTTCTATATGATTTTCACTCTAATTTAAAGATTATCCCTTCTATTCATTCATCCCTTCCGTCTATTATATTTGATGGCACAGTCATTACATTTTCCTCAACTGTAAAAGATCTGGGCTTGCAGATTGACTCTACGTTAAGTTGGCAAGCCCAAGTGACCCAGGTCAGTCAAAAAGTCACCGGTACCCTGCGTGCTCTGTACCGTTTAAAAAACTTCCTTCCATGCAGGACTAAGACAATGCTTGTGCAGTCCTTAATCTTCCCTTTGTTCGACTATGGTGATGTGTGTTACTATGACCTGAATGCAGATCTTCTTAACAAACTTGACCGTCTTCTTAATAACTGCATTCGATTCGTTTTTAATCTTCGCAAATATGACCACGTGTCTACTTTTCGTACTCAATTAAAATGGCTACCTATTCCTCAACGCCGTCGTTTGCGTGCACTCACTACCCTCTATTCTATCCTTACGTCTCCCTCTCCCCCTCCCTACTTAACTCCCTACTTTCAGTATCGCAGTTCTATCCATGATAGAAAGTTTCGCTCTTCCAATAATCTTCTCCTTGCTTGTACCTCTCATACCTCTGATTTTGTGCACTCTTCCTTTCCTATTCAATCTGTCCTTCTTTGGAACGCTCTCCCTCTCGAAATCAGGATGTCCACCAACCGTTATGCGTTTAAAGTAAGGGTTCGGGAACTACTATTATAATAATATTTTGGCAGTTTTTTCATCATTCTCTGTTTCATTTATACTTATATGTATTATTTATTATATATATTTTGTTATTATTTATTGTATGTATTATTATTTATATATATTATATATAATTAGCACGTACCTATGTTTATATTATATATTTGTTTATTGAAATTATGAGTACCTGTTATCTACGATTATTCAGTAATTTCTTAATATGCACCTACTTTGTTTATCTCTGCATCACCCTAAGGTTGACTGGTAGATAATGCCTCTGGCATTAAGTCCGCCTTTACCAAATTTGTGTATAAAGTTTTAAATAAATAAATAAAGAATCCCTTCCGAAAGGTTTATATGTATATTACATGCATTTTTATCATAGAGGAATTCAAAAATAAACTAAAGCTTTTAAAGCATAGGTACTTGCACTTTCAATCAATTTCTAGCTTCTAGAGGAAATGCTCTCTGAGCATTCCCTTTTCGATTTATTTTTATGACATCAATATTTAGATCAATATAATATATGATTTCTGTGTCCAATTTAAGGCATTTCAATGCCTGTGACGGACAAAAAAAAGATCTACCAAAAGAGTTGATAAAATAATGATATTAATCAAAGCGAATTAATCTCTTACTTAATTAATAATCCTTCATATCCTTCTTACCAATATTCATTTACTAAGAAACTATAAGTATTACGGCGAACTGCTCTTTAAGAAATCTGATACGCGTTAATATTAGACGTATTACGGCAGTAATTTGTTACACACGTGTAAGTAATTCTTGATAGCTAAACCTATTACGAATGCTTTCAATATATCCTATTGGAGGAGGTAAGTAGTGTTAGAGGGCCAATAAGCCGATATAATAGACACCTTGCTTTATGAGTGGGAGCTCTGAATCGTATTGAAAAGTACTTTGGATTTCGTATTAAGGAAAATATATCTGGCTAGCTTTTTCTCGAGATGATGTCTGGATAGAATTTTTATTTATTGCACAAAGTTTCATAGGAATCCATCGAACAAAATTTACATTGATCGAAGTAGGAATGGATTTGTAGAAGTAGTTGAAATTAATAAAAGCTTGTAAAATAATACTGTTTCGATATGCATCATTAAATTCCTGTATATTGATTTGGATAATGATCTCATATAAGAGATCTTTAATTAGACCGGGTTATAATTACTGTCAGAAGCGATACTAATACAATATGTATACGTAACACTACGAGGCACGTGTTTAGTTGATAGTTTGCCAGAGCTGATGACGTCGTATTAATACAATTGTCTTCTAATTAGTCAATGACTTATAACAATAGAGACAGAAGTCTCGCCATTGTTTACTTGTACGAATATTATCGCAAACTTTTTGCGATTTTCTTTCCAATTGACATAAATATCACAGTGTGTTTACATTGAATTAGAATACCTCTTGATATTTTTATACAAGAAATTACGGATTATCTTGTATGTGGGACATGTGGGCACACTAATTAAGAAAAAGTAATTTATTTTTTACGAAAAAAACTTTTGTGTTAAATTAAAACAGTGTGGGTCGGTTCAGTGGCTCAAGGGTAACCTCAAGCTACTGACGTCTCGTAGGTTTGATCCCTACTCTGGACAAAAAAAAATTAACCCACAAATGGTTGTTCTGAATCTGTGTAATTTACTTTTAAAACCGTTAATTATTTATTTATTTATTTATTTAAACCCATTTACAATATCTTTACAGTATTCCAAAACAATATTGTAAGCTAGAACTGCTTAAAAATAATATATAATAAATTTTAATCTTACAAAATATCATTAGATATAGTTAAACACCTTTGAGCAGCTTCTGTGAATTTCGGCGTGCTACAGTGAAAAATGTCTAATTCTTTAGAAATGATATTAATAATCCGTATGGCGCGCGACACTGGGGCATATTTGAGCAAATTCGTCCTTGCCACTGGTACGCTGAGCGTTGCAGGACGACGGCGCATTTTAAATTTTAATTATATATTATGTAAGTTAAATCCTCTGCAACACAAGAACACTGTTCCTTAGTGCCTATACAAAAAGTACCGAGGTAAATTAGTTTTTATTGGAAGCGTAGTGTAGTACTCATTTAATGTTACTATCAACTAAATGTAACATAGAGATAACATTATTTTAAAACAGCACCATTCAAATAAGTGCTTGAGACATGTACTCACGCACAGGAGCACAACTGCACCACTGTGTGTAGTTATTTAGCTGTAGTCCTGCTTGCTTGTTTGGTGCCCACTCTCTTGAAGCTACACCTACCAGTTGCATGGTAGGTACAGTTACAGTTGCAGTTTACACAGCGGTGTAGTTATGTTCTTGTGTGTGAGTACAGATTTCCAGTGCTCATTTAGGGATGCGTTTTGAAAGAAACATTTCCCAGTGATACTCCACCTTAAGGCCCCTCTCTCAAGAAATGATGAAAAAGGTGTAAGGTGTAAATAAAACCGTTTTTTGTTGGCATTTATAGATAAATGACTGTCAAAAAATACAGTATCAATCTACAAGATGTGTTTCATAATATGGTTTTGTCATAAATTATATAGTAATTCTAAATAGTTTGTAAAAAAAACATCGAATCTGCACCAAATTATTGAGATGTAACCACTTTATGACTTCAATTTTTATCAAATAATATGAAGAAAAAAGCAATATTTGAAGAAAACATACAACTATAATTTGGTAATGTTATATTTAGAATAAGTATAAAATTTTAATTTATTTTAAATTAATAAGACGTCCATTCAAAAAGTACATCTGTTTGTATCCCCGCGCTTGCCTAGAGAATTAGGTCGTGTTTGCTTCGCCCAAATGCTCAAGGTCGTTGGCGATATCCCAAGCCTTAACGCCATGATGTAAAAAGCCATGATGTAAAAAAAAATTGTCGGCAACGCGCAAGTGAAACCTCTGATATAGCAGACGTCCATAGGCTACGGTAACTGCTTAACATTAAACGGGGCGTAAGCTTGATTGCCACCCAATTAGTAGATATATAAAGAACAGCTCTATAACAATAACTATGTAACACTTTTATTTTCAAATGATACAGACGATCGTATATTCACACAGTAATTCCTATAATAGCTAACCTAAACGGAATGCGGACTAGCTGCACTACGTTAAAAATAACTATCGGCAACTATAAATAAGTCGACACCACATGCTTTTGTATCGCAAACAAAACAAAATGATAGACGGGCCAATAAACAGTCGGTGAGTCACACGCACGAATCGATATCGTCTATACATATACATGTAAGTATTATGACTATGCAGGGTACAGGGAAACCCATGGGAATTATTCCAGGCGGCCACCTGCCCACCTAGGACACAAACCTCAATATAACCGGGAGACTATCCCAAAAATCCCGTCTTAAGTCTTATGTGTATGCACCTGTATGCTTGAGGAGAATACCATTGGCATATAAATTTTATTCCTAATAAATAAAATATTTTCAAATAAGGAGTTCAAAAAAGTGTGTTGCACTTTACTCTAATACACACACATAAGTTTATAAGTTTTCTAGATACTATTCGCTAATTTTATATTCATTAAATTTTGAATTAAAATCAGTCATGCATACTATAGATTATAGTCAAACTGTGACATTTATTTTGTAGTTATGACTCCGTTTTGTTTTACCGATGTTTCTGCCAACGTCAAGGTAGAGAGAGAAAGCTAATAAAGACTGGTTGGCCGGTATCTTTAGCTACGGTCTACTGTGACACTTATGCAAGTCGATGAAAAGTGACAAATGAGACCTCAGGTAATTAACCTACCGCCAAATTCGCTGACTAACCAGACAAAAATAAAGCCTAAGAAAAACATCAACTGAAAAGCAACTCAAAACAAGAAAACATGTAGGTACTCTTTTCAGGGAGCTTTCCACTAGACTGTTAGTACCGTCATATTAATTCAGTTTCGCTCGCGTCGTAAGACGAAAAAAAGTAGTCAAAGGCGTAAATGATAATTTAGGTTCCTGTTAGTAAAAGTTTATGTTTAGACATCAGAATCGGATCAGTAGTTTTAGAGACTCCCTACATCTAAACTTACAAGACTTTATCTCTTCCTAGACTGAAGGAATGGTATAAAACAAACAATCTCAATTCTCAGTAAGACAGCTAAGCTGTTCCATTTTCAATTTTGTTTAACTCGTTCGTTTTTCGGAAACTGCATTTGCCGAAATGAGAAGTAACTTATGTGCTAATTCAGGCTTATTTCTCGATCAAGCTCATCCTAACCTATTTTTCCGTTCCGGTATGATTGAATTACAAACACATAGTTAGGAAGAACATACTCTCTAGAATTTTTTATACTACTTAGATAGGAAACAAACTTCCAGCCCGCTTGATGATAAGCAGTTACCGTGGCTATAGATGCTGGAAATACTAGGAGCATTATTCGCGCGTTGTAGGCGCTAAATCTTAGTACCTATCTACACTAGACTTTTGTGTTACGAGAATAGAAACAGTAGAACTGTTTATAAATACATATAACGTTTTCATTATCATCTCTTAAATGAGCACTGCAAACGTTGATGAAGAAGGAGTAACAGACATCGATACATCCTTACAAACTTTTATATTTATAATATTAGTAATAATATTTATATATTATCTTCACAAATGGCGAAACATATATGTACACTATTAATACTACTACTACCAGGCCCTCAGGTTCATAGGGTAATCCTATATTAGACTTTTTTTTTTTCTTAATTGAAGAGAATATTTAAATGTAGTAATAGTAGGATTGTTAACTATGCTAATCACTTGGCCAATGTAGTCTTATCGTTTTTTTATATTCTGCCTTATAGTATTATAGTCCGCCTGATGTTAAGCAGTATGAAAATGATTTTCTCTGCGGCTGGTTAAGCATTAAGTGAAATTAAACAAAATATAATAGCATATATTACTGGCTGCTCCAGTGGTGCAGTGGAATAGTATATACCTCCGATTACTTCTTCTGTGAAAAAGCTATTACGTAGTAATGCTATTCAGACTTGATTCAATTCATCCTGCCGAAATAGAAATCTGCTTGTTACTCCAACATACGTATTTCATTATATTATATAGAAATATAAATTTTATTCAGGATCTTTTTAGGTAATATCTTTTTACAAGTATATGAATCTTTTACAAGCTAAATGTCGCCTAAAATGATTATATTCTTTTTTAAAAAGACAACTGTGAGTCTCTGAGATGGTGACCTTTTCGAGAGGCGTGCTGTGGATATTCACTTTAGTTAGAATTTTCTATTTCTCTTTATTTATTATCTTAATAATAATAGTAACGTTAGTAGACGTTTTATCCCATAATCATTGTAAACCAGTTCATCGAACACCCTATCCCATAGCCCAAAATTATTTGATTTCACATGTTGCAATAGCTCTACACTTACACGATAGGCAGATCATGTCTGGACTGCAATAGTGCAACTGTGGGATGACTATGATAAGCGTCTCATCCCATTTTAAATTAAAATTCTTTAAGGGCCTTTACGTGTTGGATCTATGTCCCCACGTAAGCCTTCCAAAGACCCGGGTATTGTCTTTAAATGATGGGAAAATACCCGTAATATAGCGAGACATAATAGTAACTCATATATGTCCCACTGTTGGTCACGAGTCAGGGTTCAGGCCTTAATTCACACACACTGGCCTAATGTGGCTTAGTGAGTCAGACATGTCTTAGTAGCTAGTATGTATATTAGCGTTAAATTGTAATTTAGTGTAATCGCAGTATTTCATTGTCTCAAATAAACGTTGTTTTTCTTTCTTTCTTAATTACTCTATGTGTTACGTGAGACTGTACAACAATCAAAAGACACAAAGTACACCCAGACTTTATACAACTAATTGTGGATTACTAAGTCAGTTGAAAAGTGACAGAAATTTAATAACAAATAGCTGTAACATTGTAACATATGTAATCGGTGTCATACAAAATCTGTACGCAAAACGCGTTACAGAACAAAATTATTTCTATAGACAATATTTGTCTAAGCTCTACTAAAGTAGTTATCCATTAGCGTTGAGGATTACTCATGTGTACATTGTGGGACGTCCTTATATTATGCATTGTATGGGTTCTGAGGCTATAAGTGAGGTATTCATGTAAATTAAGGAAAGTTATTGAGAGAACTGTTTGCTAGACCTTATTAATTACTAGCTACATTTTGGAACTTTATACTGTTAGTTGCCCAAATGATGGAGCGTGGAATTTTGGAAAATAAATAAATAGTGGGTTTTCTCCCTACGATTAAGAGAGGTACTTCCATACTAGCGAGTAAGCCCGACTGGGGAAGGACCTCCACCTTACAGAAGACCACAGCCAAACAACTACACATAGTGGTGTAGTTGTGTTCCTTTTAGGGATGCGTTTTGAAAGACACCCAGGGATACTTCCATCATAAAGTCCTCGAGTAAACAAATGGGTTGGCAACACGCAAGTAATACTTCTGGTATTGCAAGCATCTATAGGCGACGGTATCTGCTTAACATCAGACAGGCCGTATGCTTGTTTGCCACCTAAGTAGTATAGAAAAAAATAAAAATGTAATTTGTATCTGTAAATTGTATGTTTGTAAAGAACCCCGCGACACAGAGATTGTTCTATAGTGTAGAAGCTGTCTAAATAAATACTTTTTGGTATCTTTTATTTTTAAAAAGACTACTCCCGCACTGGAGGACAAGCCCTGTGTCGCAGGGACCTTACAAACACACAATTCACGGACACAAATATCACCAAGACTTAGAAGAAACATTTATGGATCATACAAAGTTTGTCCCGTTTGAAAATCAAACCCAAGAACTCCAGCTTTGCAGTCGGGGTCACTGACCACTAGACCAATAGGCCAGTCAAATATTATAAAATATAAACATCTGGCGCAGGCCAATGGCATAATCCTCTAAGAGTTTGCTACACTTATTACGTCGATGTCTTCGAGTCTTGTCACATTTAAACATTGATAAATAAAACCATACTAGTCTTCTGAAGGTATCTTATCGAGTTAGCTCGCATATCAGATAATATGAAGCGAACTATGATAATTAATAAAGTAGAAGCAGTACATTAGGGGAGGATCAGGTTGGGGGAAAATCTTACTTGCGTACGAAACTTCACCGTAGGAGTGTTATCTCGGGAGAGTTTCATTGTTTACTTTCAAGCTGTGTTACACAGAAGCACCAAAATGATACTGATATTTAGCTTAACAGAAAATAAGTGAAGGTTGTTTCATTCTTTATACTACTTGGGTGGCAAACAAGCATACGTCCCGCGGCGGACGGACGCCTGCAGTATCAGAGATATCGCTTGCGTGTTGTCGACCCTTTTTTTACACCAGGGTTTTAACCATCTTAAAGTATCTCTGGGTGAGGACAATGTTACTTTCAAAACGCATCCCTAAATGAGCGCTGGAGAACTGTATTTTATATGTAATATATGTTTTTTATGTATGGTATGGTACTCGCATACATAAAAATAATAATAAGTATTTTGTAAAAAAAAGTAATGTTGTAGTTAGTACCTAATTAACGTGTACTTATCTATTAAATATTTTTAAATTTCTGCACCTATTTTAGTATTGTTAATGCACATATAACCGGTGATACAAGTTTTCACTTAGTACAGGCACCAGAATTTGTAGAGCACAGTTTTATTTTATAAGACCTATATGTGAAATTTTGTAACTGTATATAAAAATGAATAAATGACTATTATTATTATTATCTATGTGTGTAACTTTGCTCTCTTATGGAGAATAAATTATTATTATATTATCTCTGCATCACCCTTTTGGTTGACTGGTAGAGAAAGCCTCTGGCATTAAGTCCGCCATTATACATGTTGTATATATGAAGTTTAAATAAATAAATAAATATTTTTTCATTTCATTTGTCAGCCTTATTAAATTATTAGAACAAATTAATATAGCCATCAAAAGCGATATTTCTTAGGCCTTGCACCATAAATCGTCTGCTGAAGACGTAAAGGCCATAGACAACAAATTATATTATAGACATTATAGTGCAGCCAATTAACCCATTTACTTATTCCTAAGCACCATAACACTGATTTATACATCGATCTAGGTTTAAATCAATTTTATTTCAATTCTTACGGGCGACAGGCCAAATTGAAAGAGCACGAACAATTCAAAAACAAACAAAGTGTATAGGTGACTCCACTGTCTTAGGCGCCTGCGACTACATGCTGATTCACTTTTAGTTGGAAATTTTCACTTTAATTTTAGAAACAACTCCTATGTTAGAATGGCGTTTCAAAACATTAAACTTACGAACACAAAGTAGTTACTTACTTTGTTTTTTTTAGGATCATATTACATGTTTCCAGTGTTATCATTATTAAATCTCATGTATTAGCACTAGTGTTGCAAGCGTCCATAGGCTACAGTAACTTCTTCAATTAGGCGGGCCGTATACTTATTAGCCACTTGAATAGCATAAAAAGGAATAGTTGATATTTTTTGTTTTTAAAAATTACAACAATATTTCGCCTACCTAAGTAAAATATGCAATCCTTAATAAAAACTTATACAATGTACCTATTAGGATGTTGCTATTATAACAAGATGTTGTCTTGTTTTTGTTGACCAAAACTGTCTCGACGTTGAAATCTGGGTGACCTACATCTTGAAGGTCATTGACCTCGGAGACAGGAGCTCATAATATCACGATATTATTTACTGTCACCACGATGATTTTTGATCTTTGTAAATTGTCTCAGTTTGGAACAGTTATTATTATCAATATAGTATATGTTTATAAAAAAAATTCGTTACGGTCGACTTGCATAAGCTGCAAATCCGCCACTACCTTAGGTAGGTTTTTTAAATTTATTTGTGCCGTCTATCCTGGGTTCAATTCCCAGGTTCTGCACTATGTGTTTTTTTTATATACTACTTGGGTGACAAAGAAGCATACAGTAGTAGCCAATGGACGATTGCAATACCAGAAGTATCACATGTGTGTTGCCGACCCACTTTTTACACCCGAGCTTTAGATCAAACATTCCTATGATAGGAAAACGTTTCTTTCATGACGCATCCCTAAATGAGCGCTGGAGGCCTCTACTCACACACAGGAACACAACTACACCTCTGTGTGTATTTATTTGGCTGTAGACATCTGTAAGGGCCTTCCCCAGACGGGC
Source organism: Trisateles emortualis (assembly GCA_947095525.1). Lineage (NCBI taxonomy): Eukaryota > Metazoa > Arthropoda > Insecta > Lepidoptera > Erebidae > Trisateles > Trisateles emortualis. The sequence continues at coordinate 14,173,325 of OX352735.1, read as the reverse complement.
TTACTCGCTAGTCCCTACCTCTCTTACTAGCTACTAGTTTACAACATAACTTCGTACATACACGCATTTGACATTCTATTAAAAAAAAAACAATTTTTTGTTATAACCACCTGTATACACAGTACCTTCATTAAAGAGTGCATCCAAAGATAAACGCTGGACCGATTTGAATGCCGTTGACCGATCAATTATGGAGTGAGCTCCTACAGCAGGGCACTGACATTTACGCAGCTGAAATTTAGCACCGCGCCAACATTGTACGCATTCCACGATATGCATGTGCATCATCAAAGTATTGCTAAAATACTTTGGTACAGTGTATGGGAATCTTTATGTTCGAACACAGTAGGTATGTACGAGGAAATGCGTTTGGTAACGATAGAGGCACTCTGTTTATTTATTGTGGTGAAAGGTTTATTTGATAAAAGGCAGACTGAATTTCGGCATGAGTTTAGCTAGAGCCAGAATTAATTCTGGTGTTGGTTTGTATACTTTAGTGCTCATTCAGATGAAGAGGAAGTTTTAATTATAACATTATATTTCTTAGGGTTACCCTAATAAAAAGCTTTTAGGTCGTTAACACGCAGGTGATGTTATAGTGTTGCAAGCGTTAATAAGGTAAAGAATTTGCTTTTAATTGGGAGGCCCGTATACTTGCTTGTCACCCCAATGGTATAAAACTGAGGTACCTACCTATATTTTTGAAGCTTTTAATTAATCTAAAAATAAGGTACACTTTTTAGTAAGAAGCTAAGCTAATTTTTAATCTACATGATATAACTAAGCTTTTAAGCTAGTATTAAACTCTTGTGGTAAAGAGTTTTATTGTTAACAGTTCTATAAGTTCATTTAAATTGTCTTCGAGTAGGTGCCGTTAGATTCTAATAGAATATGACTACATAAAGTCTATAACCATACAATTAAAGGCAGTTAAGTTCACACTCACGATCATGATAATATATGTTATACTGCACAATTCAATAGCTATACGCATCAGTTCGTGCGTATAATTGCTACCTTCTGCTACAAATTATCTCCAATCTCGCTATTACTTGCGAAAAACGACAAAAAATGGAAATAAACAAGCAAATGAGGAAGGAGATGCACGCGCCACGGCAGTCGCGACGCGACCGTAACCGCGCACAACACTGCGCATGCGTGAAACCGCGGCCTCCATTTTCATAATTCATAATAAATTGGCGCGATTTTTATATTTTTAATAACAACTTTTTTATAGTATCTAATATTTTGGTATCATAAGTCAGATCATAAAAAGAACTCGAATTAAGTAATTTTAATGTAAAAAATAATTATTTTAATAAATATTAATCATATTTATACCATATAATTTTAAATATACGAATTGCATTGTTATACATTTCAGCTGAATCACGAATCACGTGCATAATCTGGTAACAACACATTTATTAAGTACCGTGATATCATAATTATAAAAATAGCAACCGTCTGAAACAAAGCAGACTCACCGCCGAGTCAGGATTTGGCATAAAATCGTGAGCGGACTCATCGTATACATAAATATACAGGTGAATTAATACCCAGTCGTGGTCCAATCAATTTGTCCTAAAGTGTGTAAACGAGTGTGTTTCTAAAGATGGCTGTCGTCCAAACAAATGGGTAAGGAATATTCAAATTATAAGCTAGTTAGTCTGTCTACTGCACCAACATTTCTCTATGAAAAGAGTTAAGCGAAGCTAAGAGAAATATCTCTTTGGAAGAAACAGCTCGTCCCTAAACTGTTTCTTGTGCCGTAATTTCTTGTGCTTTGCCTTGTGTTATTTATTACTGCCATGCTCGAGTCGTAAGGTGATGATAACCTACCTAAACCTTTTTCAAAAAATAGGCTAAAATATTTTTTTATTGTTTTAACATAATTCTTGCAAAAAGTTGGTATAATCTGATACAATTTCTTTTAGTTCTAAAGATTAACGCGTTCTAGTATAAAAAAAACTAATTCTTAATTTGAGCTTTATTTATACATATTGGTACTATTAAATGGGTATGTAGATGTGTATATAAGTAAGATTGCTGAATTATGTATGGACTCATTAGTGTGTAACAATTTGTACTTTCAGTTGATATATGCATGTACATGTGTACAATTTACATTTATATAATTTATTACTTGCACTTTTTGTTTAATACTTCTTACGTAATGCCACCGATATCACAATCTTTTATCATACCAGCTCCATGGCATTATATAAGTAGGTATATATTATTGTTACTGAAGTCATTTGGGTATACCAAATTTTAACTTAATCTGACACCGGAAAGTGGTTCAATACTCAATACTCAATCGTTTATTGCTTCCACAATGTATTAACAGATCTTAAATAATCTTATAATTTTATTATTGGTTAGCTCTCTCTCCTAATCTTGCAAGTGTATATTGCAAGATAATTATGATCTAAACATTTATTTCAAGATAAATAAAAGCTTGTAAAAACATCACACACACCACATCATCCTCACCTCTTCATTCTATAGAAACCACAATTATACAAAACTAGCGAATACCCGTGGCTCATACTCGTGGATGTCAGTTACTGCAGTAAAACATACCCTATGTCTTATCCCCAGGATACCAATCTCCTTGGCACATATCAATACGATCCGTTCAGTCGTTTTTGAAGCGTACATAAACCAACCTAACATTTATTTATATAGATTGAATAACTATTTCATATACAGGTTGTTTATATTTTTATGCCTTGCTCCAAGCTATGTCTGACATTGACATCTGTTACCAGTAATGGTGCAGTGAGGTGAATGTAAACTTGATCTCTTTATATGGGAGTGGTTTGTTGTAGGTACATTCAAACATTGCCTGTAGAATTGACTTGGTGAAATTGCGCATTTGCTTTTGGTTAGTTTTCGAAAAGCCGCAGTCAGTAATAAAAATTGCATCAGATAAAAATGTCCCAGTATTGGGAATGAGTCTACATTTTTCTATCGGTCTGAATCCACACACGCTGGCCTGATACGGGTTGGTGGATCCGACATGCCTTTAGTATTTCTTCTAAAACATAATAAAGCTAATTAAATAACATTATGATTTATATAAATTACATTACATTAACATTATGATTTATTTGACTGCCTTGGTGGTCCAGTGGTCGCAGTATGCGCTTGCTGTGCACGAGGTTGTGGGTTCGATTTCCACACAGGACAAAACTTTTTGTGAACCACAAAGAATTGATCTGAGTCTGAGTGTAATTTGTGTTCGTTAGTTGTATGATTGTAAAGTCCCGCGCGACACAGAGCTTGTTCTCTATCTCTAGTGCGGGAGATGTCCGCCCCGACTTCGCCCGCCTCAACCAATGTTTTACTGGTTTAGAGGTTGTATTGCCGAAAATCCCGCCTTATTTATATTTAAGGATATTATTGCTGATATGTAAACAAAAACTGAATACAAAATCAAAACTGCAATCGCCAACAATTTTCTTATTTTAAATGAGTGACTAAGAAATTAGTAGATAATATAATTGATATCATGATTCATCATCACAGTACCTATGGGTATACTGTTTGTAACAACGAAGTAGTCAAACAAAATAAATAACAAAAAACAACTGACAATGGTATCTAATCATAACAAATTACACATAACAATTTAGTAACCAAATACTTTGGAATGCTAATTATTATCATCGAGTATGAGAATTTCAATTGTACCTAATTTGTTACCTCGTTGCCAAGTGGAGTGCTGAGTTAGATTGCTGATCAAGAGATCCTGGTTTCAATTCCAGGCTTTTCTGATAAAAAAATTACGACAGATGCCCGAAATTAGAAACTTGTCAGTGTTTCAGCACGTAAAGCCGTCGGTCTTACACTTAATCTCTCTCCGGCCGTGACAGATTGTAGTCCTTTCGGACTATGAGAGTGAGGAAATGAAGAGTTCACTTGCGTTTATGCACATACTTGTGCACTACAATATCTCTCGCGCCAATGGTAGTCCCAGTCAAGATTAGCCGCCGTGGCCGAAATTCAGTCACGAGAACAGATTGCTTACAGCAGTATTTCCTGTCTAACTTAAAAACAATTCTCATGCCGTCTCTAGTTTTCTAAACAAGTTAGACAGTGACAGCAGTATTGCTTTTCAAAACTAATGTAATTATAACCTAGGTTTTTTTTTTTTTAGATTTACCAACATTAAATTTGTATACACAATAATCTTATAAATACGTTACAAAGTACAACCAAATGCAACAAATAATAAATATAGGTAAACACAGAATTTACTAGACTTTTACAGTTCAAAGTACGTACAAAATATTGAGTATATTATGATTGCGCATATTGTTAATAGCACTGAAGTTCTAACAACAGAAATGCTTAGTAGGTATACGGTACAATATAGCTACGTGATATTATTAGCACGGTACGAGTACGTTTAATAATATGATCAGAGCGAATAACCCCCAGGTGTTGGTCGCATTAGCGCTACATATCCACCATTTCATTTGCATTACGACATACGTCACAAACGGGATTAAGATGAATTACCTTGAAATACCTTCCGTGATTTAGTATAAGCCGGTCTACGAACTAGAATGAAATATGCGAAAGCTGATGATAGAAGTTGCTGTGCAAATGTTATAAAGAGCACCACAATTAGAATAGATATTCTGAACACTAAGAATGCCTCCTATCCACTCCATCGGTCACAGCGGCTAATCTCGTTAGTGCACAAGTGTGTGCTCAAATACAGTTGCCCTCTTTATACTCTCACTCTGATAGTCCGATGTGGCTACAAGGCGTAAGACCAATGGCTTCATCTACGTGCTATTAAAAGCATGGATGTGTAACAACACAACTAATTTGCAAACTTCGGGCATCTATTGTAAATTTCTTGGCAGAAAAATCCAATATGTTATTTTGTAACTATTTCTCTAGGGATTTCACTCATATTTATTGCCATTAATATTCTGTGGATTTTATTAAGTTTAGTTGAAGGAGATTCACTCCCATAAGTGAGACATCTATGATTTGCTATATTATTATTTTAACGAACCAAAATTAATTAGCAATCTCTCAAAATAGAAAGACAAAACGAACTCGACGACACGTCTAAGTCACAAGGAACATTATACGACACGTGTCTATTTTTTACTCCTACACTTCGTATCCACCCTCCCGCAGTAAAATCATGACCCGTAAAATTTCATCAGTGTCAAAAACCAATCGGAGATTCAAAGTGCAAAGTTCAAAATAATAGATTTTGCTGAACATGGACAACAAAGCATTCTTTACTATCGCTTTTCATAGACGTATCATTCTCACGTTTTAAAATCAAAGTGCCATTGTTAAATCATAAATGCTAGTAAAACGATCTTCTTTGCAGCCTAACGTGCTATGTATTTAATTATTTCGCCCGCGACTTCGTCCGCGTGGTAATTTGGAATATTTTCCCATTCCCAATTCCCATTTTGCAACATATTTCACTACTGCTCCGCTCCTATTGATCATAGCGTGATGTTTTATATATTACTGGATAAATGCATTATTCAACAAAAAAAAAATCGAATCGAACCAGTACTTTCTGAAATTAGCGCGATATAAGTATGGATATTTAAGCAAATGTAGCCTCACACATACTGTAGAATAAAAATCAATTACCACATGACTGTATAACGGCGCTATAGGTACCAACTTGACCAATTTGTGTATTTTTTATTTCTTGTTTTGCTTTGCCAGGGATGTTTTTGAATGAAATATATATGTAAGTATTGCTAAATCTGAAATTTGATACAATTTTTTTTATTTTCTAAAACTTACATTTTGTAAATCTCAATAAAAAACACGAAGCTTTATTTGACAGTTACCGCACATTTCGTAACAACAAAAAATAACGTATTGAATTTTTGGTATTTGTAATTAGATAAATTGCAGCGGTGTACGGAGCCGTGGTGGGTCGCTAGTACATTATATATATAAGCACCTATGTATATATGGGGCATGACATAATCTTCATAACAAGAGAAACTGCACGCTTCGGTAATGTTAATTTTGGTCACGAACGTGAACTTTGTACCTACAGCACAGCGGTAACGAACTCAAGAGAAAGTGTCTTTACAACTTTCAATTGGCCGTTGTATTAAACAAAAAAGGTACCTATACACTTATAACATTATAAATGCTAAAATATGTGTGTTTGTTCATTATTCACATTAGATAGGTACAAGAAATAAGTACCTACCTATCAGTTTCTAGGATCCCCTATGGAAATGGTCGGCTTTATTTGACTATCCATGTGATAGCTGCTTACAAACAAAGTCCTTTATAACATTTACAAACCTTTTTTAAACTGTCCAGAAATAGGGAGATTATAAACACGTTCCGAATTTTTGATTATGATCAAGACAAAGATTATTATAAACCTTAACATATATGTATGCTGTCTCAAAGAAACATTTACTCTCAAACGGAACCCTTCTTGCAAGACTCCGACTACAGTTTTTCAACGCGACGATGACAACGCTAAAGAAACGGCTTTTGTTTCGGGAAAACATCTTGTTCCCACGAGCAAACCCACGCGGCCGAAGCCTCGAGTAAAAGCTAAATAAAAACATTCGACGCATTGTATGTATTTGAGTGTATTCAATTGTTTCTTTGAGCAGATATTATTTTTCAATAAAGGTGGCAAACAAATATAGAGCCCTCGATAGCCAGGTGTATGTATTCGCTGTACGGTAGTCCATCATCGAGTTAGACTCGTACTTATACCACAGATTACTAAATAGTTACTACGTAACTTATACCGTTAAATCGGCTTTTTAAAGACTACATAGACAAACACACAAATGAATCAAATATATTAGACAGGTTGTTCTTGTTTTTTTTACATTTACATAAAAAATAAACTCGTAAACTAAATGATATACTTAGTAAGTTACTTAAAAAAATTGGGAAAAGTCAGTGGGTAACTGCTACGATTAAAGTTAGATAACAGGTCCGGAAAATACAAGTAGGTATTATAGAGAATTTTCTCATCATAATACGTAAACATAATTTATTTTAAGTATACAAAACAACACGATCAATTACATAATAAAATCTATAAGATTATATTTTGCTTATCGCACGTTTTTGGGCTCTGAACAAAAAATATTGTATTAACAATCTTGAGCTTCGTTTACAACTTTTACTCAGCAAAATATAAGATAGGTATTGGCTGGTCCCCGCAGTCTAACCCGCGTTTAATTTTGTCTCGTTTCACTATTTTTGTTACTGCCATTCTACCTTTGCGTCGTAGCGTGATGTTTGTTGAGCTAAATTGCATAATATCTTTTTAATCTGACTGGAAGTTTCAGCTATAGCACTTTCAAAGAAAAATAAAATTTTTCTTTATATATTAGTATAGAATGTCTTGCGTTTCATCTAGATATAGTTCTTTTAAGTCTCGATGTCGATTGTACCTACCGTTACATACCTTTGTGTCTCGGGAAAACGAGTTATTTTTTTTAATACAAGGTGAGATACGATACAGCTGACCAGCTGGCTTATATCGACTTAGCAAAACTAACGGAACATGTTTCTAGTAATTCACCGTTTGAGTTTAAATCGCTTAATAATAACGCTTATAAAAATGTTCAATATCTCTCATTATTTTTTATACTCCTGCGGTGACAAACCAATGTAGGAAACGCCTAATGTTAAATAATTACTGTCGCCTATGGACGCTTGCAAAACCACCAGCATTACTTTCGCGTTGCTGACTCTCACTTCTAATACCAGAATTTTGTATAATGGGTAACATTGGGATAAGAAAAACGAAAAGAAGTAAACACAGAAATACAACTAACCACAGTGTATATTTATTCGAATGTGGTATTCTGTAGGGTGTAGGTCCATCCCAAGTCGGAGTATCTCGCTTGTATTGTGCTCTACCTCTCTTAAAAGTTATGCCGATTTCGGTAAAACGACGACTACTGATTGGCTCAACTCAGTCACTGTAGAATTATCGCTTTGTCACGTCTTTTTGTATGTAGTTTCCTGCATATCAAAAATTACATGACTTTTCGAATAGCAATGATAATCAGTTTAGTTCTAAAGCCAATGAAAGTTTACTACCAACATCGATTTACATTTTCAAAGGAAATTAACTTGCTTCGTTACATCAATTGTCTTGATAAATAGCAAACCATACATCAAAATGTACCAAAAATATTATTACGAAAGTTTTGTTAAGGAAGACATTGGGATTATTAACATTGAGCAATACCTTTTGATGTTCTAAATAATATGAAAGTATTGTCTGTAACTTAATTAGCCAATCAATTAAATTTAATTTTTGTTTCTAAGAAATATATTATCGCCTAAATAGACATACTTGGATAAATAAATTTATTTTTTTCCATAAAGTGATGTTTCAGAGTAAATTCTAAAATATTCAATTTATTAAATTATATTTCCTTTTTTATACCAACTTTAAATAAAATATTCTTTAGGAATCCAATCTTTATTTAAAATCTCATTTTCAATTGAAGATTGGATTTTTGATTAGCATTTTTTTGTCTATGTTATTTATCATGGCTTTAACGTTTTATTATACATTTATAAAAATATATATCGTTACCTAGGCAAAATAATGTGTAGAAGGCGGACTTAACCCGTCAACTCTAGACTATGTTAAGCAGCTATATTAAGATATTATGAGAATAAATAGGTACTAGAAGATATTCTTTTTTTTAGCTAATAGAGTCGCGTGATACATTCGCGGCGCAGACAGCGATCACCGATGCGTGTAATTCAATGTCTTCATCCAAGCTCCTGGCACTAACACAATAATTAATTAAAAATCTTGTACTAACATTACACCTAATTAAGTTTTGTGTAATGACGCTGTTGTTCATCAGATAATAATTTATTTTAGAAATGTTAATAACCGAGTCGGTTCTATTAATTGCGTGAAAACGGGTGACGTTTTGAAAGAAAACATGTCTATTTGAATATAATCACGTAGAAAAGCACAAACAATGAGTTGAAGAAATTAACATATTTGATGTAATTAGGTACAGGTATATTATGTGTGTAAATATCGTAAAAGTTTTAAACATTTCTAGTTTTCACCAGCTCGTACATGTTGTTATTTTTCGGGATAAATAGTAGCCTATGTGCTATTCCAGATAATAATCTATCTCTGTGTCAAATCCCATTCAGATCCGTTCAGCAGTTTTGGCGTGTTTGTGTAACAAACATCTATCCGAACTTTTGCATCTAATACCTACTATTTACACTGTGATATTATTTATTATAGATATGTGAAGTTAAAATTACTGCAAGTAGTTAGTTTTAATCAATTTTCCCCCGTATTGTGTCGTTGAAATGTAGCCATTGTATTTTTTTACGTCTCGTTTTATCTGTGCTAAGTAATAAACTTTATATACTCTTGTCCCTTTTTTCATGGACGGTTAATAGACAGGTGAAATATAAATATTGTTTACTTAATAAAATTCGAGCTGCTACAAAACATGTGCACGTTTTACACGGTTTGTTTTGAAGCACAGGTGTATAACAAGCTTTATAAGGCCATCTATTATAATGACCTGTTTGCCACCTGTAGGTGCTAGGAAAAAGTTGTGTATGAATTCCACAGCACATTTCTTACAAGTCCTTAAAACAGAAAGATGCCTACTATTTGACATTTAAAAGTCAATATTTGATATTACCAACACTAATTACTGTTTTTTTGTAAAGAATACTCGTGATAAAAATGATGAATGATAAAGTCCATATATCTACAACATAGAACTCTATTTTGGCTATAAAGCGTTGGCTGATGATGGTAAAATAAACCTTAAGAATTTACAACACTTCATAATGGATAATAAAATCTATTTATTTATAAAATAATTGAACTTAGTGCACGTGTAGCACAGTGGTTTATGTGGCCCACCTCACTAATACTACTGCGGGACGTGTTGTGGGTTGGAACATGGTATAATAAAATAATAATATTTTTGGGACAACTCACACACCACAATCTGATCTCAAACTAAGCAGAGCTTTTACTATACAAGCTCTACCTAGTATGGGATCAACCAGACAACTGATAAACATACTTATATTTCTAAATACATACATATTATAGATAAATAACATTATGCTCATCACACAAAGATTTGTCCTGAGTACGAATCGAACCCACGACCGCCGGCATAACAATCAGAGTCACTAACCACTAGACCAACCAGGCCAGTTGATAACTCATTTATCGAGAATTTTCGTATTCTTCTTTTGTTATATCCGTAGTCTCTACTTACCCCTTTGCTAAATAGGCGTGACTCTATTCTTGTATGAAGATATGAAAACATTATTATGAGACTGTAAAACTAAATTACGAAAATTAATATCTCAAGCACATTTTATAAATTATCCCTGCCATTATAAATTAATAAGTATAATTAATTTATGTATTAACGATTGTGTTTAATTATGACAGGATTGACTTCAATAATCCTGGCACAGACAAGCCAGCCAACCTCGCCAACTCGGCCGTTCTGCGCATGCTTGAGGAAGAGGAACGCAACCGCAGGGGATACCCTAGTGAGTATACCACTTTACAAATTAAAATTATTTTTTTACTAACACGTAGATAATTTAAATAGAACCTTAAAAATAAAGGGTTAAGTAATAATAACTATACTGTAGTTAAATATTTAATTTCTGTACATTTTTTATAGTTTAATTGCATGGTATTTGATTTATTAAAAGCGCGTCTCATCTCTACGTAAAAGGATCCATTAGAAAATAAAGATTAGACAAATACTAAATATCTTTCTAACAAACGGTTGAGATTTTAATGAAATGCGTAGACATAATGAGCTTTCAAAATAACTCTAAAAATGATATCTAAAGGAGAAAAACTTCGATCACTACGATCGTTTCTGTATTTTTTAAAGCCTCCGATTTACGTAAAATAAATTTATATACTTATTTTAAATTTTACCTAATAAATTATTTGTTTACCTATTCTTTTATGTACATACTATTATATTTTATGTAAATAGTCATAAAAGAGTGACGAGAACACGAAAGTACTCGACAAGAATAATTGTATGTATTGTTGTACTTATCCTTGAGAACTGTTGAAACACACTGCACCTAGCTTCAGTCAATCTATTTTATTTTAAGCCACACCTGATGCTTTCCAACTACGTATATTACCGCTGTAATTCCCACACAGTTTTACACCAACTAAACACTGTGTACTGCTTACTAACTATACTAATACTTTGACCCTGCTTTGTCAGAGTTAGATGAGACGCAAGTGCAGGCGATATTGGACAACATGGTATACATGGACCACCGGTTTGACCGCTGCTGGCCACCTGAAAGATCAAGGATGAGATCTGCAAGGAGTTGGGACGGTCAGCTGAACACTACAGGGAATATATTTTCAGAGTTCATGAAGGCTACTAAAGGTACCAGCTCAGCCTGGTAGAATAGAACGCTTTTATTGTGCTATGTCATGTACATACGCCATTTACACGTAAATTCATATTATAAACTCGTGCTAGGTCTCGTACATTGTTAACGTGTTTTATAGGGTTGTCAACGCTGGATATAAAACTCGTCCTAGACCCAGATTTTGTATGACAGAGTCCTATTTCAGTTTAATGCATTTAAGTTGGTTTATGCTGCTGCTGTTGTTGTTGTATTTTGGACCAATATGCGCCAATATGGGTCACTACTATAATTATAATATGATTAAGCGAGAAAAGGCCAAACATTATTAACGATTGACTCTTTCTTTTTTAAAACTTTTGTGTTTATAAAAACGTTCAGATCAAACACTTCTGCGAAGTCAGAGGTAATCATTAATGGTTTATAGATAAATACAAGTTTGATATTTAATTATGCATAAAATTTAAAAAACATACCTGGTAGATTGATGTATTCTCACATTTTTAGTGGCCTGAAGTAAGAATTTCTCAATTCACCAATTGTTAACTATATTCTAATAAGCACAAAATATAATTTTACAAACAGACGAATTGTATCTTATTCCGTTTTTTCACTGATTGTCATTACGATCGTATGTAATTACACAAAACACCAGACTTTACTAACTCTTTAAACTTCCACGTTGCATGATATAATAAATTACTTTGATGATCTTGACGTTTTGACAAGATTACACCAACCGCGGTCTCTCAACCGGTGAAGCGCTACTCTGTTTTTAAGGTAGAATTGTCAAAATCTATCCTCGAAAAATTGTTTTTCTACTTACCGACCGGCACGCAACTCACAATTTCCCTATTCTAAAAGTTGGCCATATTCTGATCTAAACCTGACTGCAAAAAAAAGCTAGGTATTTTAATTACTGGATTATTCGCTATCACCGCTCTGCTTGTAACCTGATCAACCGTCAGGCTACCTGAAGGTAAATAAAGCATGATTGCGTTTATACCTGTTGTTTATATATTTTACACCAGACTTTGCTTGTAAATAACAAAATTTTGTGCTGTATGGCAATCTTTCGTAATTCACCAGCCAGCACAGCGTCCGCACCTGCTAATCTCTCAGTTCACTAACTCCACAGGAAAACCCGATCAGTAACAAGACGTCATTCGAAAGTTCGAAACCAAACATATGTATATTATGAGTCACTGATCTCTTTGAATGAAATATATTTCTGTAGGGTGTAATGTCCTACCACAGGTATAAGTATCAACAGCTGGGTAACTTCATACAAAAAACCAATGAATTTGGCAACAAAATTCTGACTCATATTTTACCGCAAGCCATTTCAGTGGCATCATTCACGCGACCCTGAATTTTTTTTCTTAAGTCCCTCAAGAATACATAGGAAATTCAGTAGGTACCTAGTCTTCCAGCTGAAACATAGTGGCACACAATTAACATACACTGCTAAGCAGTAGAATATTATAATACCCACAATGGTTATGGTCAATAACGTACATGCCTAAACAGGCCAGACGCCTTCCCATGACGTTTTATAATTATTTATTTTAGATTATATTTAAATTTTGTACAATGATATCCACGATATCTAACGATAAGATCGGAAATAAATCGCCATACAAACCTGTTTTGATAGTTTCAGAATTGCATTTGAATATTCCAAAGCGTTTATTGTTTTGCGTTAATTCGTTTTCTGCTGCTGACTGTAAAACATCAGCAGTAACTAAGGTTTTTATCAGACACTTATTTGAACTATAATCGTAAATTTTATTTTGTACTTTACACACATTATAATAAAAGGAAATGTGGTACTTACTACTTCACTACCGTCACTGTTTGTATTAACTGAATAAGCTGTATCTTCCTTATCTGTGGTCCTAAAGAAGTCTAAATATTGTTTTGCCTCGTCACTGTATTGACAAAAATCCACCCACTGATGACGGAGACATTCATTAGTGGAAGATATTTGGCAAAGATCGTAAAGTATGCATGATGTGCCTGTACTTTTTATTTGTCGTTGTACTTACTAGTATACAGTCGACGAAGGAAGGGCGAACAAGATGGTACAAACAAAGTTTGTGGGTAAAGTGCCGTTTATATTTAATCTAGTGTTAAACCAGATGTAGTGTCTAATGTTATGGATTGGCTTGTTTATTTGGAAAGCTGAAGCAGATGTTTAAAAAATTACCAGTGAAGTTCTACTTAATATACTGTAAAATTCAAATATATTCTGTGAATTTAAAATTATTAGAATTGAAATTCTGTTGCCCGCGACTTTTGTTTGTGATTTTAAATCTATATAAAAGCATATGTGATGTTCAGAGGTATAAGCTATATTCGCAAAATGTCATCAAAATCCGTTTAGTAGTTTTTACGTGAAGGAGTAACAAACATACATGTATACATCCTCACAAAATTTTGCGTTAATAAATATTATTAGGATTAGTGCGTAAACTGTGAACTGAATGTTGAGTCTTGATATTCAATTCAGAGAATGTTATGTCCGTTTTAATTTAGCTAAACTAACGTATGTAACTGATGTCCCTGTCTCCAATAATATAATTTCGAATATAAAAGACGTTGCGTCTGTCTGTAAACTACGTGTAATTAAATACGTATTATTCTACATACAGTTTTAGTGCAATTAAAATACCAAAAGCAAGCGTCACTGTTTAAATTAAAAATAGGTAACAAATTGCATTGTGCAAATTCTAATTTAAAAAGAATTTATGACTAAGCCAAACGTCTTCACTCTCGTTATAAAGTACATAATAAAAATGCAATTAATATAATTCTGACCTAATTCCACGAGATATTTGCACATTACTTTAATTGCATTTTTTCTAGCTGACGCTGAATGACACCTTACTTAAGAATAAATTCTCTAACATAAAACTGTTATTTCTTTTGTAAAAAAAAATCTAGCTACTCGTAAGTTTTCTAAAAAATATTTAGATTGTCTAACACTATAGTTTCAAGGTGCAGGTCTTATAAGATCAACGCAAATAGCAAAGTTTATGTAATATGCGGTCGTTTTTCATGTTTATTTAGAAAATCTCGTCCTTGATTTCTAGATTAAAATCTATAAAAGAGTTGTTTGACGTCATTTCAAACTATTTCTACCAATGAACAGCCCGGTAGGCTCATGAATCAGTCTCTATTATTAAACCAGGTGCTGAAAAGTTGAAAACGACATAAATATGTGTAGTTCATTTCATAAGATTTCTCCAGGTGTGCACTATTCTGAGAGCAGGTTGTTTTTTATTACGAGCTGATTACTCATGAGCAAAATGTTTGTGACGGTTGCGTTTGACATTGAAATTATGATATATAAGTTTAAAGACCGTCTACTAATAGGTAAAATGTTACAGTAATGATAAATAACAACGCATGTCGTTTGGTTTGATTGTGAAAATGACAACGTAAAAAATACATCGTGGGACTGCTTTACTTCTTGTGTCATTTCAGATCGACACAATTTGTTGATGCATAATAACTCCCATTCCTGTCCAATTAATTTTGACATTAAATGCATTTTATTCGTGATAAATTTTTGTGATGCAAATTTATTCTTCTCAGCTCAATTCCAACAGGATTTTGAGATGCCGCATTTCCTATAAAACCGGTCGTTTATCGTTGACGTTGAATGCTTAAACAAGTTAATAACTCGTCTGCGACCGGAGGCGACGATTAGTTATGTGGACCGTTTGTAATTTATGAGCGTCTCATGGCCCAATGGATGAGGTAATTGCGACCATGTCCCATAATCCCAGACGGATCAGATTGCTGATCTAATTACCTAGCTACATATACCTAACATTCCATACATTTTATTATAAAATTATGATGCACATTTAATATGCAAGTTTCTAAATAAGTGAAATATGTAGGTAGGTACATTCTCCATCTTGGTGTGTTACAATTTACGATCTCATTGTAGTGGGCACGTTGCTAATGGAAATGGTTTTATGCTACCATTTCAGAAGCTATAAATTATTATTAGGAGTACAGGTTTGAAGACTAGGTTGTTGGACGTAAGTACGTTTTCAGGGTGTCCATTTTTCTTATGATACGGCTTTCAACGTGGGAGAGTGAGGTAGCGAATGAGTGTCCTAAAAATGTTCAGTCTCAAAATATAATATGCGGTAGATATTTGCGCTGCTGTACACCTGCTTGTGAGCCAACTAGTCAATCGTAGTGTTCACCGACCGGCCGGCGGTGTCGCGTCTCACGTTCAATTTAAATTTATCAATTTAATCGTGAGTTTCTTATTTATTTTATGTTACCTTCTTAATCATCTGTACGTTTAGGTTTATTTTAAATACGTTATTTAGTATTATTTTATATGTGATAATTAATTTTGATGCACTTTTGAAAATTCACGTGTAGATGACAAACATTCATTTTTTTAAAAATAATTTTATTTTGCTTTAAAAGCAGTGTATATTACTTTATTAAAGTAATTCATATTATACCTATAAAGGAGTATTGGTATAATAAAACCAATGTAGACAATTAATTACTAATTTAATCTGTTTATATGGTGGTTCAACTTAAACAAACTTCAACGTAGTTTTAGTAAGGAAGCTTCCCTAATACGCGGTAAATTGAAACTCGATAGGAAAATGTCGTGGTCCCAACTTCTAAACAATATTAACAATGGAACCACACTCAAAGGAAACACTGTGTTTACAAGTGACTTTAAAGCTGCGTGACGAAATATGCAGCTCATTATTGAACGGTGGTCTTGTGGGATGGTAACTGCACCCGAGCATATATATCTGCAAAACAAAACATTTTTTAATCCATTATGTTTGTTCCGGCTCTGGATATATACTTTGTGTCTGTAAATTATATGTTTGTAAAGTCCTCCGCGACACAGGGCTTGTACGCTAGTGCGGGCATTGTCATTAAAAGATAAAAGATGCACGACATGCAACACATTATAGTCTTGTTGATTGATACTGTGAAATTACGAATGTGTACAACTTCATACCTTCACGTTCAAGAATTGTCTGGAGTCGCCCCAGGTGTTCAGTTTCTCTTCATGTTCTTCAAACTAAAAGTTACAGATAAATTATGATATACTATTTTAGATGCTCTAACTGACTCACTCTCTCTTAAATCTTATGCAAATATTTCCAGTAGAAATATACTTGTCTACGCTATTTCACGAGTAGCCTTAGATACTTAAATTAGCAAGGTTTTATATTACGTCGTTGTTTGCAGAGACTATCAATTCTGAATTCAATTTATTACTTAGTTTATTTATTAATGTTTACTTGTGAAAGTAAGCGTTAAAATGCATAAACAAAATATATTATATTTTGACACTTAGACTAACATAATTAATAACATTTCTGGAACATCTACGGAAAAAGGACTACGGGGAGTCCTTTTTCCGTAGATGTTCCAGAAATTTTATTTCATATTCCTTGTCTGGACAAATACAACGGAAAAATGTTCCAACTCGGTTAAGTCGTTCTCAATAGTGTCTGTCATTGTTTTTTTTTTCTTCTTTAACTACTCCTGCACTAGGAACAAGCTGTGTGTCACGGAGGACTATAAAACATACAATTCACGGACACAAATTACACCTAGATTCAGAACAAACATTTATGGAGCACACAAAGTTTTGTCTCGTGTGAGAATCGAACCAGCCACTTCCGACTCAGTATTCAGGGTCACTAACCACTATACCAAAAAGCCAGTCTCAATTTAGTTGTATAACATGCACAGTATCATTTTCTAAGACAATACGTCGTAAAGCTAAATCTAGTCAACACCTCTATCATGAACAACAAGTTTATCAGTTCCGTATTATCAAAATAGACCGAACATTCCAACATTTTATCAAACCTCGTAAAATGTGTAACAATTTCTAAAATATCTGTACAAAATAATAAATTAGGATTCGCATATTGTAAAGCGAGATTATATCTTGGAAATCTGTTTTTTTCAATGGTCTGGCGTTTGTCCAACCGCTTGGTGGGCCGAGCCGTGCTAATTTAAAGAGAGATGTGTCATAATAAGTATTTCAAAGTGTTGAACAGCGAACACTCGTGGTCTCCAGATCCGTATCATGCGACGATTGAGATCGTATGCCCTGATTACACCTATTCCAAGAACCACATATTTTCAGTCGAATGAATGTCACATGCTAGCCAATTGCCAAATAATTCAGGAACAATATTTCACGAACAAATTGCATTGTTGCAGGCCAGAAGAAAGTAGTTTGGCCACCGGTGCCTGAAACGAACGGATATCATCAAACGCCACAGGTAAATAACATCTTTAATAAAACTAATTTGACAAATATAAACTGAAACTTATGTAAATAAGGGTTAGGTCTAAAATCAAATGACATCACAGCTGCACATAGTAAAGCTTTAAGGTGGCGGTGACGAATAATTGCATGCGTTAGAAACCTATTATGATATTATATAATATGTATTATAAGCAACATTATAAATCTCAACAGCAAGAGAGCCCTGCGTCCTACAACAACGCGCAGCAATCCCCCGCTCCGCAACAGCAATACCAACCTGCTCCCCAACAACAATACCAGCCTCCTCAACCTCAATACCATAACCAGCCCCAATATCAGCAGCCTCAATACCAACAGCCTCAATACCAACAGCCACAGTACCAAGCCCCTCTTTCCCCTCAACTTCAATACCAAGCTCCTCAGTCAGAACCTTCGCATTGCGAGGGCAGAAGGCAAGAGGCTACTGGTCTGAGTAAGTTGATTCCCGTCGGTCCCGGTATCTCCGCCCCAACTTCCCCCTATCGTCAAGGGCCGCTGTCGCCAGGAGTCGCGCAGCCTTACCGTCCGTCACAAAGCCGCTGGGCTCCAGTACCAGCCCCTCTTTCCCCTCAGGTATCATCATAGAAGGAACGTCAACGTCGCCGAATAGTTTTACACTTAGTATCATTACTTACTGCATGTTTTTCAAATTACCTACTAAATATATTATGTGGTAAAGAACACCTAGATGCTTGCAGATAGCTATCACATAACGAACGCTATGCTTTTTTATCTACACTCGTTGAGGAACTTATTAGGTAACGTTGCCACTTTATGTTACAAAAGTTGTAACATAATACCTACATTCGAGTTCTGTAACACATTTTATTTTTTATAATGACAAAAGAAACTTAATTTTCTCAAACTCATTGAGGTCTTCTCATCTAAAACTATAATTAACATTTTGTAACTTTTGACACATTGTTAACAAATGTGACAGTCTGTAACATTTCATCTTATTACAACACTATTTAACCAGATTTGTTTTATCTCTATGAATTTACATGTGTAATTTTAATTAACAATCTATATTTTTGTTTGTGTACACTTTAAAAATATTGTTTTTAATCATATCAATATTATTTTTCGAAATAATATTGATATGATGAATCCCTTGTATTAATCATATCAATATTATTTCGAAAAATATAACAAAAACAGACAACTCTGTAAAAAGGTACAGCTAATATGTTACAACCATTGGCGGCGCAAGTCAGATGGAGTGCTTAAAAAGTACCTAACGTCTTGAGATACTCCAAGAAAACTCATAATAATAATGCTACATAATGCGCCTTGGTATTTTGGAGGTATTCGCGGACGCTTACTACGCTTAGGCACCTACCGTAAACCCGCCAATTGTTCTTTTGTAAAGCGGCATCGTTACCTGTCTACTTAAACTCACATAGAACATAACGTGATCTAAAACATATTGTATCTAAAACACTGTTTCTCTGCTTCATATCTTCAATTATTACACCAGTATTATGGTTTCAGACACAGGGATCACAGCCCAAGTACCCGTCACAGCTGTCACCACAGCCGTACTCACCCCAGCCGCAGTTTTCGCCGTCTCTCTCAGAGCCAGCGTACCCTGCCCCACAAAAGTTTGAGCCACCACCGACGACAATCACTCTTCGTCAACAGCAGCCTATTCACCAGAAACCGCCACCGGTTTTCGCTAGCCAACCCGCCGCAGCTTCATTTAAAGGTAAATAGACTCACGATGGTAACATAAATAGAACAGAATCCAGACGGGTGGAGAATGGGGTTAAGAATGCTGATTTGTCGGATGTACCTACTGCCAAGATACATAGCACTTCACTCACTATGATAATAATAGTAGCTATGTTAGCTTATCACAGACTACTCCTGCGGTATAGAACAATCTCTTTATTGAGAGACTCTACAGACATTAAATTTAGAGACCAAAATTACACCCAGATAAAACAATACTATAAGTGAGTCACACAATATTGTTCTGCACCTAACCGCAATTTTAACGGCGAGGCTACTTAGGTCGTATTACGTAGTAGGTACTTACTTAGTAGTCTCACGTGCAACCCAAATATTAGATACGTACCTATAATTTGAAGTTATTACGTGTTGATATAGTTAATATTGTGTCAACAGAATAGGATAGACAATTCTACAAACCACATCTTCCAATCTAATTCCTCATACGCTTACTTGTATTCTGGTTCTAATTATTGATCAGAAAGTCAGATCAGTACCTTCGAGACGTTAGCGCCGTCAGATTTGTTTTATCTTTATGAATTTATCACTTCCCCTTATGCGAAAAGATCGAGTTACTCTGCTTACATTTTTATGTAAAATCATAAAAATAAATGTGTCCTGTTTTAAAATATTTTATGATAGACGACCTTCTTACCGACGCTGTAAAACACTAAAGACAAGTAGGCGATGGTTTATTTCCTCGTTGTTTAGCAATAATATATTACAGTATTTTTATTTCTTATTAAAATATAAAAAGGTGTAACTCTTTCAAACAAGTGTCTTCAAAAGACATTAATGTCAGGTGAGAATATAATATTTTATTTGCGTCATAGTAATATTAAAGAACATAAAGCAACTACTTTGAAGTCGCCTTCGCAAACACAATACTTAAGTTAAAAACTCTACGTAGATATATTGTTCTATTCTTTGCATTTTTATATGACTTTTCGTATAGTTACTTGATTATAAAGGGAAAGAGCTAAAGCTTGTGTGCGTAATAATATTAATTATACAAAACGCCTGCTTTGAGGGAATAAAATAGCACGCTGCGGGGTCTTAAACTTATAATAGCAAGATTAACCCTCATCCCTCTCAGCTGTCTTGATAGAGAAGAAGGTGATATGCCCAGCAATGGGACATAGTTGAGTTGTTATTATACGAGTTCATAATTATGTAATAGTCCGATTAAATTCAATATAAATAAATTTACCCACTAGGTATATAGTCGAGGATAGTAAACTAGGTAGGTAGGTACTTAATATTGCAAATAAGTACAAAAGTTGATGCATAGAGTAAAATGTAAAGCTAGATAAAAAGTATAGATATAAGTAGGTATTTCTCAAAAAAGGCAGTTTTTATAATCATTACGTCCAGAGTACTGTGATTCCGAAGGAGGCGTCAACATGCGTGGAGACCAAAAGTGGCCACCGCAGCAGGTGAAAGAGGCCGTTGCCGCTGAGAACGAAGCCAGGAGGCAATTGGCCAGGGGCCCTGCCTGCAGACCGCGCAAGGTAACGCATCCAGCTATTACCCCTAACAAAACTTTTTAACTTACCTATTTTTTGCAATACCTGCTTATATATAAAGCTAGGTTTATCATGGTGTGAGCACCTTCTTAAATATATAATCTTTAAAGTATACAAAATGTTCCCAAAAAGGCACTCTGTATTGAAAGTTACTTCTAGTAGATATTGAATATGTGAAGTGCATAGAAATTATCCACGAAGCAAATCAAAATATAAATACATAAGTAGAATCTTGACGGACACACAGACGGACATTAAAGTGATCCTATAAAGTTGCCTTTTAAGGTACGAAACCCTAAAAAATGTAATTAGTATGAAATTTGAAATGAATCATCGATAAAGAGAATTTGAATACCGATATGACGAAGTGAAATCATGTCCTGTAACCACAGAAATAGATCGAGCCTGTAACCTAATGATATGGCTATAAGACATTTCTAATAGAAACGGGCATCCATGTTCAGAAACAGGGATGCCAAAATTTGTTTCTTCAATAGATGAATGAAGACATTGTCATCTTATCACAACATCAATGGGTACGTGACCTTAATAGGGTCTATAAAAACACGAACCAATTATAGCATCCCTAATTCTTCATTACAAAAAAGCAAGATCAACTCATGGTTAAATAAAATAGGGCTTACGAAAATATGATCAAATATTTAAATCCGTGATTTTCAATTCAGCGCGTAATTTTATGCACTCCACATCGTTAACACTACAATCTAACTTATGGTATAAAAGTACCATTTTGGGGTTATTTTGTATAAGCTAAGTAATAATGTGCATGCTGTATATAAGCACACAAGGTTTTGCGTTATACTGACAGTTTGTCTAGATTTACCTAATGGTAAAAAAATATCCTACACTTACCTATCCACTCCCTGCAAGATTATATTTTTGAGTGTATTTTTTTGTAAATATACTTAATATAAGTAATATTAAATTTGTAAATATTTAATTTAAATGCCTACCAAAATATAAAATAATCGTAACTCTACCTAATCTTCGTTTAAAGACAACATTTAAAATAAAATGCCTTTATTGTTAGCGTTACTAAATATACGTACAGAATATGTAATTTCAAAACTCGCGGTTGATTAAAAATAAACTGAATGAATAATATAATTAATATACCTATGAGTAAATAGGAAATTTAAATATCGAGCAAGATGACATGCTATAGGAGAGGCTTATAGTAAGTATGTCCTGCAGCACAATGTCGCAGGCTGATGATGAAATGTTATCTTACACATAGGTACTTAATAAATAACTGTTTGTAGTTTTACGGATTTTATCGCAGTTTATTTAGTCTTTCAATCTTAGTTCTGTCTCCCCGCAAATCGTAACAAGAAGACTGCAGAAACTGCATTTATAGAAATGTGAACGTGCCTACAAATAAATTTCTAAAACAAAAAAATCGTTTAAAAAAATAAGGATAAAATCTGTAAATTACTTTTTTATTTTGTTGTCTTTTACAAAATTAAACAGAGAATTAATAGTTTTCGTAATAAAGCAACAATGAACAAAATATTATCTGTTTTAGCTGCGTCAATTTTCGATTGCCGAATTAATTGCCCTGAACGAGGCGTAAGCATCTTTCACCAAAGTCCGTTCGTACCAGGACTTTAATACCGCACTTGTAAGTCGCAGTTTGGGTCATAAAGTCACACTGTGTTTGGACAAACTTTCTATTAACAGATCTCGGCACTTGGTTATAGGCAAACCTAGCGATAGCCGCGAGCACCTAACTCGCGTAGTAGATAGTAGGCTTTGCAAAATTCTATTGTATTGCAGGTATACAACTCTTAGACGCAATGAGGAAGGAAAACTTTCCTTTTCAGCAGGTACCGTCTTAATAAAAAGTTGCTTAAATTAAATTTCTTTTATTATATCATCTCCCGATGTTGAAGTTGTAAATTGTTGTTTAGGAATTAATGTGGTTGCGTTTCTTTTAAATTTGAACACCGAGCTGTTTTTTGCTACGCATGCCTATATCTATTATTTCAGCTAAATTGTTATAAGCAATTCGCAATCATTGGCGAAAATACTTAGGAACTCAGTAGGTAATTAAGACCGTGTTTTGGTAGTGACTTTTCTTGAGCCTACCGTACCTATATTATTATGGCTTCATCTCCCTTCATCTCACTTTTACCCGGCAGGAAGAGCAAACTATCATGCTCAAATAATAAATCACGGAACAAGTAAATCATGTTCCATTGACTTCATATATAATACGTTCATAAGCAGTCAATATAGAGATTTATATTGACTGACAATATGTTAAACTATGTATCTAGTAGATAAACACTTATGTTTGTACCTATAATCAAGATTTCGCATAGGTAGAATATTCGATGCCAAAGCTAACATTTTTGATAATTAAATTTTGTGAGCTCAGAGTTGTATATCTACAAAATCAATTATTATACTAAAAACTAAACTTAAGACTAAAACCCACATCTCACACGTTGGCATCTACTTACCTATTTCTGAATCTACTACGCTTGATATTCTAGACAAATTAGCCCAAACGTGCATGATTGACTGTTCGTATCTATTAATTTTTTTATGAGAATATTATGATATAAGTACTTACATTTTTTTTTTAATTGACTGATGAAAACGGGCATTTAGTACCGATACCCAATTTCATCTTATGTTCTAGTCTATGTATCCAAACCTGCGCACGTGTACGAACTACGGCTTAAGCTAGCATCTAGCAAAAAAATACCACATTGCTAAGAAAGAATGACGCAAAAATGTATCTTAAGATAAATTCGTTTTTGTTGTCGCTTGAGTCATTGGAGTTGCATCATTCTTGTTTAGCGTAGTGTAGATGTATTAGCGAAATGTTCGTATTCAAACCGGAGATAGCATGTCGATTTCATCACTCCTCATTTGTGAAGTATGTCCCTACCCGAAAGTGATTCGTTCACGGTTGTGCGCTGCGCTGTGTTCGTTTACGTACACAGATTTGGATGCATCTTAAGAACTTTTAGGAAGTTTTGAGTACGACTTCTCGTTTATCTTCTTCTAGAAATAACTAAGTAGGTATGTGTACACTATGTAGCAGTTATTAGACATTATCTCATACGCACAATGCACTCTACTGACTCATCTAAAAAACAAAACATTATTTTCCTTCTAGAATTTTCTTCTGGTCTACCTAAAAAAAATTGCCTGTATAACTACATGCCATTTTGTATTCTAATTGCAGGTGCCAAAGGACTATAGATCCTTCTTCGCGCAGCACGCCCTGGCCCACAATTACCCTGGATACCGCGCGCCACCCGGCACACAACACTATGACGATAACTCAGGCCGATCCTCATACTAAATTAGAGCTTAGTATTACTAATAATACACATCACTCGATACATGTAACATGACGTCATCTTTTCAATTTTTTAATTTTGAAATCATGTTGAAATCAATATAATTATTTTTGCTGACGCTACTAATGTAAGTGTGTCGCTGTCTTTAACTAATTGGGGGCAAAATATATGTAGCGTCAGCAAAATATATCATCCTATCAAAGTCAACATCAATTAGATTGGTCGGGTAGAAACGAAGTCGCCGGGACTTCAACGCGAGTACTTGTATAGGCTTTAGGTATTAAAGTCTTGAGGCATGTACAGATCGGATTACAATCAGTACTTAATATAGGTTTAATTTATTCTTAACCATTAATTAGAATGTAAGTAAATATATAAACAAAAAATATATAACCATAACAATATCATGTTCAAATTCATATATCATTATAAAAAAATTAATCCATTTTCTTATGATACTCATTTATTTTTCGAATTAAATGTGCGGCTTTATATATTGCGAAAGTATTCGACGTTTGAAAATGTAAATAATGCTCAAATGCAAAAATCATGAAATTATATTGTTTAAAAATTAGATACTTAAATCATTTTTTACTAAATTGTATTCCTGCCATCTGTTGTACTTATTGTGAAACTAGTACTAAATGATGGATATTGATTTTATTAAAATTCAATGCTTCCGCCCAAAGGGTAACATTAACAAAATTGGCTAAGCTTTTTGTACCTAGTCATGGAGAGATTATACGAATATTTTGTATATAAAACGTTAATTGCCTTAACGACCTGGTATCATTATGTAACTATATTTTATATTAAATAAATTATATAAAATGGCAATGAGTTTTTTATTGACTTATCGGCGAAGTCCTATCGATTGGCTAACTAAACGATAAGTAAACTAAGACAACGTAATGAGGCTTTTTCGGACGTATGCGTTCACCTCAGCATCGTCTGGAAAAGTTCTTAATTCTGTGCAGTGTGCTCAATGTGGTTGCACTGCAGTCCGACACCAATATTATGAAGGATATTGGAGGTAATATGTACGGTCGGCAACGGAGTTAGCCGTACAGGGTCGCTATATGAAGATTAGTTTTTTAGGAAAACTAATGTATGAATTTGTGTGAAATATATTTTTATCTGTAGCTTTAGTCTAAAATTGTACACTGTTACCAAATTCCAAAGAAATATATACAATGCTTTGCTTTTCTTAGAAAACAAATCTTCATATAGCGGAACCTGCACAGCTAACTCCGTTGTTGTGTGTACCATGCGGTTTTACTTAAAGACCTCCAAACACCGCATTACTTGGAGACGTATAGCGTCGCGATCTTACGACGAACGACGTAATAATAATGTGATGATAACCCGTCCCTAAGCTACGCGGTCATACCGCATAGCTTGGACACGCGTCGATGAAGATGTTCAAAAATAAAACAAGAGTCATGTATGAAAACGTTATATTATCATACATTACATACATACATCGTGTACAAACCACGCCGAGTACCTAGGCGGAGGTGCACTCATAAATGCTTCAAAACAATAACAGCAATCTAGCTAAGCTACATACAGTACCATATTATGTACAACATGTACAATTTTTTAATAAAACTGTAACAATAAAAAGCCGCAGTATTGTCGTCAATAAGTAGTGACAGCCATAACGTTTAATATCACAGATGTAGCCAATTTATTTACATTTTTTTTTATGGCTACGTCTCTCTACCATCGATTTATAAGTAGGGATGTCACACGATTTATTTTAGCTACATTTTTTACTTTGAATATCAAATAACAGTGAGCGACCACCCTTGGAAGTTTGAGCGAAGTCTCAGTTTCATTTTACTTCTACTCAACTAACAGTTAACGTAAGTGTAGAAAGTTTTTCTTAAAAAAAACCACCGCTCTTTAGATTCATCCATTTATAACGTTAAACATAAGCAAAGAAACAAGTAAAGATGATAATTTATATAGGTAATGATTTGTTTACAACCTTGTTTAAACGTGTGACAACCCTATGCATAGAACTTTCTAGAACACTACGTATTGATTAACTGTGTGAAATGGAACTGAGCTACAAGACTCCCCAAGTACAATCGATGATTTACACAATGAACTTAAATGCAAGTAGTCTTTCTGGATCAATAAATAAAACCTTCAATATAAATATTTTTATAACACAACTGTTTTATTAGGCTAAAACGAAGTATAAGAATATGAATATTTATTTAAAGGCACCATGAGTATGCTAAAACAGTCACAGAAACATTTTGGCCAATATCTGGCTATTACAAGTATAGAGGCTCGTTTACACGACACAAGTTTTTCAATGCAAGTTTCATGCTTTCTAACTTGACGAGAAAAAAACAGAATGAGACTTATATTTGCTTACATCGTGTAAGCAGAGCCTGTGGTAAAATATTTATTCAATAATCCTAACAGTCATTATGCTAATGGTCTCACTAAAACCGAAGTTATATATTCTTCGCGTGTACTTTAAAGTTATTGCTAAAGCAATATAAAATTAAAAGAAACATTTTTATATTAGTGACAGAAACATAACGGACATCAATATCATCGGAAAAGGTCAAACTCACACCGAAAGCTGCGAGCAAGTAAGAATCTGCCTCAGTAAAATGATACCGAAGAATGCAAACACCGCAACCAAGCGATCATAATGTATTATAGGAATAAAGATAAAGTTTGAAATGCTGTATCAATTTTGACACGGAAAGTGATTAAATAACCGGCCACAGCCACTGTCAGTACGAATTGAAGTCAAATAATAAAAAAAAATCACACACTTGATAAATAATTTTGAGTTTCAAATGATTACTTATAAATGCGGACATTCCGCCAGTGCGAAAGCAAAAAGAACAACAGACCCTTCCCTCCCCTGAGTTTAGTTAAAATCTCCCCTCACTGCTACCACTAAGCTAAATATAATCAAGATTAAGTATTGTTAAGTAGAAATGGGTGGAATGGTATAATGTATCCTATAATTTCATTAAGTTATAAACATGTAAACATTGCTAAAATACGTAAACTACTACGACTGCGGACCCATGTATATTACGTCACGTCTACCAACGTATATATACGCATGTATTATGGAAAATGAATTTTAATTTATTCTATCATAATTTAACTGTTAGTTTTAAAAACCCGTCCTTGCCCAATAAGCATAGTCTTAGATCACTGCACACCGCTGGACGATATCTGTTGATAGCCAACAGAATATTACTTTGTTCTAAGTTTTGAAGCTCCATCCTTGTAGTGCAGTACCTCAGGCACACGGAACACCCACCCGTATTAGTTAGTGCCCTATATTGTAAGCATTTGGTGACTGTTCGATACGCAATACTCGTGTATCAAACGAGTGAGAATCCCTGTGTTTGTTGTATGGCTTGCATTAAGTGATACTTAAGCCGTTCTTTAGTTTTATAACGTGGAAGATCTAGGAGATTGAAACACGTGTGAGCCACTGGGAAGTACCTGTCGTCCGCTACCGCCTGGATTCTAATCTGTAACAAACGAGACACATTATAAACTATGTATATTAATCAAGTCATGCATGAAGAGGTTGATAAATGTTGGAGAAGCGAAAGAAGTACGTTTGTAAATCATAGCAATTGGCGTACCATATCTTTGCCTAACCCAATTAGAGACAAGCCTGATGATATTTATATGTATGTATCACCAAAAGATATACTCTAAATGTTTAGTATCTTAACGAAAACAACACTGTTTAAAACACCAGTATTAAATAGTGTTGTTTTCGATAGCCCTTATAGACTTTACCGATTGAAAGAAAAACACTTCCGAGAACTAGTGACAGGTCTAGTGACTTCATATACAAGCGCGGGTCATTGGCCGCGGTGGTACTAGCTCAGCTGACACGGTAACTCAAAAGCCGTGTTGTAAAACAAAATTGAATCATAAGCCCGTGTGTTTTTGTGCGAATTATAATGTGATGAATACTTACTTTAATGTCTCTCATTCCCTGTATCGGTACACGATCAGTGCCAGTCAGGAACAGTAAGAATTTCTTCTTGTCCTCCAGTGTAAGTTCATGAAACGTCTCCCAAAACCATCTACAACATATTTTTTAATAAACATACGAGTAGAGTACATATCACTTTACCAGTTAAAACCGGGGCTTTATAACGTATTCCTATGTAGAGCCTAGCATGGGCAGGCCTCCCAACAAGGTGGGCTGACGATCTAGTAAATGATAAGATGGACAAGATCAGATAAGTACTATACATACAGAAAATCGTTGGAGCAGGTCTATGTTCTACAGTGGACATCTTTCGACCGAGATGGTGATTATGAATGATGATGATGTTTCCTCTGATTTTTTTGTTTTTTTATACTACCAAGGACGGCCTGCCTGATGCCGTTATGTAAAGCCGTTACAGTAGCCTATGGACGCTTGCAACCCGTCTATCGCCCCTTAGTCTAGATTACAAGTGACCTCGTGAATTACCTGATCTGTGGATCGTTGGCAGTGTAACCAGATTTGTATTCACAATTGACTTCGAAGAGATCCCAGTCGTATTCCTCATTGCCCATTACAACTGACAACAGTTCATGAGATCTAAATAATTTAATTATTCTACCACCACACACCTGAAATTAACAATATTGGTTGTTAAAACTATAACTGTTATTCTAGCCTATCGCAAAAGTAAATAGTTCTTAGATTCTTTGTGAATTTAAATAACAGGTATGTATCTCATCGAAACATATAACGGACTTAACGCATAACACATCGAAATTAATTCATGCTCTTCGAAACTGGGATGGATTTCAATGTGTTGTGTGTTGTGAATGTTAAACAAAATTCTTAAATGTTTTTTTTATTTTATTAAAAATACACCGCTATGCTTTTCACTAAATCAAAATAAGACTTTTTATAATCAACTAGTGGCCCGCCCCGACTTTGCCCGGGTTAAACTATATTCGGCTCAACTTTCTTAATATTTTTTTTACATAAGAACCTTCTCCTGACAGTAACGAACATAGCAAAAAAATAATTAGCGAAATCGGTTCAGCTGTTCTCGAGTTTTGCGCTTAGCAACACATTCAGCGATTCATTTTTATATTATAGATTTATAATGTATATAATTAAGACCTAATATCATAAATACAAAACAACCGAGTCAATCAATAACAACAATTGCACAATTCTGGCCTATACAGAAAAAAGAAAAAATCTGACACTAACAGAGTCCGACGGACGTGAAGGGACTAAAATACAGGAGTTATGTTTCAAGAAGTTTTAGTTTGAGAATCTACAATTGAATTAATATGTCAATATGATGAAAATGTAGGTAAAGCACACTGAGCAAACGCAACAGATCTTGGAAGAACATTGCTGAGTAAATTTGACTTGACATTCTCTCTCAAATTAAATATCATGGCCCTTGATAAGTTAATCCACAGGTCGTTTACCGATCGTGAGTGCACCTAGCTATGATGATACTATAATATTTACATTGTATCCTATCTTACCTTTTGAAACCCTTGGTTGAAAGCCTTAAATTGGTTTTCAACAGATTTATTAAGTAAAAAGTCTACATATAGTTCCACATATTCCTCTTTGTTCTCAGAAGTCACGGCCAAGTTTTCACCGTCGTCTTTTAAAGGGTGAACTTGAATTTGTCCGAAAACTTCTGTATTTACTGCGAAACATAAGCTGAATACCTGTCGAAGTATAATATAATATTTTAGAAAATAAGACGCAGGACGAATGTTGAAAATGTGCCATGGTTTATACTAGGGTATGGGCGCGTATAACTTCAGAATAACGATTGTATGAACAGAAATGTCAACGCTATACTTGGTATAAGTTATTCTTTGTTTATTTGTAGACATTTTGCTAATTCTCTGTTTATTCTCGAGTATTACTGTTATACCACGTTTATTTATAAGGCTGTTTAATGCCCTTTACTAGTTCTTGTTTTCTTTTCCTAATTTGATGGCAAACAAGCATACGGCACGCCTGATGTGAAGCGGTTACCGTAGTCTATGGACGCTTGCAATACCAGAGGTGAGTTCAATAATACAATTTTGTAAAGTGAAACAGATTTGTTTATAATTCGATGTTCTGTTTTGTATAAATATATGACAAAATTAGTCTTTCATTATTTTTATGAGTATCCTTGGATACTAAAACGTTTCTAATGTTTCGAGAGTTCTAATAGATTGATTTAATACTTACGTCTTCTACATCGTCATCTGGATAATCAAGCAAACTTTTTAAACTATTCGCGAGCGTTGGATACAAATCCGATAGATCGTCTATAATAACCGTCTCTTCTAATACTTTCTTGTACAACGCCAACGGGAAAGGTACGTAGATGATGATTGAGTTGTATATAGCTAGGCCATAAATGGCACCTGCAGAGAAAGAATGTATATAAGGTCCAGTTTTATTAAACCAGTATAGCAATCTATGTATTGCGTTCGATGCAGTAACCAGCAAACATCCGCAGCTTACTAAGAAATTTATGAAATTTCGTGTATGTACGTACAACCCCGTTTGAATCTCATCATTCCCAAAAAAGACCACAAAATCCACCTATTGCATATTTACCAAGATATTTGCCGTATAATGTACAGTAGTGTATATCAATTGGTATACGCAAATGCGTACACGTACACCATTTTTAATGAGTAGTACAAATCGGCAGCAATATTTATTGACAAACTTTAACCATAAACAGAAATAATTACCGATATTTAAGAGTACTTACCAATCAAATAATACATGATGTCATCTTCAAAAGGATTATTTGAGAACCAAATCATGTTAGTTTCTTCGGATTGTTTAAACATGCCATACACGGGATCGAAGATTTCCTTCAGCAACAACATAAAGAACTCCTTTTTAACACCTCCGGCATCTTCGGCCTCCTCGCCAATGAATTCTACCTGAACAAATATATAAACTTGGTAATTCGTATATCGTCAATAGTCTTAGTAATATTAATTTTATCAACACAGCAATGGCTATTTTGGAACAAAGGTAATATCTAATTATCAAAATTAGTTCTTTAATCTATAAGAAACTTTTTGACATAATTTATTGTCAATATTGGCTGTAAACCAACAAAAATAAGAAGTAAAAATTCTCTAAGGTATGAAAATACTCAGCAAATGAAAAAACCACAATAGTCCTTGGTAGCTTAACTTACTGATCGTTTACAGATTAGCGAATACATCTGGTCAAAAGCGCTTCAATAATCGTTATTATAGTTTTATATGGCTGTATTAGCAAAATAATGTACTAAGGTTGAAAAAGAATCTCCAGCACTAGGCAGTTTTTCTTTTAGTGACTGTTGCCCTTCCACTCAGTACAAACGTTTCGGTGGAGATAAGGTGAGTAAAAACTACTGTAAACTTATTTTAAATAGTAATAAAAACACAGTTGCTACTTACTCTAAGTGGCTTCTTTAACTGTGAAGTCTCATGATTACTGATCTGTGTCACAGTGTCCCTAACAATATGATCTCTGGACACAGTCAAGTTTAAGAACTGGTCCCTTTGGTACTCATATGTGGGGTCCATAAACAGTCTTGTAAACATCTGTGTAGCTGCTCGACTGACCGCTATCTGCATTTGCAGCTGTTGGTCTATTTTTAGTAATAAAGACTTGCATTGAACATCGAATAAGAAGGCATAGTTGCACATGTGTGGGTGATTAGACTGCAATAAAAATGACAATTAATACACAATTCCAAATTATGTAACCTTATAACTACTTCAACTCTTTTAAATACATTTAAGAGCCAAGCCAAAGTTCAGGTTTGCTTCCTTTAAAGGAGTTTCGGCAGTGTATGGCAAGGGAGCAAGCCCCGACGCACGGGGAAAGGACTTTTACCTTACAGAATACCACAGTCAAATAAGAGATATGCAGTGGTATAGTTGTTTTCGTACTGATTTAAAACAACGCGTCCTTATTCCAGAGTTATCATCAAAAGCGTTTTTAGGTCTCTTTGGTGGTATGTGCGGGCCGCGGAGGGCTGAGCACGACGATGAACCAAACACAGGCTTGAAGGAATCGCGTCATTGTTTGTGGTGACATAAAAAAGTTATTAATAAAATATTTGATACTTACAGCGTGATCTGAAAGCCAGTTGATATAATCAGTTGCAATGTCAACATGGTTACACAAATCTTCTATATAAAAACATTCAGCAGGTATCTT
This sequence comes from Trisateles emortualis, assembly GCA_947095525.1. Classification (NCBI taxonomy): domain Eukaryota; kingdom Metazoa; phylum Arthropoda; class Insecta; order Lepidoptera; family Erebidae; genus Trisateles; species Trisateles emortualis. Next base: position 14,140,751 of record OX352735.1, on the reverse strand, counting down.
TGGATTTTTTGGATTCACAAAATTTATTTTGTTTAATGATGATAGTGCATTAAGAATCTGTATTATACTATGACTGAAGTAAATTCTCTAAAATATTAAAAATATATAATTAAATATGTTTTTTTTACATTATTTTACTATATACTAGCGGACCCGGCAGACGTCGTCCTGCCTAAAAAAGCAGCGCCAACTACCGGAATATACATACAAAATTTCACCCAAATCGATCCAGCCGTTTAGGAGAAGTGACAAACAAACGTACAGGAGAAATATATAAACGTGCCGCGGCATAAACATGCACGCCTATGTTTGCAACCGATCGAGAGATCCTATTTTTTAGGTTTTTATTACCGGATCAGGCAGCGTTATTAGGTTTTCATGCAAGAAAATCCTCAGCGGCAGCACGAAGTCTGGAATTGTCACAATTGTGTCATGTGTGTAGTATCTCCCCTTATTACATGACACCTTAAGTATTTAAAATTTACTTCTTAATAAAATCCTTTTGGTGTAAGATCTAGACCGAGTAGATATTCATTCACATATCTGTTTAGAAACAGGATAAAGATGTACAAGTAAACATACCTTATTTGCGGTCACAGCAGGCTGCCTTAGCTCAAATACAATAACACTCTTGAATATATCAACGAGCATTTCAAAATATTCAGCAGACTGAGCTTCCCACCACAAATTGACTAATTTCTGCGCTTGCGCCGCTAAATTGTTGTATGCTTCTGCAAATGGACCCTGTAACAACACAAATTATTAATTTTGCTATTTTTTCGACAAGAAACTATGAAATGGACAATATTTTTAATTATTATTAGACGAGCTAGTGATGCGAAAAAAATCTTTAGGTTCATTGGAACTATCCGGTGATATCGTCGAACGAACGTTTATTATGAATAAATGTTTTTTACGTAGATAAGTGTGGGAGCGATGTCGAGTTGCTCTTCAATGATTTCATCAAATATGTTTCATAAGAATATTATATTGAGTTTTAAAAAAAATACATAAATTGAGTAAATGTAATAGGAACTGAAATTAATGTCCGTTCCCACCGAAGTTAGGTAAAGAAAACGCACCGACAATACTAAGTAACGCTGGATGTGCGGTGTCGTAATCGGAGCGGCCACGTTTGTCGGTCCGATGTGTGACGGAGTGCTGGGCTTGCAGAATAGCATCGTAACAACTTACTTAAATATTTTATCGACATGGCTCCATCTCTACGGTAAGTGACTTTTAAAGCCCAACTCGTTTCAATTGCGGGTACTATAGTATTTAATAAGTATACAATCTATACCTGTAATTCAACATGCCGTCTTGGATTACGCATTTCGTGATACAGCGGTAAGATGAGGAACATTCTGAGCGCTTCTGCATCAGGTGGAGACACTTTCATCTTCTTTATTATGTTCTCTGTTAGGTTATTGAAAATCTGAAAGGAAGGAAAACTAAGTAACTGATACAATTTTAATTCTTACTCCTTTCATTCATCATCAACTGTTATCTATCCACTGCTGGGTATAGGTCTCTTTTGAGCGTCATTTGTTCTGCTCCTGTACCTACTTAGCTCTCCATTATATTCCCGACATTTTTCTATGTCGTCTTATCTTACTTGTAACTTTCCCCGGGACATCCATTGCTATTTACGAGTATGTATTTCATGCATAACATATTTTATCTTGTTAAAACTATTTTTGTAGGCAATTTGACCCTATTAGGTCTTTTGTACAATGTCCCGTACAGCAAAACTGTTAACTACTATGACGTACGGGAGTGTGACGTCATAACACAGCAGTGTTGTCTCTATTTGCCCATATTAAAATTCTTATAGCTACGCACTATGTTAAGCAATTTATTTTTGCTTTCAATTTTAAACAAACAAAAACATAGTCATCCTTCTTCAGCATACATAAGTTACCAACGCGGAGATCCAGATATGGTTATTATATTAAATAAAATGTTAAGTATTGTGTACTCACAAGATCCTTAATAGTAGTATTTTCGAATCTGCTAACTAACGTAAAAGCTTCTTCGGCCTTCTTCAAATCAACGCCGGGCACCTTAGTGCTGCAGCCGAAGTGCGCATTGTTTGGCGCTAAGAATGAACTGTTCACACACGCTAAAGATCCGAAGACTGTCTCGAGATATGTTAGTAGGTCCTGTAACAAGAATTATAAATTACTAGTGGACCTAGCAGACGTCGTCCTGCCTGAAAGCTGATATACCGACAGCAGCGCCATCTACCGGGTCCAATTGTAAATCTAAACCATCCGGAGCCCTACCCGAACACACACACAAAATTTCATCAATATCAGGAGTTCAGTGACATACACACGCACACAAGAAATATATATATAAAAAGATTACTAGCGTTTTTTAACGCCTTTAATAAAATTATACTTATTCTATTCCACGTTTATTAATAAAGCTATAAAGGTTTAACTAGCCCGTTTGGCTAGTGGTCGCCGAGTGCAACTGTTGATCACGAGGTCCAGGGATAATACATAAAGAAATTTAAATTTGAATGTTATTGATGTTCTTTTATATAAGTATAGCAAGTTTTATAGTGATAACTGACATCTACGCGCCGCTAAGGCGCGGTCAATGTCTTTAAATAGTAGGTATAAAATAGTCACTTCCCGCTGTCTGTACGCTTAGATCTTCTACACCACGCAATTTAATTCGATGTGGTTTTCACTATCAGTTAGAGAACTTTTTCTGGAAGGTTTATATGTATAATACATGTATATTATAATACAGAAATCCAGAAAAACCTAAAAAAGCCGAGGGCGGGTCGGTAGTCTTGTATAATAAATAATGAAAATAAATATCAAAGGTCTTACCTGATTAACCACATCACTATCCTTGAAGTTTTCACAAGTAGCTAACCTCGATATAGTCAAAGTTACAATCTGCTTCGTATGCTCCGGGTTACGGTAGTCAGTAGAACCAGGCTCCTTCGAACTTATCACTAAGAAGCTATGGTCACCACCCGCAAACACCCTTATAGGGCCCTTCAAGATGTCCGGAGGAAACTGTAAGGAAAACATATTATAACATATTAGTATTATATACATTGAAAATATATACATTCAATAATGCACTACTAGTTTTTGTTCTTACTACGGTGTACGAAACTAATAATGCAGTCATATTGGTAAGCTATAAGCTAGTAGATGTTGATGTAACTTAGAATATTGTATCGCATAAGATGGATCAAACACTACTACCTACGGTCGGCAACGAAGTTAGCTGTACAGAGCCTCTAGACAAGTGGCATAAGCGATAGTCGAATCGAAAATTAAAAAAAGAAAATTTATGGGATTTGACGTAAGTTTACGACATTAAATCGTAGACTCACGTCAAATTCCATACACTTTATTTTTTGACTTTTCGATTCGACTATCGCATAAGCAACTTGTCTAAAGGCTCAGGGCCGCTTAGTTTTTTTAGGAACACCAATGAATTTGTGTAAAATATAGGTTTAGTCTAACTGTACACTGTTACCAAGTTCCACAGAAATATACATATATAATAGTTTTCGTAAAGATATGAATCTTCATATAGCGGGACCTGCACAGCTAACTCCGTTGTTGTGTGTACCAGGCGTAGGGCGCGGGAATGTACCAATACGTTAAATCTTTAAATATAAAACCTCGAGTGAAGGTTTTGTTGTTCCAACTTAACAGATAAAATACTTTTTTTTTAATAAGTGGCCCTTTTTTTCAATTATACCAAGTGAGCATAGCCACAAGCGAAAGCTAGTGTATTTGTAAATAATGTAAAAAGCTATCAAAAGTTGATTAATATACGGAACACAAAGTAACAAAGATGCCAAGAAGAAATAAAGGAATGGCAACATTAACATAACAAAACTTATTTTTATGATCGAAATCAAATCTGTATACATAAAAATGAATCCCTATTTCCCATACCTACCATAACTTGAAAACGACTTCATTTCGCCCGATTTCATTCATTTTTTAAGAGTTTTATTATACTCTGTAGAAGGATTTTAAGAAAATAAAAATTAAGAAAATTGCGTAGAAAAAATGTTTAACCCAGACGAAGTAAGTCATAAATATCATCTCCTCTTGATAGAATCATCTTGAATCAAATTAAAATCTGTATAATGCGTTCAACAAGTTAACAAATCACTCGAGTATAGAATATTCATTCAAAGTACCTTCAATTTAAAACCTAATAATATAATAGCAATAAAGCTGTATATATCCAACTAGGCACGGGTCTCCTCTATCATGAGAGCTGAGAGGGTGTGGCCTTTAATCCACGGGTTGGTGGATAAAACTTTTTTTTTTACAAATTATCTACTTCCTATTAGCTTGTAACTTTCAATCTGTCTGCACTATAAAAGAAGGCTTACGTTGAAGCAATATTGTGCTGCACCGCAGTACACGTAACATCGTGTGGCATATTGATTACCATCCATCAAGTTACGTTAAATTAGTCAAACTCATTTATTCATTTAGTTTATATTATATGCATCGTGCTCATGAACGATAGATGTCAAGTCAGTATCACCATGCGCGGCAACCCAGAAAAAATTGGGCATAGCCCGTAGTAATGTTTTTTTGCGACATGACATTGCCTTATGCCGCACGATGTTGCCCCAGCGTAAACAAAGGTTTTCAATAAATTTAAGCATGCCATATTATATACATACTAAATATAATTTGATAGATACAATTTATATAAACAATTTATATTTAGATGAAACCCATGGAAAATCTACGACAACATTAATTTAATTTTCAAGGTTGAAAAGAATATGTTTTGGGTTTAAATTCCATGTAAGAAATTTATTATGATAAATAATATATATTATATTATGTACATAATTGATGTTATCATACATGAATAATAATTTATATTAATACATTTTCAAAGATATAGATGACTCAACATTTAGTTTGGAACCGCCGGCGGCGCTAGTGCGACCAAACGTCAAGGAACTGTCCACCTTCGGTTTCTTCTTTGGCGAAAGAAGAATTGTTCAAATTAATTATGCATATTGCTAGTAGATATAGTATTTAAATAAAAATAAAATAGAAAACATAAATGTTTGAGCCAAAATCAAAATTACAAAGGGAACCTTTCGTGTCACGCACGAAACATAAATTAAACAAAAAAGGGACCCTATAATTGACAAAACTAAATAGGCGTAATATAAAATAATAAGCTAAAGGACCTACAAATCAAGTTGGTGCTGAATAATGGAAACTCTATTGTGTAAATGAGACGTTATATTAGCAAGTTGTGTGATATATTTACCTTATTCTGACCTGCGTTTTCAGTCTGTATAGGAAACAATAGAATTAAAAGTTATTCCGTAAAATTAAAATTTTACATTACATAGCCTGTTTGATGATACTCAATTGTTCTAAAGTAGTAAACATTATTTATTTCTTAATTGTTCACAGTTTATGTTTGAATAAATGTATTGAACTGTTGTATTATTATGGTTTTAGTATTTTGTCACAACATTTTTACTAAAATATAATCGAATACAGGCCTCATTTTGTCTTTGTTATCTATGCTATCAAAATTAAGTTCGATACTAATTGCTTTAACAATAGGCTGGGGCAACAATTTAGAACATTAATTATGTAAGTTATGTCGTAAAAACTTAGAAGGAAGGTCAATATAGGTAATTTGTTTGCCATCATACATTACATTGTGACATTGATATGTCATAGTCTAAACATTATTTTATATACAAAAGGAGGTTGTATAATGTATAATATATATTATAAATATAAATATATGAACCTACCGGTGACTCATCATTAGGCGTGAACGGTACCGGCGTAGGCACAAGCGCAAATGCCATGTGCGGACAACCAAGCTGGCCGCGCGCACCGTACCCGCACGCCAGTATGCGGTCCCCGACCCGACACAGCACGTGTCGACGTCCGCACGCGACTTGAGTCACGGTGCTGCCCATTAACTCCATTATCTGTGAACGTATGACTCACCTAGTAATTGACTAAATAAGCCTTATAACTACGGCAATGTGTGCGATTCTATATATGTAAACTGCGGGGTGTCAGGCCTGCAGCAGCCCGTTGCTTCTATTTACTAGGCACCCAACATTTTGTCTCTAATTTTTATTCTAAGTTTAATATTGAGTAAAATAATTGATAATAAACTGCTAATAGCGACACATGCGATATGACACTGCGTGTCATTATAATGATGATATTCGTCAAATGATGCAACCCACCGTATCGTTGCTCTTAACGTATTAGTACTTCCTTATACGTCGTCTTAGTCATATCATGCATTAAATTATCGTAATAGGTAATAGTAAGTTTTAAAAGGATTCCATCCATTTTTTTTCAAAGCGAGGAAAATTTGTGTCATACTACTGCCGACAGAAACTTTTTCGCAATATCGCGATTCTCTTCTGAGGCTATTTCAAGATTTTATTTTGCAGTAATTTAATAATTTACCATTTTTAGAAACAAAAATGTTAAGCTAATTTTTGCTTACCATACCTAGCTTTTTTTAATCGTACAATTTAAAAATAATCCTAGTTAAATTTCATTATTATTTAACAGCAACCAATAACAAAAAAGCCTGCAAAGATTTCAATAAATACTTACATGCCGCACGGTATTGCCAATGAGTGTATATGCCACACAACATTGCCATTGCAGTTCAAATATCGACATATAAATTACCTTTCTGGGTACAATTTCATCTTTAGTGCTGCCATGTCCTGTCTGTCCGTATTCACCGGTACCACAAGTGAACACACCGCCATCTAAGGTGAGAAACACTGTGAAATCTTCGCCACATGCTATATGACAAACCTGCAAATAAAACAATTATTGTTAGATTGTTATTGAAATAATTACTTCACTAGCCGCCTGAAGCACCATTAAAAGACGAGCGTAAACAATGCCTCATGGCAAAGTGATGCAGCATAACACAAAATTATAAACTACTATATATGTGCTGTGTGTACAAAGTGTAACCACTAATTATGGCGAAAAAATAGTGGCAATATGACGTACTTATATTATGTGCCTTATCCAGCCATGGCTATTATGTCTACGGTACTTATAAATGGAAACAAACAAGTTGTTTACAAATTTTCCAACTAGGGAGCAAAATATATAATCGGTGCCTATATTAGGCAACAATATTCAACGAAACATATGCAAATGCGACAAGGAGAGTAAAGTTATTGCCTTGTTCAAATCATTGCTTATATTGAATTTAAATCCACAATAAACTTACACTTAGAAAGTAGTATCAACAAAAAAGAATTACTTACAAATGCAAGGGTGATGCAAACAAATTATTATTTTATCTTTAGTTTGTATATTTTATTGAATTTGCATGCCAGTTAGTAAAGAGTTTATTTTAAAAAAAAAATGTTGATCGCAAGTGGCAACCGCCGCTCGAGGATGAGAACAACGACGATGCCAGGAGCACAGCGAAGGCACTACTATTGTTATCCTACACATATATTTATTGTATTCATAAGATATTTACAGGTATAGTTATTAAAATTAAAGTAACTTAACCAAAACAATAAAACTATATAATAATATACAATATTTACACTTATTAAAAATGAAAAAAAAAAAGAATAGAAAATATTCAAAAAAAAAAGGAGGGACTGCTTAATAGGCGTCATAAAACTCCTACGCATCGACAACTACTGGAAACGTGCCCAGAAGACAACACATTGAATTATACATGGCCAGCAATGTTGTTTGCTCTGCATCAGATAGTTAATAGGATTGACAGGCTTCTTATGTGCTTACTGAACCTACATGACGTAAGTTTAGTGTGAATCTAATTTTAAAGTTCTAATAACGACAGAGACAAGAAGAAATAATGACGACCATTAAATTCTAAGTAACAAGTGATCAACTTACAGATTATGTTGACTGTACCTTAACATTTCTTAACGTTTTCAAATGATACGGGTAACACTTATTTTCTCTATCTGGCAGTCCAAGTTGTCCGTGTGTGTTTTTACCCCATCCAAATACGGCTCCGGATCTATAATAATAATAAAATTTATCTATTATTATCTTCCGCCTGAATTTACACGGGGCAATGATTTTCGTGGATAAAAAGAACATAATATGTGCTGTTCCAGACTATAATACATATATCTCTGTGCCGAATTTCATGCAAATCTGTTCAGCCGTTCTGGCGTGGTTGAGTAACAAATATCCATCCATCCATCCAAACTTTCGCATTTATAATATTAGAAAGATAATAAGTAAGAAAGAAAGAAGAAGCTTCGACTCATGATGTTAGTAGTAATGTCATTTAGCAACAGTATACGTACAGAGTAGGTATTTAATGTATGATTCTAGTACATAATATAACAAATACATACAAGTAAGAATATAGGTCAGTATAAGTAAAAATTCACTTGACTTATGCATGAATGGCAGAATTTTGCATGAAATGTATTACAAGGCCGTTCAATAACTCAGACAACCGAGATGATTCTGAATAAATAAATTATAGTTTTCTGGGTCACTGCGAGCAAAACAAATCGTTTTTGTAAATGTTTTCGCCACTATGGAATAATTCCTATATAGCCAGAGGGTTAAATATTGAGATTATGGACGTAAAAAACACCCAGACTTGGCACAAACATGTGGATTATACTATTTGCCCCGTGTGTGATTCTACAGTCAAAACAAATAAATAATTCCTGCCTAATATAATTTTGAATTTATACTTTACAAATAGACATCACATCCTTACTAATATTATAAATGCGAAAGTTTGTGAGAATGGATGGATGGATGGATGGATGTTTGTTACTCTTTCACGTAAAAACTACTGAACGGATTTAGATATAGATTATGGTCTGGAATAACACATAGGCTTTTTGCAGCGATAACCGACATCCACGCGGGCGGAGCCGCGGGCAACAGCTAGCTCATTTCATATTTCAAAGAGGTTATACCGAAATTTCATATACTTCCCCTGAGAAAGCGCGGGAAGATCTAATCTAGTCTCTTGCACACATAAACATTGGATAGAATGGAAAGCATCAAGATGGCGGATCAAGTTTCGGATTCAATGTTTTCTATCAGGCTACTTGTGCTTCATACGTACATTTGTGCCTACAAAAACCACAGGCGCGGATCCAGGGCGGAGAGAGTGGGGGCCATGGGGGGCTCCTGCCCCCTTGCTTGCAACTAATTCTTCTTAACTTTTTATATATAATTTTTCTGAAAGATTATGTCAGTGAAATAAGTAAGGACTGCCCCTTTCCGGATCCGCGCCTGGAAAACCATGATATATGATGGTAGCAGGACCTGAACGATTTACGCGTACCTACTACTGGTAGCTACTTAAGGTACAAATGATACGTATGAAGCACTAATACCCTGAAAACATTTTGAATCCGTAGCTCGATCCCGCCATCTTGATGCTCACGTCGAATGTAAACAAATGAAAGTATCTGTACCGTTTCAAATAATAAGATATCACATAGAGTAATATTATATCAATATTACGTAGTAAAGACAAGTTTTTAGGCATTGTGGAAAAATATTTTTATCTCACCGCAAATGAAGATAATGTATACGGCTATTAAAACAGCGATAATATTTTACCACAATATTATAGACTCTATTCCAGTACCAATGGGAATTCACATTGGTAGTGAGTAGAGTAGGTGGATAAGACATGACTTTAGAATTTCTTCTAAATGTGTGAAACATGAGCAAACTCAATTGCAAGCGTCCAACAGCATACGGTAACTGCTTACCACCAGGCGGGCCGTATGTTTCTTTGCCTCCTTGGTAGTATAAAGAAAAAAGTTTCCTTGACGGTTAGCATATGACAAATTACAGATTTAGTAATATTCGATTCACAATGATGTTTCTAGCAGAGATATATCTCACACCTCATGTGTACAAGTCGTTTACTTTCCCACTTGGCTACCTTATACCATTGTATTTGTTTGGGCTTCAGTCTATGCCTATTCTGGGTTTATTCCCTAGTGTAGTTATAAAACATCATGAGCAAAATTGACTATATTATAGTTGTTAGTTTAACATTGACAAAAACTGTATCAAATCATGACATCGTCAGAGTAACTGTTGGTATGCATGAAATTCATGCAATACAATTTTTTTTTTTTGTTTAAAAGACAACTCGCACACAGGTCCTGTGTTGCGAGGGACTTTACAAACATACAATTCACGCACACAAAGTACACAAAGTTGGAATAAACAAAGGTACCTACCGTGTGAATATCAAACCCACAACATCCACTAAACCACACGTCATACAATCTATACTGATATCCTACTAATATTATAAACGCGAAAGTTTGCAAGATTGTATGGATGTATGTTTGTTACTCTTTCACGAAAAGACTACTGAACGGATCGGAAAAAATCTCTGTTCCCGAGGGATTGTACGCACGGGCGAAGCCGCGGGCGGCAGACTGACCGTGATCTCACTAAGGTCTGATTAGAAAATCAGCGCTGCAATATAAAATTCCGCAGCACAGAGCTGAGATTGGGACCCTTTCTGACATCATACAGGATAATCTTTTTGTGTTGTTATTATGTGTCTATTTTTTGTCTACCATCTTTTATCCTGTGTGTGTTCGAATAAATGCTTTACTTTCTTTCTTTTCTATTATAAATGAGAAAGTTTAGATAGATAGATGGTACCTATGTATGTTTAATACTCAATCACCCCAAACCGGCTAAACGGATCTAAATAATATTTGGCACAATAATAGAATATGGTCTGGAATAGTAAATGGGCTGCTTTTTATCTTAGAAAAATACTGTTCCTACGGGCGGACGAAGCCGTGAGTGGAAACAAGTTAAAGAATAAAAATGGTTTTTGCGGTTACCATATCAACGTAATTTATCAAAAAACTTCCATGTTGCATTTTTAAAGGCAATTGTTATTCTTTATTTAAAATGTATGCACACAAAAGTTATTTTCGTAATGTTTGTGTGTTACTCAGAACATTATCATAGAGGGAACGAAGGTGTTGACTGTTTGTTTGGAATGTATTAAGGTTTGCAGTTTATTCTGGTAGGTATATGGAGCGATCGATATTGTACATATCGATCGCTCCATATACCTACCAGAATAAACTGCATTGGCTAAGCTGGCGCTCGCACGTCCGTCTCCCAGTGGGGTAGGCAGAGGCTATCGAACGCCAATTGCTTCGATCCAAACATACTTCCTTCGCCTCCTCTACATTCATCAACCTATTCATGCATGAATGTTGATTGGCCTTGGTTGTTTACTTTTAATTTGGCCTTTTTTTAGCAAATCCTACTTGGTCGCTGTATGTTCTCCTAGGGCGGCCCCTACCGACATCTCCAAATCCAAATCTATATAGGTATTTAAAAATGAACCCCTATATTCCTTGGTCACGGCATCACGCGTGAACGGCTGGGCCGATTTCGCCTGATTAGTATTTTGTTGTGTTTATTATTGTCAGGAGAAAGTTCTTATGTAAGAATAAATTAAGTTGCGCTGGGCGAAGTCGGGGCGGGCCGCTAGTATATTTATAAAACACATCAAAAACACATCCTCAGATAAATCAAGTAACACATTAAAATGATAAAATATTTTAGTTAAGCAATTTGTCTTTTAAGGTCAAAATCGCTAGATGTTAATAGTGGTCGAGCGCCATCTTGACCTTTATACCTTCTTCTGGAACTTTATAAAAGCTTACCACATTTATCGACGCATAATTGTTTCTCTGTATACTTGTTTTGTGTTTAAAAAAACAACTTCTGTTTGTTTCCTGTGTCGCGGAGGACTTAACAAACATACAATTCCCGGACACAGTATATCTCGGAACAAACATAATATAAATAGTCACACAAAATTTTGTCCCGTGTGGGAATTAAGAATCGAACCCACTAACAATACACGCCAGCCCATAAGAGAATACACATCCTACTAATATTAATTGTAAGTTTGTGAAGATGGATGTATGTATGGATAGATGCATGTTTGTTACTCTTTCACGTGAAATCTAGAAGAAATTTGGCATAGAGATAGATTAGTCTGGAATAGCGAATAGGCTACTTTTAATCGCGACAACCGACATCCTAGCGGGCGAAGCCGCAGGCAACAGGCCCGCGTATAATTACCTAAAATATAATATTTATATACATAGCATTTAAGATAAAAAAAATACATTTTATACAAAAAATAGCAGATAATAGAACTTACTTAGATAAAGCGAATGTATGATTACTGCCGCACACAATGACAGCAATAGGCACTCCAAGTAGTGACGTGATTGCTTGAGGTACCATTTCTTTATTCGTCATCGTTCCCAAACCACACTGACCATATATATTTGCACCCCACGAAAATAAATCACCATCTAAAAATAAATCACAACAATAAGATTAATGTCCTCTTACCCGAATCTCTCGTGGCTAATCTAGTCGGAGACTAGATCAGTGCACAACTTTGCGTAAACACTGGTTCACTCCATATTCCTTCACGTTCATATTCCGATTGAAAAGGCAATCCACCACGACGATAAAGGCTAAAGGCCAACGGTTTTACGTGCTTACCGACGGTCTGAAAACTGCAGCAAGCTTGCTTTACCCAGCAGTTCTATAGATCCGCGCTAAAACTTAACCATATACATCTAATAGTGCTGAATGCCTGTATATTTCTCGGGCACTTACATAATCTATACTATGTATATTATAAAGAGGTAAAATTCGTGACTTTGTGACGTTGTAGATAATCTCTGACTGAACCGATTTTGAAAATTCTTTTAGCAATAGAAAGCCACGACATTTGTGAACGTCAAAGGTTATACTTTATTGACTAAAACATTACGGGATCCCGGGAAATCCCACCCATGTGAAGTCGGGGCAGGCGGCTAGAATTATATATATTGTAATCATTTTTGGAATTTTGAAATTATATAGTATGATAACAATACAATATAACAATTGAATACAACAATGTTGTATTCTAAAGAACTATTTGAATTGCTGACAAAGGTTACAACAAAGGTACCTACATTGTCACGCTTTCACGCACAAAGGTTTTGCTTGGCCGATTCTTTAACCGACTTTGCTTAGGTTAAACTAAACTTTACCCGATTATCCCTTCAGTTCTCACGGTATTTAAGAAATATTTGTGCAATATTTCAAGATTTTGGTCCCTAGCGGTTTAGGTTATGCATTGAAGAATAAGTTAGTCGGGACAAGTAATAATCTACGCGTGTATGTCACAGAATTGTGGTGTGTTTGCGTCAGCCCCTAGATAGTTCAGATTCAACTGGACCCGGTAGGTGGCGCTGCAGGACTGCGTCTGTAGAGTCCGCTTGTATAATAAAACTAATTTCAGACTACGCTATACTATTGTGCTATATAGTATAGCGAAGAAAGACCTAAGTGTTTTAATATTATATTAATACTTATAGCGTATAGTAAGTCAATAATATATTTATTGTGTTTATTTTTTGTGTTTATTTAAAGACAACTCCCGCACTAGAGAACAAGCTCTGTGTCGCGGGGGACTTTACCAACATACAATTAACGGACACAAATAACACCCAGACTCAGAACAATTCTTCGTGGGTCACACAAAGTTTTTGTCCTGTGTGGGAATCGAACCCACAACCTCGTGCACAGCAGGCGCATACTGCGGCCACTGGATCACCGAGGCAGTAGGCAGTAGCATATAGTACAGTACAGTGTGAACGTGTCCATAACAATCTATGGTGCGCGATATTGTTGTGCTATGAGCTATATACTATATGCTATTATATTAAAGCGTAGTCTAAAAGCCGTTTAATGTATAATACTTACTGTTGGTCAATGCTATAGAGTGATAAGCTCCACAAGAAACCTGTATAACATTCCTCGTGGCAAGGCTTTTAACGAACTTTGGTTTGTCTTGAGCATGTGACCCTAAATTACTTCCCAACTGCCCCATACTGTCAGAGCCCCAACTGAAGAGCTGCCCCCACTCGTTCAGTGCCATTGAATGTTGTATTCCACATGCCATTGCCGTTATAGTACAATCTTTGAATGTCTCGACTAAACCTGTAAATTAATTATTTGTTTCTTACTTGTTATTACTTCATCATCAATATCATCATCAGCTTAACGCAGTCTACTGCTGCGATAGGCTTTTTTTAAATTTATCTAGACAACTCCCTCACTAGGGAACACGCCCTGTGTCGCGGGGACCTTAACAAACATACAATTCACAGACACAAATGACACCTAGACTCGGAACAAAAATTTATGAATCACACAAGTTTTGTACCGTGTGGGAATCGAACACACGACGTCTGGACATTTAGACAGAACTGCTAGAACTTTCTACCAACCCTCGTATCCAATTGACATAGATCAAGGATGCGTTGTGACCTCAAACAGCAACAATATTTTCATAATAATTGAATCACAAAAGATCTCATTCGAATTATATAATATTGCATATTATATAGTATTGGCTTACAGAATGATAATGCAACCCTACCTTTGTAGCTGATAAGTGATAATATTACATACATTTCTTATGACCTACTGACTTTACTTATCTGACAATTTAATCAAACATATATGTGATATATATTTTATACGTGATATTTTATAAATAAATAAATAGTTCGTACTATCCTACTAATATTATAAATGTGACAGTTTGTGAGAACGGATCTTTGTTACTCCATCACGTAAAAACTACTGAACAGCGGATGAAATTTGGCACAGAGATAGATTATAGTCTGGAATATATATATATATAGTTTTTATCGCGATAACTGACATCCACGCGGGCAACAGCTAGTATTTAATAAATAAACAAATAGTTCCGACTATATAATAATAGCACTGCTGGGTTCGGGTCATTTCTCCTATATGAAGATGGCCAAGAGGGTTTAATACCGCGCACTTTGAAAATTATTTATTTTTCTGTGGCCCAAATTTTCTTTTACTTTGACGATTATTGTTTCCCCCTTGCCCCTTACCCGATTCTCGGCTTCCAGTGCCCAGAAAGGGGCGTGATCGCCCGATTTGAGAAAGACTGCGTTAATCCATGCTGGCTCAATAAAGGTTGGTGGTTTGGACATGCATTTAAAATACCTTTTACGATATGTGGGTGTTTCTACGATGTTTTACTTCACCATTTTCAGATGGTATGATATTTAATAATATTTATATATTATTTGATTAGTCATAGTAGCAGATTATCATATGTTTAGTTTGAAAGACAACTCCTTCACTTGGTAACAAGTGCTGCATCGTTGGTGTCTTAACAAACATTAAAGATACACTTTACAAACAAGCTGCACCTAGACTCGGAACTGCTATTCATGGAGCACACAATTTTTTATCATATGTGAGAGTCGAACCTAAGCAAGCGAGTAAATAAGGTAACAACTTAAGCCACTAAACCAACCATTAAATACGTCTGACTTAATTATGTGTTTTGTGTAATTATGTATTCCGTTTTAGCCCCAAAAATATTATATTTGCGGCTAAAACGGAATAAAATGTAGGACGAATACGGATTTTTTACGAGGCAAAAGTTCGTGAGAAGAATGCGGAGCAAATCGACTTAATCAGACATTGATAGGTAAATGTCTTCACCATTAGTTACAATCATAATTTAATTATGACTAATTGCATTATTCCTTAGGTCAGGGATCGGCAACTTTTTGAGACAAAAGATTAAATTTTCAAGTTTTTAAAGAGCCACTTCGTCTCTATATTATGTATACTAGGGACCTACTATAAGTCGCAAGTTTACATCGAAAGAGACGCAGGTTGCCGGCCCCTGCCTTAGATGATTGCAACTGTTAACAAAATCTATGAATTTTAAAGATAGGACACCATACTACCGAACAAGCCCGACACAGCGGTGTAGTTGTGTTTGTGTGTGTGAGTCAGGTATCATTATACTATAAACATCAATTATTGCATCATCATTGTTTTTATAAATCCTTTATACCCAACTAATTTTGTAGTAAAAGATAAAATCTGAGAATTAATTAGATTGAAACAATATCATCATTATCATCAACCCTTATCCACCCACTGCTGTGTATGGTAGGGTATTGCATATCGTATATATGTGTAAGCGCGTATTTTGCATGCGGGATTTACAACTGTAACTTTATGCCATTTGTTCCAGTCCTGTGCTAAGCTCATCCATTTCTTTCCTGTCAGCCAATTGTACAATTTATTACACAATAATATTAATTAATAATAATTAGTAATTATTGTGCAATAATAAAATCTAAAAAGGATAAAATTCGCAACGAGGTAATCCGACAAAGAACCAAAGTTACCGACATAGCTCGCAGACTTAGCAAGCTGAAGTGGCAATGGGCTGGTCACATCTGCAGAAGGACCGACTGACGCCCGATGGAGCAGACGTGTCCTAGAGTGGAGACCGCGACTCGGTAAGCGTAAGGTAGGGCGGCCCCCAGCTAAGTAGACCGACGACCTAAATAAGGTCGCTAGGACGCACTGGATGCGGAAGGCGGAAGACCGTGTGCTGTGGCGCGTGTTAGGAGAAGCCTATGTCCAGCAGTGGACTGCGATAGACTGATTCATTGATTGATTTAATCAAATCTATGAAAATATTTTCCATAGATTTATATTTCCTTCAATCTTTCTCTCTGATCCAAAAAATGTCCACTGCTAGACAATATATACTTCCCTATTACATAAAAGAGGCATGTATATGATAATTCAATCCACATGCCATCATGTGTGGATTAAGTTCTGAACCCCTTTCATTCTTGCAATCTTGGTAAAGGAGAGGAGACTCCTAACCAGCAGTGAGACATTATATGAGTTGCTAATAGGTACATGATAAAAAAGAGAACGCTAAACAATACCAAGCAATTCGGACGAGTGTTAAAAAAGTGTTCGTAAAAAAACATTGCCCAAAATTCAACAAACTTAAATATTGAATTTTGAGCACTGGGCACACAGCGTTTAAAATTCAACAAATTCGCAAAATAAATTTAAGAACTTAATTTGTTCCACTGCAATGCTTTTTAACACTCGTCCGAGGCCTTACTCTGGACGAGATCGCTCTTAGCGATAAGAACGCCCATTGTACCTACTTGTTTGTGGTATTTAATTATTTTTGTAATTAGTACTAACTAGCTTCCGCCCGTGGCTTCGCCCGCGCGTACAATCCCTCGGGAACAGAGATTTTTCCGGGATAAAAAGTAGCCTATGTATTATTTCAGACTATAATCTATCTCTATGCCAAATTTAATCCACATCCGTTCAGTAGTTTTTGCGTGAAAGAATAACAAACATACGTCCATACATTCTTACAAACTTTTGCGTTTATAATATAACTAAAAATATTCTATCTATCTACTTGGTATGATATGGTGGGCTGCAATGTCACATTGAGGCCCATATTTTGCGTGTTTATCGAATAATTAAGAAATATATAGGCTCTATACAAATCAACATGTGAAGGGAAAATTTCAGATCCTTTTTAAAGAATATTGCATGTATACAGAAGAGTGTGAGATTTAGTATCATGGAGAAGGAATGGGAAGAGAAATCAAAATTAAAAATATTATGAATTTCAGTAGAATTTCGACCACTGGGTCGACCTCTAGTTTATATAAATAAGCATAATAAACATTCACAGATAATATATGTTTATTCAAATTCTCATAACATTATGATATTATTATTAATAATGGGATATGGCATGATACACTATTGAGACTTTCCTTTATTATGACTGGTCTGTTGGTTAGAGATCCTGACTGCTAAGCTAGAGGTGTTTTGGATTTGGAGGTGTTAGGTTGAATTCCACCCAGGTCAAGTCTTTGTTGTCTGAACAATTATTTGTTGTATGGGTGTAATTTATCTATATGTAAGAATTTAGAAATACAATTTGGTATAAAATGGGTTGGCAATACACATGTGTTACCTCTGGTATTGCAAGTGTCCATAGGCTACGGTTACTGCTTAACATCAGGCAGGCTGTATGCTTGTTTGCCACCCAAGCAGTATAATATGTATGTTTAGCAGTTGTCTGGTTGCCATCAAACTCGTTAAATTTAGGAGCAGATAGCAGTGTAATATGATATAAAGTAAACACACTGCAATGGAGATATGTATGGCCATTATATAAAATTCGTTTTTTAGGCAAACCCATGTATGAATTTGTGTAAAATCTATTTTATATGAGGAAGTAAGTCAGGCAGACAATATACACTGCAAGAAAGGAAAAACTTGAATAAAAACTATAGCAACCCATAGCCTATACCAACAGCCAGCATGGTATAGTAGGCTAATATCCCCTGGGACATTTATGGGTTGAGATGATGATGATGGCATTTTTATCTGTAGGTTTAGTCTAATTGTACACTGTTACTAAATTGTACAAAAATATATACAATGGTTTTATTAAAAAAACTAATCTTCATATAGCCTTGTATAACTCTGTTGCCATGTGTACATGCTGAACAAAGATAAACATAACATATGATCATGGTTATACCCCATAATAATATGTTATGTTTATATCCTTGTTCAACATATATATGCACTCCAAAAAAATAAAAAAATGTTGTTCTAGGAGTTAGAGGATCTATTCTATTTATACATAATCATAGAATTTAAGAAATAATATAAACTAGAGGTTGACCTGTGGTTGAAATTCAACTGTAATTACTTTCTGCAATCTGTCTCCATTTTGACTTTAACTGCCAAATCTTACAATTCTCAATTGGAACAAAGGTTTTACACACATCCTACTAATATTATAAATGTGAAAGTTTGTGAGGATGGATGGAGGTTTGTTACTCTTTCACATAAAAAATACTGAACAGATCTGGATGAAATTTGGCATAAAGCTCGATTATAGTCTGGAATACTGAATAGGCTACTTTTTATGGTCATAACAGACATCCACGTGGGAAGAGACACTGGCAAGAGCTAGTAAATAATATGCTTGGTTTAGCAAGGCATAATAAAATGTTTCAGTATGAATGCAGCACAATACATTTGAATTTAGAATGCAGTGATCAATTGTAAATCAGACCTTAGAAATAATTCTAAAGGCAAAGGCTGTTTGGATAAAGGCCTTAAGTCTCTCAGCAATAAAACATAATGGGTTGATTTTAGTATTATTACAATATATCCTCTGATTATATTTACTGTATTATCTCCTAAAAGAGTATTAATTATTATTTTAATGTTACCTGGAATTTTTCCATCTCTATTTTCTGTGTGGCGCCCTAACTGACCCACTTCATTGCTTCCACATGAGTATAGGTGGCCACTGGTTGACAAGTACAATGTGTGGAATTCACCAGCGGCTACTGATTTTATATGGTTGCTCTCTTTCCATTTTGACAGGGTTGGTTTTATCACCTTTAGTTAGACATGTAAAGGAAAAATCTGATGAAAATGAGGTTTATTGTCGTCGTGATTTAGTGAGAATATTTTGACTTTTAAGCTTTACTCAACAGTGCCATTTAAAAGGAAAAGGATATAAATTACAAATAAATTATTTTTATTCACTGGACTAGGAAAACTTTTTTAAATTATAATACGGACATGACTACTAACTTAGATAAAATATTACCTCGCATAAATTATGAATATCGCACCAGGTAGTAAAAAAAAAACACTTGTATATTGTATGGAAAGGCATAGATTGGATATTGGGTTCTTGATGTTCTTGAGTTCTGTGGATGAAATACTTACCAAATCAAGGCTATCTGATCCTTCTATATACAATTCATGATGAGTTGCATTACCCCAACAAAACATTTTGGCAATTATTTTTCAATGACTTTTAAATTTCACAATACAACTTATATATAACCTCTACCGCCGATCCAGATCAGTCTGATTCAGAGGTAGTTGGGAGTATGATAGACCTAAGCCGGGTATTTTACACAGTGAATTTTATTTGCAACATAGTGGATAAAAATAATAAAAAGGCATTTTCAAAAAAATCGAGAACAATCTTTCAACTTTGAGTTGTCAGTTGATCTGTCAAAAAACGCAAATGATTCCGATGCGTTCAATTTTGATTATTAATTTAGTAACCTATTTTTTAGTCGACTAAATCATATTTACTAGATTTGGTTTCAGATTATTAACAACAACAAAAAACACTTTATAGTTCTATCCACTGCAAAAATGTTGATAACAATGATCTTAGGTACCGAATGTAAACTTATCCTTAAATGGCATCTTAAATAAAGTATATATGGTACCAACAATAAGCCACCCCTCTCAGCTATTTGCTGTGGCCTAAAAACATAAGTGTTTTTGCCACAGTTTAGCCACAGTGCTGATTTGCAGCGGGATGCTTTTCGAACCCATTAATTTACTGGTACAATCATAACGTAACCATTAATTAAACAATTGGTACCTACCTATTATAATATTGAAAAAAAATAATGTCAAAAGATTCTATTGCCATGAAAACATCATCTCAGATAAAAGATGTACATTGCTGGACATAGGCATTTCCCAAGGATTTCTACAACTCTCGATCCTGAGCCGACTTTGTCCGTTGGTTGCCCAAAACTTTTAACAAGTCGTCGGTCCACTTTGTTGCAGGACTGCCACTCTTTGTCTTCTAGTTCGTAGTCGCCACTCTAGAAACTTTTTGCCCTAACGGCCACTAGTTCTGCGACTTACTGCGAAACGTCACACTCTCACACTGCTGGCCCCGTAGATTATACATTGCTAGCCCGCTTTGAGGCGATTGAGAGCGGAACTGTGCCCCTTTTTGATCAGGACCCAGTTTAGTTATTGCCGTACTGCCGTTTTTAGAGCGGTGATCGTATATTTGGTCGAAGTTTAAAATCCGTTCATTCGTCTGGTAGCTATAATGCCACGGACAGTTACACAGATAAACACGTTAAACTTATAACACCTCTATGTTTGGGTCGGGTGTTAAAATAAGATTATTATATTTGATCGAAGTTTAAAATCCGTTCATTCGTCTGGGAGCTATAATGCCACGGACAGTTACACAGATAAACACGTTAAACTTATAACACCTCTATGTTTGGGTCGGGGGCTAAAATAAGAAAACCTCTGAAATTAAGAAAACTTAATAAGAAGATACAGTACAGTAAAATAATAAATCCAGTAAATCATTATTTTGCAAGCTTCTCGCTCGATGTTTTGTAACACCTAGTTACAGCTTTGTAAACTACTCAAAAATCACAAAAAAAGTTAATAAAATTGATTCATCTTCTGCCATCTATGGTAGAGGCTAATAAATAATAGGTAGCAAATTAAAAATAGACAAACAAAAAAATTATTATAATAACCAAGTATTTTGCATAATGTAATTTATCTAAGGTAATAAGTAGTTTTTTTTTATAACCACAGTACATAATGTTTCTGATTCCGTTAGTACTGACTAATTTCCGAGAGATGGCAGTTTAGGCGCAATATAGACAGGTACCTATAGAATATAGATTATTAATATATAGATAGATATATACGGGACGTTGATCGGCCATATTTGTTATTGTGCTGATGGGATTTATTTATAATTTAGATCGTTTGATTTCAAACTAGAAAGTTATACATTCTGTGATGTATTTTATTTCATTGTATTATCCTTTTAATAGTTTTTTCCTAGTGACGTAAAATCTTTGAAATACAAAAGAGTTATGTTCATATAGTGAGTGACCGTGGATACCCCCTTGTGGTAAATCGCTGAAGTGTTCCAGCGAATTTTATTGAGATATTATTTTAATAAATCTCATTAAAGTGGCGGGGGCATCAAGTAATAATGGAAAAGGGGGACGGCAAGCTCCCCGGGTTGACGTGGGGTCCCCCTTACTCGACTGGGAGGAGGCTGACCATTTCAGTTTTGAGGACTCAGAACGATTCGAAGAAGACTCCTTGTGTAGTTGGAGTTCAGAACCGGAAAGCCTGTGCAACAACTGGCGAGGCTGGAAACGGATGCCACAACAAAATTCTTTCGGGAATCGTTCTACAAAAAAGTCCATTCAAGGTAACTCAATACAGCTGATTCTTTGTTTCGAACTATCGAAATGATGACAATGATATTTCTCAGCGAATCATGCATTTATATACCAAATTATGTTTATTTTATGTCATGAATTGTTGTTATATTGGTATTTCGTTGATATTTTCATTGAAAGTTTTGATGTCATGATCTATAGATAGTGATTGGGTAGGTACATACTGTTATGTGATACAAAGGACAGGTGCTTGAAGTCATTTACCTTTGGGTGAAGTGAACAGTTAATAATACCATTCGTATCAAATCCCTGCCTTTTATGTTTGTAGCATTCTTTTTTTATTCATGTGCCTGTTGTCTCTTATTTAGTGAATGGAAAGTTTTTGATTCTTACTACTTTCACAACTTTCACTGAAAATTTATGAATTAAATATGCGTATTTGTCTTGTTATTTAGCATATTGTTTGCCTTTGTTATTATTTATGTCATTACAGATGCAAGGTCTTTACATATTTTCTACAAGAACATACATTATTACTGTTTAGTACTTACCTATTTTAAATTCTGTCCTTTTAAATTTATTATATTGTTTATTGTTCTGAATTCTTTGAATTCTACTTATAATTAGTTTTACTTTATATAATTTAGTAAATGAATATTTAATATTGGTTTAGTGCAAAGGTTCTCATACTTTTTTGTCTACCTACCTACCTACTTTGAAAATTAATTATTTCAACACCCCAAATTTTCTTTTACCCTCAACAGTGGGATGTTTTTTTGCACCCAAAAGGCGGCTTTATCGCCCACTTTGATAATACTTTTTTAGTGGTTAGTGAACCTGACTGCTAAGCAAGGAGTCATGGATTTTCATTCCCAGGACAAATCTTTATGTGATGAGCAAAAAATATATATGAACTAGTGACCCATTCTCACTTTGCATGGGTGGAAATTTATTTTCTTTTTGTAGGAATCCCAATCATTAACTCCTTGCCATACAAACAAACACTTTCGCACTTCTAATATTAGTATGGATATAGATATTTATGTATTTAGAATTTCTAAGTTTGTTAAACCAGTTGTATTGTTCTCAGTATTGTTCTCAAGTATTATTATACTACTATAACTTCATTATAACACAAAGTATTTAATAATACACACATTATTATGCTGTAATAAACAGTTCTACAAATTATCTTTTCTTCATGTTCTTTTCCTTTTCTTTTTAAGTATTTCTACCAATGATATTATAAAGAAAGACATGCTACTTCACACTATGCTTCACTTTTGTTTCCATGTTTTTGTGCATACTTGCTCATAGATCTCAAGTATGAATGCAATAGACAATACAGAACGTAATGATACAGAAAGAGATAGTTATAAATGAAGCTTCATAGCTATTGTTGATGGCAAAAGTTTCTGCACACTAGTGCGATATCTACGTCTTTCTTACTATAATATCATTGGTTTTTATTAAAAAACAGTTAATACAATGGGCAGTCTTTCCAGAGAAGTCAGTATGTACATTGAGTGAGCTCGCAGCGAAGTGTGTAGCCTCTCACATACCATTTGAACTGGTTGAACATGTCTATCCACCTGTGCCCGAACAATTGCAACTTCAGATTGCATTCTGGAGCTTTCCGGACAGTGAGGATGATATCAGATTGTACTCCTGCCTTGCAAATGGCTCAGCTGAAGAATTTCAGAAAGGAGAGAATTTGTTCAGAGATAGGGCAGTCAAGGATGTGTTACAGATTGGTAAGTTGTTTAACATATACTATATTATACTAGCCGCTACCCGTGGCTCCTCCGCATGGATGTTGGTTATGGTGAAAAAAAGTATCCTAATGACTTCTTGCCAAATTTCATTAAGATCATCAGACCATTTAGTATAGAAAAGGTAATAAACAGAGTTACTTTCGCATTTATAATATTAGTATGGATTTTAACTAATACTTATCATCACACGCGAAAGACGTCTACTGCTGAGCCTGTGTCTCCTCCAAGGATTCCCACAGCATTTCTTGAACTGAACTTGTCCATAGGTTGCCCCTTTTACTAGGTTGTTGGTAAGCTTAGATGACTGCCACATTACGGGTTCCAATTTGTGGTCCAAAAGTCATTCTTTACAGTTAATGAAGCAGGACATTTTCAGAAATTTTATAACTATTGCCTGTATCAGTAGTCTGAAAGAATCTTGTAAGTCAAAGTTAGAAAATGTGATATGTTATATATATCTAAAACAATAAAAAATATGAAACCAACAGGTACTTTTAGGGCAATTGCATCCGTCAGTGACCTAAGACAGCATAATAATAATAATATAAAGAAAAAGAGGGATCTTTATTTTTTTTATACTTGGGTGGCAAACAAGCATATCACCAGCCTGATGGTAAGCAGTTACCTTAGGCTATGGTCGCTTGCAATACCAGAGGTATCACTTCCGTGTTGCCAACACAAAAATAAAAAAACCATGGTTTTTATTTCCCTCGGATGGATAAAAGTAAAAACGCATCCCTAAAATGAGTTCTGAAAACTTGTATTCACACACAGGAGTACAAATACACCGCGTGGTTTTCAGGGATTTAACTTGTATTTTGTTATAGGTTTCCACTTATCGGCGTCAGTGGTTGTTCTAAGCGTGCCTCGAGCTCAATTCAATGTGGCAGTAACATTTGACAGACAGAGAATATCATCGTGCAACTGTACCTGTTCTTCAACAGCCCACTGGTGTTCACATATTGTGGCTGTTTGTCTTTACAGAATACATCTTGTAAGTATATTTTTATTATCTAACCTCTTAAATGGCAGAGCACTGCTGGTGTCCAGGGAACAGTGGTTTTTTTATTGTCTGGTTGGCCAGTAGCTGACATGTAATTTAGTTTTGCTTGCCTAAGATTTTGATGTGTTGCCCATGCTTTTAGGGTCAGGTACTTTGCAAGCTGATACAGAACAACTCACTAAAGTTTCATCATAATCAGACAAATGGTTTTAATGCATAGAAGACAAACATGATTTTGATTTATATTTAAAAATATCCATACGTCTTATGTACACAAGTGCGTACACAAGACGTATGGATATTTTGCATCGCATAATATGTTCGAAAAATCTAAGTAGCTTTTTCGGACATATTATGCGTTGACCTCAGCATCAAAGCAGATCACCGAGAGAATGGTCAGACGTCATTAAGAAGGCGTTCGGAGGTAGCATGTACCGTGCGATCCACACTTCAGAAGACCGCATAGCTTGGAGACGCGTCGTATGTGGTCGCGATCCTCAGCAGTGAGGGAACAACGATTATGATGCCAAATTTCATCCAGATCCGTTCAGTAGTTTTTACGTGAAAGAGTAACAAACATCTATACATAAATCCATCCTCACAAACTTTCACATTTATAATATTAGTATAGGTAATCGTGCTAAAAATGTGGTGACCCTACTTGGTTGCCTACCAGTAGCCCGTTTCGACTTTGCACGGATGGACAGTTATTATTTTTCTCATAGAGATATCTATTTAACATTTTTCTCAATAATAATGTTTATAGGTGAAAGAATTATTGAAATTGGTTAAGTAGTTTTTGAGTTATAATATTAGTTAAAATAAATATTCTCCTAATCATATTAGAGCATTTTTCATCAAAAAATTTTGTGGTATTCAATTTTGAAGATTAACTGACATTTATCAACATAGAAACAAGTCACATTTAGTTTTATTAGTATTATTTTATAAAGTGCATATCCTTCTGCAAGATCAGGTTTGCGCCAATGCAGCATTATTAACATAAAAACCTACCGAACCACTCTTGATATATCATACAGTAATCTATAAATAAATGTTCATGTATTGTTTGTTGTAATAATTAATTTATATGACTGTACATAATTAATGACTCATTGTTTTCAGTATTTACATTGAATATTAGCAAAATATAACATGGTAGCATATTTATTTTGTTACATTAATAAAATCATAATAGAAACCTAGAAACCATAGTTTTATTAAGATCGATATTTTTAATATAAAAAAATAAGTTTTAAAAATTGAAGTCGATATGACTTCAATTTTTAAAACTTATTTTTTAGTTAGTTAGCTACCAAAATCACTCGTCATATACTAGATTCACAGGCCAATATAATATGACGAGTCGTTTAGGGTCATTAACCACTAGGTTAGTGAACCTGGCAGCTAAGTCGGAGGTCGTGGGTTCGTTTGCCACCGATCCTGTCAAGAAAGGAGTTACAAAGTTTATTAAAGGTCGGCTAGGCGCGAGTAACACCCCTGGTGTTGGAAACGTCCATAGGCTACGCTAACTGCTTACCATTATTAGGCGGGCCGTACGCTTTTTTTGCCACCTTGGTAGTATAAAAAATACACTTATTTTTTCTGGAATTAAACAGTATATAACTATATAATCTGGTATCTAATTTGTTAATATAAACAATAAAATATTTTTTGTTTAGCCAACACAAGTATGCCTACGAGCGCCTGTATCAGAATCCCTACAAAGACTTCGAAGAGATCAGTTGCAGAAATTCGCACAATATCTGATATCGGAGTTGCCGCGACAAGTTTTACCAACAGCGCAACGTATACTCGACGAGTTGTTGTCAGCACAACCAAACTCAATCAACACTACATGTGGAGCCCCAGACCCGACGGCAGGCGCCTCCGCTTATGAATACACCTCCTGGTTTCTTGATGAGAAGACCTTGCATAATAACATCAATAAGATTCTAGTGAAGTTCTGTGTGCCAACTCCTATTGTGTTTAGGTAATATTTACTTGTTTTTTTCTTATATCATTCTAAAAATGTGTTTGGTGCCAAACTTTCAGTTAACAAAGGATTTAATAAGTCGAAAATTGACGACAGCAGTCCTAAGTTTTGGACTTATTACTCTTTCCTATCTAGCAAATGCAATAAAGTTCTTTGTCTATGCAACTTAAAACTGGCACAACATTTATCTTTTTCATGATAATAGTTACATTCTTACTTTATAGTTTATATTATACATGGGTTTCTCAGTGAGGAAGATAGACAATCAGATGAATTTGTCCAAAAAAAATTACAAATTGATAAAACAGTTTCGCTTTATAGAGCTCCAAAATATAATCAACCGGATGTATGAAATAAATATTAAAGTTTTTCTATTTATCAACGTCCTTAGATATACATCCTGTATAGATAGACTTGCACACCAATTTAATTATACAGAGTAGTACCTAATACGGTAAATATAAAAAGTTCTACTATGCGGCCTTGTCGCTAAATGCGATCTCTTTCTGTCTCGTTTCTCTTCTTTTTTATATCCACTGTATATTCGCTTGGGTTTAACAATTTGTATTCGTTTAGGAATTAATTTTCAAAATCCTTTTTAAGAGGATGCTTACGTTATATGTTACAAATTTTAGCTTGCTAGACCTAGTAGGCTTTGCGTTGATGGTCAGTTAGGACAAGCAATGTTATACACTACACCCGCGTGAATGTCGGCTATCGCAGTAAAAAGTATGTCCTTCCCTAGAATATCATCTATCTCCTTGCTAAATTTCATTAAGTTCGTTCAGCCGTTTAGTCGTGAAAATGTAACAAACAAACAGAGTTACTTTTGCATTTATAATATTAGTCTGGACATGACGACAGTGATAATTAGTTCACAAACCATTTACATTTTTGTTTAGTAATTCCAAGCTTAACCCCTCTCTCTCTCTGTTGATAGAGGAGATGAGACTTGTGCCTAGCAGTAGGACATATATGGGTTGCTATTATTATTATTATTTCCAAACTATATTATATAATATTTCCTCTTTTTACAGCGATGTAAACTATCTAAGCACAAGCGCGCCTCCTGCGGCCGCCGAGTGGACATCACTCCTCCGCCCATTGAGAGGCAGGGAGCCTGAAGGCATGTGGAACTTGCTGTCCATCGTCAGGGAAATGTTTAAACGTGATGATAGAAACGCTATACCGCTTTTGGAGATTATCACGGAAGAGGTCATGGCATGTGAACAGGTAAGAACTTATAATTTTTTATCATTATTATTACATTGGTAAACATGCTTATAGCCCGTCTGATTGTAAGCTGTAGTCTATGGATGCCTACCAGAAGATGAGAGACCATTACTCGAGTTGTTGACCCCTACATCTTGTAACACTAGTTTTGTTGTGTGGGTAACTCGAGGAAAGGCAATTAGAAAAAGCTCTATTGAGCACATGACTTCACCAGTGTATGTAACTCGTGGTAAATAATAAAACAATTTCCCAAAAAAAATGTTTATAAATAAGTTCATAGCGGCCTTAAGTTAAGAGCGATTTCTACCAAAACCTTGTCGTATCGTGGGCACCATACATAAAGATTCTGGGTCCTCTAACAAAAACCCTCTTTTAAAATTTACTTTATCTCAATCTTAACATTTGGTTACTTTTGGCATGTGTTGGGACACATAATTCTAAATTAGTTAAGTATATCACAATAATAATAATTATTATTTTAAAAAGACAAAAAGAGAGAACAAGCTTTGTGTCGCAGGGGACTTTAAAAACATGCAATTAACGGACACAAATTACACCCAGACTCAGAACAACTCTTTGTTGGTCACACAAACTTTTGTCCCTGTGTGGGAATCGAACCCACAACCTCGTGCACAGCAGGCGCATACTGCACCCACTAGACCACCAAGGCAGTCAATAATATTGGAACTGTTTTATATAATTGAATTTTGTGACAGATAATCGTATGGTGGTACACAACAAAGGCAGCGTTGGTCGCGTGGGGAGGCGGCGGCGGCGGTAAGCACGGCGGGAGCGGAGGAAACTCGGCCGCACAACACGCTTGCTCGTCCTTATGTGATGAGGTACTGATTTTACTACTATATGTTTTCTACAATTATTTCCTATAGCTTTTCTGGATGTGCCTGATGACGATGCCCTCATTTGTTATTGGTAATCAATAAATTACGATAAAACATCATTTCTATTAAAGACGTTCCAATTTCAGTCCTATAAATTTCTTGTCTGATAGAAATATTTGGGACTCATACCGATAAATTATACCGAAGTGTATCGCAGTGAGAGTATTTAGTTCAAATATTTTATTCGACAACTTTGTTAGGTTTGATTTCATAGACATTTTTTACAAACGGAATGGTAAGTAATATAATTACTCCATTAAAAAACAAAACTTCAGTTGTTTTAGAGATAAAATGAATAAGGACATATTTATTTGATTATTAAAATGCTATCTACAAATTGCATTTT
The DNA here is from genome assembly GCA_947095525.1 of Trisateles emortualis. NCBI lineage: Eukaryota > Metazoa > Arthropoda > Insecta > Lepidoptera > Erebidae > Trisateles > Trisateles emortualis. The sequence continues at coordinate 14,111,508 of OX352735.1, read as the reverse complement.
TATCTAGTGGTCAGTAACCAACCGGGGCCGTACTTTGACGTGTTCAATCGTCAGTAGTTCGAGAGAGAGTATAGCTCTGTTCCCCTTTTCCGCTCGAACGACTTATTTTTAATACGTCATAGCTGAATAACTCCGCCGTGATCTAACGAATGGTAACAGTCGGGGTTTACTTTTAATGTGTATTCCAAAGCACGGAGACGCTCAGATAAAATACCACTACGATTACGTATCCGCTGATCGTTTAACGAAGCGAGTCCTCCAGATGCAGTAGAGCATCTCACATATTGGATTATTATTGATGTACTACTTGGGGTGGCTAGTCAATCTTGGCATGATTTATTTTTAAATAATAAAGGTATAGTTTTTAGATTTAACTAAGATCGGAATGTGATCTCGATACATTTCTATCGTATTCTTAAAAAAAGAAACGATCCCTCATTACCATACTAAATTCATTATTTTTTTAAAGTCATTATATTGTTTCATAATTAATTTAATTAAATACTTATCTAAATTTCATTCTGTATGGTATATTGGTTTCCGTTCCTTTTCGTTACCACTAATATTGTACTTAATACCAAATTGTAAATGTTATATTCTGGCGATTAAAAAGAGTAACCCGAGTTTCTTACCAATTCTTCACGAGGCCCTACCATAGTCAGCGAATTGGCCGTAAGAAAAAAGTATGCTGGCATTTGTTTTTATGACGTTCATAAGTATCATGTATTTGATCTAAATGAATTAATGAGTTTGACTTTAACTTTGTTCAATATATTTTTTTATAGGTGGTAGTGTTGTGGCGTCTAGCAGCTCTCAACCCGGCTCTAGCACCGCATGAACGCGACACACTGCACGAACAATTCGCACAATGGCACATGAAAGTACTTGATAAGGTAAAACTATAAAATAATATTTCTTTATATTATACCATGGTATTTTTTATATAGTAAAATACCAAAACAGCCCTAAATTTGTTTTTATTACAAAAGTAAGAATAAAATAAATGAAAACATACGATGTTATAAGCTGATATCATGATATAGTTCTTCCTGCAAAATTACCAGACGCCTGTACCAGAGTACGAACATTTTTGCATTTAATAGCTCAATTCTTGAGGAAGGTATCTAAATATCACGCCACGACCTAATGGGTGTATGGCAGTAACAATAAACGTGATACAGTAAGAAATCTAAATTTAACGCTGGTGAAACTGCGGGTACATATGAGTAGTTTGTTTGAGAACAAAACTGTTCTAGAAGAACAAAACTGTTCTAGAACAATCTAGTCACGTATATACCTTTTATTTAATACTTCTGTTATCAGTATAATATTGAGTTATGTAAAGGTTAACAACAAAGAAATTTGGTCTTATTACAGTATATATTATGCATTTTTATTATAATATTTATATTCACTTATGTAGAAAAGGTCAAGAAAAGTTAATATTTGTGGCGTTATGTTGATCGGACTTTAAAAATGTCAGATTTTAATTATTATTTGTAGAAGTTTTTTTTTAATATACTCATGTTATGTATAAACTTTTTAAGTTATTATAATTCGTGTATTTTCATTTATTTCTGTTTTAAAGACAACTGTGTTGTGAGAGACTTATTCTTTTTCACAATGTTGGTATACCCAAACTCGGTATTTCCGTGAGACGCGGGACGTTAATCCACGATCACTCGCACGGATTTTTAACACCGTGAGCACTCGCGGTTTTGTGACCACCCCAGATAATCTAACTATATATATTTAAGAACATATTGTTGCTCTTATTGCAATAAAATGGGAACTAATTTTTTGAGCTGTTATATAAATATTCGAGATGTTATTATGATCAGTTGGGAAACATATTGAGCAGTTATTTAATTTAACGGCGGTCGATTAATTATTGCGATAGTAAAACATGGACAGTAATAAAAAAATCAATTGGTCGGTTATTTTATCATACAATGTCAATTCTAAAAATAATTGAGCAGTCCAAATAACTGAATGAGCGGTAAAAATGATGGAATGAGCGGTTCGATAAAACAAAAACCGTATAGCATAAATAACATTTGACAAAATGCATTACTTGGTAAGTATACCCAAACTCGGGGTTTCATGTTTCACGGGTAGGTTAGGTTAGAAGTGCAGGCGAGTGGCAGAACCGAATTCTACTTATTTCGCTTAGTTAAGGCAGTGCGTATTTTTTTTTAAATTGACTGAGTATCTATGGAATAAGTATTAGTACAAAATTATTACTATTTGAGTACTGTTTATTTTATTTTACCACCTCATTTTTTATAGAATTGCTTAGAATGAGATTTCTTACCGACAAATTCCGATTTATTATACTGCCCACACGTAACCGCTCGTTTAATATTTTTACCGCCCATTTAATTATTTTCCTGCTCAATTATATATTCACTGATCCTATTCATTATTTTTTATTACTCATTTGTGTTTACTTCACTGCTTAGTTTTAACTGCTGAACTAGTTATTAAACGTGCCATTTATAATTTTTAACTTACCAAAACTACTATTTACAACTGCCTCTTTAAATCAGTGCCTATTTTAATTACTATTCTTGTAAATATTGTATACATCTTGTAATTTAAACATTACGTAGTGGGCGGGGCTAAAAATGTCAATTTTCCAAGTTAATCGGCTGCCATCGGCGTTTTAACGATGGGATTAATACCATGTTCGGACGGAAGAACAGGTAAGGAGACAGATGGTATCCTGGTGAAGGTCCCAGGACATCATCTATCTCCTTGCCAAGTTTAATTAAGATCTATTTAGTCGTGTAAAATCAATAGACAGTAACACGATAGTTACTTTCACATTTTAAAAATTATTAGGGATTATGATTTCATTAAAAACGTTTACTTTATGTACAGGTGGCAAAGAATCGCAACAATCATATAGGCAGTTCATCGCATACTCGTCATGCTCGCTCTCACACGCACTCACCATACATCAACGGAATAAGCGAGAACGAAGTTTTTCCCGGGTTCCACCCAGCCATGGAGGCTTGCTTCTTAGAATGGGATGACTATCAGATACCCGGAGTGACGTATACTAAGGACTTGAACCCACTGTACCACAGTCCCTTCACCATCTTTCGTCATGCTGATAAGCAGAATGATAGTGTGCACCAGGTATGTATGATTATTTTGTTTCTTTGATGATTGTGATGGCCTTAATATGACTTAAAATAAAGTAAACCACGGCACTGATTCTAAAAGTTCTAGTATATATTATCCTTTAAAACATACACAGAATCGGTGTGCATAAATTAAATAAATTATTTATTACATTAGTTTAGTTACTATACTATAGTTGTGTAAGTTTTATAATGTTACTAACAAAATGGATGTATATTATTGATCCGAAATAAAAATATTATTATTATTATAAATCTAAATAGCAAAAGAAGAAAACAAAATGGTTAATTGATGAAGAAGTTATAAGCTTGCAAAATTTTCAACTCGGAATGTTGGCATTTCTTTTCCGGAAAGCAAACATTAGTATGGCAAAACTAATTGTGACGTCTTGAAAACGACTTAAAAAAGCATTGTTATCCGTCTAATTATCAATTTTAAATTCCTTGTCATTAAAAAAGTTTAAATATTTTATTCAAATTGTTTACTTCTTCAACTAACTCCTAACCATTTAAAAAAAATGTTATAATTCTAAATGTACTAACTAGAAGTCAAAGAAGATGAAGCCTGAGTTACTACTCCAGACATATGTATATTTAAATTTAGTTTAATATAAAAAAGAAGAAACAGACTGAAATGCTTATTTAATGTTTTTACACTATATCAGGTGAACTCATCTAAAGCAGTACTGAACAATGAGATGTCGCTGAGCTATCGGCTGACCAATCCTGATCCATCTATACATCGTACCGTAGTACATAGAACCAGCCACATTACCGTAAGCGTTGACTTAGCTATACCCGGACCATCCAACCAGGTAAAACTTACATTATTTAAGTGAAAATATATTTATTTCCGACATTTATTTATTTATTTAATCTTCGGAAGACCAACAGCTGTACAATTATGGTTTGATTTATTCATAGGTTTGTATAACGGAAGAAGTCCCGATTGAACCACAGCGCGATTCGGGACCTAGTGATGGCAATCATTCCAGTGTGTCATCGGAAGGTATGTATTATTACTATTTATTATTATTTGTTGATATTCAGTTTTATTATAAGATTCTTATGTAATAAAAAATATGTAAGTTCGGCCCGAAACATAAGCGTAAATTCGGCCTTAAACATAAGCCTAAGCTTGACACTATTCAGGGAATAAATTTTTAATTGTTTTTGTATTAGGTTTTTGTGAGAACGAGGAAGAGATTCTTCAACAGAGTGGTGGCGATACTGATTCTCAAGAGTCGAGTTCGCCACCGATTTCATCGGATGATGCTCAACGTCGGGTGTCCAACGATGAGTCGGTCTCGGACGACGAGTGTAACTTGTACTTCTATGATGCCGCTGCGGCGAGACGTGCAGCCTCCGACGAAGGAGGATCTACTTGTAGCACTGCTATTGTAAGTTTAATGGTTGATTCTATTTACATTTTTTATTAGTATTTTTTATTTTAAAAGACAACTTTCGCATTAGTGCACAAGTCCTATGTCACGGGGGACTTTAAAATTTGTTGGCCTGTGTAGGGATAATCCACAACATGTCTCGCAATGGTAAATGGTGAGGTAACCACTTAAGCCACTGAACTAACCATACAGTCAAATAGTACCTATATTGTATATTTGATTTATGATTGGACTTTGGTTATGAAAATGTGACTTAATTCTTATTCTTTATCGTACACACAAAAGAGCATTAAAATATTACTTAAACATAATCACAAATAAGGGCGAGCTCAAGACTTACATAAATGTCGTATCGTATTTTATTTATTCGATGAAGATCCCTGGGTCGTCGATAGAACCGTGAGTGATGCGTTGTGTGCAGGTGGCGTCCCCGGCGCAGCTGGGCACGTGGTCGTGCGGGTGGGAGGGCTCGTTCGCGCGCGCGGAGGGCCTGCAGGCGCACGGGCACCTGCGCGCGGCGTGCTCGCTGGGCGCGCGGCTGGCGCGCGAGCTGCTGGCGCGCCCGCCCGCGCTCGCGCCCGCGGCGCTGGCGCCCGCGCTCGACCCGCGCAAGCCGCGCCGCCGCCACGCGCCGTCCCCGCGCCTGTGCGCCGCGTCTCACCGCCTGTCGTGCCTGGCGTCCGCCACGCTCGCCAAGTGCGCCTTCCTCTGCACGGTCAGTACCAGTACACTCGCGCTCTCCAACACTCATTTTATATAAAATTTGATTCCGCTTGCAACTTCTACCGCGTTGATTTTAATTATTGACGCTTAATAACATTTTCCTTGCAATTAAGTAACAAATCCTTTCTTAACGTACCCCTAAAATGCCTTAGATACGTTTGTGAAAACCTTCGTGTCTTCTATCTATTCTACAGTCAGCTCACTCATTCTCCCACTTAGTCATTTAATTACTTATTCATTCATCAAATCACTTACTAAAACATTAACTTATTCGTGAACACTTCTTTACTTATTTATTCAACCTCTTTCATGAACTCATTAAAACTTTTAATCTATACAGGTTCTAGCAGAATTCAACGAACATCACGAGTTAGCTTTTCGCGTTGGCCTATTCGCCCTTGAAATGGCGCGTCCTCCAGCCAGCACTAAGGCTTTGGAGGTCAAACTGAACAACCAAGAGACTGAGCTTCTCCTATTATTGAAGAAACTACCCACTGGCGCTGAACAGTTGGCTTTGGCACGTGAAAAGGCTGAGCAAATACGGGATGGCACATTGAGGTAAAACTTTATCATCATCATCATCATCGATTTGCCTGTTTCATTTCAATGCTGGACGTAAACAGTATCTAATTCGTGTCATAACACGAGAGGTAGGGCACCATACCAGCTAGCAAGCCCGGCTGGGGAACTCCACCTTACAGAAGACCACAGCCAAATAACTACACACAGCTGTGTAGTTGTGTTCCTGTGTGTGAATACAGGTCTCCAGGTCTCATATGCATTTTGAAAGATACGTTTTTCTTTCCGATACTCCATTTTTAAGCCCTGCTGTGAAAAAAAAATGGATCGGCAACACGCAAGTGATACCTCTGATATTGCATCCATAGGCTACGGTAAATACTTGTCATCAGGAGGGCCGTATGGTTGTTTGCCATTCAAGTAGTAAAGAAAAACTAGGTCTTTCGCCTTCCGCATGCATCCAGTCTATTCCAGTCGGTCAACTTGACACGTAATATATACCCAGTCGTGGTCTCCACTCTAAGAATCATTTGCTCGAGTGCCCATTGGTCCTTCGGCAGATACAGCCAGTCCATTACCTAACTTAATCTGTTTGCTTCAAGCTTTGTTTTAAATCATACTAATTAATAATTTTGCTTTTATAGGAATCGTGGGCCTGCACTATTGCCCATCTCATTGGCGACTTTCCTCTTCGACGTTCTCGTAACATCTGCGGGGGACAAGCATCCTGTAAGTATATCTATATTAATCTAATATATAAAATTCTCGTGTCATAGTGTTCAACTTTGAACTGCTCTGAAACGGCTCGACCGATTTTCGTGTAATTTTGTGTGCATATTGGGTAGGTCTGAGAATCGGACAACATCTATTTTTCATCCCCCTAAATGTTATTAGGTTATTATTTAGGTGGTCCACCCCTAATTTTTTTAATTTAATTTTAAGACAAAATTTATTTGTCACTTTTTATTTATTTATTTATTCATTTCAACTGCTCACTGCACTAACAGTTGCCTAACACGTGCAGTGAACCATAACAAGAATACATACACGGAATACATAATAATATATACTGTAATATTCCCTTATAAAGTTTTGTATAAAAATAACAAGCAGAATTTAACAAATTGGCCCATTTTGGTGTAGAAAATATCTACCTCTGGGTATTGAGCAACCAGAGAGTTAAGCAGTCTCACAGCCTGATTAGTTGGAGCAAATTGTGCCGTGCACGTACGTACTGTAGGCGTTGCCAGCAGGCGACGCGAGCGCAGCCGCGCGTACTGGTCCGGCGCAGACAAAGCACAACGAAACAACGCAGTTGGATTGTCGATTTTGTTGTGCATTAACATAAAATAATGAACTATGAGCGCACATTTACATTTTATATGCTGAGTCACCGATTATTCATATAACAAATGAGTCTCAGGTACAGAATCTTATGTTGGCGATCTGACTAGTTTTTGTAACACATCGAGAGATGTTATGTTTCTATCATATAATAACTAAAATATCCTGCTCATTTTTTTCGTTTAATGTATTTTTTTGCTTCTTTCATATTATTGGTTTGACTTTCACACTACCACAATACATTCTTCACAAACTTAAACATTATGCTCACTCAACTTCAATACTATTTCATGCATGTTATAACACATATTACACACACATGTATATTTACTATTTATTGCACAAATTTAAACATTGTACACACTCAACCACAATACTATTTCATACATGTTATAACACATCTTACATACGAGTACACATATATTTAACCTATATATTGCATAAACTTAAACATTATACACTTTCAACTGTAATAATATTACTCATAAGTTACAATTTATTTTTAACCCATATATATAATTATGCCTTTCAGACATCTAAACAATCAACCACTACATACCTTATACAACTCTGTTACATTTTATATCTTAAAAGAATTAATAAAATCAAAAAAACACTTAGCTACATATTCAGTATTATTATTACCAACAAGAAACAACAACATAAAAATATAATACATAACTATTTGATACATTTACACCGCTATTTACACTTTTTAAAGATACAAGTATTCTTAATCTTCAAGAAAAAGCATAGAACTTTGTTAACTATTGATTATGGATAGTTCTTTGAAAGTTCTGCATGAAATAGACACAATGTCTATCGCCCAAGCTATGGAATGTACATTAGAGGATTTTCAAGATAAAATGCAAGTTCGTAATTTAGATTTCAAAGTGTTTTCACAGAACATTAGAAGTGTTTACAATAATATGGATGATCTGCAACTTAACTTAACTGGCTTTGATTTTGACGCGGATTTGCTAGTACTTAGTGAGTGTAGACTCAACCAATTTAAGGCCTTACCAACATTATATAACTACTCTTCTTTTGCTACTACAAATCATTTAAACCAAAACGACGGGGTGGTAGCCTACATTAAAAATAATCACAATATATCAGTCTCTGAAATTAAGCTCACTCATGCTTCATGTTTACAAATATCATTTCCATCTTTCACCATTCTTGGAATCTACCGATCACCATCGAATACCAATGCAGAAAACTTCATTAACTCTCTTAATTTGCACCTAGAAACCATCAGGACACGTAAAAATATTATTATTACAGGGGATCTAAATATTAATCTAATTCTTAAACCTAATGAACATGCATATGAACGTACAAATCGCTTGAATTACCTTAATATGCTGGCCATGCATGGACTACTCCCTGGTCACAATTTACCGACACGGGAAAACAGCTGTCTAGATCACTTTATACTGAAGCTAGAAACTAAAACTTTACAAGCTTCCATCGCCATAATGGACACTACAGTCACAGATCATCGCTTAATGTACCTTGGGTTATCAAATGTTGGATACGATATAACTAGCAATAAAATTAAAACCACAACAAATTACAAAAACGCACTTGCTAGTCTAGAGGAAAGCCATCTTCCCGAGCTGCTTTTGCTTGGGGATCCTGTGCTATTAGCTGAAACTTTAATTGACACTATCAAAAAATGTCTGACAGAAAATACTGTCACGTCTATAGTGAAGAAGAAGCGCCGCATCCTTAAGCCTTGGATGACTCTGGGTATACTAAGATGTATCAAAAATAGAAATAGTATGCAAAAAAAACTTAAATCTGATCCTGCAAATGAAACATTGAAAATAACATATAGAAGATACCGCAATTTTTGTAATGCACTCATTAAAAAGTTAAAACGTAATTATGACAAACAACAATTAACAAACGCAACTAATAACTCAAAAAAATTATGGAAATCAATAAATAATATCACTAATCGTAATTCAAATAAATCAATATGTATTGACCTGCTAAACTTAAAAGACACGTCGCATGACTCTGTTAACTATATAAACAACTACTTCTCGAATGTCGGTAAAAACCTAGCTAATAATATTAAAAATAATCAACCAAACAGCACAACACAAAGTATTAATAAATTTAATATATCAAATGCTCCTTTCTCTTCTTTTGTACTATTAGATACTGACCCTACTGAGGTTTACAACGTTTTGATGAGCCTGAGGACAGACAGCGCCCCAGGTTATGACAATATTCCAACAAAATTTCTTCAAATGGCTAGTCATTTGGTTGTGCCGGTTATTGTCCGGCTTACAAACCTCTGTTTCAATATGGGTGTTTTTCCGGCTGTATTCAAAAAAGCATTGGTAACGCCAGTCCACAAAGGCGGTGGAAAAGGAGATATAAATAATTACAGGCCAATTTCAGTGCTGTCCTCCCTCTCGAAAATTTTGGAAAAATTGATAAACAGTCGTTTGGTTGACTATCTGAATTCAATTGAAAGTCTCTCTCGGTCTCAATTTGGATTTAGGTCGGGTATATCCACAGATGATGCTGTCACAGCCTTATCTTCTCTTATAGTGGATCAAGTTGATAAGGGAAAGAAGTGCCTCACGGTCCTATTAGATCTAAGGAAAGCATTTGATACAGTTTCAACTCCAATCCTCATTCAAAAGCTTGAAAATACAGGTATTAGAGGTATCCCCCTAGAACTTTTCAAAGACTATCTTTGCGATCGAAAACAAAGAGTCAAAATCGGAGATACATTGAGCGATGAAGCACCTGTCACTTTTGGTGTGCCGCAGGGCAGCGTACTTGGTCCAACGATGTTCTTAATCTACATCAATAATTTGTGTAACATGTCACTTGAAAATGGCCAAGTATTTTGTTATGCAGATGATACCGCAGTGGTGTTCACAGGTAGTACCTGGGATGCTCTTAAAAAATCAACAGAGACAGGGCTCAATAAGATAGCAGCATGGCTTACTTCTAACCTACTTACCTTGAATGCAAATAAATGTAATTACATTTGTTTTTCTAAAAATAAACTGGGCCAACCAACTACCAGCTTCGAGATAAAAATACATTTCTGTAATCACACGAACACACTTTGTCACTGCTCACCCATTACAAAGGTTACTAATGCCAGATACCTCGGTATTATGTTGGACCAGCATCTTAATTGGTATGCTCATCTTGAACTACTTATGGGACGAATTAGAAAATTGATATGGACTTTTAAGACTTTAAGATACGTCACCACCAAAACTCTATTAAAACAAATATATGTATCTCTAGCCGAAGCGATATTAATGTACTGTATTCCGATATGGGGTGGAGCCGCAAAAACCAAATTCTTGGAACTAGAAAGAGCTCAGAGGTCTCTGTTAAAGACCATGTTCTTTAAGCCTTATAGGTTCCCGACTACCACCTTATACTCGCTTAGTGACGTCTTGAGTGTTAGAAGACTTTATGTCCTGCAGGTTGTATTAAAATTACATAAATCCATAACTTTTGACAAGGCTGTCTTGATCAATCGCCGTAAACACAATGTCGCTCCATTGACAAAAGTGAGATCTGCCTTTGCTGAAAGACAATATGTAAAAGTATCCTCACACTTATATAATTATATTAATAAAAAAATCAACATCTTCCCTTTGACTTACCGAAATTGTAAAGTAAAATTGACGTCTTGGTTAAAATCTATCAACTATAATGAAACGGAAGCAATTTTGAATATAGGTATTTAATAGCTAAGGAATTACACGTCAGAAACATATAAACACTGAAATATATTTTAATAATACATAATAAAACATAATTAAACTCACACATACACACACACACACACACACACACACGCACACGCACACCTACACACACCTTTTTATTATCAAACCATCATTTTCTTGTAATAGTAATTAAGTCTACAGTAATTAAGTATACAATGCTTTTGTAATATATTAAGTATGAAATAAAAGTCACATGTTCACCATAGAAGAGCGGACCCTCCTGGCACAGGTATTTACATACTTAAAAGGAAGGTCCAACCCATGTATAATGATTTGTAACTTGAGTGTTAAAGAAATAAAGCATTATTATTATTATTATATATTATTATTATTATTATTTACGTCGTAGTTCAAGCGTATCGATGCCTACCATACCTAACACAAACACTTAGCATTAAAAAATACATACATCCCTTAATTTTCACCCCTCTACGGCTAACCCCTAATTTTTAATAGCGATATTACTATTTTAGTCGCAAAACAACGTTTGCGGGGTCAGCTAGTAATAATAAAAGTCTTTATTTTACAATATATATCTTAACCTATTATAATTTGTTTAATTATTTGACACCGGTACATAAAGATTGTCTTGCTTTCCAGCATAGGCCTCCCCTAGAGTTTGCAAATGCGATCCTGTGCATGTCTTCTCCAAGTCAAGATATCCATATTACCTTGTCCTATGTGTCTTATTTTTATAGAACTTTAAAAGTTTTCAGTAAAGTATTCCATGAAGTAAATATTTTTACAGAAGTCACAACTAGAGATGGGCAGAGGGTTAAAACCCAATGGGTGTTTATGGGTTTAAACCTGGTTTTTTGGGTCTTTACGGGTTTAAACCCAAATAAAGACCCAAATAGCGGGTTTAAATTATAATAACATTTTATTTCTATTTCTAAGCCTTTTATTATCAGTTCTAGTTAGTAAGTCAGTTGCCCGAAGGCCCTTCAAAACATTTTGTGGTAGAAATGGTAGAAACTGACCAACTTTTTTGACTTATTGGTCGAGGTGCACCAAAGGGGGCGCACAAAAAACAAAAAAAATGATTTTCCTTAAAATAACGAAAAATATAGGATTAAAAAAAACTGTCAAAAAAATAGTGAAAACAAATTTTTGGGACAAAAAAAAAACGATCAAATTTGTATGGAGCTTCGACTTAAAATAATGTTGAAGCAGTTCATAAAGAAATTGACACTTGTTAAACTATTCACTTTTTAACTCTCACCTCGTATATCAAAATTTCTAGTCCTGCACACCCCGTGCAGGACTAGAAATTTCGATTGATTTTGTACTTTTTTTTTTAAATTCATGAAAAATAAATATGCTACTTAGTATGTAGCCAGCAGCATCAAAGCTGGTGGCAGGGAGGGGGCCAAATTTTCATTATTTTTGCGATAGCACGCTCCGTTTTTGAAATACCAAGCTAAAATAGGTGAAATTTACGCACAGATTCGTTGAATCAGTGACTTCTGGGTGGTTTAAAAGAAAATAACCACCAAGGCTAAGCCTTCTAACCTAACCTATCCATGTCCGGGTGAACTACGTTTGATCAAATAAAAGCCCAATTACATAGGGGTATTTTCGTGTGTGATGTCATATACGATGACATCTTTCAACGTCATCTGCCGTTAAACTATCGATCGGAGACAAAAAGTGCCAAGAGCAAAAACGTTTTATTTTTAGCCCAATTACATGATGCAATAATAAAAATAGCGATTTTTTTTTAAAAGTCCTGCATCCCCTTTTAGACCAGTGAAAATATAAGCCTATGAAAATGGTTATAAGTGAAAAAAAATAATAGTAGGATGAAACCCATTGGAAATGGAAGAGAATATAACAAAAATTAAAGGAAAAATAAATTACGGGCTATCTGAGGTCGGGAAGTGGAAGGGGGTGAGTTTTAAGGGTAAAAAACGGTTTATCTCGATTTCCGGCAAAACTACAAGTCCTATGAAAAAAAGTCAAATGGCAAAGTTGTAGGTAATAAAAAGATCTACAACTTTTGTATTCACACTTTTTTCACATAACCTCAAAATGTATGTGAAAAATTCAAATAACCAAGGTTTTGGTTTTTTATTTTTATCTTTTACAAAAAGAACTTTTTTTTCACAAAATTTCGTGAAATCTTACCTTATTATGACCTAAACACGCTGTAATTTTTTTGATTTAAAATGTATTTTTTTCACCTTGTTTTTAACTTAATATCGAAAAAGCACCCTAATTTTCGATCGAAAAATCTCCCGTCAAAATATCTGCTTTCTTAAAAAAGTTAGTGAGTTTTTTGTTCCTTGAAATCTTTTCTTTCTGATAGTGTAAAAAATATATACATTACTATGGTAAATTTGCTCAGAAAATGCGAAAAACTAAACTATAATTAACAACCAAATAAGTTAATAAAGTTAATATTTAATAAGAGATCTACAATATTTTGAGATAGTTGTAGAATTTTCTTTAAAATATTTGCGTAGATGCCTATTTATTGCTACTAGACTGTCACTCAGTTGTCGAAATTCGACCGCAATACTTAAAAAAAGTGAGTACATTTTATTATTTAAAAAAAATTGGTTGGTTATTTGAATTTTTCACATACATTTTGAGGTTATGTGAAAAAAGTGTGAATACAAAAGTTGTAGATCTTTTTAATACCTACAACTTTGCTATTTAACTTTTTTTCATAGGACTTGTAGTTTTGCCGGAAATCGAGATAAACCGTTTTTTACCCTTAAATCTCACCCCCTTCCACTTCCCGACCTCAGATCGCCCGTAATTTATTTTTCCTTTAATTTTTGTTATATTCTCTTCCATTTCCAATGGGTTTCATCCTACTATGATTTTTTTTGGTTTCAAAAATTATCGACCCTGGTCTATTTGATACCCAAGGCGAGTTAAAAAGTGAATAATTTTACAAATTTTAATTCCCTTATAAACTGCTTCAAAATTAAGAGAGGTAGGGCATCATACTAGCGAGCAAGCCCGACTGGGGAAGGACCTCCACCTTACAGAAGACCACAGCCAAATGACTACACACAGCGGTGTAGTTGTGTTCCAGTGTGTGAGTACAGGTCTCCAGCGCTCATTTAGGAATGCATTTTGAAAGAAACGTATTCCTATCCCAGGGTTACTTCCATCTTAAAGCCCTGGTGTAAAAAAATGGGTTGGCAACACGCAAGTGATACCTCTGGTAATGCAAGCGTCTATAGGCTACGGATACTGCTTAACATCAGGTGGGCCGTATGCTTGTTTGCCAGCCAAGTAGTATAAAAAAAAAAAAAAAAAAAAAATCTATGTCGATATGCTCCATACAACCTCGATCGAATTTTTTTTAAGTCCCAAAAAAATTTTTTTCACATTTTTTTTAGCTACATTTCTAAATCTTGCCTTTAAAACATATTTTTCGTTATTTAGAGAAAAATAATTAACATAGATATTGATTATTATATCATGTTAACAGTATTAAAAGACCAGGAAAAGTTTAAACCCATCTTTTTAGCATCTCATAGTCGGTAGAAACGTGTTTTTCGTGGTAAACAATTGCAGCTCGGTGCGGCCGTGTTTATATATTGACGTTACACATTTCAAAACACTCGGAAAATCACGATGAATCTAATGGTAAGTACCTTAATAAAAAATCGTAAAGTAATTTGGACGATATGAGATAATAAAGATAATTTATCGGTCGTATACTCGCTAAAAACATTATACATAGTTTCAGTCGGTTAAAAAAAGGAGTAAATATTTTGTAACAATTTATATTTTAACAAATTTTAGGATTATTATTATTTAAAAGGTGAAAATAATGAAAACCTGAATAAACACCCAGGGGAAGAAATTTATTGGGTTTAAACCCGGTTTAAACCCAATAAAAGATTTAAACCCGGTCTTTTGCCCATCTCTAGTCACAACTAAATTTAACTAAGTATGTTTAGCTATTGATTAATTTTATTGCTTTATTGCAACATTTGACTAAGTCAAAATATTTTTCACATTAGTAATCTATTAACCTAAAACAGTTTTCGCATATCTAAAAGGTGTTATTATAATTTGTAATCTAAAATACTGAATTCCTTTCTCAGTCACGCTCGCCGAACGATGAAACTTTAGGATTCGAGGCTTCTGTCGCAGCGTTAGGGCTCAAAGCCAACGTTGCGGAAGCTGAACATCCCTTGTTGTGTGAGGGGACTAGGCGACAACGGGGAGAGCTGGCGTTAAATTTGCTCGCCCATTACAAGGACGATCCAGTTAAATTGGCTAGGATCATGAACAAAGTAAGTGGCAATCAACTTTTATGTAATACTAGCTGTTGCCCGCGGCTCCGCCCGCGTGTATGTCGGCTATCGCGATAAAAATTGCCTACATGCTATACCAGACTATAGTCTATCAGTCTGCCAAATTTCATCCATATCCGTCCTTTTTTTTTTTTTTTTTATACTACTTGGGTGGCAAACAAGCATACGGCCCGCCTGATGTTAAGCAGTATCCGTAGCCTATAGACGCTTGCATTACCAGAGGTATCACTTGCGTGTTGCCAACCCATTTTTTTACACTAGGGCTTTAAGATGGAAGTAACCCTGGGATAGGAATACGTTTCTTTCAAAAAGCATTCCTAAATGAGCGCTGGAGACCTGTACTCACACACAGGAACACAACTACACCGCTGTGTGTAGTCATTTGGCTGTGGTCTTCTGTAAGGTGGAGGTCCTTCCCCAGTCGGGCTTGCTCGCTAGTATGGTGCCCTACCTCTCTTAAAATATCCTATAGTTTTTCTGTGAAAGAGTAACATACATGCATTCTTACAAACTTTCGCGTTTATAATATTAGTACTTAAGTATTTATAATATTAGTAGGATGTAGTTACTTGGAATATAAATCAAAGTATACAAGCTGCAAATAGTCATTGCTATTTCGGTAAATTAAACAAAGACAGCTTATAAAACGCTTTATAAGTCGATTTTCATTTGATTAGACAAATACGTAAATATGTTCAGTATGAAGTTAATGTAATAAGTATCCTACTAATGTACTTTGTGTGCATTTTTAGATATTAGACCGCGACATCCATCAGCTAACAAAGAGCCCGATGGTGAGCCTGTACTACATGAACAACCCGCGCCTGGCCGCGTACCGCGCCGACGTGCCGCAGCATCACCAGCAGCATCAGCACGTGCAGCAGCAGCAGCAACAGCACCAGCAGCACCAGGTCTACCTCCCCCACCCCCACGCCCACGCCCACCCGCACGCGCTGCAACACCACCCGCCGCCCAACATCTCCGTGCCGCCACAGGTAATCTACCACGTCTCTAATGTATTCCTTCCTAGTACAGGAGCTCTACTGAATGCTTCAAAACAATGGGCGATAAACTGACGACCCTTTTAGTGTTCTATTTTTAGTGTTTTACAAAATTTTTGCGCGCTATCAAATGACGGGTGGAAGACAGGAGAAAATCTGCCCTTAGTAATAGGACTTAGGAGATTACTTCTATGTCATCGATGGAGATTTAAAAATAATTACTTTAGTTCAGTTATTAGACAACCAGGTGTTAAAAATTGTATACATTAGTAACACATTGTCCTACGTAAACGACAAAAGCTGCAAAATTGGCAATATCAAAGTGTAACTGTACTTACACTGCGCCTACTTTGTCGTTGTTTGCATTTGTTTAGTTTGGTCGTGTTGCATCACGTCGTGACATGTCACTTACCGTCGCTCACCTAGGACAAAGGGTAAGTGAGTGATAGGAACTACCAAACTTAAACAAACCCACGAGAAGAACAGAAGAGTCGCCACTACTTCAGTAAAGTATAAACTATAATGCTAAGTTTTATGTCCTAGACAATATGAAAGTAGTAAACATGTTTTCGCACCGCTCGCTTATTTTCACTTTTGTGTGTGTGAAAGTTTGTTTTAGTACCAAATAATGTCTGTCTGCTATAAGTTACGTTTTTACGTGTTCGTTTTTAATGTATAGATAAAACACGTGAAAGTTTTAGTTACGAAAAATGTTGTTTTGTTATTGTGACGTACCCATGAATAAATCAATCAGGGTAATTCAAAGAAGGGATAATTGGAAACAATATAATGGTATAAATTACTCCCTCTTAAAATTATCCTGATTGACCTTTTTATGTTATAGTACAGTCATTTGGTAGTTCTGCCTTTAAAGTATTTCGTAAGTTTGACAATTTGTGATTTTATGGATGTCGATGTCCTTTTTAAAAAATGGATGAAAAAAGCGCCACCGATAAGAATTTCTTCCTTAATATCAGTGATGGAACGGTCGGCTTTGTTATGTTCCTCTTCTGCCTCGATTACATTTCGTCCTAAATTGTAGGAAATGTTCTCCACCTACTTTTTATTGTTTAACTATTTTCATTGTAAAATGAGTAGAAAAGGAGATTAAAAAAACCGACGTTATTTTTGAAAAGTTGACCGACGTTATTTTGCCAAAGTTGAAAACTAATAGAGGCCGTTGAAATTTATAAAATACCCAATTTTTAAAACTTTCTGAAATCATTTCAGGTAACGCTATACAGGGCTATTTGAGCCCCAAATTACTGTACTATTAGCACAAGTTGAGCTTCTGTGTCTGACCAATGAATATATGTTGCTACAGGGGGTGCCTTGCCCACGCATGGAGATGGAGCGTCTAGTCATATCGGAAGGCGGCGTATCCCCTCCCTCGCACATGCAACACACCCAACACCCGCAACATCCACAACACTCGCAACACCCACAGCACTCGCAACATGTTCAACACACGCAACATGTTCCACACGTGCAACATTCGCAGCATTCGCAACATATGTCGCATTCACAGCACATGCAGCATTCGCAGCATACGACGCATGTACAACATACGTCGCATGCATCGCATTCGCAACATGCTCATGCGTCGCATCAAGGGCCGCACTCGTCTACGTCACATCCGCCTATATCTAGGCAGAAGGATTCCAGGTTAGTTCACACCATTTACCTTTCTTATAATTGACGAGTCTGTCAAAATTAAAGATCTTTGATGATGAACTACTCAGAATATATAACACTCACTTTTGCTGTGGCTATTTGATTTATTTGATAATGACCTTGGCATCGTACGGGTACAATTTAAAGTTTAAATTTTATAGTTTTAAATTATTGCAATAATCGAGTACTCAATTTTTTTAAAGTAATTTATTAACTATATACCCCATGTTACTCCGTGTTAATGTTAGCAATCTATAAATGAAACAATTATTGAGATAAATTTTTGGGTACATATATCTATTAAAACAAATACTAATCTTTATAAAGATTTTGACTTGTTAACACATTTTTAAGTGCTGCTCGAAATTCTCGCATTTATTTCAGATACAAAGGCAAACGCATGTACCCATCGGTACCAAATCAGCCTTCAGAGGCTTCAGCACACTTCATGTTCGAGCTCGCCAAGTCTGTACTGTTCAAAGGGGGTGGCTCGTCCAGTACCAGCCTGTTTACACAGCCATCATGTGCCAGAGAACATCATGGACCTCATAGGTAAAATGTTATTGCATCTTTAGAATTATTCACGTACAAACGTTACCTGCAATTCTTCTCGTGTAGTCTATGTCTAGTTGACCCTGCATGACTCACACACTCGTACCCGTGCACGCACACATGCACGCCCACGCGCACACATTATGTTATACACAATTTGACATTTAAGTTTTATATTAGAATTCTAATAATATTTTTTTAATTAGAAATTATTTTTTATTTGTGTAAATATAGTTCTAGTAGTATATTAAATAATTTAAAAGGTAGTGTCAGTGGAAGATTATAGATTGTAATAAATTGTTATTAAAAGATTTATGTTGACAAAAATGACAGCACATAACAGCCTAAGGCATAAAGTCCGCCTCTGTACAACTTTGTGCAGGAAGTTTAAATAAATAACAACCCTCGTGTGGTGTATAAATTTACTTTCAAAGATTTAAATATTTTTTTGGTTTTCAGAGGATTGCACATGGCGTCATTTCAATTGGGACTTTACGCTCTCGGTTTACATAACTGCGTTAGCGCAAATTGGCTGAGTCGTACTTACTCATCCCACGTCAGTTGGATAACAGGCAAGTGTATTTACGTAAAATTGTTATTTATTGATACATTATATTTTAAGGAATTTGTAAAAAAAGGGCCAAATTAAAAGTAGCCAGAATCCACGTACATGCATGCATCATTTCTCTACATTCATCAACTTCTTTGATGAATGTAGAGAAAGCGAAAGAAGTATGTTTGGATCGAAGCAATTGGCGTACCATAATCTCTGCTTGGCATTGCCTAGTTTGGGATAAAATGACCGTGTGTAAGTTGTCCCTAGATAATTGTTATTATTCGGTATATCTTTCGGTTAAAATAATGATTATTGTACCGAACTGGCTACTTTTAGTGTTTAAGTCTTAAATTCATTTTGAAATTAGACAAAATGTAGTTATAATGTTTGTTTATATGATTGTGTAGGTCAAGCTATGGATATTGGAGCACCAGCGATCTTATTCCTTATAGATGCTTGGGAAGGTCACTTGACTCCACCAGAAGCCGCAAGTATTGCAGATAAGGTACGTTTTATTTTTGTATTAAGAGTTCTTACGGCATATTCTTTTAAGGGTTCGTATCTGTATCAATTGATGACAGTTGATACATGGATGACCGTTTTCTAAAAACACCGATAGAAACAGTGTTTTTTGAGGCATAGACTATTAGATTGAAGCAACAGTGCAAAGTGTTTGTGCTCACACCTGTGCTCTTTAATATGTCTCATGCTGGTCGCTAGCCTTACTAAAATAATTAAGCATTTTTACGTACCCTGGGTCGCCTATACAGTCGTCTCGTTTTTATGTGATAAAGCGCATCGCGAGAACATTCCAGATGCTACTATAACAATATCGATCAGTCTTAACAAATAACTAACTATCTAAAATGAAGTACAAAATGTCTTTTGTACCTAACTTAACTGGCTACGCTTAGTAAAGATATGAAATATACAGATTTACCCGAGCGCTCCGTTCAATGATGTAAACAAGTCACCGTGCTAAGCGCCTAAAACCTTGCGCCTATACGCTAAGGTTCATATTCGCACGTTTTGTTCGACTGCTGTTCATCCTTTGTTTTTATTATGATGTCTTTTCTATACCATTCGAGTCGCTCTATGAATAGGTATTGTATTCGGATAGAGGTAGTTTGTAGGCCTGTGCGCCGGCGCCGTAACAATGTAGTTAATATTGCATGGCAGGCGTCGTCGGGGCGCGACGTGCCCACGGTCCGCGCGGCGGCCGAGCTGGCGCTGTCCGTGCTGCCGCACGCGCACGCGCTCAACTACAACGAGATCCAGCGCGCCGTGCTGCAGTGCAAGGAGCAGAGCGACGCCATGCTCGAGCGCGCCTGTCTCACCGTCGAGGCCGCTGCTAAAGGTATGTAATATAGCAATGACCAACGAGGGAAATTTTCTTTAATATTAAATTTAGGGAAAAAAAAACACCAGAAATCTGCCCTAAAATGGAACTGACCTAACGCGGAAAAGTAATAGCAGGTGTTTTGTAGGTGTAGATAGTTTGTGATGTATGAATATCAATCCAATTTTTTAAAATTTATAGCAAATCAATATTAACTATAATCTCCCCATTCCAGGTGGCGGCGTTTATCCCGAAGTTCTGTACACAGTAGCTCGTTATTGGCACGAGTTATACCAGCGTCAAGCGAACGAAGAGTCTGAGCCTCTACTGGACGAGCCTCAGTACCGTGCCGCACCGCCGCCACTGGCCGTGCCCGTACCTTACCCGATACCGTACTCGTTCACATATCATCCGTACCCACCTACTATTTACCAACTACCGGTAAGTTTCAATATCATATATCAGTATACGTAGACATTCTTGCTTCATTATCTAAATTTAGATTATGGAAAACCTTTCGCTAACGGTTAATGTCTCAACTTAGATCTCCAAAGCAATGATATTTTTTTACAAAATAAATAATAACGATTGAATATTATTCTTTTTCGGGATCCCACATTTTATAGAAGAAATTGTAAAAGGCTGTCTGATCCACCACCTGCATTGAAATTCCCTTGATCCCTCGGGTAGAATTATGGCTAGAACCAACCGCTATAAACAGAGGAGTGCGTAAGAGTAGTTAGAAGATAAATAGGTCGGTATTACCACAGTATAAGGACTCTTTCATACAGTAGTTCGACGGACACGTCTAGACAGAGCAATCGTGCGGGGTACGCGGAGTAGAGGGGGGAGAGGTAGCGAGCCCGAGCTGCATACACTCACTCGGGACAAGTCCTTCAGGGTTTACGCAATTTTAATTACCTTTTTTATTAAATTATAAATTTCTTTTTCGTTTTATTTGTAAAATGGTCATCAATTTCCTCACACGGACGAAAGATTAATTTATATATTAATTACTTTATAATTTCACCAATTTAATTCAGAGAAAAATACGACATAAAAACATTTATTTCGTGATCCAAGATGGCGGATGCGAATTTTTCGAAAAAGTCAATATGGGTATCGTTTTCGTGGTTTTTGGGGGTGCTGAAAACGAAAATGACATCCATTTCATGATCCAAGATGGCGGACGCGAATTTTTCAAAAAGTCAATATGGGTATCGTTTTCATAGTTTTTAGGGGTGCTGAAAACGAATATGATATCTATTTAGTGATCCAAGATGTATAAAAAATATATTTTCAAACTCTCTTTTTGATTTAGTCATTCATCATTTTGTAAATAATACACATACATATTTTGTCTTTACATTAACCAATTTAATTATTAATATTTGCATTATTTATTTTCCTGGTACCTCGTCACGCATTCTAACATTACAAAATATAAAATAAATTAAGAAAAAATATGTGACAACCCTGCGACAATTATCTATGTCAAGTCGGCGGCGGCATTTCGCAAAACATCAAAGGCGTTGGCCCACTGTAAGAAGGAATAAAGGGTTCTTTACACTGTGGTATTACTATGATTATTGAATGTTTTTTGTATGTTGGCAGTACGGATCTACCGGCGGCGCGCACCCCGGGCCGCAGTACGCGCTGCCGCCGTACTTCGTGCGCGGGCTCGTGGCGCCGCCCGCGCCCGCGCCGCTGCCGCCGCACGCCGCGCTGCCCCCGCACGCCGCGCAGCACGTGCCGCACCCGCAACACGTGCCGCACGCGCAACCGATCCCTGTCAATGTCAACGTTAATGTCAACGCGACTGTGCATTCTGTGGTACGATTATACCATTTACTCTTCTTTAACAGTTCATGATATTCGTATTCATAAAATGATTTCTAGCACCTGTTTTATGAGCTGGATAAAGAATAACTGTTCTCTTGTAGCATCCAGCGCCGATACCCCCTCCGATGCCGACACACACCGGTGTAAACGTAGCGGGAGTCAACGTCGCAGGTGTGAGCGTAGCGGGCGTGAATGTGACCGGCGTCGGCGTAACCGGTGTGGGCGTTGGCGGCGTGAGCGTCGGCGGCGTAGGCGTCGGCGGAGTTAACTGTGGAAGTGTTAACGTTGGCCCTGTCAATGTGGGCGGAGTTAACGTCGGTGGCGTAGGCGTCGGTGTCGGTGTTAACGTAGGCAACGTGAATACCGTAGCTACCGTCTCGGGCACTAGCAATGGTACCCAAGCTAATGGGCAGACGACCGCGCCTAATGTTAACCAGACTCAGCTACGAAGATTACTGGCGGCCTACCGTGTTGGAATGTTAGCGCTTGAAACACAAGCGAGACGAGTACATGATGATCGCCCACAAAATAAATTCGGCAGGTGAGTTTAATTTTAACAATTTATTATTTTATATTATATCAGCTACAAAATCATGTGAGAAGAAAAATATTTTAAAATAATAGACGCAAACGTTTGCGTCGATCGTTAAAACCCTATTATTTTTTACTGCAAATAAAGTCATTAATCGTATATTTTAGGAATCCACCATACGGCGAGCATGTTAAATGGCTCCTCCGCATCTCAAAGCGCCTGGGTGCTCAATACCTGCACCAGTTCTGCGTATGCGCAGTGAACTCAGTGGTGTCACCGTTCGTGCTGTACGAGCTGTGCGTGGAGTCAGCGCACTGGCTCGCGCGCGGTGGCCCGCACCACCTCGTCATGCAACACTTGAGGGGCGCTTTAGCTCCTTTGGTACAGAAATGCCAGCAAATGTACGTATTCTTATTGTTATTCATATTTGCATTGCACGTCTTTTTACTGCGTCTTCACATGGCAATAATTCCACAGGTACATACAATGTATTCACCAGAAGTTATACCACCTGACATCGGTGGAATATGAAGAGTTTGTGAGTATCGTACTGTCGGCGCGCACCGCCTTCCAACTCACACCTGAAGGAAACACACAGTTTAAGGAGTGGCTCGCCTCACTACGCAGGTATGTATACCCATATATATTTTGGCTTTTAGCATTGTAGTGGTAAAAAGGCGTAATGTTATAAACATCTGTTTCATCTGGCTCTAATTAAAAAACCTTAATAGTGTTGCAAATCTTACGTCTTTATTCCACTGAGTGCGAGTCATAATATATTCTTCTACTTAACTCATAATTTGGTCGGTGCAAAATTCCATTCCACGAAACGTCGCATGTCGGGAATAGTGGGTACAATTAAAACTACACGTGTTGGATATTGCAGTTTATCTCAACTAATACTTAGTGCTTTACATTAACAAAAAAAAAATTACTTAAACGAATTACCTTTTATCCTTCTCTAACCATTGAACACGAGACTATATGCATCTTCGCAAATTATTTTTTAAATTTAGAATGAATTTTAATTATTCATCGTCATAGCCTGTATCTTCCTCG
Source organism: Trisateles emortualis (assembly GCA_947095525.1). Lineage (NCBI taxonomy): Eukaryota > Metazoa > Arthropoda > Insecta > Lepidoptera > Erebidae > Trisateles > Trisateles emortualis. The sequence goes on along the minus strand of OX352735.1, from coordinate 14,087,750 downwards.
GGGATTTTTATAATTATAAAAGTCAAACATTCATTCAAACAGAACATTGATAACACCTGGTTTAAATGTAGAAGTAATTCTTTAAGAGGGATTGCCACTCGCGAGTTTTGAAAATTTATTTATAATATGTAATATTATATATAATATTATATAAGATATTATATAAGATATAAAAAGACATACATATTTTTTTTTTTTTTTTTATACTACCAAGGTGACAAACAAGCATACGGCCCGCCTGATGGTAAGCAGTTACCGTAGCCTATGGACGTTTGCAACACCACGGGTGTCACTCACGCGTTGCCGACCCTTTAAAAACCTTATAACTCCTTTCTTGAAGAACCCCATGCTATAGTCTTTTGGAAAAACCTCGGCAGGGAGCTCATTCCACAGCCTAATCGTACGTGGTAAGAAATTTCTCTGGAATCTTACGGTACGGCAAGTTAGAGGTGCAAGGATGTGAGGATGAACTCCCTGTCGGTGGCGAGAGGTGCGTTGATAAAATGTGGCCGTGGGCATCATCTCGAACAATTCCTCAGAACACAGCCCATTGTACAGGCGGTAGAACACACACAAGGAGGCGAAGTCTCTCCTTAGACTTAGTGGATCAATACCGCCTGTGAGCTTGGGATCGTCAACAATCCTCACAGCGCGTCTTTGGATAGAATCAAAGGGTCCAAGCTGGTATCCAGGTGCTCCCGCCCAAAGGTGGCAGCAGTACTCCATGTGGGGCCGGACTTGCGCTTTGTAGAGCAGCAGTCTTTGGCCCGCGGTGAAGTACCACTTTGCCCTGTTGAGCACACCTAGCTTTCTAGATGCCAGCTTAGCCTTGTCTTCCAAGTGATGTCGGAACTGGACGTCACTAGAGATGTCGACGCCGAGGATCCCAATGCTCTTGGATATTGTAAGGGCTGTGTCTTGGAATTGTGGAGCCATAGCAAATGGGGCTTTCTACATAGTTTATTCTATAAACATCAATCCATTCCGCTATCCCTATCTCCCACAAACCAAGCGAAAGGGCCAATCGCAGGGCAGACCGATTTCCGCCAACAAAAATAGTAAAATATTCCATTATTATTTCGTATTCCGGAATTTCCTCCTTCAAATTTTAACCGATTTCAATTTATTTTTACTAATCATTCGGCAAAGATCCAGGGTATGTCGCTATGATCGTTCTTTCTAGTTTTATGCCACTTTATTTATTAAATATTTGTTTGGTCATAACTTCTATAAAAACCTGCTTATAAAAAAACATGCTACATTGTCAAGCCTGATATCTATATCAGGTTAAAATTTCATTGCTCTAGGCTCAAAATCTGGGAAGAAAAATGAGGAATTCGTTTGTATGGAAAAATAGGCAGTGGCAATCGCTCCTAACGTACACAATAGAAAAATACAGGACAATTAACATATAAACATTATTATGTACAAAAGCGAGCTTAACTCAAATTTGAGTTCTCTAAAAGCAAACCAAAAGTAAAATATTATTACGTGTTGTTATTATGTGTTCCAAATGTATAACCAATGAGCTGACCATGCATGAACATTTTTCTTCCTGCACTAATAATATGTTTAATATACATTATGCTTTATTATAACAGGTATTCTACCAGCATTTAATGTACAAAACTTACCAAGATGTGAAACAGTTTACACTTGACATAATATATATCTACACTGACAGACAGATACATTGCATCAAAGTATAGAATGACTTTCAAATAAATCTAATATGCAATCATTTCCAGCAGTGAGAACAGTGAAAACTGGGATACAGGCGGGCATTTATGCAGGTATGTATGTAAGGACCGACACAGGCTGATAATTAAATGCAAAGACTGATAGTTTGAAGGTCCATCTCTACTTTGATGCAGTTTATGTATAACCTAATTTTTTAAACTGTGCTCTTGGAGCTGTCAAATCGTTAGGGTGGTATTATTGAATTGGGTGAAGTCCGCTTCCTTTCCTCCCTCCCTGTAGGCGCCTGTCCCAGTTAGTACGGTCTGCAGTTTCGTGTCTTCTGCGCTTGAAAAGGCTTTTATTCACATCACTGTACATACCTATCAAAATGATTACAATTGTCATTGAAATTTTGTTCCAATGTAGCCAACATGGCAATATTTTGACATTGACAGCTGCACAGTTAGAAAAATCGGGTTATATTCGTCAGTATAAATGTATGTTATTGAGATTAAAAGCACATACTAATGTAGTCATTTATTGAATTAGCGTTGTAGTTGCAACTTCTTTATGTAAAATGCAATGCCTAATTTACACGATACAAGATTTAAAACGCAATTATCTAGCTGTTATTTATTTATTTTATTTCAACTGCTGACTGCAATGAGAGTCACCCAATATGCACTGTTACAATAAAAAATACACTGTTGCGTTACATTATGATAAATAGAGGTAGCATGGAAATTGTTTTGCAAAACTTGCATGGTGTTGGCTTTAATGTCAAGTAATTTGATCAAAATAAGTTAAGCGGAATGAAATTCGACATTAATCAAGTTTTTTCCAGGTCAAAGTCATGCAAGAAGGATCTGTGGACGCAGCTGAACGCCGCCCTTCAGACAAACGGCAAATGACGTCGGCAAGCGATAGTTTGTAGAACGCGGGTATCCGCACGCAAACTGTCACAACACAGGCGATGGCCGCGTATTCGGCTTGTATACCATCTGCATCATCACTAACTGTAGTGTAACATGTGTTATTTGTAATTTAAGTAATCCCACAACCAATGCGCGAACTTATCTATGTCTACCCTGCACAGGACTAGAGAATATTTTAAGGTAGTAATACTCTTGAGTTGATGTGGTAATCGTAAAATTACACTAAAATTAAAACGTACTTGTATAAGAACGTTATTCGGACATGTACATGTAATACGCGGTAAAACAAACGGCGTATTCTTCACTTAAATTACAAATAATATAAACCCGATTCAAGGATATACCTCTGTTAGTAATAGGGTACTCGATTTTGAGGGTAATCGATCTCAATATATACACGAACAGAATGTAGCTATGATGACAGAAAAATGTTGCTAACTCCTGGTATACGTAGTGTTGTCCATGTATAAATTTATAATTTCAATACGTTTGGACTTGCAAGAATGTTGGGACATGTTCAATTTTTTATCGAACATTCTAGATCATTTCGTATTACTTATTGGTGAACTTTGTTAAGCAACCTCTACGTGTTGGGCCAACATAGGTACGCTTAATTACGGAAAAATTTAACAACTACTTTCTGCATTCTTATTACTGCGCTATTAGCATAATATAGGCGTATATTTGGCCAATGCGTAGAAGGGAGCTGTATTCATTCTTCATTGTAATTGTTTGAATTCACGTTACTAACAAGGAAGGTAAGTTCAAGCTCATTTGAAGGTTGTGCTTGTCATAGTCTGAAAATTCGGTTTTTATCAAAGTTTTATTATAAGAGGAACTAATTGCACCATTACTACTTTGTTAAAGGAGGAGTTTAGCAACATTTAAAAGGTTTTTCTTCCGTACTGTGCAATGTGGCAAATATAAATGATATTTATAATTCTTTAATTGCTTAAAACTTAAATGCATTGCACAATCTAACCTCTCTTATTGTCTTTGCCGTGTTTTGAATATTATTGACACATTTGAACTAGTCAGTGGTTTTGATGATCCGTTATTGGTGAACCAGTGGACTTCATAACTATAGCTCATTTAGTTTTCTTTTCTTTTAATAGATTAATGTAAGTACTCGTTAGATTTTAATATTGGCTGGCACACAGGCGCTCGCCCTCGACTGTATTACGTGTGTAGTATATATTAAATGATAACGAAACAAGAATGTTAATCAATAACAGAAATTGTTCACAAGTTTTATTTTTATTTAATTTTTTTTTACAGTCAATAAGTTTCAGTTATGATTAGCATTTTTATTTTTTGCTTTTAGTTAATTCTACATGCTAGGTGGGCATATGATTAAATAAAGAATTGATTATTTTTAGTGAATTAATAAATATTCTAATGTCCTTATGTATAACTACTTACTAGTCTTCGTGTTAACCCCTCCATCCAAGTCGAAGTGCTTAATGTAAGAATCGATTTATTTTATAATTCATCATTGGGTGTATAGGAAGTCCATATTTTGCATGTTTCACCGTTATTCACATTACATATCATCCCTTTTCTAGGACTTGAAAACGAAGCGAACACCTGCGTTCGTTACTTATATAAATCGTTGTCCACTTAGCGGAGTATCACGAAGATCTCTATCATTTTTTAAGCTTTTAGAAAATATTACTATCATGCGCGTTTACATCGTTTGTCTAGCGTGGAATACTCCGTGTAAGATGTTGGAGGGTAATCAATGGGCTGAATATGTTTAATTTCTTGAAGTATAAATTGCGCTATGAGGTTCACTTTGTTGGGTTTATTATCGGGAATATATTGACACATTAGTGTGAGTTATAAATCGATTACAACAATTCGATTATTTACCTAACGTATTTATATATGTAAAATTGTGGTGATAATCCATTATTGTAATCGATTTATATTTATCAAAGTTTTTGGATGTAACGCGAAAAATTATATATGGAAAAATTCAAAATTGACAACAATAGTCCATATTGTAATGAGAATTGGCTTAAGATGTTTCAAGTGACCTAAAATAGCGTCATTAGACTACAGAATATTAGACAGAATGTAGGCGATGACCGTCGATACACTATTTTTGATATTCTCTTGTCGAAATTTGCAGTTTCATGAATGTTTATGTAATAACGTCTCGCGGAGATAAATGTAGACGTGCGTTTAACTATAGTACTTTATTTACAAGTTTATATTATTATACATGTAATTATATTGTAATGCAAAGTAGCATCTTCAGAGCCTTTGAAATATAACTATATATAATGTGTATGAAGCATGTGCTGGCAACAAAACGAATCTCGCGAACTAAATACATGCCGCTTGGACGTACTCCGATTAAGTGTCACACCAGCGCTGTTTATTTATTTTAATCTTTATATCCTGTCGCGCTTCAATATGGCTTAAAATGTTGAAATTTCATATTTCCGTGGGAATATCGGTATAAATACACTCTTATATAGAAATGCAATATTGTGTCAAATTTTAAGACAATTCGTCGACTAATTTACGGACACAAACATCGACTGGCCTGTTGGTCTAGTGGTTAGTACCCCGATTGCTACGCCGGAGGTCGTGGGTTTGATTCCCACACGGGACAAAACTTTGTGTGATCCATAAATGTTTGTTCCGAGTCTGTGTGTCAGTAATTTGTACGTTTGTAAAGTCTCTCACAACATAGGGCTTGTTCCCTAGTACAGGAGTTGTCTTCCTTAAAAAAATATACGGAAACTAAATGTTTTATCTTATAGATGGCATCTTCCTTCCAACTACACGTTTGCCGTATGCGACATGGTCAATAATTATCCTAAATTTATTTGTAAAACACCATCAAATAAGATAACGATAGTGTGAAAGTTGCATCGCGTCGATGAGCCGTCTTTTGGTGAGGCAGTTATACTGCTATATCTCGGCGAGTATTGTAATGATGCCTTGCACAATATGCATGGTATATATATAAGACTTAGTCTTAACTTTAGCTACGTCTCACACTGCTCCGTGCTATATAGCTAAACACATTACCGTCGACGCGACGCGACCGCAGCTGAAGGCTTATTTAGTAACAGACTAAACTGTCACGCGTATTTTCATAACAATTAACCTTCTTGCGTTTTACGTCGTAGTGTGTATTCATCTTTATTGCCCGTTCACGGACAATTCGTTTTACTAATACTACATTAATGTAAAATGTACAGAATGCACATTTATGAATACATGAAATGCAAAGATAAAAAGGTTAAGTCGTCCAAGTCGCGTATATTTAGAAAGAAAAGACACTCCAAAGTCAGATTTAGATATAATATTATTATAATAGGCGGTGTCTACACAATTGGTGTAAAAAAGACACGCTATAAATTATATATTTGTATTTAATGTAATGAACGATAAAATATCTTCCAACAGTAAAGCAATATTGAAATATCATTTTTAAAATATATGGAATTTAGAATTTTTATAATGTATATTATATGGCGTACTATTCGTTGTTTGTAATTCAGAAATGATTGTAATTGATGTGGTAACATATGTATATTAAAAATTAAAATTGAGGGTAATTGGAAATTTAAAAAAAACTGGTATGCCGTCAGTTTCGCGTGTTCATCTCTTACACGATGCAAGTTAGTGAAGTAAGTCTCGTGCTATCTCTTTTTATCGCCGAGTAAAACAACAGCAACAAAACTTGTATTTGCCAAACTTGCATCCTGTAAATGAGTCATATCTACAGTAAATACTGCTGGATTTCCAAATAAAAGTAAATATGTAACGTTAGAAAAAATTGCTCAATCATTCAAGTGATACTCAAAGGCTACTTATCCAGCAAGTGAGATAATTGGAATGGCAAGATTCGATAGAATAATTATTTAATTGACTATGTCATAGTCATAACTGTAACTAGAGCTGTTTACATTGTGCATGTTTTACAAAGCAAGTCGATACTTGCTTTGTAAATTTCATGCTTTATATGTTTTGGTTTCTGAGAGACGATCCTTTCGACAAGCAATACAAATAAAGCATGATACTTGCTTACAAAACTTGCATCGTGTAAATGAGTCATAAGACATGCGCGAGATTAGATGAGATTACTGATTAAAGTTGTGGGTAATTTAAAAAATCTGACTTTGGAATAGGATTTGTTGCCAGCCTTAGCATTCGAGTAGGATTAGTTCAATATCTTTATAAAATTAGATGTTCATGTGCATTCATAGTATGGATGTCTACAGCATTCATAGATAGTAAATTATAGAATGCTAGTTAGTGTAAATCAAAGTAACAGTAACAGTTTGATCAAAGCTAAGGTTTATGGTTTTTTTTATTGATTTATTTTTGACCATAAAATCAAATAATCAGAATGTTTCCGTGGAATGGTTGTGTAGTATTTCCTTAATAGAATATTGTCAGTTTCATATTTACTGCTTAGAATTAACTCTAGCACAAAAGTCCTTGCTGTTACCAATTCGTCTATATGCACTTTGATTTTTTATCTAGTGTGATTGTTTGTTAGGGAATAGAATTTCGTTCTATCAAGTATATTTTAAGGAAAGTACTGTTAAGATATATCAATATACAACTTATTTATGTCAAAAATCCAAATAATTTTGGTACACTTAAGACTGAAACAATATATATCTTGACAGAACTCTCAGATATCACGTCCAGTTTATATAATTCGAACTCAATATAATTTGACTGATTTTATTTTATTCTACCTCGTCCCTATTTAAAATTATCAAGGGTTTATGTAAGTTTATTAAACATCTTGAGATTGTGTTAGTACGAGTATGGTTTGTTAGTAAATTATTTTTTAATGGATTAAGTAAGTTTTATTTGTCGAAGAGTGTTGTACTTAGGATCGTATCGTAGAACATTTAGGAAGTTACAGTTTTATTTAGCGAAATACTATTCTTTTAACTCATTCACCGATCAAATTAATATTATTATACATTTGGAAAGACGTTAGTCATTGTCGTAGAGACTTGCCGTCCATAAATTTATTTGCAAATCTTATTAAACTATTGTCTTTCTTTTGCAACATTTTCCTATCTACAATTAAAAAAATACTACATATTTATATTTCATATTATACTACTTATAATTACATCTGTCATTATTATCATTTTCCGGTATTATTTTGTTGAAGAGTTTCTTTCTTCCGCGTTTGGTGTAATGCTTCGACATTTTTTGTCTCAAAAAACTATTTTTACACTTAAAGCGTATTTAAAATAAATAACAAAAAAAAATTAAATATATCGTTAGTTTGGTAAATATAGTATGTTAGAATGGAGCATATTTTAATTAGTTGTTTAATGCATGTTCATAGTTTTAATTCGCCCAGTGTCAAGCAAGTTTGCGAGGAGTCCCATAGGTGTTGAGGTACCCCCCCATTGATTTGCAGTTATCGGTATCACATATCAGTTCAGTTGTACTTCGAGCGTGGTACGCAGTATGTTCACTCAGTTGTCGATATTTTATAAACGAGCATAATTTAATGGTATCACAATTAAATTATTGTATTCTAGCATTGAACATTTAACGTTGTAAGTCTGAGGCGTAACGTGGATTGGACATACAGCCATCGAAAGGAAAGTTGTCGTTGTCGTAACCTTGGCATTAGTAGGTACTATATACGACGAGTGCCTATATCTAATATATCCGATATATGTAACAGTGATGACGTAGACACGTAGTATTTGTTGGTATGTCTTCTCCACAGTTGGTCTTCATGTTTAGATTGGTAGGGCACGAATACTATAACTTGTTGATAGTTGAGGATCGCGGGCAGTGGGTCGTTAGTTGCAGGCGGTAGTATTGAGTCTTGTTCTGTAATACTCATGGCAATGCACGCATGTCAAACTACGTCACATCACAGTCAGTTAGAAGTATTGAGGATAACAATCTAGCAAGTTTGTTTAGTTCTAAATCAAAAGATGCATAATTATTTTATACATCTGGATTTGTAGTTTTATTAAATGCACTTTGTAAGTGTGGTGTCTCCGCCTATTAAAGTATGTAACCATTTACAGAGTTCGAATGGCTACTTATTAGTGTACGTAATAAATTTATATAATGATATTTTTTATTATTCATATCGCATATTTACTTATTTGGGACGTACAATGCAAAACAATGAATGTCATTATTATTATTATTTAGGTAGATATTTTACAAGGAGTTATGCCTAATATTGAGGTATGCTAAAATAACTTTGTGTGAGCGAAATGATCTTTGCTCTATTTATTCTAACGGAATACAAGATTCATTTGTTCGAAAATGTAATTGTAGAAAAATCTACACTTACATTTTTGAATGACATTCCTTGTTATGTATATAAGTACATTTCAATTGCAATAACACGGATGAACAGTGAATACCTACCTAAGTATCGTTGTAAAATATTATTTCAGCTCGTGTATTTTACGTTACATTATGTTTAGCATACTTTGCGTAATCTTCAAAACGAACTAAAAATTTGTGCCACGACCGTTTCTAAAACTGTCCGCCATGTTCTCTTGCAGAACCTAAGACTGACAAGAACTTTGAAATAGTTGAAAGTGGAGTCTTAAATGTAAACTCAGGGTGTCTAAAAACAATATATATCGTTACAGTGTATTATCGTACGTTTTATCTGGTAAAAGTTTTGCTTTGGTTTTGATTTTATTTTATGTAAGTATAAACTGTTTTCTGACATCCTGCATAATCATAGAAAGTGCCCATATATTATAGTATTTATTAAATATATAGCACTAGACTTTTTGCTCCGTTGTCGCAAATGGTTGTAATTATAAAAAATATAGTTAATATTAATTAGTAAAATGATAGACTGTTTTGCACTTTTTCTGAATAGACAGTGTCAACCTGTTGTGTACGTTGTCTTTATCATGCAAACAAACGTTGTGGAACACTTTGTGATGACAAGTCTCAAGTTTGTAGCTCGCCTATTGCATACCGACACACAACGTGAGCGTTTCGATATCCGGTACATAACCCAACCTGCAATATCATCCCTCTATATAAAATGTATGTTTCTACTCAAACTCGAAATATTATCACCTCTAGAACGTTTTATTATTACTTTTACGATTACACTATATGTCTTTTTTGGCAACATATTTGAAGTAACATTATTTAATTATTCAATATACTTATCTATATTAAGACTTGTGTGTTTTATTTCACCATTAGTGGTATACCTACCCTTTTTACTGTATAACTGCTTCGTTAGCCCAGTGGTCGTAGAATGTTACTGCTGATCACGAGGTCCTGGATTCGATTTTCGGGTCAAGCCAAAAATATAATATACTCAAGGTTTTTATTTACAATAGGTGCCGAAGTTACGAAATTGGCGGTGTTTAACACGTAAAGCCGTTTTTCCTATGCCTGATATCTATCCGGTCGTGAGAATGAGGAAATGAAGAGTACACCTGTGTTTTCTTATGCACTTGTGCGTTAATATCTCCCGCACAGATAGATATTTTTCGTCGAGATTACCCACCGTGACCTTGTACTTATACTATTACATATTTCAGCGTGTAGCATATTTATTTATATTCACTTCACGACGATAAATCATAAAAATTCTAGCTCTAGTATCTACTTTAGTACATAGTTTCCTATCTGCAGTCTGACCTTTTCGCTCAATCGTTTCCTATTTGTATAGAAGTGTATAAGCCTTGAAGAATGCAATTATTGTACCTATAACTTATAAACAACAAATGCATAAGGAAGCTATCTTTAATTATTTATGTGACAAGGTTTGTTTGTTATTGCAATTTATAAGTAGTGAGGTCCTGAGCTGCCATCGACGATGTCAAGTGTAGGTACTTACCTACTTGCTTGGTAAATGTCCTATAGGTACTACCTACGGGTCTATTAATAGACAAAAAAATAATGAATTGCCACAAAATTGACTGCACATGTGATCTAGTGGTTAAATTGGTGACCTCGTCACTAACACCGCGATTATTTTTTTTCTAGAAATACTAAGTATTTCTAGTACCTACCTATCTACTAATAAGGATATCTATGTATATCATACAATAAACGATCTGTCTTATCTTCCTGCAACAATTGCTCAACGTCAAACATTGTATCAACCCATCATCACGCATTGTAATGTACCTACTCGTTAGTAAGTATTTGCTTAGTTGATAATAAACATCATTTCATTGAGTGTCCAAAGATATTAACTTTATTTTGAAATACTCGATAAACGTGGTAGTACCTATCTAACTGCTATTAAGGTATTTATCTACTGTTTAAAAAATACTTTGCTGTTTTTTTATTTCGTATTAGGTGACAGACAAGTGTCATATGGGAAAAAAAACTGTGAGCCACAATTGATTCAGTCTCGGCTGTAAGAAAACCTTAGTCCTCTGGACTGTTTTCGGTGTATCTCAACGGAGATTAGCCAATTGCTTAATCACAGCTAGGTACACATATTTCTTCACTCTCATAATCTGATACGACTGAAGTGAAATCAGGCGCAGGATCAACGGTCACCCATATACGGGCAAACCTCGGCAAGATTGCTTATCATAGCAGATCTATCGATCCGCTTGGTTATTACTTAGCTACGAGCCTATACATTTACTACTAACTATTACGCCAGACATCATCATTACAACCTATAAAAGTCCCACTGCCGGGCACGGGTCTCCTCCATACCGATACTTACTTGGAGGGATATAGGTACGCCAGACATATTCTTTGATTGACTTTGTTCCTAATCCTAATGCACCTACCTCAGTCGGGCATTTTCGCAATGTGCCTCTATACATTACGTAGGTTACTACCTATTTAAATATATTCCTATCACGTTGTCTACAAAAAGTTAAATTGGTTTTCATGAAAAGCAATCCCTGCTTTCTGAATTCCGTATCTGTTACAATCGAATCAGATTTTTCCCCAAAAACTTAGGTAGGTAGATGTACGCCATTGCATTAGTAATGAATCGATCAATATAGGTACAAGGCAAGTAAGCAAAGAATTGATTAACTAGATAAGCAGATATTATTATCTACGTACATCCTATATATGGATCCATGATAAAACTATAAATCAACCTGATACTAATGATGAAATACCTATTCTTGCTTCTCTGTTCATTGACAGCAGCAGTTAAGCTAGATCACTTTTTATGGTTTTTTTATACTACCTGGGTGGCAAACAATAATATGGCCCGCTTACTAGCAGTTACCGTAGCCTATGGACGCTTGCAATACCAGAGGTGTCACTTGCGTGTTGCCGACCCATTTTTTACGCCAGCGCTTTAAGATAGGGTATGCCTGGGATAGGAAGACATTTCTTTCAAAACGCATTCCTAAATAAGCGCTGAAGTACCTACTTCAGCGCTTATTTAGGAATTCGTTTGTAAATAAGCGCTGGAGACCTCTCCAGCGCTTATTTACTCACACACAGGAACACAACTACACCGCTGTGTGTAGTTATTTGGCTGTGGTCTTCTGTAAGGTGGAGGTCCTTCCCCAGTCGGGCTTGCTCGCTAGTATGGTGCTCTACCTCTCTTAAAATTCGCACACCCGAAGCAATTGCATTTAAGAGAGGTAGGGCACCATACTAGCGAGCAAGCCCGACTGGGGAAGGACCTCCACCTTACAGAAGACCACAGCCAAATGACTACACACAGCGGTGTAGTTGTGTTCCTGTGTGTGAGTACAGGTCTCCAGCGCTCATTTAGGAATGCGTTTTGAAAGAAACGTATTCCTATCCCAGGGTTACTTCCATCTTAAAGCCCTGGTGTAAAAAAAAGGGTTGGCAACACGCAAGTGATACCTCTGGTAATGCAAGCGTCTATAGGCTACGGATACTGCTTAACATCAGGCGGGCCGTATGCTTGTTTGCCACCCAAGTAGTATAAAAAAAAAAAAAAAAAAAATTGAAAAAAACAGATTGGATTAGGCTGCAAGTTCTTATGTTAGACGTATCACGTAATAGGTAGGTTGTACGAGGTACAGATGGAGGGTAGACATCAAACTAGGTAGGTATTTAAATATTTGTAAACCTCCTATTTATTTTGTAAGTAAATACATTTAGATAAGTAACTAACCTTCTTGACACCAGATTAAAATTAGATACAATATTGTGGAATTGATATTACCAATACCAATACAGTTCAAATGTCCTGTGCTTAATTAGCTCAGATAAGTGGATATGTACCTATCTATTTTTATCAACATCTATCGCGTATCGTGGGCCTAACTTTATTACACAATTATTAATCCTACTAACTATTACTAGATTTATGTAAATCCAGGGGCAAGATGGATATATGGATTTTATTAGGTATAAAATATAGCTGGTAGATTTCTTTAATGAAACTTTAGAAGTTCGGCAGTTAATTCCTATTTAAGACACGCACACACTAACACGCAGCCCTTATGTGGGTTGGTGGATCAAATATGCCATTAAAATTTATTCTAAGAAATGTAGGTTTCCTTACTTTTCTTTACTGTTAACAGAGGATGCGTCATTTGATAACCATTATTAGCCTAATTCTGAAAAAGGATTTTTTTTAACCATCCCGCACTAGAGGACAAGCTCTGTGTCGCGGGGGACTTTACAAACATACAATCGCAAATTACACCCTGACTCAGAACAACACTTTGTGAGTCACACAAAGTTTTGTCCTGTGTGGGAATCGAACCCACAACTTCGTGCACAGTAGGCGCATATTGCGGTCACTGGACCACCAAGGCAGTCATAAAAGATTTTATTATTTCACTACGGATTGCTAAACATGGAGTGTATCAAGTGTGTAAGTTGTAAGGTGGGCCACCGATAACGTTGTCGCGCCGCCGCCGCGCCGCCCGCGCCGGCTGGGCAGTGGGTCGTACTCGCACATGGTCGCATGCGCATGCTACTCGTAGTACATGAGACACAGCGTGATAACCACGTGGTGTCGTGCGTAAACTGCTTCTAAGCGTCAGCAAAACAAGGCCTACAATAAAATGTAATATCTAAGTGATAACAAATAATCCGATATTACATAATTATTATACTAGATAGGTGTGTTTAAGTTTCCATAGAAAACAAGACGCTAAATATATTTATATGGTACCTACTTGACGTAATGGGAAAGTACTTAGGTACATAATATATAGGATAGATAAGTACCTAAGTACTTTGCCATTCATTAATTACCTAGTGACAGGTGTCACTAATAAAAATGCGCGAGATACGTACTAAGTACGGTCAGCAAGAAAAATACTAAATTAGAGATTTTGTTTTAAATATGATATGCCTGGCATGCCGGCCGCGGCCGGTTAGCCGTTGAAAGTTGTTTAATTATATGAAGGTACCATCATACTCTCTATCTGTAAGGACTTTGATTGCGCGATTTCATCTCTCGTAGTAGATCATTATTTGGCAATAGCATGTTTTGAGAATAGTGCCATCTGTGATTTGAATGTTGCAACTGCGTTCTTATTGTATATCACATGTAGTATGATAGATGGCACCACAGTACTTATTTAAGTATTGGTGCTTATTTCTTATTAAATCCACAATACAAAACTGGTGCTTCAATCATAACAATAGCTCATCATAGCCAAAGTCACTGCAGGCTACCGGGCTGCAGCATATAAAACCAACCTAGGCTTTAAATTGCGTCGGTCCCATTCCTAGACGAAATAGGAGCAACATGCTTCTTAACACCTACCTATATGAGGCCGAAAAGCCTAGGGCTATAAGCAGGTACCTAAATATTAAAGTTCCGAACATAAAAAATGGATACTGTTTTCTATCGACATACCAAACAAGCGTAGCCAGGAGTATAGGCAGTAGTTAATAACTCGCCAATAAATTAGGAGGAGATAAGATACCCACCTAAAAAAACAAGGGTCTCAGTATTTTCCACTCACCTTAAACTATAAATAAAAAGTCGTTGACTGTACTTTCTGACAATAGCATGATAACAACAGTTTGTTTGCTCTATTATTTTCGACCTATGATAAATATTATATACCTACCTGGGTACCTATATAATAAGTGTAGATACTAGCTGCTGCCGTCGGTTTAATTCGCGTTAAATTTGAATTTCGCCATGCGTCACGTTTATTGTTACTGCCATGCTGAATTGTTCCTAATTCGTCATCTTCCAAATAGGTCATATTCCAGATTTGTCTTATTCCAAACTCATCATATGACTGTACAATGACGAGTTTGGAATATGATGAATCTGGAATATGGCGAGCTTTGTAAGTGACCAATTTGGAATATAACGAATCTGGAATATGACCAATTTGGAATATGACGAATCTGGAATATGACCAATTTGGAAGATGACGAATCAGGAACAAATTGCCATGCTTTCATTATCTAAATCATAAAATAAATCATAACGTGATGAATATAGTCCATAGGTCACCTATTGCAAAAACTAGGCTTTCAAACACAACAATATCTTTTCTCATCCGATTGATAGTTCCAGCAATCTGCGTGTTATACCAAAGGCAAATAATGCATGATCTTGTGTTAAAACTCGAAGTAGGTTATATCATTATATAAATAATAGATAATGTTAAAATCGTTGAGGCAGCAGTATTAAGAAATTATTCACCGTCGATCATCGTGATCTGCATTACATAAGGCACAATTTGGGGAAAATATACCTACCCAAATTCTCGCCTTATGAAAGCTAATAAATATCACTGGCTTCGCATTTAGTTATGGAACGTGAGCGTTATCTACATTAAATAATCTTATTCTTAAAATAGTTCCATCAATGTTACGTCTGACGCTATCGGGTGTGTAACTAGATTACAAGAATGCAGCCGTTATCTAAAGGACGATGCATGTGCTATCTTGGTGCTTAGGAGGTAAGCAGTGGTCTGATATGCTCGTATATTTACAGGATAAATACATATGTTAATATTAACTTTTCAACTATCGCATTGCATGATATAGGTATTGATACCTAACTTATATAAAAGGACACTCTCTCTGCCTGACTGACGTATCAGCGAAAAGACGAAAGTACAGGGTTTAGGGCCGTGAATGTTTGCATGCCGCAGGGTACTGCGTGTGTTTTAGTGTTAAAGGCATTTAACATTATAGGTGAGCACTAAAGCACAATATATAATTTTTGAACATTCAGCCCCTCAGTAGAAAAGGTGGGTGAAAGTTTGTAAAAAAGTCCGTTATTTTTGAAGATAGAATTATGAAAATTTGTGTTTAAACGGTAAAAATAGTTTAACCCGGGCGAAGCCGGGGCTGGTGGCTAATAATAATAAAAACGTTTAATTTTCTTCGCACAAGGTACAATTTACACATATGTAGATAATCAAAGTCTTAGGTAATTTCACTTTGTGAGAGACTGGTGTCTGACGTAGGTTTAAAAAAACAGTATTACAGGTCACCGGGGTCCTCCTGCCACATGGTATAATAACAGGTACTTCAGGTATTAACAAGATCATGCTCTTGAACGTATTCCTGATATCGCTTCACTAGTCAGCTTGTGACCACGGCCGGTTTAATCTGGTCGAAACATCAAGCAATCTAAAGGTAAATAAAGTATGATCGTGTTAATACTCCCATGTTGTCCAATATTGTATAAGTAGGTACCTATCTATGTTATTAATATAGATTGGTATTTATTACTAGCTGTTTCTCGCGGCTCCGCCCGCGTGGATGTCGGTTATCGCTACAAAAAGTAGCCTATGTGTTATTCCAAACCATAATCTATCTGTGTGCCAAATTTCATCCAGATCCGTTTAGTAGTTTTTACGTGAAAGAGTAACAAACGTCCATCCATCCATCCATTCTTACAAACTTTCACATTTATAATATTAGTAAGGATGTTACTTGCTGATAACGTAACTTTATATCAGTAAAAATTTTTTTTTGATCGGTTCAGTAGTTTTTAGTTAATTAATATCAAAGGAAAACACAAATCTTTATAATATTAGTAGGTATAGATTGGTAGGTAGGTATATATAGAATATTGTCACCTATTAAAAAGACTGTTTATTACAGTATTTATATGTCTTTGTTTTTACTTATAAGATACATAATTGCTAGATACTTCACGACTACGGAAACAGTTGGTAGGTAAGGACGCTGCGCCATTATGTAGAAGGCTAGATATATAGATATTTATTTTAGAATAGATTTTATATATCGTATCTCGTATAAGAAGTAGAAGATATAAATATGCCTAATATTCTATTTAGCGGTAAGCTGTTATTTTCATTTTTTTCTACGATTTTCTGCTGTTATACTCTTGGATATTCTCTCCAATGATTTCCACAGCATCCGGTCCTGAGCTGACCTTATCCATCGGCTACCCTCAACCTTTACCAATTCGTTAGTCAATCTTGTTGCAGGCCTGCCCACGCTGCGTCTTCTAGTTCGTGGTCGCAACTTCAGCCCCTTTCTACCCCAACGGCCTCCAGTTCTGCGAGCCATGCCCTTTGCCACTTGATTGAGGCAATTCTCCTTTCTATGTCGGACACTTTTGTTCTAAATCTCAATTTGAAAAGTCCCACATAATTATATATGTATATGATTTTTTTTATACTTGGGTTTTATACTTGGCCGTATACTTGTTTGCCACCCAAGTGGCGGTCCGCCTGATATTAAGCAGTTACCCTACGGACGCTTACGATACCAGAGCACAGATTACTAAAGAGTGACTGTGCCAGAAGCATCACTTGCGTGTTGCCGACCCATTTTTACTCTATTCGATACCGAATTAACCCAGTCAAATTTACCCTGCAAAGGCATCCAGCTCATAACATCAGCGATTTTCCCGCCATTTAGTCCCTAAAATATCCACTCATATCGCTATCATTGGTCTGGCCAATATATGTAGATTGCGGGTACTAACCTACCTAATTGGTATTATGCATACAGTTGTATGTTTCAAGCGTGGTACCTACCTACTAGGTACTACTTTAAGATGGAATATCTGGGAAAGGAAAAGTTTTTTTCAAAATGCATCCCTAAATGAGGAATCACAGAAACACAACTACTTACTTGGAGGTCCTTCCCCAGACAGGCTTGATCGCTAGTATGGTGCCCTCCCTCTCTGAATATATTGTTGAGATCGTAACTGAACAGTCTAATCTCTGCCTACACCTCTGAAAAACAGGCATGAGTCTATTATATGTATGTTTATATAACAGTGGAAATACTCGCGATTTGATGATCCGATACATACGTCCTGAAAACGTGTTTATAAACATAATATTTTTATGTAATTGTGTTGTCAATGGAAGCTTACAGAAGATAATGGAACGATATTAAACTAATTTAAGACCATTACTGAACAATAGCAAAACATTTAAAAGGTTTATTGACTATTATTGAAACATTATTTAGAATGCCAGCAATTATTATTCACAATACATTGAAGACGACCTTTGTTTTTAGTACATGTGCATATAACTCAGTGCAATACGTAGTTAGGTACCCACAGGCACTTTTAGTACCTACTACGCGCTATCTAAATTAGCTTTACTGAAGATATGCATATACATATATAGGTTCAGTAGTAAAAGTATATGGCCTTCTGTTATTTTTTTAATCCACTGCTGGGCAATGGTCTTCTACTCTATTCAATACCGTATTTACCCAGTCAAATTTACCCTGCAAAGGCATCCAGCTTATAATATCAGCGATTTTCGCGCCATTTAGTCCCTAAAATATCCACTCATATCGCTATCTTTAGTCTGGCAAATATAGATTGCGGGCACTAACCTACCTAATTGGTATTATGCATGTTTCAAGCGTGGTACCTATCTAGGTGATTACATTTTAAACAATCCTCATCTTCATTCTCGATTCTCGTTTTTTTTGTCATTGTCTCTAGAGATACTCGTAGTACAATCTCTAGCTACAACAACAAACACGCAAATATATTTGTGTTTAATTTTACAGAAGACTTCAGTCAAAGAACTATGTACATACAGTGATGTACCTAGTTATCTATAATTCTGTGTGAATACAGGTGTCGAGGACTCTTTTGGAAATGACCTTTGTTGAACCAAAATGTACAAGCTTTTAACTGGGTTTTGTATGATGGGTAACCCTAAGGTAGGGTTGCTTAGTACACCTAGTTACGTAAATGTAAATAGGCTACGGTAACTGCTTACTGACAAATACCTTTACACCCTCAAGATTTTCTTCATCCAAAATGTAGCAATCTGTTTCTTATGATTGACTCCCAAACTGAATTTCAACAAATCGTTCTACGACAAGATTTAACTTCGACAACATGCAAATCCGACAATACTTTACGAGTTTATTGTCGAAATGAAGACGCGCGGAGTTCCATGTTGTCGAAGTAGAATCTTGTCGAAGAAGGATTTGTCTTCTGTCTGAAAGGTTTGTCTTCTTCTGATATTAACTAACAAGTAATTGTATCGTATATAAAAAATACAAGATTTAGAGCACTCGATCCTAAACAAAACCATTTTAAAAACGGAACAATTTTATTTGCGGTTGTTGCCTTAATTGAAAAACATAAAGGAAATCGCGAAAATGAACAGCAGAAATAAATTAGCAAAACAAAATGTTCCGGCGCGTTAAAAATACATTTCGCCTTTTCATTTCCGCAAAAGCACCGAAAAGGATGTAAATCAAATCTGTTAGTGCGTATTTTAAACACCAACACCCTGTGTAAGCATGTTTAACATGGAGGTGGAATATTCCGCAAATAAACTGCTTCCATACAAATATGTGTGTTTGTGTTTGTCGAAGCAATGTTTAACGCTCCTATTACTTAACGATATCGTCGACACACTGTAGTGTAGCTACTATCTGCACGCATTGGTCTATTTTGATACAGATATGGAAGGTCGGAGTAATATTTGAACTTACAATAACACGTAAAATTTACTTAATTTGTCCAAATTTTAGTGAATATCTTGACACAAAGTTCGAATCTAAGAAATAAGGACCTAAATGCTTGCCGCTTACCTGTCTAGGGATGTGATGGATGGAATTTTGGCGGACTTATTCGGATACCAAAATATATAACGAATAACGATAACCTAGAAATAAAGTCTATTAAATAAATTTTCTCTCTAATTTACTTTTAATTTCATAACGTTATAAAACATACATAGATTGATTTTTATCATCTAATATCTGAACTCTATTTCTGTCAAATGACCTTAAATGAAAGTGTGACTTTGCTTTATCATATTATTGTATGACAGACGAGATAAATAATGTACATAAGTGCATAATACGTAATAAATGCATTGCCCAAAGTCTGGGTAAATAACAAAATAAGATATTAGTAGGTAGGTACTTAAACTAGTATTCCTTAAAAGGCATCTCGCATGAGCAGCGGACATCACTCACAGGAATACTACTACACCCGCCAGGTAGTGTATTGGTGTAAATCAGGTAAGTATTTGGCTGTGGTTTTCTGTAAGGTAGAAAGAAGTCTTTCCCTATTTGGGCTTGCTCGCTTGTATGGTGCACTATTATGTAAACTTCGATATAAAACGTGTGAAGTTTATCTATTTATCCTTACTAATATTATAAATGTGAAAGTTTGTGAGTATGGATGGATGTTTGTTACTCTTTTACGTAAAAACTACTGAACGGATTTGGATGAAATTTGGCACAGAGATAGATTATGGTCTGAAATAACACATAGGCTACTTTTTACAGCGATAACCGACATCAACGCGGGCGGAGCCGCGGACAACAGATAGTTACTTAATAAATAGATAAACTTCGCCATACTCTCGTCAAACAAATTAAAACTACATACTTAAGTAGTTTTAAGTTGTTTACATAAATTATAATTGTTCTGATAGTAAAAAATATAATTAGCATGTGAGAATGTTTGTAAACATAATCCATTGCTATTGACACTTTTAGGGGTACGTAGTGTAGTTAGCGTTAGTAAGAGAGTGGGACAATCCCACAGCCACAGAAACACCATCATGACATTTGTATGCCAAAATTAGCAACGATTAACCCATTGCATTACAAAAGCGGAGACCAAAACAACGAGCTATGAGTGCTTGGAAGACTAAGAGAAAACTAAACCTACTGTCTTGTGGAAGAGTTGAATAGATAGATACCTAATAAATGAACAAGATAGGTATGTCAATAGTAACCAAAAGAAGTATTAAGAAATTTGTTTAGTACCCAGTAAATTAGAACGTATCTACATTTCAAATCTGTCTTTTCAAGTCACTCGCGAGTGGTTGTTTAGGTACTCTTACAGAGTATATTAAAGTAGATAGATACGTATTTATAGTTACAAGTCCAATGATGGGTAATACGAATACTTACTAAAAGACGTAGCTTGATCTCTTTAATAAGACGCAGTCGCTTTGTGAATGATGAAAGCTGACTCTTCACTTCCCAAGAAACAATGAGATTGATTTGATAAAATAAAGAAAATATCCGGTAAATAGTCTTCGCCTTAAATGCTCATGCGCTCGTCCTATGGCTGCATGACGCTGGCCGCGTGGTCGGTGACTTTTGTCATCATGTACGCTTATCTCGACGCTATTGCTCTGATTATATGAGTGGTTTTGTTTTGATTGGCTGTGCGGAGGGCGTGCGCGCCCCCGCCTGCCTGTATAAAATCGACAACACCAAATTTGTTCTAACATTTTTACTCGTGCGCCGAACGTGACGCTTCACGTTTACAAGCGTGATTATAAATAAGACACACCCTATAAATAGTTTCATTTAGTTTACTGGTGAGTTTATTTAATTAATATACGAGTAGTTTTTTCATGTAATCTTAATTTTATATCTTAATTGTTCAGATTGCGCAATAAATATTAATAATAAATTAATAAAGATAGAAAATGAACTCAGGGTTCAATTAAGCAGGTATCTACACCTACAAGTAGGTGTCTATCCCTCGGAGTAGTGGTTAAGTCGTAACGAAGTAACGACTGCAGTTAGAGTCAGCTAAGATAAAAGGATTGTCGTGATTGTTGTTTGCGATCCATTAGCTCTTTGTGATCTTTTAACCAGAATTTATTTTTGGAGGGGTGCCAGTTAGTCTTAGAAGGTAACCCTTGAATAGCGGTCAATTTTAATTATACACAATTGCACACACTAAAAATATGTGACAGATAAATAGGTAGATTTATAGGTAGGTACGTAGGTACTATCGACGTAGTTGGTGTTGGTGGTTGGTACTTAAACATTTTAGCTAGGTAATTAATTTTGACCGAAACGGACTGCATTGCATAACTAAGAGACCTTATGATTTTATTGTCATTTTATTTCCTCGTAGACCATGTGCAATCTTGCGTTGTTATATACCATATTGTATTAAATAAATCGATTTTTAACTCATGAGTGGTAGAGAAGCAACTTTGTCTTTGAAAGTACTTATAGGTACTTAAATACCTATATACCTATCTAATATTTTCTTTAAATTATTTATTTTATTTTCTGATGTAGGTAGGTATAATAAATAATTTTCTATCTATAAATATAAACCTATATAATTATTTATTTATTGTTTAAAATAAAGAAATATATAGGTACTTATAGAAATTATATTTATAATAATTATGTATAATTATAATATTATATTTTTAATGATTATAGAAAAGCAGCTACCTTATTTTAGTTTTGTTTTTCAGTCACAAAATAAAAAAATAAAATGGCTTACCTACAGTCGATGCCAAAATCTGAAACCATCAAACTACGTGAAAAACATGTTGGGTAAGTTTAAAAATTTAAACTTTATTTTTTATATTTTTATAGAAATATTCTATTGTAACGTTATTATTGCAGAGCTGCATGCCAACTGTTCTTCCGATCATCTCCTTTGAAAATTGTTAGAGGTATCGCTCAGTTCATGTATGACGAGATGGGCGAGAGATATCTGGACTGCATCAACAATGTTGCGCACGGTTAGTTTTTATCTGTTATATTTTTATTATTTTTTTCTGTACGTATGTCACTGAACTCCTCCTAAACGGCTCGGCTGATTAATGCAATTTTGTGTGTGTGTTCGGGTAGGGCCCTGGATGGTTAAGATTCACAATTGGACCTGGTACGTGGTACTGATGTCGCTATGTTAGCTTTTCCGTGCAGAACGACGTCTGCCAGGTCCGCATTTGTTGTATTATAATTAATTTACGGTTACGGGCGCGGTTATCTTAACGGAAATAAGTCACATATAACAGATGCACTCTCTATTCATTCATTATGTCTGATGGGACGGCAATACATCACTGTGATTTTAGAATACGGTCACCCATCTTTGGACTGACCTCATTCTTTTTTTACAGACGTAATAATCAGCTTAGGTGTATCGTCTTCATTTGTTCAAAGATGACACGCACGCGGCACGATTGATCGTATTTCCAATAATTATCAAAACATGTTTATATCTTCAATTCTACGTAGGTACCTATTTACTCCCATTAAATTACATATATTCGATCCATTATTACTGTGGTTACGTGCGTGGGTCATGGGTCTCAATGTGGAATGGGTTTTTGTGATACAATCCACTGCACGTAGACCATCGGTTGTGCAGGCTTTTTTCACATAATATTTTTAGATACAAAGACGTACCTACTTAAATACAGCTTCTGGAATCAATTTGCGTACTCAGACTCTGGTTTGCAGTTGTGATGTATTTTCATTACCAATTTTCAATATGTCCGTCGTAAAAATTATAACTTTCGTCCGTTTCCGTCGCCTTTTTTGTTTAATTTTCGAGTATTTGTTATGAAAGGATATATTTATCTATCATTAATTTATCTTGTGTTTATTAGCATAAGGTAAAAATAGCAAAATAGTTTTGAATAATGTAACATTTCAAATATTCAACAAAGCTTTTATTTACAGTTGGCCATTGTCACCCACACGTGGTAGAAGCTGGTCGTAATCAAATGTCGTTAATATCGACAAATAACCGCTATCTACACGATGAGCTCGTTATCTTAGCTGAAAGGCTAGTGAAGACCATGCCTGAACCACTTTCTGTGTGTTTCTTTGTCAACTCCGGCTCAGAAGCGAACGATCTCGCTCTGAGACTTGCCAGAATACACACGAAGAAAAAGGATGTTATCACCTTAGACCAGTAAGTATTTTTTTACCTGTGTAAACCTTTTTGGACTTTCAATTTTGGACCATTATTAGGGTTAAGGGTCATTTAAATTTGGAACAGATTGAGATTGAAATTGTTGGCTTTAATTTAAAGGGTCCTGACTCTATACCTTTATTATTCAATGGTTCAGGAAAAGGGTCACTCTACGCTGCACTGTTTTAAATGGTAAATGTTGTGTTTCAGTTGGGTTATCAACGCATCATATGTACCTACCTACTCGTAATCAATTTTGATTGCGTGGTTTATACAGGTTGCTAGCATTGTGATTACAAATTTAAAAAAAACAGATAATTAGGAACTTACGATTCACGATTGACCACTTGCTTACTAGCTTGCAGCAATTGTACACAAGGGCTCAAAAATACCATTTTAGCAGTTGTTGGTAGTTTACAGTGTAAGCGTTCCCGTTTACAACCAACTTTCAGGGTGAAGTGATCCTTTAAATATACTGAATCAGTAAATCTAGTTCAATATCTGACCTGTAAAAAATGACTGTAACGTCATACCTAGCTCCTAAATTATCAATAGCTGGAAATTTGTTCCATTTGGCCAACAAATGTATGACTGAGATGTCTTCGTTCTTTTGTCGTTACTTCGCTCGTCGAAGTGTTACTAGGGTGCTTAGCGCCTGTTTGTTCCAGCGCGTATCATGGCCATCTTACGTCTATGATTGATGTGTCTCCCTACAAATTTAACCTACCCGGAGGGCCGGAGAAGCCAGAGTGGGTTCATGTGGTAAGTTAGAACATATTGACTGGGTTGCACACGTTCCGTAGGTATTACCATTTGTTTATGGACACACATTATCTCCTTCTATCGCTAGGCATTTGGAGGCTCCCAATAACACTGATAGATACATTTGGGGTGATAAAAATAATCTCTAATGCTAATGTATGGCGTAATAAAAGGTGATTACTTAGTATAACACCATAAAACAAATCTATTGTTGCTCATGATTTTTATAACTATTATAAAATATTTTGAAAAATCTAAGACTAGGTAATAATGTAGGTAAATAGTAATAAAACAATTTGATTAATATGCAATAGAAAAATTCAGAGATAATTCTTTATTGTTTGTAGATTCCTTAACGTAAGTTTGCCTTTTAAAATTTGATTAGTATCCATTTAGAAACATTATACAATATACGTCACAGAAACCAAATGTTAGCTGACTGGATTATTTCTAATCTTTTATTTCGTTAATCAGGCACCAGTTCCCGATGTGTATAGAGGAAAATACATATATCCCAACGACGCTCAAACTGAAGAAGAGTTAGGGAATCTGTACGCTAATGAAATTGGCAAGATCTGTAAAGAAAGTAAAAGCAAAAATGGAGGCGTATGCGCTTTCATTGCTGAGAGTCTACAAAGTTGCGGTGGGCAAATCATCCCACCTGATGGATATCTTAAGCAAGTTTATCAGTAAGTACCAAATACCTACTCAACGTTGCTTTTCTATGTAAGTAAGTAGACATCTATTGTTGCTACTGCAGTCACATTGATCTAAAGAACTATTGAGATGATTCCGGTTTATTCGATTATACAAGCCCGATTTATTTATTCCTCAGGGATTTTATACATCTGTTTCATCGCTCAGGAATTTACTTTATCTAATAAAATTATAGGTACATTCGATTTTTTTTAAGCCTTTCTTCTGTCTGTGTTGTTTTTATAACTCCGTGCGAAAGATACCAGATCTTTCGCACGGAGTCATAAAAACAACATAAAATTTTACCTATATTCCTTCTCGACAAATTCAGGACTTGGGAGTGTACAGAAACAACTTCATCTTGGGGGTTCTTATTAGAGCTCCAAATGTGGATTTGTTTTGGATATTTCCTTGGATCCGGGTCTTTTGAGCGAGAGAAAGAAACTTCTTGTATGTTTTTGGGAACTATTAACTTTTCGTATATTGTAACATCCATATCTAATAACAATGACACGCTTCAAGTTTATGGCGCGAGCCTTTATCAATGCACGGTGTTGTCAATTTTGAACAAATATTGATACAGTAAAGACGGATGTTTTCACTACTAAGTAAACCTTACTTATACTTTAACAATTCTATGTATAGTACCGATATATAGAATTGTTTGGTATTTTTGTTAACACGTGCGTGACGTAGAACAATGATATACCTACGCAGTGGCTTGTTAATGTATTTGTAGGTACCTACACTAGGATTCATTCGCGGTATTTGCTTGGATGGTATATTGATATAAATACTAGATCACGTTTAGGTCTTCCTACTATCTTTATGCAAAATAAGCCAGAGATTAGTCGTGACAAACAAACTCAAAACTTTATCTTCATTATATGTATAAGCACCTACTTATGTATTGATTGTACCTACCTAATATTAGTAGGCCTATCTAGTTTATAATGTACTTTTTAACGACAACCCCCGCACTAGATAACAAGCCATGTGTCGTAGGGCATTTAACAATAATACAATGCTTGGACATAAAGTATCTACACCCAGACTCAGAAGTTGGAACCAGTACCTACCTACTTGTGGTTACACTAGGGTATACCTAGGTTACACAAATCCGTGAATCAAACTCACAACACTCGCCACGTGTAAGTGATAAGGTGGTCATCTTCGACCAATCGACCACACAGTGCAGAGTAGTGACTACAATATATTCTTGTAGGTACATAATATCAATTGACCTTGTATTGTAGGTATCTAAAAGAATTGCTCGAGTTTTTAGATAATTAGGAACATTTACACGACTGCTTTCTGATTATGTACGGAAAAATACCAATTAGTTGCTAATAGATACTAAGTAAATACTTAGTTCAAGGTTGCTACTTATATTTTTTCGATAGTCGTAATTTAGATAAGTATATTTTTTTGGATGATTCTTTCAGATATTCTGAAGAGAATCGTCTTAAAAATTTCGCTCAATTAAGATTTTTATTTTTGAATTGGTTTTAAATGTAGGTAAGTAGTTACCTTAACACAGTATTAACCCGAAGGCGTAGGTAGAGGTTTATGACACCAACGTTTTTCCAACTATATTAGGTCTCATGTGTTTGTGAGCCTATTGCCATATAGGTACCGGTCACAATTCTAGACTTCGTTCTACTAGGTAGGTATAATAGGCGGCAAACATCTTGACAAATTACTGCTGTGCAATGTCAATTTAAAATAAAGTTAGCAATGTAGGTAATAGTAGACAATATTGGGCATTATTTATCTATAATATGTATGTGTTTATAAATATATAAGTATGTTTATCGGTTGTCTGGTTGCTATAGTGCAGGCTCTGCCTAGTTTGGGATTAGAGGCGGTGTGTGAGTTGTCCCAAAATAATAATATTTTTGGTCAAAAGTTTACATGTGCAAAGATTCCCTCACTACGCCGACTTTTCAAGATGTTGTCGGCTACTGTACCTATCTACTAAAATTTTAAATTAAAATCAAATCCAATAACATGGCCCGAACCGCAATCAAACTCAGGAATTAACGATCGGCCGGCAATTTAAACGCAAGCTTATGCTTTGGTGTCTTGGTCGATTTTCTTAAAATTAATATTCTTTTACCCCAGATACGTCCGCGATGCTGACGGCTTATGTATAGCTGACGAAGTTCAAGTTGGATTCGGTCGTGTGGGCACACACATGTGGGCGTTCGAGACACAAGACGTTGTCCCCGATATCGTCACAATGGGCAAACCGATGGGCAATGGACATCCCGTCGCAGCTGTTATCACCACTCCTGAGATCGCAAAGAGCTTTGCTGATACTGGAGTGGAATATTTTAATACGGTAAATATACGACTTTTATAATTATAATATCTTATTACTTGATGACAGACCGTGTGGTGACGGTTTAAGAATACAAATGTCACCACCCCTTTCCATCCCGAGGGTGTCGTAAGAGTCGACTAAGGGAGTCAAGTCAGGCAGACAATAGCCGCTGCAAGAGAGGGAAAACTCGTAACAAAACCCTATACCAACCCGTCTGGCCAGCGTGGTATAGTAGGCTAATATCCCTCCAAGTGTATGGAGGAGACCCGTGCCCAGCAGTGGGACGTTTATGGGTTGAGATGATGATGATGACTACTTGATGTAGCAGTGTGACTTCAACCGCGTGGATGTCAGTTATCGCCGTAAAAGTGAAGTGACTTGCCTTTTTAATCTCGATTTGAATAACATTGGAAGAATGTGATTAGGTATATTTAGAGACTCGCTGTTGCCTGCGGCTCCGCCCGCGTGGATGTCGGTTATCGCGATAATAAGTAGCCTATTCCAGACTATACCTAATCTATCTTTATGCCAAATTTCATTCAGAACATTTATAATATTCGTAGATAACGCTAGCCATATTTGATATCACAGAAAGCAACCCTAGTTTAGTCCACTAATCTATTGCTGACCACGCATACTGCCAATTTGATCAAATAAGTGCCTTCATTAAGCAATTTCTTCTCAGTTAGCTATAAATTGCTTATATAAAAAATAAGGCTGAAATATAATACTGAAAAAAAGTAAGTACCTACCTATCATATCCATACTAATAGCACAGTGTAAAGAACTCTTTACTCTTTCATACTAATAGAATAAATGCGAAAATAACTCCGTTTGCTAGTTTGTTACCTTACGACTAAACGGCTAAACCGATCTTAATAAAATTTGGCAAGGAGATGGATGGTATATAGAGAATGAACATAGCGTACTTTGTTGTACTGCGATAACTGACATCTATGCAGACGGAGCCGCGGGTAACAGCTAGTATTATAAATGCGAAAGTAACTCTGTTTGTGTGTTATTTGGTTAACTTTATACGAGTAAACGGCTGAACCGATCTTAATGAAATCTGGCATGGAGATACATGGTATCCTAGGATACGACATAGGGTACTTTTTACTGCGATAATTAACATCTATGCGGGCGGAGCCGCAGGTAATAGCTAGTATCTTATAAAAAATAAATTGGTTACCTCAAAGACTTGTGCAAGTTACGGAACGTACCTACCAGAAAATAAATTATGACTGTAAAATGTTCATAAATGTAAAACAAAACACTCGCTTAATTCGTGCTATTGACACTTATTAACGAGATGTTCTAAACATAGTATGTTCTTGATAATTGAATGTAAAATTCTATTTTTATTATACACACGCTAAATATAGAGATGTATAATAAACAGATAGGTACTTTATCTATCTTTTTTATATTCATTATACGAGTAAGTAGCTGCTATCCTGATGTAGGTAATAAACTATAACATACTATAAGTTTTATCAAAATTTGTACAGTATTTTTGCGTTAATGAGTAACAAACAACTATACATCCTTGATAATTTTCGCGTTTTTCTACCTAATACTAGTTTCCGCGTGCGGCTTCACCCGCGCGTACAATCCCAAGGGAACATTTATATAGTTGCCTATATGCTATTCCGACTGTTTTTTAGACTGTAGGTATGCTATCTTTGTGCCAAATTTCATCCAGATCGGTTTAGCCATTTTAGCGTGATTGAGTAACTAACATCCATAAATCCATCCATCCAAACTTTCGCATTTATGATATTACTTAGTATAGATTAGTAGGATTTATAAATAAACGATTTCAGTAGTTAAGGTCAAAATGGCTTGGATAATATGTTGAATGTTAAAGTGTCAACTTTATCGATAGTACATTAATTACATTGTACTGATCTGCCAAGTCTTATATAAGAACATAATTACAAATGCGACATATGAAACGCAATAGATGAACAATTAGTATAGTTAATAAACTTCTGACGATTCAAATACGACATTACATATTAAGAGATAATAAACGCATGTGTCTACTACTCATAAGTACAAAGGTTGAAGGTCAAATTTCTACGAGATTATAAACTAGTTTATTTCTTATATTACTAGTTTATTGCTTACTAGCTGTTGCCCGCGACTCCGCCCGCGTGGATGTCGGTTATCGCTGTAAATCGCCCTGATACCTGCACCTTAGAGGAGCTTATGGACGCTACTGAAAATGCAAAACTCGTAGCTAGGTTCTGGGCTGACACAATTTACATTGCCATCGACACGCTAAGAAGAAGATCGCTGTAAAAAGTAGCCTATGAGTTATTCCAGACCATAATCTATCTGTGCAACACCCCCACCGTACCTCGGCAAGCATGTAAAGTCGTTGGTCCGTGATTTTGGCGATTTTTAGGTCACTTGACCAATTGCGAATTTGACCATATGTGACGACACCATCTACCCTAGCAGAATTTAATGGTTAATAAACTTTATTTTATTTATACCAGTATGGAGGTAACCCAGTCTCCTGTGCGATCGCAAACGCAGTTCTCGACGTGATTGAAGAAGAACGTTTGATGGAACGCGCAAATCGCGTTGGCAACCATTTGATGAACCGATGTGAACAACTCAAGCATAAGCACAGTTTAGTAGGCGATGTTCGTGGCAGAGGACTATTTGTAGGAGTGGAACTTGTGACTGATAGGGAGACTAGAACACCAGCTACAGCCGAGGCGAAACATATTGTTAATAGGTAAGACTTTTAAAAACGTTCTCTGATAACTTCTCATTCATTCTTGTCATTATGGATTTTTTGAAAACATATGCTGCACTAGGGAGCAAGCTAACATTGTGTTGCGAGGGAGTTTACAAATATGCAATTCAAACGCAAAGTACCTATCACCATTAAAACACGGACAAAAAATAATATCGCTGGACACAGGCTTCTTCACCTTTATCGACGCGACGACGTTTGGCTATTTGCACTCAATGATGTCAGCGAATAATTTCACTAATTATTGAGCATATAGTCAAACGTCGCGAATAGCTTCCAATAAGATAAATATATTCCCTTACATAATTAGTTTTTTTTTAATATTACAAATACAAACAAGCAAACAGCCTGCCTGATATTAGGCAGTTACCGTAGCCTATGGAAGCTTGCAATACCAGAGGTATACTTGTGTGTCGCCAACCCATATATGTATTTTACACCAGGGCTTTAAGATGGAGTATCCCTGGGATGAGAATACGTTTCTTTCCACAATTAATCGGCCTCTGGTCGGGACAAGTAATTATATACAAGAATGTAATGATTTACTCCTTTCTCCGTTTCAGAATGAGGGAAGAAAAGATACTGATAAGTCGCGACGGTCCCGACAGCAACGTTTTGAAGTTTAAACCACCAATGGTATTCTCGACACAGGACGCTGACCGACTCGTTGATACTTTGGATAGAGTTCTCGCAGAACTTGGAGGAAATATAAGAACTGTTGCTAATCTTAAACTTGAGGTAAACTGTCAAAAAATATTTTGTCTTTAATTTGGTCCAAAAAGAAGAGAAAAGAATAGGTTTCCATAGTCTATAGATCTTGGGGTCTACTAGACTATGGAAACCTATTCTTGAAACCAGACGTTACCCAACCCTGGGGTTTTGTATTATGGGTAACGCCTGGGTTTAAAACACTGCCCTAAAAGAGCTTTAGAGATATACTAACAGAACTTCACCAACCCTGGGGTTTTGTATTATGGGTAACGCCTGGGTTTAAAACACTGCCCTAAAAGAGCTTTAGAGATATACTAACAGAACTTCACCACTGTGTGGGTTTATTTGGATGTGGTCTGAAGTCCTTCCCAAATCGGCCCTACTTCTCTTCCGATATATTACATCAGTACACAAATATTATGTTAAATAAGATTTGTTGAATACTATTTTTATGGCGAGTGAGACAAAGACAGCATGAAGATTGCTATGCACTTGCAAATTAAATTATATAACATAATATTAACAAATATTGTTATCTTTGTTTACAGGTCATTGTCACCCCAATCGATGAGGCGAAAACAGACGTATTAAAAACTAACATTAAGCAAAGTATAAAAAGTTCATGATCACAACAAATAAGTATTATATTTTAAGTTTGTACATATAGAATGATCTAATTAAGTTTATATAAGTTCTAATTAAGTTTATTTTTACTGAGTTAATTCTAAATAAGTAGGTATAGTTTTGTAGAAAAGACAATGCAATAATATTTTAGGAAAAAAAGAAGAATAAACAAATATTTTGTGCACAATTTCTTTATTTTATTACTTTGTTACAAGTACAAAAAATAATGTTGCCACTTTATATATTCAAGTTAACACTTCTATAACTTAATGTTGTCTTGCATTTCATAGCACACATTAAAAAATAAACACCAATATGATAAAGAAAATAATGTAAAAGACACTTAATTTTATAGCCGCTTTGCAGCTTAATCACACTTCATTAATCCTTTCTTGTACTACGACTCAAGTATGTAAATACAGCAAAATTCTCAGTTGATTGTCATAAGACAAAAATCGCATATGCCACCATCTGAGTAGCAAAACTAACAGCTTCCCATTAGGCATGGATAGGCAACCAAAAATGTTGCTGATTGTACATTTTAGAACTCAACTTCTATAACAAATAGTTAAATATGACTTAGTTTTGTTTTTTAAACAATAAAAAGGAAGCTCACATGTCTTCAAAGAAATCCTAAAAGAAATGTCTGATCCACAAACCCGCATTGGGCCAGTGTGTGGATTAAGGCCTAAAACCTCTGATAAAGGAAAGGAGATCCATGGCTAGCAATGAGACATATGTTGCTATTATTAAAAAAAAGAAAATAAAAGAAAAATAAAAAGTGTATATGCTTAATTATTATTATTTTTTAAAGTTTTAATTATATAATCCACATTTTTGTATAATGTGTGATAATTATCCATAGTTACAAGCTCTTTGGGTTTGTAACATGGGTTCAATATCTTGGGGTCTTGCATTGCTTGATTAAAGTTAGGGCTGCGTGCAGCGATACACTTTCTGTAACTGGCTGTGTGTGTGTTCCCACAGTTGGCACAACTAGGCTCTTTCTCAGCAGTCTTATTACATTTCTTTGTTAAATGTTCACCAGCACATTTGACACACTTTATCTTACCGTGGCAATAACGCTGTGAGTGACCCCACTTCTGACAACGGTAACACTGCCTTAACTTATCTTTTGGTGGCTCCAGTACAACTGGGTGGCCCAAAATCTTTGTAACTTTTAAAATTACTTTGCCATCATCATCATAAGGTACTACTGCAAGTACAAGCATAGTATTGTCCCTTCTATCATCACCAGTTAGCATCTTGTGAATGCGGATAATAGGTACTGAAACTGATTTTAATTCCGCTTTAATTATATTCAAATCTGTGTCACTTGGAAGCCCTCTGATAACAACTTTCATCTTCCTTTTAGATGGATTGCCAAATGTATGGTAAGGCAATTGTTTCTTATCCAAATATTGGAGCAAATATTTGTGGTCATTAAATGTTTGACAAATCACTCTAGTATAAGAGTTACCTAGATGGGGATGGTAAAAGTTTATGCCCATTTGCAGAACTTTTTTTACATGTTGTTCTAAGTCTACTGGTTTATGAATAAAAACTGGCGGTACTTTTAATTTCAGTTTTGGCCACTTTGAAAGTAATTCAGGATTGATTTGCTCATCTAGAATTGTGTTACCTGATGGTGTATAACTTGTTTTAGCTGTGATCTGGCATTGTTTAGACAATCCACTGGTTAACTCCTCAACATTCTTTTTCTGTTTTCTAGTCATCTTGTTTGCACCTCCTGAAATAAATTTTTATACCCACATTATAAGTAATAATAAAACTTTTTTGTTATTGTTCGATTAATGGTACAAACTTTTAAAGTACACCTATTAGTTAGTAGATACCAGCTGAAATTCTTAATTAAACTATTTCAATCACTAATTTGATTTATATCCGAATGTCTGCACATTTGTTTTCGAAAGAGAATCTTATTAGACTTGTTGAGTATTAAAATGCAAAGCGACTTTTGATGCACTCACCGTTAGTAAACACTGAAATATATTCAGATTGATTATATCCACCAAAATAGCATAAAATAAGTAAACAGCGCGCGCCAACTTTTAACTTTGAAATCCAGTATCCAGTATATTTCTTGTTTTAAGTAAACCATAAACTAACTAAACTGAAATACTTCTTGTCGGCCGCGTACCATAAACAATAATTGTCCAACATTGGTTTGAGCTTACTCCATATGGATATTAGAGGTCAGACATTCTTTTATAATATATTTTACACAGGGAAAAGACACAGTAGTACCTACCTTTATGTTCAGTATTTTTGTGACAAATAATAATTATTATAATATTTTCTAGTAGGTATCTTTATTTAACGGGTGACATTCTTTATGCATAAAGAATTTCAAAAGGGGGTCCCACATCCTCAGCCTGGGGATGTGGGACGGCTATGTATATGTGTATATGTGTCGGGCTTTCTGACCTACGGATGGCGAGCAGCCGGCATACTAACTAAAACCATCTATGCACCTACACCCGCTTACGTAAGTGGACCACCGGAACATGATATGACATCAGTGGTGAATATTTTCTAGGTCCTACAGCAAAAAGGGTATCCTTATTGCTTGGTATCAGATTACCCTTGTTGCTTGATTTACCATAGTCACCCGTAATGTAACTTGGCACCAGCCCGGTTACTTTACTATCGCAACAATATCGCTGTTGAATACATTTCTTATCGTATGGGATTTTTATTTTTTTATATTGGTAGTGGTTGACTGGTTCCACCCGGAGATTTAAGCCTCTTGGGTTCTACTAATAAATGAGTCTGTGCAATTTATTTTATTATTTTAGTTTATTTAGTTTCGCTTATTATAGGTAGTAAATGTTAAGTGTTGTAGGGTAAAAGATAATAATGTGAACAATAACTAGGTACCTAAGTACTTTATTTTAAAAAGTAAACATTGCCATGAAGATTTTTACTTGTAAAATAGTGAAGAAATGGTGTTTTTGTATTTTTTTACAGAACGTATGGTCTAGGCTCTACAGTCTAGTGGTTCAGGGGGTCATTTCGCCACAAGCACCGTGCCGAATGTTTTTCGTTAGATAATAATATATTATAAAACTTTGTATAACTACGTACCTACTTACTTACTTGTGTCCGTGAATTCTACCCATGTTTATAAAGGCCGCAGCACTGGGATTGTTTCCCGCACCAGGTAACAATCCCCTGGCCACACCGAGAAGCTTATGTCCAGCAGAGGTCGTTAAAACCATCTAGTAGGTAGACAAGCCAATAAATTCTGAAAACAAGCAAATATTTCTGGTGGTATAAACGGAAATATGAAAAAAATCCCTCTTTGAAACGCTTATTTCCGACAGTAAAGTGTGTGCAAATGTCAAATCTACAATTTATTTCTCTGTACACGAATCAAACGCATATTTATTTTACAAGCTAACAAAAACATAAATCACAAAATCTTCCGCTCCAAATAATGCCAATACTGTAGTCTGCTCGACAAAGAAATCAGTCGTCTCCAACTATCTTTATCATTGAGCCATCTATTGAACAAACCGACTTTACTAAAGCTATAAAAAATAAACAATAACTTTTGACACAGTACAGTCCTCGTCCTCGGCATAAGATTTTCGCTTACGGTACAAAATAACGCTCGTTTTGATTCTTATGGATAATAATATATTGTATTTATGTACCTACGTAAGTACCTTGGCGAAGAAAGAGTGTCATATCTTTTGCTGAGGTATATGGATATTTTATAACATAATATATAAAATATCCATATACCTCAGCAAAAGACAGCAGCTGGACATAGTCCAATCCAAAATCCTTGATTTTTTATCCCCCATAAAAAATATTATTTAAAGAATATAGGTACCTAGTGGCCTCGTTGGTTTAGTTGTCGTTGATTGCGCCTGCTGATTACTATGTCCCGAATTCGATTCCTGGGTCGGGCCAAAAATTTTTTTTTTTTTAGATATTTCTGCGGTGCACGCGGTATTTAATATATCCTCCTGGGTCGAAAACCATGTAAAGCCAGTTATACGCCTGACCTTCCTCCGAGGTCATGTCTGACTTGCAGCTCGTTGTGTTAACGCGTTGGCGCACACACTTGGGCACTACACTCTCCCGCGCAGATTGTTAGTCTCAGTCGAGATTAGCCGATTCGGTAATAAAATTATGTAATCTCAAAGCAATTATACCTAATATAAAAATTATTATTATTATTAATTATCTTTTTTTAATATTAATAAAGAAATATAAATAAAGATACGATTCGATTTTAGACTAATAGATTTATTCTATTAGTCTGAGGATACGATATAATTCTTTCTAATTCTTAATGTTCTTAGTTGTTTGCTTGTTTATATTAGGTAGCGTTTAAACCTTTTATAAACACTTACGATCTAAGAAAATCAATATTTACGATACTTACATAAATTAAAATTGTGATGCAGAAGCGCCTTTGAAATACATTTTGCATTGAAGCAAAAAGTCAAAATGTATAACCTCCTATTTTTTTTTCTAAGACAACTCCCGCACTAGAGAACAAGCTCTGTATCACGGGGGGACTTTACAAACATACAATAAAAGGACACAAAGTACACCCAGACTCAGGACAACTCTTCGTGGATCACATAAAGTTATATCCTGGACAACCAAGGCAGTCTAACTGCACCTATAAAATAAGTAGGTATTTACCTAATTACAGTAATTACATACTTCTATATATACTGTAAATATTTAGATACGAGTACATCGGTTAGCTCATTTCCGTTAACTTCAAAGATTTTTTCATTTTATTTTTGCGAATAAAGAAACCAGTATTATCAGTTGAGATATTATTATAAAGAACCCATAGACGTATTCTTTATGTCGGTCCAATATTTTTTTATGTAACATCCAAGAGTAAGACGCAGCCGGCCTCAGCACGTGCGCAAACTTGCCACCGACCGTTACATCAATCTTGTCTACCTTTGTATGTTTTGTGCAAGCTTTTCTTGTACGGATCCTTTAAAATTTCATTCTTAAAGTCCCCTAGCTTTTGAATAAAAAATGTTTGCGTACCCTGTGGCGGTTACGATGTTACGAGACTGGGAGTTCGGGCACCTTCTGTAGACAATGAAGGCATTCAACGTCTGGACAATGCGAAGAGGAACCCGTGCAGCAGCGATTAGCCGGATTTATTTAACGGTTCTGATCTCAAGGATGACCTCGCAGATATCGGGGCGTAAGGAGTCTCCGTATATTTTAACGGACGGGTTGGGGTGATTATGGCGCG
This sequence comes from Trisateles emortualis, assembly GCA_947095525.1. Taxonomy (NCBI): domain Eukaryota; kingdom Metazoa; phylum Arthropoda; class Insecta; order Lepidoptera; family Erebidae; genus Trisateles; species Trisateles emortualis. The sequence goes on along the minus strand of OX352735.1, from coordinate 14,050,910 downwards.
AAACTTTTGTGTTTGTGTGACGGTTTATATCTTTTAACTGTCGTTCGAAAGATAGTTAAGCTTTACAGTTTTTGTATACGTAGGTACTTATCTTTTCTTTAGAAAAACCAGTCACTGAATAAAAGGAATTGATTTTTATTAGGTACGTTAGGCGAGTTTACAAAAGAGTATACAGTAGTTTTTAGTGGTAAGGCAGCAAACCCTATACTGGGGAAGGACCACCACCTCACAGATCTTCTGTGGTCTTCCATAGCCAAATGACTACACACAGCGGTGTAGTTATGTTCATGTGTGTGATGTGAGTATAGCTTTCCAGAACTCGTTTAGGGATAAGTACGTTTTATGGGAACGTTTTTGTATCCCAGGGAAATTCTATTGTAAAACCCTGGTGTTTATTTTTGGGTCGTCAACATGCAATTAACGTAAAAGTCTCTGTGGTATTGCAAAAGCTGTTTACCATCAGGCGGGCCGTATGCTTGTTTGTTGTATAAAAACATCTGAGTTTCTTGCCAGTTCTTTTGGCAAAGCCTTGCTCCGAAATCGTATTTAATAGTACTAAAATAGATAAAATATTTAGCCTGATGCCGGTTTAAACCTCAAACCACCTCTCGAGAGCAGATAAGAGAGAGAGAGAGAGAGAAAGAGAGATTAGATGTCAAGAGCTGCTATTAAATTTCGAATACATAATTCTCAACGTGTGAATATCACATATACGTATACAATAAAGTGATAGGGGAGCAATTATGTAGGAAAACTATTAACGTAAGTGGTTTGGCACGCGCCTCGCCCGCATGTGACGTGTGATGGCACACGTCGTGTTGTGACGTCACTAGCTCGCGAGTCCTGACTACCCGCAATTCCTAAAATCAAAGCTGTGTACTACATGAAACATGACGCCTCAAACTGAACATGATAGACTGTTATAGAGAACTAGGTAATGACAGAAGCTTGGGTTGTGTAGCAAAATATTAGGACCTTCATGTTCTCGTTACTAAGTAGGTAGGTACCTAACGTAAACGTACAGGGGCCGTATCATGGCGAGACATCTTAATTTGAATTTAATTTCATCTTAATTTAATTTTAAACTATGAAAGTCTTATAGCAGGTAATAAAGTGAGTCTTACAAATTTCAAATTAAATCGGTTGTAATCGCCCCTTTTCTGTTAAATAAAGTTTGTAGATACTTATAAATAAAATCTGTTTAAATTCTAAATACATTAAACAGTCGACAAGCACGATGGGGTCAAAAACAATATTATGCAATGCAAATTAGGTACACGAAAAATATTAAAACATTCTATAGTCATAAAAAATAATTGATAGATGCAACCTACCAATTTAAAATATGGTATTATTAGCTGTTGTTCTCGGCTCCGCCCGCGTGCTTGTCGGTTATCGGGATAAAAGTACCTAGCCGATTCGTAGACTATCTATCTCTATGCCAAATTTCATCCAGATCCGTTCAGTAGTTTTTACGTAAAAGAGTAACAGACATCCATTCATAAATCCTTACAAACTTTCACATTTATAATATTATTAGGATATATATATATATATATTTAAACTACCAAGGTGGCAAACAAGCATACGGCCCGCCTGATGGTAAGCAGTTACCGTAGCCTATGGACGTTTGCAACACCAGGGGTGTCACTCACGCGTTGCCGACCTTTAAAAAACCTTATAACTCCTTTCTTGAAGAACCCCATACTATAGTCTCTTTGGAAACCCACGGCAGGGAGCTCATTCCACAGCCTAATTGTACGTGGTAAGAAATTTTATATACTGAGTGAATACTACTGCGTCGTTTCTCCTGGACGCTTTTTTGCGCAGTCGAAGTAGGTAGGTACGGCAAAGTGTAAATGTAACGATTTAAATCTTTAAGTAACAAATTACTCGCCAGTTACCCAATAGCGATAAAACTTTGAATTTTCAACAACTTGACTATCTAACACAGCGTTTGGTAAACAAAGGCCCTTTCTAATTGAAATATAATTTGCCTCACACTACCTTTAAGTTGAACTGAGAAACTTGCTTGTATTCGGATCTTTGAATTTGACACACTCGAGTTGTTTTGAGTTTGCGACTAATTATAATTATGGTTGATTGTTCTTCTTGTTTCGATTTTCTATCCGATAGAAACTTTGTTAGATCTTAATTTTGTTGTTACAATTTACAAATTTATTTTCAAATTATATTGTAACTATAGCTTTTGCCGGCAACTCTGCCCTTTTTGATATAATATAATGTAAGCTAAATACCTATGTGCCATTCTAAAGTATAAACTAAGCATTGTTAGGTGTAGGGAATCAAAAACCTTCCAGTGCAGTAGCTACATTTTGTTTTGTTTGAAGGAGTAAGAAACATCCATATGCCATTGTTATTATACATTCTCAAACTTTCGCGTTTATAAAAAACAGGATAAAACCGACGTTCATCTAATATTTCATCAACATTTTCTGGTTAGTTTTTAATAGATGAGTTACTTAATCATCAAAATATTCACAAGAAAATTAAGTTCATAGATTGATATAATTATTGTGAATAAAAAAACCGTGTGAATAGGGTGGGCGCCCCGGCGCCGGCGCAGTACTTTGATGTTAGTGACACAAGCTGTGGGTATGCGGGTTAGCACGCGTCGACACTATTTCGCATTGACATTTGATTAGCGTTTTATTCTGTGAATGTTGCACGACTATAAGTTGCCATTTGGTTAGATACAAACTAAAAAAAAACGAACAATCGGTTAGCTGTTAGAATTTGGGGTGAGATTGGTATCCGTATAACAATCTCATGGAAAGCCTAGAGATGTTATTCGTATGTATGCATTATGATGATGATGTTTGGGGCTTTATCTTTTTTAAAAAGACAACTCCCGCAAAAATGAGCAAGCCCGGTGTCGCTAAGGACTTTACAATTTTTATAAATTAAATTCTTCATATAGGTACCAGTCAAACTTAAATTTGTAGACCTTTAGGATGCAGATGTATTGTACTAATTTATTTAATTTTTTATAACGGTTTTTTAAATATTTTTTTCTTTACTTCTTTACTGTACATTTATGGGAACAATATCATTACAATTCACTTCACTTTAATAGACATCGATCACGAACATTGGCTCCCCGGTTTGTAAGTAATGATACCATCAGTATCTAATTCAAGTAGCTGAGAATTTGTCACACTTAGATCGAGGGTTGGTATGACGCGGGTATCAGAAAGATTGTCAATCATCCTACAGAATTGTCCGGAAAGTAGTTGCAGCGATGGACCGGGTGACAGACACCTCGACCGTACTCGGCTGACATATTGCTCTAAACGCCCGCCGCGATCCCCTACATTTATATTCCAGTCCCGAACGTCCGATCCCAGATAATGCTTTTACAATAACGATCTCGAGATGACGACGAATTCGATTTCAATACTGAGTACCATCCAAACACCTATTTATTATGATAATTTGAAGCTAGAAATTCTTGTGTTAGAATTTTAAATTGGTGTAGAATAGATAAAAATGTGACATGGCTTTTGAATACAAAAGGTTGTTCATTATGTAAAGTTTGAACTTAGTGATCTTTATACTGATGGGAAATGTTAATTCTGCTATTCAAAAACTCTAAGTATAATGAGGTATTTATAAAGTCGGTTAATGTTGCCGTAAATTGTAACACATCAATGTTCCTTTTATTAAAAGATGGCTGAGCTAAACATTAGTCAAGCTTTTGCGCTAAATTAGTAGACAAGCTGTAGTTGGGTCCCATATTCAAGGAGCGAGACTACTGATAAATATCGAGAATAAGCCCCGACTTCGAGGTGATATCTACTAGACACGAAGTAGGTACAATTTTACCCGACCTGGACTTCAGACGTCAGTTTACTAAGGCGAAAGTCAACAAATTCAAGGTAATCAAACCTGTACCCTTGAGGCCGATTCCATGATATTGTAATGAGAGCACAAAGGATTATTTTTTTCTTTAATGCTGCACCCGAAACGTGCAATTTTATTCAATTTGTTGCCAGCTGGTTGAATAAAAAGCAAATTGTAGATACACCTTGCGCCTTGCGCTCAGTTTCCCACGATGTCCGTATCAAACTCCTTCGTTAGGGGACCGGCACCGACCATCTGTACTAGATTCAAAAGTACGAGAGAAACTAATGAAAACATTTAGCTGCACTTTGGCTTTGTCGCTGCAGATTTATGTTTTAATTGTGCCGTGCGGAATGAAACTAAAATTAGAATAAATTTTATTATTATAATTGCTAGTGCTTTAATATTATGCAGGTGGAATTAAAGTTAAATTTACGCATAAAAGCAGAGGTTTGCACTACAAATATAATCTACACTAATGAGATAATTTATGTTGGGATTTGCTTTGGTGTAAACTGTAAACAGTTTTACATTTCGCAGCTGTTAGTAGGTAGGTATAAAACCTTTTTAGTTCATCTCATTAATATAGGTAGGTACCGAAGAGATTTATAGCTGGCCGTCTGACCATACATAGTTTATGTATGGTCATGCGTTTAAAAAAAAAATGATTTGAATTATTTGGAAGTAATAATTTTAACAAAAAAAAACCGACTTCAGTACAGTTGTTACAATCGAATAAAATCGACTGAGCGTCGGGCTGAACACAGGTCAAGTAGGTATTAAAAGCAATATTTAATCTGTGCAATCCGCGCTCAATTCATTTACGTCATTATTTCTTATTAATAGTTGCTTAACAACAATAACCGAAACTTATCTAATCGCCATCAGTAAAATACTTATTATTGAAAAGTTCAGATGGCCATCTGTGGTCTTCAAACACACGAATTGATGGCTCTTTAGTAAACTGATTCCGCTCGAACTGATCCCGCGGAATCAGTTGACCTAATGTATATTTTGAATTGGTCAACTGATCCCGTTCCATAAATTTTATAATTTGTATAGAAACCGAGAAAAGTGTTAGACTATTTAATATCGCCCAAATAATATTTCAGTTCACTTGTATTACTCTCAAGTTAGATGGGTATAGCTTAATTTTGTATTTTCATCCGGCAGAACTAAATATAGTTACGATCTTACGTCTCAAGAGGCGGGCCGTGGGCACGACAACAAATATATTTTTCTACTGGGCACTAAATACGTTAAACGTTTTCTGCACGCCTGTACACATATTTCAAAATGTACAATAGAGTTTTGCCTGATTTAAAAGCGGGACCAGTTGACAAAAGAAAAGTAATAAAATTATTAATTTAGTCAACTCATCCCGCGGGATCAGTTTAGAGCGGGATCAGTTTACTAAAGAGCCGAATTGATAAACTCATCTTTTTGAAGTCGGTTAAAAAAGAAGACAAGCGAGACCCCAAACATAGGTAGGTACCCACGAGTAGTGAACTAAACGCGGGAGTGACACCCCTAGTGTTGCAAACGTCCATAGGCTACGGTAACTGCTTACCATCAGGCGTACAAGCATACGGCGGTAGGCTTGTTTGCCACCTTGGTAGTATAAAAAAAACTAGTAGGGGCTGGAGCTCCACTCTACTTAGATACAAATTGTTAGTAGGTAACTAACGTGGAGAGGGAATAATTATAGCTACTCCTAGCATTGTCAAAATGTCTTGATTCTTTGACATTTAATAATTATGTTGTTATTTAATTTAATAAAATACACCAACCTACTTAAAACTTAATCTTGAAACAATTTGCATTTATATTAAAAAGCAAGCTTGTGAAGAATGAAACTAACTTTTCATAAAATAGAAGTGCCGGATATAATTTTTAGGTCCGTAAAGTGAAATGCTCACAGGAGAGCTTTTTGTTCATATGAATATGTGTTATAAATAAGTATTTCTATTACGTCGTCTGCCTTGCGAGCTTATTCGCTTCGTGATAATATATATCCTGTCCTAACATCTGTATCAAATAGTTTAATAGCGAGCTGCCTCTATATAATATCGGCGAGGGGATATATCAGAAGAACAGTACGTCTCAATATGCAATAAAATTGGGAAATGTATGTGACCTCAGATCCGAGAGGATTTCTCGAGAGCACACCTGAACTAGATTACTGTATCCGCACTATAAAAAACCTACGTTCAATCGGGCGCCAAGAATAAGGGTGAATTTGAAAAGAACCCCCGGGGTTATTTAGGCCGGGGGAATTCTATACAGCAGATATTCTATTGACAGATTTTTGATTCGCGCAAACAGCTTTACATGTGTAGCTGTAGACCGTAGGTACAGTTTTTGTAAAAGATATAGGTATAAATTACTTTGGATTTGGATTTACTGCAAAAACATTTTTTTTGTCGTCGCCCCGTGGTCGAAATTTGACCTTAATTGCTTACTGCAGTGCTGTAAAGGGGTACGACTTTTTTCTTACATGTATGTACCTACATATATGTACCTGTATAAATGTGTTTGTTTGGTACAGTTTATATTACACAGTATATCAGTTAGTTTGAAAAAAAGAAACCGTCTCGATATTGGCAATGGGATTGATGTTTCGTTTGATAATTGTCTACATTCTCATTGAAGAAATTTGTTTCAAGATATTTAAGGAGTAGTAGGAGTAGTCTAAATAATTAATTAAATGCTAGTTCTGTTGATTTTATAGTTAGTTTAATAGGTACTGCGGACACACTATTGTAAGAATCTACTTGCAAAATAAGTAGGTATCATAAAGAGTATATCTTATTTTGGAAAAACATCCATCTGATTGAAATAAAAAATAAAAAAGACACTTCCATGTTATAAGCAGCGCCTGAGTTAATCTATATACATTGTACGTGTTTACGCAAGAATAAAACAAACGTATTTCGGCCTGTTGTTTTCAATTCCGGGACAATAGTTCGGGCGTGAAACAAAACACTTCGGTTTATAGGAAAATGCGAACAGCGTAGCTACTTGTAAGGACTACCTACCATGAAAAGTGTGGACATGGATATTGACGCGATAATGTTGTCTAATAAAATAATATTTATCACGTCTTTTTCCCGGGGGTACACTTTGTAGGCAGGGTATGACACTCCGGATTTTTCTCTTGCCAAGTTTTTAACTAGAAATGAAAATTGAATTAGTACCTGTATATAAACATATTCTGTTTTATTTTCTACATCCTGAATCTTACTACACTTATCTCTGCATCACACTAGAATTAGCTGGTATGGTGGAGATTTCATTACACATAATGTGCATAAAATTCTAAATAAAAAAGCCTATACAAGTATTTAGTCCTTTGTATGTGACAGCATCGCGTAATAAAGTTATCCAAGTCTCGTTCTATGCGCTTAATATTAAAAGGTTGAAGCTCACCTCACATCCTTGCCTATATGCTACATAGGTATGTCCTTTGCAATCTTTCCGTTGTTGCCACGACCTGAATCCGCTTTTGTCCCGCATGAAAAGAACTGGGGCCAGAAAGCGAGTGTGTGCGTAAATAATTGAGAAGAAGCGCTCCCGCCTTGTGCGAACAAGTATTAACAAAACTCATTGGAAAGTGCGCCTCGCTACTTGCACGTGTTCGCCTCGGCACATAATGTTATGTATAGAATCTCAAATCAAGGAAACTTCTCATTGTTCCAGATTTCTACCCGTGCTAAAGTTTTCTCGTATAGAGCTCACTTTGGTTGTAATAATAAAAATAAAGAACAGTTAAAAAAATATATCAAATATATTCACACTATCAATAAATTGTGCGGTATTCACGCCAATAGCGGGATTTCGGAAAGAATTTTGCTGGGAAGCGGGTTATGATAATCGGCTGCCTCCGTTTCCAAACTTCCCATGTCTTAAATAAATCCTACCAATCTCTTACACAAAATTTCAAAGATTTACGATCATGAAAATATAGTGTAACATGACATTGGATTTGTGGAGCAGATTTGGCACTAAATCGTAGGATACCGGATGAATGCTTTAAATAATTGTACGTGCCCCTTATAATTCAATTACAATTAATTTCCATATTAATGATTTATTATTGAGTATACAAAAGCTTTAGATTCCGCGTGAGTAGTGGCCCGGCGCTACGTAATATACCGTTATAATTATGACATGTCAGATTGTCAAGCTTAACTCAAATATAATACTATTACGACTATATGCACGCTTTGGGCTAAAAGAAATCCCACACCCTTTGGTTACATTAGATACACCAAAGGAAAGTCAAACGCTAGGAAACATCTTACCTTTGAAAGTCGTTCAAATTCAAATTATTAATTGCCGTGATCATGTTACACATAATTATTTAAGGAATTCCCTAACTCCCGTCTTTCCGATTTGAATATAGTATCAATCAATCATATTTTTATATATTTGATTAAATAGTATGATAGAGTCTCCTCTATCATACTATTTAATCAAATATATAAAAAGGAGACCCGTGTCCCGCAGTGGAACACATATATGGGTTGCTGTTATAAGTACCTACTTTGTACTCAAATGTTGATGTGGAAGCAAAATGTGAAGATGGGTGTTCAAAGATCCCAAAAAAAATTTGCTGAGTGTGCTTGGGTTATCCAGACCAGTTAATGTCTCACCTTGTTCGCTGCCCCTTATGACACCTGCACGAGGTCTGATATTTATGCGGCCAAAACAAATGCTATCAAAATGGCCGAACTCTAAATATTTAAATTAAATTAATCACTTATTAAATAATTCCTATTCCGTAGCTGCCGACGGTCTGTCTAGTCGTATATACATATATTTTTATCTTACAAGACCTGTCTACTTTCTTTAACTCTGCATCAACTTAAGGTACAGAATCAAATTCGCCTACACCATATTTGAGCATAAAGTTTAAAGTTTAAGTCTTATTCTTAGCCGTTTTATTTATGTTTTATTTTGCTTCTTAAAATAAAGCAAAATAAAAGTTACGGCTTCATATAATTTGTCACCTGCTGCAAAACTATTTATATCACTTTGTCTTAGAATCTTTTCCCAACAGTAAAACTTTTCAACTCGACGAAAATTTAAAATAGTAGAATTTAGGTGTCGGCTATAAAATATAGTGAGTTATATTTCATAATGCGTTAGTTTATTGGTTGTGCAGTTTTATTTATAACATTGTATTCATACATTTTGGATGCTGTTACTCTTTGTGAAAGTTTTTCTTGTTTCTTTTTTCTGTTGATTTATTTTTCTCCCTAATAACGCTACGTTCGTTAGTTGTATCCTTTGAAGGCAAGTTTCTTTGTGTGTGGTATACGTAGATAATCCGAGAACGAAGTCTTATGACTAGTGGCTGTTATTGTTACTATAATAATTAGTGAGTGAACAATTTTAATGATAGTAGTTATGTTAGTGGTCTTAATTAGGCTAAGTGGACGTTATTAAGTAAGTATTTTGGTATGGACTTTACTTTAACGCTTACTTAAGTGTTTATAAAGTTTATATTTAAACTAGCTGTTGCACGCGGCTCCGCCCGCGTGGATGTCGGTTATCGCTGTAAAATCTGTAGCCTATGTGTTATTCCAGACCATAATTTATCACTGTGCCAAATTTCATCCAGATCCGTTCAGTGGTTCAGGGTAACAAACATCCATCCATCCATCCATCTATACTTACAAAATTTCGCGTTTATAATATTAGTAGGATTACTTTATACGATCCAATTCATGTAAAAGGTGAAAATTAAAAGTAGTTTCGACCCCACGACCTCCGAATTAGCAGTCAGGTTTACTAACAACCACACCAACATGCCACTCAGAGGTAATCCTCTCGTAGCAGTCATTAATATTCAATTAACATTGGCACCGGAACTAATTTTATTAATATGTAATTATTACGAACATGTGCACAATTAATTAATGGTTATTGTTCATCTTGATGTTACTGCCATTATTAGATAGATAATATTACATATTATATCTACTAGTGGGCTCGTAACTAAGTGTTAGCGGCGCGGATCGATAGATCTGCTGTAAAGCAAGCTTGCCGGGGTTGATTCGTAGATGGGTGACCATTTTCTAAAATCAGCAAGACGGCTTTACGTGCTTCTCTCCGTTTGCGTTCGTGTCGGATTGCCGCCTTATCGGACTATAAGGTTAAAGGAATAGTGTACCTGTGTTTATGCACACACTTACGCACTAGGTTTAATAATAATAATGTCCTGCGCCATATTAGCCAACTGCTAATCTCCGTGGAGTTTGTCTGCCGTGATCGAAATCTACTAAATTTACACATCAAGCATGAATTAGTTAATACGAAATGTTACTATAGATGTTGTTGATGATGATGATGATGCCCGTCCTGGCCCGGTGTGACGTGAATCATCCTTTATATGTACTTACTAGTTGTTGCCCGCGGCTCCGTCCGCGTAGGTGTCGGTTATCGCGATAAAAAGAAGCCTATGTGTTATTCCAGACCATACTCTATCTCAGTGCCAAATTTCATCCAGATCCCTTCAGTAGTTTTTACGTGAAAGAGTAACAAACATCCATCCATCCATACTTACAAACTTTCACGTTTATAATATTAGTAGGATTAATCAAGTGATTTACCATCGGTTAACTGTGAAGGAAAATATCGGGGGCAACCCACATGCCATAGAAGAAAATCTAAAGGTATATCTGATCCACCACACAAACGCTGCCCTAATGCTACCAGCATTAGGCCAGCGTATTTGGATTAAGGATTAAACTCTCTCTCTCTCTCTCGGAGCGGAGACCCATATCCAGTAGTAAGACAAAACATTTCTATATATTTTTTTATACTACCAAGGTGGCAAACTAGCATACGGCCCGCCTGATGGTAAGCAGTTACCGTAGCCTATAGACGTTTGTAACACCAGGGGTGTCACTCACGCGTTGCCGACCCTTTAAAAACTTTATAACTCCTTTCTTGAAGAAAGCCATCTGCTGTTGTATGTAAAAAGCACACGCAATAACCCTAAGAAATAAGTAAATTAATACCTTACTCTTTATAAACATTTATCGTAAACTAAGAATCAAAATCACACGCTCAAATAAAGTACCTATATTTACTAAGACTCGGAACATAAAAGAGGGTAAACAAGAATAATAAATGCGCGGAGGTATTACAAATTGAGAGAGTTGGAGCTGATTGTCTTTGTATTGCACGTGCATTTCCCGAGGGTCGGCCGTCCCGTCCGAAACTGCGCATGTTGGGGTCCAAGCATATTATAAATCAGTAGGTAAGTAGTTAAGAAACTGAGCCTAAATTTATACATAATTACAAACCGCTCAGCGACGATTTAAACGAGTAAGGACTGCATCGCAACTTGTATTGTTAGGTATATTTATTTTGATATAATGACAATAATAATAGCATTTAATGTTAGATAGGTATTATAATACCTATCTCATATTAATATTCGACTGGCCAGGAGTCAACTCAACGTCAACTCGCTGAATACCTATCTCGTAGACTTTGGATGGACTCGAGATGGCACATCTCAATTTAAATTATTATTCGCCGAGATAGGTATTCAGCGAGTTGGAGATGACGAATGACTCCTGGTCTAGTGGTGACCCTGACTGCTAAACCGGAGTGCGTGAGTGCAATTCCCACTCAGGTCAAAACTTTGTGTGATTCATAAATGATTGTTTTGACCCTAGGTGTATTTGTGTCTGTGAATTATACATATGTTTGTAAAGTCCTCCGTGTCACAGGGCTTGTTCCCTAGTGCGGTAGTTGTCTTTTAAAAAGCACAAAGAACAAATTAAAATGTTTTTTTATTACAATAACTACATATATTATTGCGCTATATATATATGCATGCGGGAAAGACATGCTCTAGGTATTTATCTATATAAGAAAACACAAATGAAATTCTCTACTACTTACTCTTTATACTATGGTCCAAGTAACCAGAGCACTGGACTTATGCGGATTTGTACTTAAACATATGCGACTTGGACAAACCCCATTCCTTTTGTTATTGCTTCGTATTATTCATATTTCGTTTATGGGAACTTTTGATTGGCGTTTATTTTGATGCGTTTTATTTTTTTGTGGCACCATTAGACTTATACTACCTAATCTTAGGTAGGTGAGGTATTGTGTCTTATTACAGCTTCTTATGTTTATGTACAGGACGAAGTCCAGTGGTCCAGGTGATGTGTCAAAAAAAATCGTTTTCATACACACAACCCTGATGTCAAAAGTTTTTGGATCGGCAACTTATATAACTTATATTTTGTGTAGGAATAAAGTTTAAATAAAATACCCATTAACGGTAGCTTTAATGTGTCAAAGAGGACCCTTGATGCACGTTATAGAAAATTAGGTAAAATATTACGTAACTTTTTTTTATTTATAGTAGAGGTCCCGTATTTTTTAAAAATAAAATACAGCCTATGTTACTCGTTGATAATGTAGCTACATCTTCTTCTTCTTAGCGTTTGGTTAGTGGCCAACCTGGTGACAGAGTTATTGAGATCGCTCATATTTAGGCCTCTGTCGTGATCTAACGACTGATAACAGTCGGGACCGACTTTTAACGTGCCCTCCGAAGCACATTATACATAGATAGCTATCTAATTGGTGAAAGAATTTTCAAAATCAGGAGTTTTTGAGTTAATTTATACCATCAGGCGGGCCGTATGCTTGTTTGCCTTCTTAGGCAGGTAATGCCTCGGTAGTCATTGGATAGTGGCCGCAGTATGCGCCTGCTGTTCACGAGGTTGTGGGTTCGATCCCCACACAGGACAAAACTTTGTTTGACCCACAAAGAGTTGTTCTAAGTCTGGGTGTAATTTGTGTCCGTTAATTAAATATTTGTAAAGTCCCCCGCGACACAGAGCTTGTTCTCTAGTGCGGGAGTTGTACTTTTAAAAAGAAAGAAAAAAAGAGGTTGTATAAAGGAGAACAAACAAAAAACAAAAATATAGGTAAATCTGTTGTTGTCTTTATAATACCAAGCAGATATAGAGTATAGATTCAACATTTGAGGGACGAAAGTAAAAAAATACGGATAGGTATAGTATGTAGACATCCGATGGAGGTAGAGACATGCTGAACAGTTAGAAAATAATTCCCAGTGGAAACATAGGGAATAGATGCGGCACAAACCAACTGCATAGACGCATTGCGATTGGTTCTGGTTCGCGGAACAGTGCGCACTGCTCGTCCACTCATAAATAACGGAACAGTTCAATAGAAATACCGTTTGATACTTATCTTACGGTTATCTATACTAAGATATTTACATGATATAGTTATTAAAATAAAATAGCATATAGGCCATTTTTATTCCAGAAAAATCACTGTTACTGTCGGAACGTACGCGCAGGCGAAGCCGCGGGCGGAAGCTAGTATTTAATACCTATATATTATATACTGATGAACATATGGACTGCATCAAAGTAGAGACGGATTTTCAAATGATCTGCCTTTGTATAAATAATAAATGTACCTAACTAAATTGCGAAACGAAACGATGGTCACTTCAATGATATTATAGTAAGAAAGAAATGATCAGGTATAAGATAAGACCTAATGTTAAGTTTTATAAGTATAAATACTGACTCAGTAAGTAAACCACTAACATTTTTATCCGTGTGATAAAAATATCAGTCCAGTGAGTATGTAGGCCGAATATTTAAGTTTCAATCGAACGCCCGGACGCGGTCGGTGAGCTGCCGAAAAAATGCCAGAAATGCTCACTTTGAATCTGCCGTGATTGGACAAAGTGTAAAATGTTTGATAGGAAGCTTCTATCTTTTTAGATATTTCTAGTATAGGCAATAGATTACAAAGTAAGCTATAACGCCTCAGCAATAGCACAATTTGTAATTTTAGTGAGTTAAGTCGAAGAATATTACACTCATGTGTTGATGGCTGTTGGGGCAAAAAGATTTTAAAGTGGCAAGCACGAACTGGAAGATGCAGCGTCAGCAGACTTTGCAAGGTGGACCGATAATCTTCTTTGTGGGCCACCGATGGCCAGGGTCAGCTCGAATGAGTCGAATGTCGCATGCCGTGCAGATCCTTGTGGTAAACTTATGTCCAACAGTTGGAAGTGTTTCAGCTGAGATAATTGACGATGACCCATAGTAAACGTCAGAATTAGAGTGGAAATAAAATTTAATATCCCTTATTCATCATTAAATTTTAAATAATAATATTGAAGAATAAAATAAAAGTGAAAATAACCTATAAAATGTACCTATATCCACAAAAGACAACCTGACCGCCCACGGCTATGGCGCTGGCGGTTTCCACATAATTGACTCCGAAACTTGCGTGGGTTTATAAAAAGCTTACGCTGAATATTTTTATTTTATTATTTCATTTGGTCTCCATGAAAACACATTAATATTTACGGTTGTTTTATTACTTACCTACTATTTGAAATTGAGGAGGTTATCCCTATAATTTTATTTAAAAAAAAACGGATTATTGCGTTATACAAGTATAGTAAGCATATATTGCGGAAAACTGTTTTATTTACGTGATTTTACGGGAGTTATATAAAGTGTGGATTAAGGCCTAAACCCTCTCAATTCCCTCGGACTGTACAGTACACATAAATACTAACGTAAACACATCCAGTCTAAAATAAAACGAAAATATCGCCAACGTAATGCTTCAGCTTAATTTGAGTTTGCAACATTCCCCAGTTTTATCCTAGATTTGTGTAAAACTGACAGGCGATTGCAAAATGCAACATCGTATTTGTGTTACAATCGGAATATCCGATGTTTTGGCATGTAACACACGGCTGGGTAAGTGCACTATTGGGTTTGTATTTGTGCAAGCGTGAGAAAACGAACGGTATTGTAACCCATGCACCTGGGCGCTTCCGCCACAAGAACATCGATTTGTATCTACTAGCCATCTCAATAGGTATGAAATGAATTGTATCCGTGCCGATTGCGTTGTTTAAACGGAAGTTCGTGTATAAGGTTTAAGGGTAATTTAACCCTTGAACTACCTGTACTATTAAGTATATTGAGGCGCTCATAGCTAGGTGCACTCGCTGTTCGGTAAACGATCGGCGGGTTAAGCTACCAAGGGCGCGGTAACCCTATAGATGGGTGACCGCATAGTGGTATTTCATCTGAGCGTCTCCGTGCTTCGGAGAGCACGTTAAAAGTCGGCCCCGACTGTTATCAGTCGTTAGATCACGACAGAGGCCTAAATATGGGCGATCTAAATAACTCTGTCACCAGGTTGACCACTAACCAAACGATAAGAAGAAGATTAGTATTCTGTGCTTTAACTAATAGGAAAACAGACGTAAAGCAAAAGCATTGTATAATAGGTACAATGATATGTATTAGCTGCATATATGTGTTCAAATATTATTAAGAAAGACTCGGGGAATAAAAGTGGAATAGTATATTATTATGTTGACGTAATATCAAAACCCTAGTTGATCTGAAGCTCTCGATTTAGACACACATATTACTTCTTCTTCTAGTCTTATAATATTACTTATAACAACTTTTTTATTATCCAGTATAGATACACAGGGTACCGGAGATATGTATACAGATCCGCTATATGAAGATTCTTTTTTCTAAAAAAATATCTAAGTAGGTCTATAAAATTCAAATAACTTTGCTAGAATATCTCTTTAATCTAAAAAATCGAGATATGGATAGACATTATTATTATATAAATTTATTTAAAAGATATTTCTTGTACTTTAATATGTGCTGTTTTTATCGCTTTTCCAGACTTATAAGAAATTTAGAAATCTGTGTGTCGTCTAGTACCTATAGCAAATATTATTTAGTATGAATACTTATACAAAACTTAAGGTGAGCTTTACTCAATCTGGAACGAGAAGTCAATGAATCATTGCATTACCACCCCCTTTTATTATAATAAAATAAAGACCTCATTATATTAAGCAAAGCACGTTCTCCAGTATCGATGAAAAGAGCTTTTGTTCGCCAGCAAAACACTTGGGGCAAGTCAATCCTGCAACGAGCCCCGTTAACCTTTGTTAGAGTCCGCAAATTAATGACTAAACAAGTACTGAGTCGTATGCAGTGTAAAGTTTCACCTCCTTGTTTACTACGTCTTACTTTTTATAGGCTTTCATATGCACTACGTCATTATTGCGTATTGGAATTCAATTATAGAGTACTCGTTTTGCCCACGACTTCGACCGCGTAGATTTTTTAAGTTATATATAAGAATAGAACACTAATAAAAATACAAAAAAAAGAATAACACTGTTATTTTCAGGGATAGATAGAAGCCTATGTGCAATTCCTACCCATATTCTATATCTATGTCTAATTTCATCAAGATCCATTTAACAGTTTTGGCGTGATTGAGAAATACACATCCATTTATGCATCTAAACTTTTGCAATTATGATATTAACATGTTAGAATAGATAACATTGTTAAGTTTTATTAAAATCCATCAAGTAGTTTTTGTGTGAAGGAGAAACAAACATCCATACACACATTAATATCCAGTAGGATTTCTATCGACTTTTTTCTCACGACAAAGGAAAATTAGCTGACGTTTAATTTTTTTTATAAATTTGCATAATTGTCACGATTTGACCTATATAAATAAATAAAAAAGATTTTTTAATAACATCATAATATAGAGACAGAAATGATGACGTCAGCAACAATATGTAGACAATATAGTAACTCAACAATTATGAATTCATTAACAAATGATTATAGATAAAGAATACGAGTATAAATGGTACTAAACACAATAATTTAATTAGAAGACAACATTTATGATGTTTTTTCTTTGTAACAATGAGGCTGAAGAATTAGCCTACATTACTTAGTTAATTACAATGTAGGTACTGAATGCCAATTTGATGAGTACAAGTTGTAGATACCTATAGATACAATTTTATGCTATACTTAAAATTAATTGTGCGTAATAAGCTTAGATACCGTTTCAAATGTTTACTATAAATTCTATTCTACATATATATTTCTATTTTCTAAGTATCTATTCCATTTATACTTTACTTATCCACATTAATTAAATAGTTTTAGTTTAACTAATTTAAACGGAATTCATATTTTGCTGTTTAGTTTTATTGATTTTGGACTATTTTTGTTGGATGGGCCTTTGTATTTGTACCTAATTCTAAACTAAAAAAAATCGATGCAGTTTCCAATTATTATTATTAATTGGAAACTGCATCGATTTTTTTAGTTAGTTCCTATTTAGAAAAGTAGGTTTTATTATGACGATCGGAATTAACACTACCGGCATTCACTTTTTCGTATTTATGCAGTGTAAAAAAGTGTGAAAAATCTTTGATCCCCTTTAGTAAATAAATAAAAAATAAAAGAACGTACCTATATATTTAGATATTGTAATCACAACACTATCACCCGGTTTCCATGGCTAAAAGCTCTAGGTACAACATTTTCGGCGCTGTATCGAGATTGAAGCAGAATATCAAAGCGGATATTCTGTAACATTAGCTTTAAACGTATTATGTAGAGACCTGAACTTTGTCGATTAGCTTTGAATATTGCAAGTGCACTGCCTGCATTAACAAGCTGCATTATATATATGGTAATTACTGCTAACTTGGTATTATGAAATACATAGTAACGGCCAGGCGCGGATCCAGAATTTGGTTTAGGGGCAATCTTAGCTCATTTCACAACTTAATCTTTCAGAAAAGATAAGAGAAATAAAAAGTTTTGAAGAATTATTTGCAAGACAGATGGTGGGCAATTGCACCCATTGCTCCACCTTGGATTTGCGCCTGGTAACGGAATTCTGTAGGAATAAACGTTACTAGAAACATTTGCATAACAAAAAGCTCGTACCGTGTGAAAGTAAAAACGAACCCTCTTACAATTCACATGATTATCGTGTACTATAATTCAATTTCAGTTACGATTACGTACAGTTCCCACCGGGCGAGATTTCTCCCCTTGCTTACAGGTAACAGATAGAAGGTAAGACGTTCGAGGGGTCGAAATCAATGCGGACAAAGAATAGGGAGCCATTGTGTGCGCTTACGCAAGGAGTCCACGTGCGCGCGCGCTCCCACGGTCAAACGGGAAGGGATTTCGGGAACCATATATAAGGGTGCGGGCCGTTGTAGCGAATCACTTTCAAAAAGCAAGCGCTACTGTACACTACCCCGGGGGGCGGCCAAGCCCTGCCCCCGGAGGTTTCTTCGAAGCTTTCCGTAAAAGCTAAAAATTTTATCAAAAGTCAAAGAAGTCGTGTTAAATAATTTAAATTGTGTTGCAAAATTGTGAAACTAAAAGTACGTCTTGAAAACTGAACATCAAACGAGCTCTATGGATACTATAGGTAAGTACTGTTGAAACTCAAGCATCTTTTAGTTCTGTCTCCATTATTTTCCATTCAGTCACTGCGATCCTTCTGTCTTAACAATCCGCCATCCAATTAACACAGTTGTTCATTTTACTTCACTTTTCATAGTTTGAAAAGGATTCTTCAATAAATACTATAATGTATTAATCTATTTCTCTTTCGTTGCAGAATCCGAATTGATGTAAAAGCAAGCAGTATTAAAATGGAGCAAAACAAAATTTGTGGCCGCCTTTTTCTGCACTCAGCTGTAAATCTACATAGAGTGATGATTGCTTGCTCAACATTCAACAATGTCAGCGATGACAAACCAAAGGAGACAAACAAGGTGAATGCTAATCATTCCTAGACTCCCCAAAGATAGTATAGGGTTAGTTAGAATAGAACTTAAGGCTTTTGTATAACATAAGGCATCAATTACGCGATGCAAGTTTTTCAATGCAAGTCGCGTCTTTATTTTTCTAAAAAGAAAGACAAGGATACCAACAGACAAGGAGTGCCTTCTGAAAATTGTATTGTGTAAATGTAATCTTTATATAATTGAGTGAAAACCTTTTAATTTACGTCACTTGTACCTTCAGTACGGTAACTTAATGTATAAGAATAGAATAGGAGATATAAATAAAAACCCTCAGCAAATTTTATGAAGCATTGCGGTTCAAAATTTGAATCGAAAGTGCCTTAATGATCGGTGTTGTTTGTTAAACTTGAGTTACGTTTCATGTTATTGTTGTGTCATCTGTTACAGTTATTCATGTTTTGGACTTGTTTTACTGTTATTACGTCCGTTCAACCTTGCCAAAATAGTTGTTCTCTGTTAATTTTGGGTAATTCATTAAATTTGAGCACTTAGGCTTAATTATAGGAGCAGTTGTTACCGTTTGCCTGCTAACCTTAGTTTACTAAAAACATTGTTTTTTGTCAATTCTGTTTCATTATTTGTTACGTAATTTACTTTAGCTACATGCACCGAAAAGTTGTGTTTAAGTTTATTGTTAGAATTCGTTGAATTTTTGTTTAAACTTTGACTTAACCAGCTGGCCTGGTTATTTTATTATTTGTTGATGTCTCCTTGTTGAATAATATAAAGTTAAGTTATTGTTACAATCAGTTGAATTTTTGTTTTGTTTTTAACAACTTATTGCTCATTAATACTGTCAACTTTGTTATATAGTTCAGCTAAAGTTAATTGTTAAATTTGTTGATTTTTTGTTTGACCACTTTGACGTGTTAAAAACTTGAATTAATTGTTGAGTCAGTTCAGTTAAGTTTTTGTTTTTGTTGTTAACCATCATTTCAATCATCAATTCTTTTGTTTTTTTGTTCTATTCAAGTTTTGTTTTGTTTTTTGTTTTTCTCATTAACTTTACTTTGTTGTAATATTACAACAAATAATGACCAAACCCATTAGTTATGTTTTTGTTTGACATTCTTATTATCGAAACTGTTGATTTGATTGTTATAAAGTTAAGTTTTGTTTTTCACTTTACCATGTCCACACTTTCCGGATTTATTTGATCACCTATTTATTCTGTATTCTGTTTGATGTTTACGTAAACTTTCAAAATGTATCGCGATTCGTTGTTTTGATTTACAAGTTTATTTATTACAATATATTCAGACATGAAAACCTCAGTCTTCCCGTCTTTATTGATGCTTTGAGTATCAACCGGGATATGGTTAAATAAACTCGTAAAACAAAACAAAAAGTCTTTATAAAATCTGCAAACTAGTTCTTAATGTTTATTTTCTACTTGACTAGACTTCAGTTCTTAAAATCACTCATTTAACTGTTGTTTTATAGTTGAGTTTTTGTTTTGTTTATAAATATGCTTATTTGGTTAATTCATTCATCTTTTAACCAACGTAGTATAGAAATCTGTCGACTTTTTATATGACCTTAGAAGTCTTCAAATCTCTAGTTGTTGATTTGACTGTTACTTTGTCATTAAGTTTTTGTTTTGTTATTAAGCATCTTTGTTCATTCACTATTCAATTCATCATTCAATTGTTGTTTCATCTTTAAAATTTTATTATAAGAGAAAAATAGTAAATTACGTACACTAGAATAAGATTACAAACGGTACTATATCGGTTACCACGTGTGTTTTCCATGACAGTTTTCCATGGTTGCCAAATATTTGCCATAATTTTAAACTATTCACTTTTGTCATAATATTGAGCTATTTTTCTCTTATAATATCATTGTTTCTCCGACTTCTTTGTTTTGTTATTATTTTTTGTTTTGTTACGAAACAATCACATTGTGCCTTAAAAACCAAATGTGCCTGATATTGTTTCTTATTGTTTTTAATTTATTTTTATTGTAAGCCTCCTTATAGGGTTTCAACTGCAGTTGAAACCTTATTTGGATGATTTTTGTTTTCGTTATCATGTTTTTGTAATTGTGTTTTGTAATTGTAATAACAAAATCATACTTGCAGATAATATTTTAAAGTATTAACTTGAAATTTTCTCACATACATAGCGAAATTTAACAATGAAGATTTGCTAAGTAGATGTGTACAAAAATAAAATGTGGGATGTCTTACATACATGTATCATGTGAATAAGGTTTTCATGCTCGTTTTAAACATATCTAAAAGATCAAATTGAAGTTCAGTTACAAACATGATAATTGTGTTAGCCTAATGATTGTTTTGTCCTCTCGATAACATTTGATATGCTAAAAGCATCACATGCCTACAAACAAATAATCGTTAATTTGATTGTCTAGATCCACTGCACCACAGTAAATTGCTTGTTAAGCCTATAATCAAGTTTAAACATATCAACCAATAGTTTTCATTAAGCTGATTCATAATAAAGGATATTTACAGGGACAAAATTGTCATTACGCACCCATTGTTTTTACCTTTTGGTATAAATACGTTCAATTTGTTGTTAATGTTACATAGGTTTAAGCGTTGAATTTTTGTTAAGTTTGAATTGTGATATTACTGTTCATTATTAATCATGGCTGTGTTTGTTAATTTTATGTTAAGTTTTCGTTTTAACCGATTAATTGTTCATTGTTCTTTGCCGACATTAAGGCCGCTAAAGTACACCGTAGTAAACCGATTGCTTTTTTATAAAGATTGTAATATATTTTCGTATGTAAGATTATTATTATTAGTATTAACCAATGATATTATAGTTAGAAAGACGTCGATATCGCACTAGAGCGCGGGAATTGTTACCGTAAACAGTAGCTAAGTAGCGTAATTTCATCTATCACTATCTCTATCTGTATCATTACTTGCCGTATTATCTGTCGCATTCATACTTGAAATCTATAAGCAAGTACGCACGCACCAAAACTGAATTTTCTTTATAATATCATTGGTATTAACGTAATAGATTAGATACTGTTGTGTAAACCGGTAGGTAAAACCGAAGCTTTGTATAAAATTAACAAATAGTTTAAGTTAGAGATGTATGACAGTGTGAGTGTGAAATAACCTCTCGAGCGCCCAAATGTAAAATGTCAATATGACGTCAAGCGCCCAGTTCGAATTTTGTACGCGAAGCAACATCAGCGGAGAACGTTCAAACGCCAATTTCGTCGTAAATTTATAGGCATACATATTATAAAGTATATATATTTGAAATCTAGATTAAATTTGCAGTATTTATAAAGTAACCTATTTAATTTTTATCTTTAAATGGAAATACTATAGTCGATCGAATCAGAGAAATGTGTTAATTTTGACGAAGTTTTCAAAAAACGACTTATGGAAATCAAAATAAACTAATTCATGAATAAAAAAGCTTATATAATATTAACAATTAGTTATTTTATTCATATCAATCGAAATTTACCCTTTACACTCAATATTTATCGACAGAAATAATTAACAAAAGGGATCATAAAAGCTATTTTGTTGTTTCAACAGATGTGAGTTCAAATGCCTCTTTGGCCAAATCTATCAGGTTATTGGTTATATTTATGTGTTTTGGTGGATTTTAAACTCATTTACAAGTCTTATCTTAACAAATCAATTGGTTAGAGCCGACAGATTTTTTATTACTCGACAAAAGAAAAAAATATTTGCAAAACCTATCGTCGCTGAAAAAAAGGCCGTAGCTATAAAACTATCGGTTGTTCTGCAAATTACTTGAATCCTTAAAAACTACAAAAAGTAAGAAATTAAAATATGTAAACAACATATTTCTAATGATTACTGAGATTCAAAGAAATCACTGCAAACATTTGTAAAAATTCTAATCTAATTTGCAGTTTGACATTTGAAACTTTCTGGTCTCGTTTCTGTACTAACAAACAACAAAAGTGTGCATATGTTTGTATTCTATTGCCGTCTCATTTTATTAGCTTCAATTTCTTATGAATTCAAAGGGGATAGATATAGTTTAAGGCATTTTATTGTGACATTTCTGAAACGGGTAGAGATAACCGTAGAACGGTGGCCGGGCGCTTATCCCACTTTTAAGTTACCGCCGTTGTACGGTGTCAGGGCGCTGCAGAGGATAAATACAATAAAACACTAAACATGGATTTTATTTATGTTATAATTTAATCAGAAATAATTTTAAAACTGTTTAGGAAATGGTTGGACTTAAGCCAACTGTTTTGCCATATTCAACTAAATCTAGTTTGGGTAACAGGGTATGTGGAACGGGGATGTGGTCACAAAACATTGTTTATGTACGATTTATATAGTAGATACATACAGCGTAATGAAGATAGTTTTCAGTAGGGAAAACAACAAGTTCGCTTGATGCAATCTCGGAGCTTAACTTCTTCTTAATTGCTTAACTTAAGCTAGAGCATCTTTCTAGTGTCGCGCAATTCGTTTAATTACACACATACTTTTTCGAGATCCATCCGCTTACAATTGCAGACCTTGTGTGTTGTTGTAATGTTCTGCAGTCCTACAACAAATTTAAAGATATAAAAGTTAATTTCCAAAAACGCAGCATCATGTCCAGACGTCTAGTTGATCCTCAGTTTATTCTTTGATAAAAAAAAATTTCATATTGTACTGAACTGAATGACTGCCTTGGTGGTACAGTGGCTGCAGTATGCGCCTGCTGTGCACTAGGTTGATGGTTCGATTCCTACACAGGATAAAACTTTGTGTGACCCTTTGTGACTTGTTCTGAGTCTGGGTGTAATTTGTGTCTGTTAATTGTATGTTTGTAAAGTCCCCCGCGACACAGAGCTTGTTCTCTAGTGCGGGAGTTGTCTTTTTAAGAGATAAGAGATAACTTGTCAACAATCTCAATATAATAATAAGAAGAAGAATATAATAATGATCATAAACCAAAGCAACCGATATGGCCCTACTGCTGGAGCTGGGCCCCCTCTCGTCTATCGAGACAGCTGATAGAAGTAAGGAGACCCGGCACCAGCAGTAGGACATATCGGTTGCAACTACAATCTCAATATTGGCCTAGAATCTGAAGCGGCCTAGCGTACCAATCAAGCTGGCAAATATATTAATGTGGCTGCGAAGGTACTTTTTGTAGTTACATAAATACCTGTGCCAGGAGTAAACGCTTAAACATTTTAAGTATGCATGCAATTGATAATATGGAACATAATGATACAGAAAGTACCTAATATATAATATGAAGCTACCTAGGCACTGTTGACGGCAATAGTCTCCCCGCGCTACTGCGGGTGCAAGTCTACGTCTTTCTTACTATAATATGATTACCAATAAAACAATATTTGCTTCTCATATTACGTAACATAACTGTAGTGTTCTCAATACTACATTTAAGTTCACAAGGTATCGAATTAAGTCAACTGTTGAGGTACAACTATTTCAAAGACAAGAAACTTTAAATAAGTTTGTTGGGAGTCGAGGAAACATAATACAGATAAACTCTAAGCTGCTTATTTCGATGCCACTTTCGTAACTTTATTATGTACTAGCTGTTGCCCGTGTTGGATGTCGGTTATCGCTGCAAAAAGTAGCCTATGTGTTATTCCAGACCATAATCTATCTGTGTGCCAAATTTCATCCAGCTCCGTTGCGTAGTTTTACGTGAAAGAGTAACAAACAAACATCCATCCATCCATCCATTCTTACAAACTTTCACATTTATAATATTAGTAAGGATTAGTAAGGATAATCTCTGTTATAATAATAACTATAGGTTAATAATCATTTATTTTAGATTATCAATTCCACAAAAGAATTGTTAGTAAATCTTCACGATTATGTTAGAATATAAATTTTAGTTTTTTTTTTACTTAGGTGGCAAATAAATATAAGTGCCTATGGACGCTTGCGACACTAGAAGTATCACTTGCGTGTTGCCGACCCTTTCCTTTATACCAGAGCTTGGAGTGTCCCTGGGATAGGCAAACGTTTCTTTCAAAACGCATCTCTAAATGAGCGCTGGCGATCTGCACTCACACACAGGAATAACACCGCTGTGTGTAGTTATTTGGCTGTGGTCTTCTGTAAGGTGGAGGTCCTTCTTTAGTTGGACTTGCTTGCTAGTATGGTGCCCTGTCTCTCTTGAAGGTATATAATATAGGTAAGTACAGAAATAAAAAGAAACCTATCGGCTTCGACTTCAAATTCCATATACGTATTTACTTTCTATTCTATTCGATTCGACAACCGTTTATGCCACTTTCTAAAGGGGCTGCGCCGCTATTATATTGAAGATTCGTTTTTTAGGAAAACTAATGCATACTTACATTTGTATGAAATATATTTTTATTTGTAAGTTTACGCTAATTTACACTATTACCAAATTCCACAGAAGTATATACAATGGCTTTCTTAAAAAACGTATATTCATATAGCGGCCCTGTATACCATGTGATCGTGAACAATTTACATCCATGCCTGTATGAATAAATACAAGACCATTTCTACGTTCGGACTTTGGCATTTCTTTCACTCGTATCGCCGCCGTTATATTTTTGCCTACAGATATTCAGATCGAATGCGACGGCTCACTGTTTACTAAAGCGAATACCTTTTACACTACGTTGAACGTGACACTGTTCAAGTTATATTATTATACTAGATATTATTTTATTTGTACATATTAATATTCCACGTTAAGTAGCACTTTATGGCTCTCTGTTCCTTTTTGTACTATCAAAGAGGCAAACAAGCATACAGTCCGCCTGATGGTAAGCAGTTAGCGTAGCCTATGGACGCTTGCAATACCAGGGTATCACTCGAACGTTGCCAACTCTTTAAAAACCTTATAACTCCTTCCTTGAATAACCCTATGCTATACTAGCTGTTGCCTGCGGCTCCGCCCGCGTGGATGTCGGTTATCACTGTAAAAAGTAGCCTATGTGTTATTCCAGACCATAATCTATCTCTGTGCCAAATTTCATCTAGATCCGTTCAGTAGCTTTTACGTGAAAAAGTAACAAACATTCATACATCCAACCATCCATTTATCCATACTTACAAAGTTTCGCGTTTATTATATTAGTAGGAAATAGTCTTTTGGGAAACTCTGCAGGGGAGCTTATTTCACAACCGTATCGTACTTGGGAAGAAATTCCTTTGAAATCTTACAGTATGGCACGATTAAGGTGCTTAGATGTGCGGATAAATTCTCTGTCGGTGGCGGAAGATGCGTCGCTAAAAAGGGTATCACATATGTAGATCTTGAAAATTGAGAGAAGGCCCAATGCGACGTTATTTCTGTGGAACGTGAGTATTTGTTGACCATATTCATACACACATGTCGTCAGATATGCTGGTAGTCGTATACACGTTTTCGTCAGATCACAAAATAGGCAAGCAACTCGATAGACACGCAATTCGTCAGGTACGTAAACAGACACGCACCTCGACAGACAGGCGACTCGACAGACAAGCAATTCGTCAGACAAGCAATTCGTCAGACACGCAACTTGTCCGAGAAGCAATTTATAAAAAAAATCTACAGTGATATTTACTGTAAATCTTAAATTCCCAACTTACTCGTCATTATCCCGGGCGGGTCTCACTATATCATAAAATAAAGGGCCTTCAGAAGCCAGAGCATCTCTTAACGAGGCGACCATGTTACTACACATCTGACTTCTTTTTAGCTGTTTCTCTTCTTTCTCTTTATTCGACATAAGCTTGACTCGTTTCATTTGTGTGTACTTTACTTTTTGTTTGACTTTATAGATGCATTTATCGATCCGATGCTGAAAGCTATCCAAAGCCCAGAAGAAACTTAAATTACTACCAACAGTTACTATAAATGCGAGATATAATCCGAGAACTCCCATTATGAAGTATATGATTTTCGGATCTCCAGGTGATATTAGTGGGCAGTCATCTGACAATGTAATACAATTCCAGAAATATGATAATTCTTTTTGGGTTGAAACAGCTTGATAATTCATTTTGGTATTTATAAAATCACTGAATATTTTGTGGTGTCTATTTAACCTCAGAATAACGACTAAAGTTAATAACATAAGCAATTTTCCTCTACTTGTTCTAATTTGTTCAATGATTGTGCTAACGTCAAAGTGGGAATGCAGATAGAATAATAACCACAGATAAAACGTAATATCTTTTCTTCAGCTGGTCGTTATTCTAAATGATTATATTTTAGTTCAGACTTTAATATTATATTTCTAGATAGAAGATACTAATTCCTAGAATAATGACACAAATGCTGAAAATCTCCTTTTTTACATTTTATAATTATGCAGCATCGCAATTCAAATGCAATCTCAAATAAAGTATCTTGTCTATGTCTCCTCTCAGAATAATGACTTCAGCACTACTTCATGGAGGTATAATAATATTTATTGTCATTTCTTATTATGCCTCATTTCTTTTAAACGCGTTTTATCTCAAAAAAATAACGGAATATTTATATGGATAAAAAACAGACAAATATTCCGTTATTTTTCCAGGCGCCATCCATATCGGTTATTTTATCGTTGCTTTTAATGTTAAGATAGAGAGAGAGCTAATAATGGTTGTAAGAAAAACATTTTCTAATTTTTTATCTTTCTTTGGCGGCCAACAACCTTATGTTTGCGAGCGATTATGATTTATTACTTGTCGATTCCCGGGTCAGACAGAATTGCCAGACAACACACCTAAGTTATTTTATCAAAGATACCTACGTAAACAACAATATTTATTTTATAACTCTAATCTTCTAACCTCTGAGTGGTGCTACGAACTGAAGGAATTGAAAAAGGTTTATAAGTTAGAATATCAGAATTTCAATCCTTTCACGTCTAAGTGTTTTCTAAAGAAAGAATACGATACCGCAATCATCCGAGCACGACGAAGTGGCATCGCTCACACTGACAATAGCGAATAAAAGTGCACAATGCTGCTAGAATGCTTCACTTGAGGCAATATCGAATTCCCGTGGACCGCTCCTAGCGAGACAGTGCCCGTCTAGAACCAACAAAACTTTGAGACTCAGAAACAAAGTTGCAGGCTTTGTATCAAAATTTCTGCTTTTTAAACACAGTTCTACGTTATTAAGAATTTATTAATAAGGTAATTCCTAACATACTACTTAACTTTCTTAACATACTATCCTATCCTACTAATATTATAATTGTGAAAATTTGTAAGGATGGATGGATGTATGTATAGAAGTTTGTTACTCTTTTACGTAAAAAGTACTGAACGGATCTGGATGAAATTTGGCATAGAGGTAGATAGCAAATAGGTTTTTTATCGCGATAACCGACATCCATGCGGGCGGAGCCGCTGGCATCGGTTAGTACTTATTTGTATATAATATTATTATGATGTAATATATAATAAATAAACATAGCGCACAAATCGACTGCGGCATCCAAGAAGCTTAAGGTTGAACCTTCTTGGCGGCATCTCTATCAACTTCTGTGGCACGTCACTAGACTGTCAATAGCAAGGAGTTTGTATTTAGAATAATAATATATACTTCTGGCCAAATAGTAACCATTTTATTATAAGATATACCCACAGCGTAAAGAACTCAGAGTCTACACTACTGTAATATACTGATCGCGATATTTAAACATATAAATAAAATTTAAGTGTCTGTTTGTAATATCAAAATAACAGCTTTCTACCAAATGCAATTTTTAAAATTTTTGTCTGTCAGTCAATCTGTTTGTTTCCACTTATCTTACGGGACTTATATTTAAGAGAAATAATTAGAGTTACGCGAAAAATACAGAAAACCCATTTAGTTGTAAAAACATGTACAAACAGAGAATAATCTGTCTGTTTGTCCTCTTATGTCCGCAACAGCTGGACGGATTTTAACGGGACTTTCCCAGCCAGATAGCTAATGTTGGGGGCGTAATATAGGCTTTAATTTGGAGTTTCGCGCAAAATAAATAAAACTTATTTAGTTCTCCAAAAACAATTCAGGAACAGACAAGTATATCAAACTGAGCCACACCAAAGCTTGGCTGTCTTTAGCTAGTATTATAATATATTTATATATTATAATTTATGTATTATATATTTTGTAGTCAGATCATCGCCATCGCCAGGAAGAGATCCCGGTCTGAGCGGTGCAATTATATGTATAATCTTTACATATAAAAATGAATCCCTATTTCCCTTGATCACGGAAACACGCGTGAATGGCTGGACCGATTTCAGTAATTCTTTTTTTGTTGTGTTTGTTATTGTCAGGAGAACGTTATTATGTAAAATAAAGAAAGTAGCGCTGAAAGTCGGGGCGGGCCGCTAGTTATATATAAATATGAATCCCTATTTCCCTTGGTCACGGCATCTCGCGTGAACGGCTGGACCGATTTCAGTAATTCTTTTTTGTTGTGGTGTGTTATTGTCAGGAGAAGGTTCTTATGAAAATAAAAAACACACAACTGATACTTCTGGTATTGCAAGCGTCCATAGGCTACGATACCTGCTTAACATCTGGCGGGCCGTATGCTTGTTTACCACCTAAGTAGTATAAAAAAACAAGATTTGCTCGTTTAAAGTTTTTAGATAAAGTATTATTGACACATTGTTATCACGCCTGTCATAACAGAATAACAGGTGAAAAGGAGGTCAAAGTGACGTCGTGTAAGTCAAAACTAATCTATAGAAAAGACTTTCGCTTATAAGATTATTCTTTTTCTAACTATGAACTATTTAGCTTACCGTATAGGAAAGTTCTCAAATAAATCCGAAGATTTTTACGAAATGATATGTTCAAGTAACAATATTTTAAAAATATTGAACGGGATAAAGAAGTATCTGGTAAAGTTTCACAGTAAACTTTATTATTCGCAAAGTCGCCAATATTCGATATTTTCAATACAAGCTCTTTTTGAATGCTATTTGCAAAACTTCTGCTGTTATTTCATAGGAAAAGTTTTATGTGCAAAAGATTAGATTCTTAGCTAACTTCAAAATGATTTATTATATTTTATACATTGTATTTTTAACTTTTGGTGGCTTTGTTGGCTACGAATTCAAATAAGTTTTATGGCTTTTTCCTTTAACAAACAATTAAGTATAAGGCAAGTTAGTAAAGTATTAAATGAATAGTAGTTATTCATTATGATTTTCATAAAATATAATCAGATAACAATAGTTTAAAAAAATGACATTGTATGTATAATTAAAAAAAAAATCTTTCTGTATCTTCAGACGTCTACCGACAAATCCAACAAATCAATATGTTAAAAGTTTTATCTATGAGATATAGATTGAGTAATATTATATCACGAGCAATATTTAAAAAATGACCATGTTTTGCCATTGATAAAATAAATACAGCATAGTCATGGTATGATTCACGAACCAAATAACAATTTGGTTGTGAAAGATTGCACAACCGTTTTTTCAATACCAACAAAGTAGTGAAGAAAGAAAATCAGAGAATAAAATTGAAGAGAGATAGAGTTGCCGATCTTATGTATCACACAATTCCACTAGCTACTTATAGTAAAATATATAGGTATACGATAAATCGTTTCTACGAACAGTTGCACAATAAAACGAAATTAAATATTAAACCTGAATGTTTTATTTCTGTAATCCTACAAGTTTTTCGGACACTTCCCAGAGTTTGCGAGCTACATCTTTATCTTGAGCTGGTCCCGAAAGATTTGCTTCACGACAGTCAGAAAAATACTTTCCGCTTACACCCTCTACTTCAGGAGATACTGCTAAAAAGATAGTTGTCTGCGCTCCTTCCGATGGAGTTTTGAAGAAGTGTTTCAGTATCGGCATCAGAAATCGGAACCACGATTTCTTTAACTTCAATAGTAAGTCTGTGGCTACAGCTCCAGGATTTAAACAATTTGAAGTAACCCCCGTGCCCTTTAATCTTCTGCTCAATTCTAATGTCATCAATACATTGCACATCTTCGTTTTGTGATATACAATACGCCGATCATATGTCATTTCAGTTTCCTTTTCATTATTCAGATTATTAAAGTCGACCTTACCTCTTATATAAGCTAGTGATGATACGTTTATTATTCTGCTAGGAGCTGAAGACTTCATTATGGGTAATAGAAGAGAAGTTAGAAGAAAAGGTCCAAAATGGTTCGATTGCATAGCAAGTGATAATCCATCTTCGGTTTTAATGTCATCGACCTCATAAACGCCGGCGTTGTTGATGAGTACGTCGAGGCGTTTCTCTTTTTTAATTATGCCATCAGCGAAAGTTCTTACTGAAGCCAGAGATGCAAGATCAAGGTGTTGATAATGAACGTCGCTGTTACCCGTCAAAGAGATGATGGAGTCTCGTGCTGTGATCCCTTTTTCTTTAGTTCTGCATGCTAAAATCACTCGAGCCCCTCTCTCTGCTAAATCTTTCGCAGTTTCATAACCAATTCCAGTATTACCCCCAGTAACTATAACTACTTTCCCCACTAAATGTCTACTACACTTACATACTCCTATTGTTAGTTTATAATAAACTTTAAATATAACTGCGATGATCACGTTTATTACAATTAGAGTTATGAAAAACATCTTGTTTTGGTAAAAATACTAGCTAGACTAAACATATATGTGGTAAACTTATCAGGTAGATAACACAAGTTTATTGTTGCTGAAACACCGTGATGTGCAAGTTATATTTTTATATATTCCGTATCCAAATACATATTATAGTTTGATTTTCGACATTGTGTTAGCTACTAAAGTTTTAATAACGTTTTAAACGTATACATACAGCTACCTGCAATTATTTGGATTTGATTGGAAATCTATGTACCTATGCAGCTAGATTGAGACTTAACATATGATATGACTAATACATATGATATCTAAATTCACTTCCAATTCTGTTTAATTAAAAATGTTTTTTTTTAATCCACAGCTTTAAAAGCAATATAACTATGTCATAGATTTCATTTTTCGGCGTGGGTTTCCTTAACTCTAGATACTAATTTCTTGATTTGTCTTCTTCTAACTATAAGTGCTGAGAAGATTTAGGCCATAATCCACACTTAATTAGGTGGATCAGACATGCCTAGAACTTCTAGGAAATGTGACTTTCATCACGATGTTTTACTACATAGATACATGGTACTTACACTCGGAACTGCTTTTTACTCATGTGTTACAAGTTCATTACTCCCCAATGCATTTTTTGAAATGAATTTGAAGAGATAAAAACTTCCACGCTTATGCAGTTAGAGAAGAAATACCCAAGGAGTAATTATCTATTTTGCCTATTGCCTGCTACGTAACGGCCAAAGATAAAGTTAAAGGAAAGAACTGACAAAAAATCGACTCAGACAGGCAACTTTTGTATTTATTTTTCTAAATCTTTAAAAATTTATTACCCACCAGTCTTTTAACACAAAATAAAACAAAGTTTTAATAAGAATTTTATATATATATATATATATCAATCATTTACTATGTAAATGTTTTATTTTTTTATTCCAACAAGTTTTTCTGACACTTCCCACAGTTTGCGGGCTACGTTAATGTCTTGAGCTGGTTCTGAAAGTTTATCTTCCCGACAATCAGTGAAATACTTTCCACTTACGTCCTCGACTTCAGGCGATACCGCTAAGTAGATCGTAGTCTGTGCTCCTTCCCACGGGTTCTTAAAAAAGTACTTCATTATTGGTACCAAAAATCTCAAACGTGACTTCTTTAACTTAAGTAATATGTCCGTAGCCACAACTCCAGGGTGCAAACAATTTGAAGTAACCCCGGTACCTTTTAATCTTCTGGCCAATTCCAGTGTCATTAATACATTGCACATTTTTGTTTTCCAATACACTCTTTGCGCACTATAAGTCTCTTCAGTATCTTTTTCATTATTGAGATTATTAAAGTCAACTTCACCTCTTAGATAAGCTAGTGATGATACATTTATTATTCTGCTAGGAGCTGAAGACTTTATTAAGGGTAACAGTAGAGAAGTTAAAAGAAAATGTCCAAAATGGTTTGATTGCATGGCGAGTGATAATCCATCTTCAGTTTTAACATTATCGACTTCGTAAACGCCGGCGTTGTTGATGAGTATGTCGATGCGTTTCTCATTTTTAATTACTTGATCAGCGAAAGCTCGTACTGAAGCCAGAGATGCAAGATCAAGTTGTTGAAAATGAACGTCGCTGTTACCCGTCAAAGAGATGATGGAGTCTCGTGCAGTGATTCCTTTTTCTTTGGTTCTGCATGCTAAAATGACTCGAGCACCTCTCTCCGCCAAATCTTTCGCAGTTTCATAACCAATTCCAGTATTACCTCCTGTTACTATAACCACCTTCCCGACTAAATGTCTACTGCACTTACATATTCCCGTCTTGAGTTTACAATAAACTTTAAAGATAAGTACGATAATCACGATTATTACGCCTAAGCATACCAAAAACATGTTGCTTTGTTAACAATATTAACTAGACTATTCAGTCTTGTAAGTATTGCTATATTCGTTTAGATATGATCATATTTATCAGGCAGATAACACATATAGCACACCACTTAACTGTGGCTTTAGCTCCGTAGTAGTAAGTGTAAACTGTACTTCAACTAATATTGTTCCGTACCATAATATTGGAAGTTTGCTTTTGGGTATTGGGTTGCTGTGTGAAAATTAATAAATGGATAATTGTTCAAAAATCCATCTAATATCGAAACATTTTTGTTCAGAAATCATAAAATATCATTGTACCTATTAGATTTAATATAGTAAGCACCATTTGTGAAGAGAAAATAAATCTTATTATTATTAAAAATACTATTTATTAATTACTACCCGTAGCCTGATGTAAGTATCATAATAATTTTCATCCATTTCTTTGTAGGGAAAGTCGATATAGGGTATCTAGTGTGCACTGCAAGACAAGATGCTTCTTCCAATTGCCTAATCCGGTAAGTAATGGAACATTTATTTAAAAAAAAAGTTGCCATGTGTGAGTTGAACTTAGCAAGTAAAGTAACTTACGTATCTTAAATTATTAAAAAAATATAGAATAAAAGACTTGCTGAAAAGTATCGAAAATTCTGTTATGATTTTCATAAGAACTGTCGCAAGAAACTAAAAAAAACTTATAAGAAGTTGTAGTTAGTCGATAAACCATGTAAGCTCAGAGCCTCTAGACAAGTGGCATAAGCGATAGTCGAATCGAAAAGTAAAAAAAAAAATATGGAATTTGTGAACGTGAGTCTACGATTTAATGTCGTAAGTCAAATCCCATACATTTTCTTTTTTGACTTTTCGATTCGACTATCGCTTATGCCACTTGTCTAGAGGCTCAAGACCGAATGCTGTGGAAATCCAAGCGATCCAAGGTAATGCAAGCGTCTATAGGCTACGGATACTGCTTAACATCAGGCGGGCCGTATGCTTGTTTGTCACCCAAGAAGTAAAAAAAAAACAAAAAAACTTAGGGAAAACTTATGTCCGGCTGTGGTCGTCTTTTGGTTAAAATGATAATCTTAATGTCAATTTTGTTACGGATTGCTAAACATATCCGTATTCTTATCTAAAAGTAATGTATAGCGTGTATACATTTTTATCTATTTTGATGATTAATTAAAAAAAAATGTGACGTATTCTTGATTTGAAATTAGGCAGATTCCAATCCACCAGCCACATTTCAGTTCACTGCTAAACGTATCCTTGGTATGTTTCATGATCCTTCCCTTCCATCTCAGTTAAAAGAGGTCTACTAATAGACATTACCTTCTCCTAAATATTAATGGAGGGTGAACCTATAGGATATCAGTAACGATTCAGCTATTTTTGAATAAATGTACTATCAATTTTAGTTCACAGCGTTTTCGTTCTTTTCCGCCTCAGCTAACAACCACTGCGTCGTCGCCAGGGTCATCGTATCTCAATAATAAAATTTTATTATATATACACCAGTTTTATATCTTTTTAAATAAAACGACATTACGTATTAATAATTTAATCAGTTTTACATGTATAATTTTTATTCTTTTAATCCTACAAGTTTTTCTGACACTTCCCACAGTTTACGGGCTACGTCTTTGTCTTGAGCTGGTTCCGAAAGATTCGCTTCCCGGCAATCAGTGAAATACTTTCCACTTATGTCCTTGACTTCAGGCGATACCGCTAAGTAGATCGTAGTCTGTGCTCCTTCCCATGGGCTCTTGAAAAAGTACTTCACTAATGGCATCACAAATCTGAACCATGACGTCTTCAGCTTTAGTAATATATCCGTGGCCACAACTCCTGGATGTAAACAATTAGATGTAACTCCTGTACCTTTCAATCTTTCATCTAATTCTACTGTCATCAATACGTTGCACATTTTCGTTTTTTGATACACACCATGTCTACCATAAGTCTCTTCAGTATCCTTCTCATTATTGAGATTGTCAAAGTCAATCTTACCTCTTAGATAAGCCTGTGATGATACGTTTATTATTCTGCTAGGAGCTGAAGACTTCAATAAGGGTAATAGTAGCGAAGTAAGAAGAAAAGGTCCAAAATGGTTTGATTGCATAGCAAGTGATAAACCATCTTTAGTTTTAACATTTTCAACTTCGTAAACGCCGGCATTGTTGATGAGTATGTCGAGGCGTTTCTCGGTTTTGATAATACTATCAGCGAAGGATCTTACTGAAGCTAGAGAGGCGAGATCGAGGTTTTGATAATGAACGTCGCTGTTACCCGTCAAAGAGATGATGGAGTCTCGTGCTGTGATCCCTTTTTCGTCATTTCTACAAGCTAAAATAACTCGAGCACCTCTCTCTGCCAAATCTTTTGCAGTTTCATAACCAATTCCAGTATTGCCACCGGTCACTATTACCACCTTTCCCACTAAATGTCTACTGCACTTACATATTCCAATAGTGAGTTTACAAAATACTTTAATTATTAATGCTATTATCACATTTACTATCAATAGGGTAATGAAAAACATGTTGCTTTGGCAGCAATACTAGCTAGACTGACCAGATATGATACATTTATCAGGTAGATAACAAGTACATTGGAGTTTAAACTTAATTACAAGTTTTACTTTTACGATTAAATAATTGCCGTGTAATAACTTAAATGCCGTTATCTGACATCTGGTCGTTTTTAACTTTTGATGCTATATTAATGAGAAAAAAAAAACGATCGATCTGTGTTTACGAATTTTTAATATCTTGAATAGTTTTAGATATTTTTTTTTTAAAATGTCGCTAAGTATATATGTTTCTCGTGTGAAATAAGCAAAAATGTCATCAAGTAACAACGTGACCAGATGCCAGATAACGGCATTTAAGTTATAACACGGCATTGTATTCCGTACGTATTTACTGGCCTGTTGGTCTAGTGGTTAGTGACTCTGACTGCTACACCGGAGGTCGTGGGTTCGCACCCAGGACAAATCTTTGTGTGATGAGCACGAATGTTTGTTCTGTGTCTGGGTGTAATTTATCTATAATATGTATGTATTTAGAAATATATAAATATGTTTATCCGTTGTCTGGTTACCGTAATATAGGCTCTGCCTAGTTTGGGATCAGATAGCGATGTCTGAGTTGTCCCGAAAATATTATTATTATTATTTGATGTTTGGATCTCGACATTGGGTTATGAAATGATGCAATGAATAGAATTGAAATAAGTTATCGTTTTGGTATTAATTGATGGACTTCTTATATTAGGTTATAGGGGTTATCGAGCAAAAGTTGCGCCCTTCTATGCTGCCGACTTGATAGCCCTTTATAAGGAGTTATACGGACAACCCTGGTGTTGCAAGCGTCCATAGGCTACGGTAACTGCTTACCATCGGGCGAGCCGTACACCTGTTTGCCACCATAGTAGTATATAAAAAAAATTGTTCTTTATGTTTCTTTTTTTTCTTATTTTGACTGCATGTTTGGTTCAGTGGTTTAAGTGGTTCGCCATTTACCACTGCACAGCATGTTGGGTTCGATCTACATACATACATCTACACGTTATAAAAAATTGTGTGATCCATAAATGGTTGTCCCGAGTCTAGGTGTACTTTGTGTCCGTTTATTGTAGGTATTGTATTTTTATACAAGCATACGCATAATACCGGAGGAGGTTTATTTTGTTTCTGCCAGGGCTTTTAGATGGAATATCCCTGGGATAGGAAAGCGTTTTTTTCAAAACGTATCCCTAAATGAGCGCTGGAGATCTGTACACTGTAAGACAACTACATCGCTGTGTGTAGTTTTCTGTAAGCTGAAGGTCCTTCTCTTGTCGTCTCTCTTAAAATGTATTGGATGTGTTTCAATTTTAAGATAACTCGGAAAACGTTTATTAAAGCTAGCCATGATGGATTTTCCCTGTCCTTAGATATTATAATACCCATAGTATTCGCCTGCAAATAGTAGCACAGCAAATGAATGTTTTGCACATTGCTCTTATATTATTAACAGGCGTTTGAATTTATATAACTTTTTTTACTACGGGGTATTAGGTACAATGATATAAGGTTAATTTTAGTAGATTAGCATTATGTCAAATTAAGTAGCACTGCAAATGAATGTTTTGCTCATTGCTCTTATATTATTGACAGGTGTTTGTATTTATATTACTTTTTTACTACGGGGTATTAGGTACAATGATATAAAGTTAATTTTAATAGATGTAGGCATTATGTCAAATTTATTACTATAGTACCTGCCTAAGCGGTTAGAAAGTGTACACCTTGTTGCTTCTCTTGTACTCTAAAATGTTACTATAAGTGAAAACTTGTAATTGGCTTACTGTTTCTATTCTATCAATATTGTATATTGTTGTAGCTGTTAGTTTTCCATATCTTAAATAAATAAATAAATTAACGAGCGAAAATGCCTGGATGGTTTTGCCGGTTCTGCCTTTCAGAAGATCACAACCAAAATTGAGTACATATACGTAGCGTGTACTTTCCTATATTCTTTAATGTCCCGCATTAAAGAATATAGGAAAGTAATACACAGGTACATATAGTAATTTAGGGATTCCCAAATTACACTAGACTTCGTTCGCCACCTACGTAACATAAACAAATAAGCATATGGCCCGCATGATTGTAATCATCTGCAGTCTGCCTGGTTATACCGCGGCATAAACTTGCTCTTTTTTGCGGCCCATTGAGGTCTTGGGCTCGTTGTAAGGGACAGTTTGAGTTTAAAAACTTGTCAGAAAACTTCTTAATAGCAACATGTATGTGCACCCAATATGCAGAACTGGAAGACGAAGCGTGGGCAGGTCTCCAACAAGGTGGACCGAAGACCTAGCAAAGATTGCGGGCCACCGATGGACAAGGTCGGCTCAGGATCAAGGAAATTTATAGGGGAGGCCTATATCCAGCAGAAGGCAATAGGCTCACCCCCTATTACATGGGACCTGATGTAGCTTGCCAAGCGTAAAGATCATCATACACCTCTGACAATCTTAGCTAAGTAGATAAAGCTAATTATTGATCTTTAACGCAGATAAAATCGTATTATTTAAACATAAATATATTAAAAACGTTACATTAAAGACAAGAAAACATTAATCAAAATAATGAACTTCATCAAAAATATAATGTACCTAATATAATTTGTATTTGTTTAATCTAACATCAATAGTTCATCCTTAATTCCAACAAATTCTTCGGACTCTTCCCACAACTTCCGAGCTACATATGTCTCTTGAGATAAATTTAATATCTTTGTTAGCTTACAGTCAGCGATGAATACGCCACTCACACCCTCCAATTGAGGAGATACCGCCGTGTATATTGTTGACTGTGCTGCTTCCCAAGGTGTCTTTAAAAAATACTGCAGCATTGACGCCAAATATTCAGTCCAAGTCTCTCCAGTCAGTGGGGTGACCGATGACACATATCCAGGGTGTACACAATTTGCTGTTACTCCAGTGCCCTCCAATCTTCTCGCCAATTCAAGTGTTGTTAAAACATTACACATCTTAGAATTTTTATATAACTGGCGCTGATTATAAATTCCTCCTTCATTATTAAGATTGTTAAAGTCTATTGCACCTCTCTGGTAAGCTGTCGAAGTCACATTTATTATTCTGCTAGGAGACGAAGTTTTCAGTAAATTTAACAGCAGATAAGTTAATAGAAAAGGTCCAAAATGGTTTATTTGCATAAGAAGTAATAATCCATCTTCGGTTTTCATGTTATCAACTTCGTAAACGCTGGCGTTGTTAATAAGTATGTCGACACGTTTCTCTTTTCTGACTACGTAATCAGCAAAGGCTATTACTGAAGCCAGAGATGCAAGATTAAGGTATTGATAATATACGTCTGTATTGCCAGTCCATGAAATGATGGAGTTTTGAGCTGCGGTTCCTTTCACACTGTTCTTGCATGCTAGAATTACTCGAGCACCTCTCTCCGCCAAATCTTTAGCAGTTTCCAAACCGATTTTGTTATTAGCTCCTGTCACTATAGCGACCTTTCCCACTAAGTGCTTACTGCATTTACATATTCCATATGTTAGTTTACAATAAATTTTAATAAAAGTTGCAACATTTATAATTACAAAGAAAAATGCTAGTAAAACATGCATGATTTAGAAAATATTACAGTGGACCATAGTGTTTTCGTTTTTTTTTAACTTGTATCGTTCATTCTCTATTTTGACAGAAGCTCTTCGAGTGTCTCTATTAATTTTTCTTTACTGACAGACAAGCTATGCAAGGTTATAATATTCTTGTCTTTGAGAAGTTGCCCATAATGACACTTCTTTATTTTTATCCTTTCACTATATACCTCCTATTTACTTCTGATTAAATTCGTTGCATGGTCCAAGACAGTAGTAGGTTTAGTTGTCCACGGGACGCACGAGTGTCAAAGCTCGGTGTATCAGTTGGTTACTACGCTGTTAATCCTGCATGCATGTGGGTGGGATTGTCCCGATACACCACTGTGTGTAGTTATTTGACTGGGGTCTTCTGTAACGTGGAGGTCATCTATATTCATTTTGAAAAAAAGGTCTCTTGCCAAAAAATGTTTGAGAATCCCTGATCTAGACAATGGTTGCCGTCAGGGATTTACGGACTTCAAAGTTCAACAATAAGTCTTTAACAGGCTCGTAAAACAAGAGCTTGCCGTACCGAGTGGACCGGTCCGCTCGGCAAGATTTTATTTGATGACTAATTAGGTAAGTACATCTTAATTAATTTATTACAAGATTTTACACTTCAGCAAGCGATTCATCAGTGTTCGAGGAAGTTTTTAGTGTTATTTTATGGATTCAGTTACTAATGTTTATTATCCTATTAAGTTTGTATGTAAGGTTGACTGCCTTGGTGGTCCAGTGGCCGCAGTATACGCCTGCTGTGCACGAGGTTGTGGGTTCGATTCCCACATAGCACAAATCTTTGTGTGACCCACAAAGTGTTGTTCTAAGTCAAAGTCAAAGTCAAGTTTCTGAGTTTGGGTGTAATTTATTGTATGTTTGTAAAGCCCCCTGCGACACAGAGCTTGTTCTCTAGTGCAGGAGTTGTCTTTAAAAAAACAAAAAAAAGGTTAAGTATGACTGCAGTTTTTTTATACTAAAATGGCGTCAAAAAACTCACGGCCTGCCCTGAGCCTCTAGACAAGTGGCGTAAACGGTAGTCGAATCGAAAAGTCAAAAAAACAAATGTATGGGATTTGAAGTAAGTTTACGATATAATGTCGTAAACTTACGTCAAATCCCATACATTTTGTTTTTTGACTTTTCGATTCGACTATCGCTTATGCCACTTGTCTAACTTGTCTCTGGTAAGCAGTTACCGTAGCTTATGAACGCTTGTAATACCGCATCACTGGCGTGTTGCTGATCCAAGAATTTGTGCTAAGGTACCTATGCCTAGGATACGTCGATATAGGCGAGGCGCTCATAGCTAGGTGCACTCGCTGTTCGGTAAACGATCAGCGGGTTAAGCTACCAAGGGCGCGGTAACGCTATAGATGGGTGACCGCATAGTGATATTTCATCTGAGCGTCTCCGTGCCTCGGAGGGCACGTTGAAAGTCGGTCCCGACTGTTATCAGTCGTTAGATCACGACAGAGGCCTAAATATGGCAGATCTAAATAACTCTGTCACCAGGTTGGCCACTAACCAAACGATAAGAGGAAGACGACGATATACGTTTCTAAATTGACACTGAAAAATTGTATCAAACTACAATAATCTAAGAGAAGTAGGGCACCATACTAGCGAGCAAGCCCAACTGGGAAATTACCTCCACTTTATACAAAACCACGACCAAATAACTTGATACAGCTGTGTAGTATCCTGTATATGAGGACAGGTCTCCAGCATTCATTTTTTGGAATACTTTTGAATAAAACTTTTTTCTCATCCCAGGAATACTCCTTCTTAAGATCTGGTGTAATAAAAATGGGTATAGGGTATAGCACACGTCCATAGGCTACGGTAACTGTATAACATAAGGCTTTATGCTTGTTTGCATTTGTTGTTTGTATGTTTGTTTGTTTAAAGGGTTGCCAACTGAAAATCAGCGCTTGACGTTATCATTTAAGCCTATGCTCAGCAGGGATGTGCTGTACAGACATAACGTTTTTTATTTTACTTTATTGCAGCTTTATTTGATTTAAGTGATTTTGTTTTTTCTCGTTTTGTATGTATGTACTCCTTCCTATATTGCTGGAATAAACATTGTTTTCTTTCTTTCTTTATTTCTTTGCCACCTAAGTCGTATAAAAAAACAGTAAGGGAAATTTTCGTACTACAGAAACCAGAAATGTGGTTCGTTGTTAATACACAGGCAACATAAGCCAAAGTAATGACGTCGTTTGATGTCTTCTGATGCGACTAATTGTTCAGACAATTTTGACGGTTCAAACATCTCTGACGGTTTGGTTAAATGATGAATGAATCGTGATAGAGGTCTCGGATTTGATCTCCAATTTAAAGTTTCAATTATTAGGTTTCTAAACTCAAACTCAACTCAAAAAAACTTTTTTTGTTGAATAGTGCATTTATCCAGAAAGGCTTTAGGCTAAATAACATCACGCTATGATCAATAGGAGCGGAGCAGTAGTGAGATATGTTGTAAAATCGGGGAAAATATTCCAAATAACCACGCGGACGAAGTCGCGGGCGACACTTAGTATAGTGTATATTTATAGTATATAGGAATACGTTACTTTCAAAACGCATTCTTAAATGAGCGCTGGAGACCTGTACTCACACACAGGAACACAACTACACCGCTGTGTGTAGTTATTTGGCTGTAGTCTTCTGTAAGGTGGAGGTTCTTCCCTAGTCGGGCTTGCCCGCTTTTATGGTGCCCTACCTCTCTTACAATTTTTTATATCCGTAGCTAATAAGGGTCCAGAAATTATTTATTTATTTTTGGTCATTACTTTTTATTATTTTTTGATTTGACATTTAAAATTACTTATAATCTTAAGTTTTCATCCTTCTACCACCAACCCCTATTTAAGTATTGACTAGAAATAATTAATATGGCAAAACAACGTAAGTAAATAAATAAAAACAATTGCAAAATAAAATTTTGTAATTGTAAATATAACACAGCGAATTAATTTATGGTACGGTGACAATTTGACATATTTCCAAGCTACGTTGTATAAATTATCAAATGTCAGATTAGGTGCAGACGGGCATTTTGTCTAATGGAATGGATTCCATTATGTTTAGTGATCCAAGCTGGGATGACGTAATATAATGGTGACAAACAAAACTAAATGTGGTCGAGTATCATTTATACCAATTTTATTGAGGATTTCTCTGTGTGTTTATAGTTATAGAAATGCAATTTACTTGGATAATCCCATTGAATACGTTGCCTGAGGAGAGCAAATAACACGTTTTTCTTACACTACAGTGATAAGAAAGAGAGTAAGAAAAAGTGAGGTATATGCTCGGGGGTGGAAGTGTGTGAAGATATGTCTCGGAGACCCGCGATGGCCGAAACCTCTGAGAACTTCCTCAGAGGTTTCGGCCATCGCGGGTCTCCGAGACACCATCTTACTTTCCGAAGAATATTATATACATAATGTATAGTATATGTATAGTAGGGGTATCATCATAGCCGCGCTAAGATGTCACCCCTAGCCGCGCACTACAGTGTTGCCCTTCGTCTTATCGTTTGGTTAGTGATCAACCTGGTGTTGCCTTGTTACGGATGTAGGCAGATAACCATTTCCGTGGTTTAATAAGTATAGTATAACACGCAAGTAATACCTCTGGTGTTGCAAGCGTTCATAGGCTACGCGGCCAATATGCTTGTACCCAGGTAGTGTAAAAAACGGAAAATAGAAATTAATTATAAATAATTAATTATACAATCATAAGCTATTTTTCGTTTCTACCATTAAACCAATTATTAATCGTTGACAGGCGACGTTTTATTTCATGGTCATAATTAATCAGTCCACCAAAACTTATTTTTCTTTGTTTTAAAAAGACAACTCCTGCACTAGGGAACAAGCCCTGTCTCGCCTCGCGGGGGACTTTACAAACGTATAATTAAAGGACACAAAGCACGC
Organism: Trisateles emortualis; assembly: GCA_947095525.1. NCBI lineage: Eukaryota > Metazoa > Arthropoda > Insecta > Lepidoptera > Erebidae > Trisateles > Trisateles emortualis. Next base: position 14,007,811 of record OX352735.1, on the reverse strand, counting down.
TCAGACTCGTGCCAATCAATTATGGGTCACACAAATTTTTGTCCCGTGTGGGGATCGAATCCACAACACGTCGCGAAGTAGTAAATGGAGAGGTAAACAACAAGCGGCACGTCCCGGCTTCATACGGACATTTATTTAGTTTTAGTGGGGTCCCTTAATAAAAAAAAGTATAGTCTGTGTTACTCACTGATAATGTAGCTTTCTATAGATGAAAGGATTTTAAAATCAGTTCAGTAGTTTTTGAGTTTATTTATTACAAACAAAATACAAATGTTTCTTTTTATAATCTAAGTGTGGGAGTGCCTAATATATTATATGAAGAGTGCGTTTTTAACTACTTTCGTTTCGAAACATATAACTTATTTTAAACATCTTATACTTTACACCATACCATATAATTATTATTATTATCAGCATCAAACAAAAAATATCTTTTGGGGTACCTCAAGGCAGTGTGCTGGGACCGACGTTATTTCCAATTTACTTGAACAATCTGAACCACCTGCCTCTGGAAAATGCAACTTCGAATGTTTAAACCATGACAGCGACGCGTAGCGGTCAGCCGTGGAAGCTAAGCCACGCCTACAAAACCACAATTTATTTATTTTCGAGCCTCGTAGTTAACTTAAATGTCAAGGTATTAGATATTAAATCCTTTACTGGCATTTAGTACAGTTAGATATACGGTCAGATGCGTACAACTTGGTAATATGACATAGACGTCGTCGTAGGACATTATCCTAGATAAACTCACTGATGTCTCAGGCAGCTTAACACGTTAAGGTTACTTTGCACGACCCATTTCTTCGTCGCGATCTTTCAATACTCACTATAAAAAAATAACCACAAATATGATTATTTGGACGCTATTAGCTGTTATTGTGATATTAGTGACTGTTTACCATAAAATGACTATCAAGATGTGTAAGACAAGTGCTAAAATGGTCGGAAAAGTAGTGATAGTGACTGGAGCTAATAGTGGAATTGGTTTGGCAACTGCTAAGGATTTGGCGAGTCGAGGCGCGAAAGTGATTCTCGCTTGCAGAAACGTGCAGCGCGCTTCTGTGGCTAAAGAAGAAATCATTAAGGCTAGTGGAAACATCGACGTCCATTTTCACCAATTAGATTTGTCTTCGCTTCAGTCTGTCAGAGAATTCTGCGATCATATAAACAAAACAGAGAAACGTTTGGATGTCCTCATTAACAATGCAGGCGGTGGAGGCTTTAATAATAGCAAAACAGCTGATGGACTTCATATTGGAATGCAAGTGCACTACTTCGCACCTTTTCTACTTACTTGCCTATTAATACCTTTATTAAAATCTTCAAATCCGAGCCGAATCATAAATGTATCTTCATTGGCACACAAGTATGGAAAATTAGATTTTGAGAATTTAAACAAGGAGAGACATTGGAGCTTAGTATATGCTAACAGTAAATTGTTTTTGAATTTATTTACATTTGAATTAAGTAGAAGACTAGAAGGGACTGGTGTTACAGTGAACGCTCTTCATCCAGGAATAGCTGTGACTCACTTTATAAAATATATCCCTCATGTCATTATAAGAATGATTCATCCTTTGGTGTTTATATTCCGAAGTCCATGGGAGGCATCACAGACATCTATATACTTGGCGGTAACTCCAGAGCTGGATAAAGTTAGTGGTAAATACTTTAACAATTGTCGTCAAGAGTCACCCTCAAAATTATCACAGGATCCAGAACTAGCGAAACGATTATTTAAGGAATCGGCAAAGTTAGTCAAATATGAGTAAAAAATTATAACATCAATAAAATGTTAGTTATTAATACTGTTTCACAGTTTAACAATGACGATAATTTCTTATTTTTATGTATAAAATTCGAGCTTTCGTAAGAACTATCTTAGATTTTACTGTACATCATAATAATATATTTGTGGGTATAAATTAATAATAATTAAGTAGAATTAAAACGGTGGTCTTATTGCTAGCGTCGATTTCTCCAGACAACTTAGATGGACAGAATGTTAGGAATGTTGCCGAGGATCAGATTGTAACAAATAAAGGAGGTAAAAAAGTGTATGAAATTTTCCTAATTTTTAGTAAATTTGTTGATATTTTATCATATCATATCAACACAAACTTTATTTTGTTTTTGTTAGTAGTCATATCCTTGTGAAGAGTTTAAATAATTACCAAAAAAATAAAAAATACCTAGGACGTTTTTGTATCCGAATCCAATATTCAAGTTATAAGTAAGAAGGTCAACCTGACTGAAACCTGTCCGGCTACCTAACAGTGATTTATTATATTATATATTCATATTGTATCTTATTCACATAACCGTGACTTCTCGAGCCATCAATGCCGTACACCCCACCATATTCGCAGTACTGATGTACTTGTCTCCTTAGGCCCACTTTCGACCACGAACATACTAATTACAGCTTATTCTCTTAATTATATGCAGTCTTATGTAAGGTAGAGGTCACCACCAAATAGTTTGCTCTATATCTTTTGTATTGACATTAAATCGATAGTATGATGTGAAAGCAATATTAAATGTGTTTATTTCATTACGTTACCGTCGAAACTACCAAATATCTAATTTAGCAAAAAGAATATGCCATCAATGATGATACTTTATAATATAATTGATTGCCATCCAACGTGGCATTCCAGTGCCATATTGGATAGCAATCAATTTGCACTAGCCAGTCTTCTAGGTACGTCACACCAGGAGATGACGATGTGGAAGAATATCATGACGATACTACATTTAGTATCGTCTTTATATTCTCATTATTTATACTAGCAATATTATATTCCATGCAAGACTAAGGCAACGCTTGTGCAGGCTTTAATTTTCCCTTTATTCGACTATGGTGATGTGTGCTATTATGACCTGAATGCAGATCTTCTCAGCAAACTAGACCGTCTTCTTAATAACTGCATTCGATTCGTTTTTAATCTTCGCAAGTATGACCATGTGTCTACTTATCGTTCTCAATTGAAATGGTTACCTATTACTCAGCGTCGTAGCTTACGTGCTCTTACTACCCTCTATTCTATCCTGACGACACCCAACCCTCCTCCTTACTTAACTCCTTACTTTCAATATCGCAGCTCTGTCCATGACAGAAAGCTTCGCTCTACCAATAATCTTCTCCTCACATGTACCTCTCATACATCTGGTTTTGTTCATTCTTCTTTCCCTATTCAATCCATCCTTCTTTGGAACGCCCTCCCTCTAGAAATCAGGAAGGCAACTAACCGATTTATTTTTAAATTAAAGGTTCGAGATTTACTTTTACCTAAATAGTATGGCAGATTAATTTATTCATGTCTACTTTACTTCATGCATTATATATATATATATATATATATATATATATATATATATATGTATATATTTTTATTTATGGTATGTATTTTTAATATTATTGAGTATTGTATATATCGGCTAAATTTATATCTGTCATGTATCCCATAATTTTGTAACTTTTTGCACCTACCATGTTTATCTCTGCATCACCCAAGGTCGACTGGTAGAAAATGCCTCAGGCATTAAGTCCGCCTTTACCACTTATGTGTATAAAGTTTAAATAAATAAATAAAATAAATATATTCTTCAAGAAAGGAGTTATAAGGTTTTTAAAGGGTCGGCAACGCGTGAGTGACACCCGTGGTGTTGCAAACGTCCATAGGCTACGGTAACTGCTTACCATCAGGCGGGCCGTATGCTTGTTTGCCACCTTGGTAGTATAAAAAAAAAATTATGTCTAGTCTTCTCTTTATTCAGCTGAAATATATCCATCCGCTGGGCATAGGCCCTAAAATTTTGCACGGTATTTGGTCCTGAGCTGCCTTCACACATTAGCAGCCTGCCTTTGATGCCTGCCTTTGATGCGTATTTAAGTTCATGCCTGCGACTCCAGAAGCTGCTCCAACGACCTTATTTAAAAGATACTTACTTTACGGCAGGGATTCCCAAAGTGGTCTATATCCATTCCTTGGGGTCGAAATCAATTTCCTAGGGGTCGACATAAACGAAAACTGGCTTTTGGGGTCAACGAAGCCTAAACATCAACTCCTATGAACTTTTAAGATACTATATAAGTTGAGTAACGTGTACCAACTTGTTATAAGAATGACTATTACTTTAGTAGGAAATATCATTGCTTTACTTTTAAAAAATAAATAAAAAACTCCAAGATTCGGCCTGCAACATTCACCAGTTATCAACTTGGAGTTTTTTAAAAGACTCAATTCAATTCAAATCGGTCCATAAATAACGGAGTTCTGCAGTAACAAACATTTAAAAAAAAACTCACGAATTGATAACCTCCTCCTTTTTGAAGTCGGTTAAAAAGAAAAAGTAGGAAGTTGTGTATTTTCTTTCCCTTCGGCCGTCTACGTAACCGTAGATTCGTAACCAGTTACGAATCAGGAATATATGAGCTTTATACGTAACCGGTTTCGCACAAAGAATTATATTTCTGTATACGGAACTACGGTTACGTACAAGGAATTTATTTTATACTGGCTGCCCCGACAGAATTTGTTCTGTTAATTTTTTTTTTTTTCATAAAAACCTATTATTCCAAATACATGATAAAAAGAAATGATTTTGCAAAATCGGTCGAGCCGTTCCCGCGTGATAAATAGGGATTCATTAGGTATATACCTACCTATAGAATCAGTTGAACTCGGAGAAAAGGTTTTTTTATGTAGCCAACAGGGTGCGTTTACGCTATGATGAGGGTTCCAAAATAAATAAAAACTTCAATATAGAATGTATGTACCTATGTTTATATTTTAGAAAGCTTAAAATGTAAATGAAAATGGAGATATAATTTCCAAACAATGTCCAACTGTAATTTTGTTCTCCTTTAATTCCATTATTGAATGACCAATTTCTTCATCAATTTCAGTGTAGTTTGCGGCTTTTTTGGTACGCTTCTTGATTATATCCGTAATGTTGGCCTCTTTAGACAGTCTTTCTAATAAAATGGCGATATTTGGTTTGCTTCGGCCTATATAGCGATTAATTCGACTGTGCCACCCTTCTACATTGTTGGTGGTTCTAATTTTTTCTTTCTCGCAATTACAAGTTTTAGAAAAATCAATTTTAGTCATCCATTGCTTTCTAAAGTATGCGTTAAATTTGTTTATCTCGTCACCAAACGGGCTCTTACTCATGATATACGCGTAACCGCTGTCTACAAAGTCCTCTGGCAAGCGAGCTAGCCCTGCACATCTTGCCACGTGTTTTCTTTTTACTTGTGAGTTTATTTTCAGCTGCTTCGCTTTGCGATAAAGGCATCTATTATAATGGTAGAAACACCCTTTGATTTGAATTTCGGGATACACTCTCCTGATTGCAGTCATCGCAGCTAGCTCATAGTCAATAGTTACTTTTTCAAACTGCCACGAAGGAAAAATTGACTTAATTAGCCTAAATACTATTTCGTAAGTATTTATACTTTTGTCAGGTAACAGACAAAAAATCAATGGATGAATAGCCGACGTACTTTCCTTGTGACCATGAATAGAATACAACTGTTTAAATGAGGAAGGACACGATTTAAACGTTCCATCGCATAAAATATGTTTAAAACCATGAACCATTTCCCTGATTTTATTATTGCAAAACAAAATGATCCTTTTACCGTCACACTCATTCCGATAGTCAGCCAATAAAAATTTTTTAAATTTTTCTGGTATAATCACTTCATCACATGATGTGAATCGAAGTTTTTTTGCACCTAACACCTTATTCCGTTCATTATACAATCCTGTCTTAATGTTTTTGAATTCGGGAATGTTTTCTATGATGTTTAATCCGTCATTTTCCAGTTTCCACACCATATCACTATATTGTTTCTGTATGGAATCTAAATTACAGCTAACTTTTTGTTTTAACCCATCAAGTTCCATTAGTATTTTATTTTTCGCAAAATCCTGTTTGCAAGCGTGTAGTTTATGCTTCACCACTTCATTTCTAGTATCGAGAGTGATGTTACCTGAACAGCCCCCGACACTATTGTTTGTACATAGCCAGAAAGTGTTTCCATTGGAATAAAATTTCTTTCTATGATATCCCCACCCGTTGTGCAGCAGGGAAACTCCTCCTCTACGCGTGGACACAAATTCCATTTCTCTTTCACACTTTTTCAGTTTTACGAATTTAATTACAACGCAATTGACAACAACGGACAATGCAGTTGACAATGCAAAACCCCAGGATAATGACATATAAGCTATTATTAGACATTGACAGAATGAAAAATTATAACTAGCCAGTATTTAATGAATCATGAGTTTCAATCCCTACCGGTTACGTATAAAGATCATTTATTCCTTATTCGTAATTGGTTTCTTTCGTAACTAATGGGTTTCGTATACAGAAATATAATTCTTTGTGCGAAACCGGTTACGTATAAAGCTCATATATTCCTCATTCGTAACTGGTTACGAATCTACGGTTACGTAGACGGCCGAAGGGTTTTCTTTAGCTAGGCACCGACTTGGCGACTTTTATCTGTTATTCAGTTATGTTTTGCTTTAGTTTGAAGTCGGTTTAATTTTTGTTTCAAATTTTCTTATGTAATTCATCATTGACATATGTATTGCAAATAATAAAAATAAATTAGATTATTATATTTTAATAAAAAATTGTTTTGGTGCATATTATTCCTGATTGGGGTTTGACTCGGACCTGGCTAGTTTTATTTATTCACAGTGGTCAAGAATCTCACCAATGCATTACAAATTAGTATTTACAAATTGGCCGGTCGGTCTATCGGTTTGTTACTGCTAAGCCCGTCGTCGGTCGTGGGGAAGAGGCACCCAGGAAAAACCTCGGTGTTTTAAGTAGTTCTTTGTTTTGTGTCTGGGTGTACTTTACCTTTAATTTATATAAATAATTATAAAAGTATGCGTGTGAAAATGTCGAAAAAAAAAAAAAAAAATACGGCAATACAAAGTTGATGTTTATATTAACTCAAGTCTCAAGGTGATATCGGTTTAGAACTCGGCATTAAACTCAATGACAATGTTATGTAACGTCACGTCGCCGCACGCGCCGCTCGCGACGCGGCGGCGCGTACGCACGTTTGGCATCTAGTGTAGTTAGTAATACGGCCATGAGCGGAGTGTAACTAGTCAATACGACAAACAAATTTATCGTAGATAAACCAATTGATACGCGGTGTGTCTTATCGTTGAGGTTACTTTACATGACCCCTTTTCACGCGCAGTCCACTCCGATAGTATATAAAATATAAACAAAAAAAATGATTCTCTGGACGATATTAGGAGTTATTGCCGCGATTGTGATATTAGTGACTGTTTACCAAAAATTAACTGTCGGAATATGTAAGACCAGTGCTCATATGGTCGGAAAAGTAGTGATAGTGACCGGAGGTAACAGTGGTATTGGTTTGGAGACAGCTAAAGATTTGGCGAGTCGAGGCGCAAAAGTAATTCTCGCCTGCAGAAGCGTGAGACTTGCTACTGAGGCTAAAGAAGAAATTATTAACGCTAGTGGAAACTCTGACGTTCATTTTCGCCAATTAGATTTATCTTCGCTCCGTTCTGTCAGAGAATTCTGCGATCATATAAACAAAACAGAGAAACGCGTGGATGTCCTCATTAACAATGCAGGCGGCGGTGGCCTTGGTAACAGTAAAACAGCTGATGGACTTCATATTGGAATGCAAGTGAACTACTTCGCACCATTTCTACTTACTTGCCTGTTAATACCTTTATTGAAGTCTTCAAAGCCGAGCCGAATCATAAATGTATCATCAATGATACATAAGTATGGAGAGTTAGACTTTGAGAATTTAAACATGGAGAAATATTGGAGTGATTACTTAGTATATGCTAATAGTAAACTGTTTTTGAATATGTTCACTTTAGACTTAAGTAGAAGACTGAAAGACACTGGTGTTACAGTGAACGCTCTTCATCCAGGAGTAGCTGCTACTAATATATTCAGAAATATTCCTAGTGATATAGTGAAAAAGATTCTTGGAGCGGGCATAGGGTTTATGTTCCAAAGCCCGTGGGAAGCGGCACAAACATCTATATATTTGTCTGTAGCTCCAGAGGTGGAGAATGTGAGTGGTAAATACTTTAGTGACTGTCGCCAAAAGTTGCCCTCAAAGTTATCTCAAGATCCTGAACTAGCAAAGAAGCTGTTTACAGAATCAGAAAGATTAGTCAAATATACATTACCTGATCACTAGAACCTTCTCTTAGTAAAATATTAGACAAATAAAATTTGTTGTATTAACTTTATATAAATGTTATTTTGACCTTCATTGTATTTTTTATTATCTACAAAACCTGTTTCTTATAATTTTAATCACTTGAGTTATCATCGAGACTAGCTAGAAGTTTGTGAAATGTAAGTATTATCGAAATGTATATGAAATGTTAATCTTACTCGCAAGATTTGACTTTAACAAACTAATAAAATCTATATTAGTTCAGTATCAAGTTGAATGGAAAAGGTAACAGAAGCCTGCAGTGTGGCATCAGGCAGGACGTATGCTTTGTTTGGCTACCTACTACCTAAGTTGTATAAATAAACCTTCAACTGTCTCCGTGGCTCAGTGGTCGATGTTAGCGACTGCTGATCACGAGGTTCCGGATTCGATTCCCGGGTCGGGCCAAAAATGGATAATGGGTTGTTCTGACAAGAAATTTACAATAGATGCTCGGAGTTTGGAAACTAGCGATGTTTGCCTCGGAAAGCACGTAAAGCCGTTGGTCCTACTCCTGATCTCTCTCCGGTCGTGTCGGATTGGCGTCCCATTGGACTATGAGAGGGAGGGAATAAAGAGTGCACTTGTGTTTGCGCACACACTTATGCACTATTATATCTCCTGCGTAGATACCAAGTCTCCGTTGAGATTAGCCGCCGTTACCGAAATTCGGTTAGGAGGACATTAGTATTATAAAATACTTTAGATTTAGGCCTAAAACCCTCTAAGCTGTCTTTTTAGAGAAGGAGACCAGTTCCTAGCGGCCGAGTACATTATATGGGATACTATAACTATGTAAATTGAAAGATAAATAGAAGCTTGTATTCATTATTAACAAACTCAATTTAGTACGGAGTGCGTTTGCGTAAAAGTCCTTTTTTTATAAACTGTACAAGGAGACAAACGAGCATACAGCCCGCCTGATCGTAAGCAGCTATGCACGCTTGCAAACACCAGGTACATCACTAGCGCGTTACCGAACCTTCAAAAACCTTATAAGAACAACATGCTATAGACTTTCGAAAAAAACCTCGCGCAGGAGCTTATTCTACAATTTTCATTTATTTATTCATCCGTGCGTTGATAAAATGTGGCCGTGGGTGTCATGTCAAACCTTGTAATTACATCTCAACCCATAAACGTCCCGCAGTTGGGTACGGGTCTCCTCCAAACATTTAGAGGGATATTAGCCTACTATAGCACGCTGACGCCAGACGGGTTGGTACAGGGTTTTGTTCCGAGTTTTTTTTCCCTCTCTTGCGGTGGATAATACTTACTCCCTTAGTCGACTCTTACGACACTCTTGGGATGTAACGGGTGGTGACATTTGTATTCTTAATCCGTCACCACACGAACCAATCCTTGTAATTAATTCAATTAAAAACGTAAAAATACTTGTTTGATCAACATCTTTGCTTTTATTAACATTACTTACAACATTAACAAGGTTATATAGACTTAGTTTGTTTCTCAAAACCCTACAAAATGTACTAAAATATTATTGTAGTTTTACATGAATTGCAAATTGTGGATCTGGTTTACTAAGAATTTGGAGAAAATTTATTCAGTTTACCGTAATTATGCAAAAGAATTTAACATTGAACCAGGGGCCGTACCATGAAGGTCGTCATGGTACGGCCCCTGGTTCAATGATAAAATTTAACGTTTTTGATAATTATTTATTCGGAATTCATAAGATGTCACCTATCACATAGGTAAAATTGGTAAAATTGGTCGATATTCTAATTATGATCTTAAATAAATCGCTATATGCACGTCATGATACTAAATCGCTATATGCACGTCATGATACGATGATGATTAAAAAAAGTAAACTTAAACTGATTACTTATTAGTTAGGTACTATAATACGATTCTGTCGCTTAGTAGTAATAATATAAAAGAGGAAAACTTGGAAAAAAATATTGCTGACTAACTAGAGCAATTGTAAACGCAGCTCTCTTAGAGTACAAAGACTCAATTTTGAGTTCAGCTAGTTTTGTAAATAATGCAATTTATATATAACATTTACATCTGCTTTTATATTGTAAACATAATAACAAATATAATCTATACAACACAATTGTAATAGCAAATTAAAATCACTCAGCCTTTTTATATATGCACTGCAAAGTTTGCAAATTACAGGGCACCTGCCTAAATCTGTGTAATTTGATCACGACGACGCTGAATCAAGTATTAACGTGTTATATAATTATAGATTATTAGCAGTTAATTAGTGGACGTTAACGAGGGCACCAATAGTTTGTACTGTGTACATTTTACATTAATTTATCACGTACGTAGTTGGCGTTAAATTGAAATAATTTCGCGCGATGGTCGGCGTCGCTGTGGTCATTTTATTTGCTCATAAATCTCCAGCGCGGTACATCTGATTTACAGTACTGCTCTTTGTGCTTGCTCACCTCACTGTTTGCGGGGCTTTGCGGCAATATACTCACACAATTTTGGTTAATACAAGTTAAATTTATTAGTCTATATCGGATTAAAAATATGGCCATAGTATTCACTGTTACTTTGTTGATTAGTTTTCACGTCGAGAGTACTTTTAACATTTTGTGGTACATATTAACATTAGTTTCGCAAGCTGGGTTAAAATTAGTTAATATTCTAATTATATTAACGACGGTGACACACATAACAAAACTAGAATAGGTATTTATAGTAGTTTTTTTAAATTATGTATTTAAAAAGACAACTTCACTGGGGTACTGTGTCGCGGGGAATTTAATAAACAAAAATATTTGTGGAGATTCGTTGGGTAAAGGTCATCATGGTCGTCCTACACACCTCTTTATTCGATCCCAGCACTCATATCATTTGAAAAGGCGCTCACACCAGTGTTTTCTACGCCATTATACACAGTAATGCATATTAACTCAATACTGTTAGATGAAGAAAATCGATCTACATAGAACATTACTAGTTGTCGCGCGTTATCGGAACATCACTATGACGTTTGACAGTAGTCTGTGGTAGTTGGTGTTCCCGGGTCTTTTGTTTTTTCGAATGTGTAAAAAGTTTACTTTAGAGTGAATAAATCTGTAATATAGTTAATTTGCGTTTAATAGTATTCAGAAGTGCGATTTACTTACGCTTACAAAGTAATTCATACGGTTTGGTGTGATTTTTGCTAAAGAAAACTACTTTGTGAATATTGTTACCTACAATTGCATTGTGCTTTTAAAAGTGGAAAAATGTTAATATCGGATTGCAAAAATGGATGCTCTTTATTGTAAATATGCTTATCTAACTCTTTTAGTGCCCAATCTAACATATTTATAAATATTTTGTGTGGTGTGGAACGCTTACGCACAGAACAAGTTGTGACTAGTCGCGCTACTGACGCACCGGCTTGTTCGTTGAATTTTCTGGTTTTGGGTGAGATAGCCAAGTCTTTGCGCTTTGGTTGATAATCCCCGAGGCCGAGGATTGTGTGGTGCACGCCACTTTACCTGCTTGCAATCTTCAAATGCTTCAATTCCTTGGTGAGGTCCATCCATACTTTTTATGAAATAGACTGTGATTTAAGACTTCATATTATGTAAAGGACGGTGTCAAGTTGTAACAACGCAAATCTAAACTAATTACAGTGATAATAAAAAGAAAAAAAAAAACAAAACATTTACAAACAGACCCTTTGTTGTGAAATATAAATTATTCTAATTTCTATTATTTTGGTGTGAAGTGTACAAACTTTTAAAGGGACAAGTTGTAACATATAGAGTAGTGTAGTGATAATACATAATAAATTTACTTTTTAAATCTTATCTCAATTATAAATATGGGTCGGCATAAGAAGAGACATAGGTCTCCTAGTTCTAACTCTTCAAGCTCAAGCGATGTGAAAATTACTAAAAATCATAAGAAGGATTTAAAGAAGCAAAACAGTAGGATAGAAGCCTTGGAGTGCCTGATAAGAGAATTGAGAAAGAAAATGAACTATCATACTCAAAATACATCCCAGCCCTCCATAGTTCGCTACATGGGTCGCAATGATTTTATACCTGTGTTTGACCCACAGACCTCTCCGGTCTCTGTTGACCATTGGATACGGAACTTGGAAGGAATTGCCAATATGCATGGTTGGGACGAACGCACACTAATTTGTAATTGTACCTCTAAACTTGGTGGCTATGCGAAGAGTTGGTATGAACACCAAACATCCTATGAAATGAGTTGGGCCGAGTGGAAGGAAAATTTGGTTAAAGCATTCCCGTTCACTAAAAATAAACTAACACAAATAAGAGAATTAGTGAACCGAGTCAGGAAGCCCAATGAAGACCCGATTGAATTTTATTATACAAAACTTGGAATTGGAATGTCATGCCAGTTAAGTGATGAGATCATTACTGAAGCTGTCATAGGTACACTTGGGAACCAACTATTGGAGATTGGTGCTAAATCAGCTGGGTGCCGGGACACCAATTCCTTACTTCAGTACTTGGCTAGTATCAACACTTCAACTGCTAGCAAAGAGCAAGACAAACCTGAAACATTCATGAAAAATAGTCATGGACCAGACAGGGTGACAAAGTGTTTCTCTTGTGGCAAACCTGGTCACAAAGCAAGCAGATGTCGCAAAAACAATGAGAACCGGAAATGCTCATTTTGTGAAAGGCCAGGTCATACTGAAGCTGAGTGTTTCAAAAGTAAAAATCAGAGCAAACATTGTTGTTTCTGTAATATGGCTGATCACACACTTGAGGAGTGCAGGAAGAAATCTAAAACGGCTGGACTACGGCATGTGGCGTCCCTACAAGGTGGCCAGTAGCAGGTCACGGGCGCGCCGTGACAGCAGAGCATTGCGGTGCAGTGAGCAGAGCAGTGCGGTGCAGTGAGCAGCGCACACGCGGGCGAACGGCAGCGGTTCACGCTACAGCATAAATGCGTGCGATTGCCGCATGGCGACTACCTAAGGCGTGTTTTGCGTGTTCTGGTAACCACGTACACTTACCGCATGGCAGCTATGGTATGGTATGTGTTTTGCATTATTCAAGTAGGTACGTGCGTGTGAGTGCAGACAGCTTACGATTGGCTGGCGTATGTAATCGATGCCAGGATATAAGAGTGTGACTGATGAAATTGAAAAAGAATTAAATGAGACAGAACTGTTGATGACAGTGTTATAGTTGGGTTTACATGATGATTGGACAGTACCAGAGCACTGTCAATTCGTGGAATGACTTAGGATGCACGTATTTAGCAACTGGAGGTTGCTGGGATATGTATATGGATGGATATTACTAGATCATAATGTACACCTAGATGTTAATAAAGATAATGACTACACGGTTGGTTCAGTGGCTTAAGTGGTTACCTCGCCATTTACTACTGCGCGGCGTGTTGTGGGTTCGATCCCCACACGGGACAGAGGTTTGTGTGATCCGCGAATGGTTGTCCCGAGTCTGGGTGTACTTCGTGTTCGTTGATTGTATGTTTGTAGAGTCCCCCGCGACACAGGGCTTGTTCCCTGGTGCGGGAGTTGTCTTTTTTCAAGTAACATAATAAATCAAGTAATCAGTGACACTCTCACTCTCAATGAGTTTGATAATGATGTAGTCCATGAAAGAATCAGTTAGTTCTGAACAGTAAAGTTTGAGTGTAAACATGTGTTTAACATTGGCTATGGTTGATTTAATTATGATAATTTTCAATATCGCTGGTTAAGCATTATTGTGGTGTAATCACTGTTTAATTTGGTTTGTGTAGCCCTGGTTAAGTGCTTTGGTTTTGCTATCACTGGTTAAGTGAGTGTGTAGAGCGCTGGTTAAGTGCTAGATGATTTTCATTGCTGGTTAAGCGATGATGCAGAGTACTACCATGACACCTAAATATGGCTGTTTAGACATACAAAGTTATAGCACCTCAAATATCATAATGTAAAGTGAGATATTGCCAATATATGAGTTTGATTTGTTTTTAATGTAACTTTCATAATGTGTTAACTTTGCTGGGCTAACCTGATTCTGTAATTTTTACTATAGTTTGGTATGGGCCAGGAAGGCCAGTGGACTCACGAAAAACATTTCTAGTTTCAGTTACAGTATCACACGAGGACGTATGAGTGTCAGAATGGCCGTGTCGCAGGGTGCAATACCTGAGCGTAGCTGATAGTGGAATGTCAAGCAAACTCTTTGAAGATAATGTTATTTTTATTACTGCTTGAGTGTGTTTAGCTTTGGCGCGATTATAGGCAACGAGTGACATATGACATTTGACGTTTTATGTTAGACTTGACAGATGACAGCTAGTTAATGGAGGGATTAGAACGTCCATTGATCGATTGGAGGAATCTTGTGTTGAACGGGCGAATGGACAGGTCGAACGTCTAAACCGAACGATTTTAAATTCTCTGCCAGCCCACATGGGTGATAATCAAAAAGGGTGGGATGTCTACTTGCCAAAGGTTCAATTAGGTTTAAATTCGACAGTAAGTCAAGGTACAGGCAAGTCACCTTTAGAGTTGCTGTGTGGCTTAAGAATCCGTTTACCAAATGATTTGCAGGGGGCAGTCTACAGTGTAAACGTATCGACTTCTCGAGACGAAGCTGCTCAAACTATTGAAACAAATGCAGCTCAGATGAAAACTCGTTATGATAAAGATCGGCGAGTTGTAGAACCTCTACTTATGGGTCAGTTGGTTATGGTAGAGCGGAAAATATTACTATTGTCCTGGTCTAACAAGCGGAAAATTCGCCCAGCGATACGCAGGGCCATACAGGGTTACAGCTGTGTTACCTTACGACCGCTATGAGGTCACATCGTACACGAAGGATAAACAAGCGTACAAAAATATAGTTGCCCGTAATAAAATTAAGAATTGGCATCATATACGCCGAGACTCTTCATCTGATGAAGATCTGGCAGAGCAGTCGTGAGTTGCTCTTGTATTAATTACCATGTAATCCATTTTTGTTTTATATATCATGACGGACGCTTGCCTACGGGGCCCACACAGCGTTCACCTAAGTGCTTGCTTACGGAGCCTTATAGCACAAATTATCTCTAACTTTACCATCACGCTTGCCTACGGGGCCCACACAGCGTTCACCTAAGTGCTTGCTTACGGAGCCTTATAGCACAAATTATCTCTAACTTTACCATCACGCTTGCCTACGGGGCCTACACAGCGTTCACCTAAGTGCTTGCTTACGGAGCCTTATAGCACAAATTATCTCTAACTCTACCATCACGCTTGCCTACGGGGCCTACACAGCGTTCACTGAAGTGCTTGCCTACGGAGCCTTATAGCACGAGAATGTGCAGATTAACTATCAAACGCTTGCCTAGCGGGGCCTACACAGCGTTCACTGAAGTGCTTGCTTACGGAGCCCTATAGCACGAGAATCTGCAATTTAACTATCAAACGCTTGCCTAGCGGGGTGTCACTGCGTTTACTAACGTGCTTGCTTTCGGAGCCTTACAGCACATATACGTCAACCACTAGACGATTGCCTACGGGGCCTAAATTGCAGCCATAATACCTAAATCTTGCCTAAGGGGCCTCTCTGTCGGGTATTCAGTCTTTGCCTTCGGGGCCTTTGTTTTACGCTTGCCTTCGGGGCCTCACAGTATTGAAATCTCTTGCCGGAAATGGTGAAGATCGCCGGTGGAATCCTGCAGCGAGCATACGGCTGAGCTGGCGTGCCAAGCTGAGGACAATCTCCTTCGGGGACCGAAGGACTGCAGGATGGCCGAACTGTTAGATGAAGAAAATCGATCTACATAGAACATTACTAGTTGTCGCGCGTTATCGGAACATCACTATGACGTTTGACAGTAGTCTGTGGTAGTTGGTGTTCCCGGGTCTTTTGTTTTTTCGAATGTGTAAAAAGTTTACTTTAGAGTGAATAAATCTGTAATATAGTTAATTTGCGTTTAATAGTATTTAGAATATCTATATTAATTCTGCTGTTATTTTTTTACCTTTTCTTTTTTTAGTTAAGCTCGCCTTTGTACACATACTGTTTTAAGTGTATTTGTTAAGTGAAATAAAGAAATACCTACTGATTAAAATTAATCATGTTTCGTTAGCTTGGTTAAAAATAGTATGGATCACTTGTTCTATTTTTAAACAATGTCACCGACCCATTTTAACTCACACTCGTTCTTTCTTATCTTTACTAATAACGTTTTAGAAAATGTATTAAGAACTGTGATATAGGTAATAACGCAAAATTTAGATTTGAAGTATGTACTAAAAGTCTTTGAGCTAAGCTGCGAACAGACGGACGGACATGGTGAAGCGTAAGTATAAGGATTCCTTGTTTACTATGAAATCCTAAAAAGCATATCGCATTTTAAATGAGAATTTTACACTTTAGACAATTTGGACTAATAATATTTTTTTACAGAATTACATAGGCACTGCGTATTAATTTATAGTATTACCATTTTACAGATTCTTTATAACGTATTATGGGTCTGTTAAAACTCATATAATGTAACATTTGAGTTAATAGAGGTAGTATATTTCGCGCTCGGGTGAACGGCCCACAGTGATTTGGTATGGGCAGATTTAGAGGCTGGAAAATAGGCGGTTTGTCGGTGGAAGTGCGCACAATATTAATGTGTGCCATAAGTCACGACCACTCCGGGGTATTTTTCTCTCGCAGTCGACGCAAGACGGCCGACACTAATTAACAATATTAGCATATTCTTTTGAAAATTCCTTTTAAATATATTTCATCGTATGGCTACGTAGGGATTTTTGCCTAATTCCCATGTCGGACAGAGCACAAACGACCTTATTTGCATCAGGTTTTTAGTCACTTTTGTTAATTATTATTTTTTGTCGTAGCTTTTATTTCGTCTTATTGAGGCTACGTAGTTAATTAGCAAAATTGCTTTTAATTTGTGTTTTAAAATTGTTTCTGCATAGGTAAATTTTCAGTAGAGATGTAATTTTTTTTTGCATTATAGTGAGTGGGTGCATAATATAAAACTAACTATACATAGGTACTAAGGAATTAGATACTTAGAACACACTTATAAGTTATGCATTCGTGTATATAAATAAATGGTTCATTTTATAACATTACCTTTCTCAGTAGTTTTGTGTCCTTTACCTTCTTGAGTAATATTTATTAACTTACTGTATTTGTACATTTTGCATTATATATATATATTTATATAATAATAATAATAATATTTATTTATTTTCTCATCATCACATAACAGTAGTTTTAATGTAGTACATATTAAAGAGACTGGTGTCTGCTGTAGGAAATCCTGTAGTACAGATCACCAGGCTTACCCGCCGTCGAAACTATACAATTATATAGCTGGTAACACAAATAAATAAAAAAAGACATTTAAGAATAAAAAAAAATTGTTATACAGATATAAAGCGTTGGTTTTTATAGTTTTAATGAAGTGTGTGTACACACACACACACACACGTGTGTGTGTGTGTGTGCGTGTGCGTGTGTCTGCGTGTGCGTTTGCGCGTGCGTGTGCACGCGTGTGTGTGTGTACATATGTGATATTTAGTTCCTTAGTTATATGTATCGATATATATAGCTGTATAAAATTTATTTATATTACTTATGAGTATTAGTATATTAGTTATGTAAGTATATATACCTATTTCTATCTACTAGCAACACCAAACTGCTCACTTTATAAACATCTTTAGGTATCTATCCTTTTTGTCCATCCTAAGGTAGCCTGTAAGAAATTGCTTTTAGCGATAAGGCCGCCCATTGTGCATTACCATTTAAGCAAAACTATGTAAGCAATATGTATTTTGATGTACAATAAAGAGTTATCTATCTATCTATATCTATTTTGTACCGTTAGGCTAATTATTGGAATCAAATATGAAAACATAAATAAGATTTCATCTCTTTCATACCATCAATTAGACCGTGCAAAGATACGCTCTATTTCTTAATACTCTCTCTTTCTATCATTTGAAAGTAGACAATGCAATGTTCTAATAGCCGATTAGCTCATATTTTGCATTCTCTGTAAAAAAAAGGAAATTTCGGTCTTCATCTTTTTTTTAATACTATAGTTAGGTGGCAATTAAGTATACGGTCCGCCTGATGTTAAGCAGCTACCGAGCTTATGGACTCTTGCAATACTACAGGTATTTAGGACACATTTTTCCATACCAGCGCTTAAAGATGAAGTATTCCCGGGATAGAAAGAAAGAAAGAAAGAAAGAAAGAAAAAATATTTATTTTGTCTTTTCATCTTACTACAGTAATCTAAACAATATATATAATGGTTACAAGATAAAACAGGACCTAGCTCAGCGATTAATTGCAACATCACAGACGCTGCAGCGCTGATATTCTGCTAGGACCCCTTAGGGATAGGGATAGGAAAACGTTTCTTTCAAAGCGCATCACTCAATAAGCGCTTGAGACCTGTACATAGTAACTAGTATATGTATAATCTGTGCCTGTACCTACACACAGGAACACAACTACACCGCTGTGTGTATTATTTGACTGCAGTGTTCTGTAATGTGGAGATCCTTCCACAGTTAGGCTTAACTTACCTCTCTGAGTTTATCTCTCTCTGTCTCTGTCTTTCTTGGTAGAAATGAATAAGAGGTAAGTATTCATCCATTACAAAGAATAATAAGCATATAATTACATACCTATGATTATACGTCATTTAGATAAGTAAACGTGATTATCATGATGACAGGTGCAAATAAATATAATAGCTTCAACAGCTGTGTTGGATTACAGTGAATAATACCTACTGATATAGATATCCATATCATCCGAACTCGTGAAAGAGGATCCATACTACATATTATATCATAAACTAGGGGTCGCCCGCAACTTCGTCCGCGTGGTTATTTGGAATATTTTCCCCGATTTTGCAACATATCTCACTACTGCTCAGCTCCTATTGATCATAGCTTGATGTTATATAGCCTATAGCCTTCCTGGATAAATGCACTATTCAACAAAAAAGATTTTTTCTAATCGAACCAGTACTTTCTGAGATTAGCACGTTCAACCAAACAAACAAACAAACTCTTCAGCTTTATAATATTACTAGTATAGATGTAAAAGTGTGTGAGGATGGATAGAAGGTATGTATGGGTATTTTTTACTCTTTCACATAAAAACTATTGAACGGATTTGGATGAAATTTTGCATAGAGATAGATTATAGTCTGGAAAAGCGAATAAGCTTTTTATCGCGATAACCGACATCCAAGCGGGCGGATCCGCGGGCAACAGCTTGTAATCTATACTTCTAAAATTATAATACAAATGCGAAAGTGAGTTTATTTGTCTGTTACGCTTTCATAACTAAATGGCTGAATGGATCTTAATGGAATTTGGCAAAGAGATAGGTGGTATCCTGGGAAAGATCATAGAATACTTTTTACCGCGATAACCGACATATATGCGGACGAAGCCGCGGGCAACAGCTAGTAATTATTATAAAATGTAAAAGTGACTTTTTACTTAATGAAATTTAGTAAAGAGATAGATAGTATCCTGGGCCAGGACAAAGCGTACTTTTTACTGCGATAAGCGACATTCACGCGGATGAAGTCTCGGGTATCAGCTAGTACAATATACGACCAGTGTAATTAGATACCTATTTCTGCTATTTGTCCATTTCGGTAAGCGTTTACGAGTGCAGTTTATAGTGGGGTTTAAAATATAGCGTAGGCAATACTGATCTATCTTTTGTGCGGTCAACCATTGGATTGGTTGCTAAAATTTATAATCAATCGTGTCGAATGTCGCGATGTTGTGGTGGACGATTTGTTTCAACGATTAATGCTTGGTATGGAGGAGCTCGTAGCTAAGTGTAAGCAGCGCGAATTGAGGGATCTGAAAGGTAAAGCAAGCCTGCCGCGGTCGTTATGTAGATGGGTGACCATTTTCTAAAAATACAGCAAGACCCCTCCGTGCCGTTAGTCCTGCAGCTGATCTGTCTCCGATTGTGTCGGATTGCCGTTCCATCGACTATGAATGACGGAGAAGGAATAGTGTATGTCCTGCGCTGTTGGTTATCTGTATCTGTTATATGTATCTGTTGAGTTTGGCTGCCGTGACCTAAATCGGTCTAGATGGCTACGCGTCCTACTATGACATATATCTAGTAATATATGTCATAGTAAGAACGCGTGTAGACGATATACAATTTATCTGCTGGTTATGATTAATAGTCCATCGGTGTCTGCCGAACATGGACAAAATGTCCGACGTCTGCACGCTGCCTAAACTGTAATTTCATGAAAATTACAATTTAGACAGCGTGCAGATATCGGATATTTTGTCCGACAGGGCCTTGAAAACATCGCCTTAGTGAGATAAATTTTAATCAGATGCGCATAATCTGCAGGTTAAATTACTTTGTATCTGTAATGTAACCTTTATAATGAACTTGAAGATTGCGGTGACCCTTAGATGGAAGCGTCGGTCGTGGATAGCTTTGACACGCGAGTTTGCTTGTGTTAAAGTTATTTAGCACTAGCTGTTGGCCGCGGCACCGTCTACGTGATTTTTTCTATACTACTTGGTTGGCAAACAAGCATACGGTCCGACTGATGGTAAGCAGTTACCGTAGCCCATGGATACTTGCAATACCAGAGTATTACTTGCGTGTTGCTGACCCATTTTTGGCCAGATGGCGGTATGTCGATTTTTTTAAAATTATAAGCCCGTATTGTCCCACTGCAGGGCAAAGGCCTTCCTAATCTACTTCTCTATCTCTGTCTAGAGCCGCTGGACCAGTCGTCGTTAAATGAATCCAAATCATTCCGCCATCTTCGTCTGGGTCCTCACTGGGTAGTGAGTTTGGCCCATTGATCGTTTGACAGGCAGATATGACCAGCCAAGTTCCATTTTAGCGTGGCAGCTTTCCAAACGACGTCAGTCGTTTTTGTGCTGAAACGAATTACAGTATTCTTAACCCTGTAAGTTATATTATTATTTATTCAAATTTTATTATGCGCCGTATAACCCTTTCAACGAGTATCCGGACGGTTCTTGTTTTAAAACGCGCGTAAAAACCTTTTAAATGAGTGTCCGAATGGGCAGTCCCTGCCCGCGACACAGGCCTTGTACCCTTGTGAGCGAGTTATTTTTTTTAAAAGAACTTAGTTCACGCCAAAGACATTTTTGTCACGCACAAATATTTTAAGCGTTCATTCGTGGTACTTACAACGTGACTTTTATCATATTAATGTATTATATAAAATGTATATTATTTACTATTACCTATCTATACTTATATTATAAAGCTTAAGAAGAGCTTGTTTGTTTGATTGAACGCGCTAATCTCAGAAAGTACTGGTTCGATTAAAAAAAATTTTTTTTGTTGAATAGTGCACTTATCCTGGAAGGCTATAAACATCACGCTATGATCAATAGGAGCGGAGCAGTAGTGAGATATGTTGCAAAATCGGGGAAAATATTCCAAATTACTACGCGGACGAAGTCGCAGGCGACCCCTAGTCTACTAGATATGTAGATTAGCTGTAATCTGCTTTACTAAGAAATCAGTATCTACTGACATATAAGTCAATATTTATTATGTTCGCCATAACGATGGCCAATTTTAACATATCTTTTGATTTTACGGTTGGTTCTACCTATTCGTTTAACACTGCTCAGCGTGATTCGATGGGGGACAAATATTGTGTGATTCATAATGGTTGTCCCAAATGTGAGTGTACTTTGTGTCCGTTAATTGTATGTTTGTAAAGTCCCCCGCGACACAAGGCTTGTTCCCTGGCGCTGTTGTCTTTTTAGAAAAAAAAAAGATTTTTTAAGCTATTGCATAGCTGCTATCGCGGGCCTTGGATGTGGAGACCGAATCAAGAAATTCCGTAACAAAAATAATAAACCTAATACCTCCCACTCCGACCGGCACAGCGGTGATACTTTTTTAATGATGAATTCTGTAAACGGCCAATGTCAAATTTGTCTAAGGAGGTTTTGAACTAAGAGAATATTAATGTGAAAAAGATAATAGTATAAGGAGACTTAAGGAATTATTACAAGTATTCATTTTTATTATTATATATTTTTATGAATCATTGAGAATAAAATAAAATGATTTAGATATTTCTGTAAAGTATTTTTTTATTTGTATCGATAAAAAAGTCATACTAAAAAATATGCAATAGCTTTACCGCGGCAGTCCCCGAGTGCCACACGTCTTTTTTTTTATACCATCACGGTTACCAGTAAGCAAACGGCCGGCCTGATGTTAAGCAGTTACCGTAACCTATCGACGCTTGCAATATCAAAAATATCACTTGCGTGTTATCGAATCATTTTTTTTACACCAGGGCTTTAAGATATAGTTTCCCTGGGATAAGTAAACGGTTCTTTCATTCCCTAAATGAACACACTGGAGACCTGTACTCACACACACACACAGGTACACAACTATACCGCTGTGTGTAGTTATTTGACTGTGGTCTTCTGTAAGGTGGAGGTCCGTCCCCAGTCGGGCTTGCTCGCTTGCATGGAGTCCTGCAAGTCTGTCTCTCCTCTCTCAATAATTCAAATTCAACCTCCTTTCTACTACATAAATATAATGAAACTAGTTGTTGCCCGTGACTCGACCCGCGTAGATGTCGGTTATCGCGATAAAAAGTAGCCTATGTGTTATTCCAGACCATAATCTATCTCTGTGCCAAATTTCATAAAGATCCGTCCAGTAGTTTTTTACGTGAAAGAGTAACAAACATCCATCCATCCATCCATACATACATACTTAAAAAGCCGCGTTTATAATATTAGTAGGATTTTATTCGTTTATTGATGTCAGAGCGGTTACAGACACGAATGCATCCCGCTTGCGGTTTCCTTACGCAAACATGTTATTCACATCAAATAAAAATAAATTTAAGTTATATAAACATACAATTTAAACTTTTCCGTTAGTTGTTATTGATATGAAGTAAAACGGGTTATGATTCGTTACGGTAAACAAAAAGTTCTAAAATCGCACAGACATTTAAATCTATATTGGCAAATGGCACATGACACTCTTTCTTCATAAGAACAGCGACCAAGTGTCAGTCGGACTCGGACATCTAAAGCTGGTGCCTTCTCAGTAGATTAAAAAAAGAGGATGCGGACTACCGCATCTTCTTTTTTTAAACTACTGAGAAGGCAAACAAGCATACGGCCCGCGTGATGGTAAGCAGTTACCGTAGCCTATGGACGCTTGCAACTCCAAGGGGGGTCACTCGCGCGTTGCCGACCCTTTAAAGACCTTATAACTCCTCATTTTAGGTTTCATTTCAAATTGTAATCCAATTAAACTTCATTTACATACATATGTATATATGCACATGCAATACAATAACAATGTGTGTGACATAAAATACCCTTCTCAGAAATTACCTTTAGTAATTGAAAATAAATATACACCCTAAGTAACAGTTACGACGTGTTAAATTATAGTACGAGAAGTAGAACTTGCTGTGTTTCCTATAAGCAAGGCATTTTATGAGCAATTTAAAAACTACCTAAGTGCATGTTTACCGACTGTTGGGTAGTTATTAGTTTTCATTTATTTTTGATAATTTCTACACTACAGCGTGTTGAGCTTTTTAGAGCCGGCACAAAGAATTGCTTCCATATGCTACGGTAACTGATTAATATCAGGCGGTAAAACATTGCTGGAAAGAACCACAATGCGACTTTATCCGACCCAGAGATCGAACACGGTAACCAGGCGCGTGTGGCATAGAACCTGTGATACTAATGCGATTCATTATCGTCATCTCAATCGAAAGACGTATACTTCTGAACACAGACATCCTTAGAGAAGACTGGTATCCTATAATTATTAGGTATACTAACTTTAGTTTCACTACAGGACCTATACTGATCGTAATTTGACCATGTTTTTTTATACTCATAGAGCAAGAGAACAAGCATACGGCCCGCCAGATGGTAATCAGTTACCGTAGCTTATGGACGCTTGCAACACCAGGGGTATCAATTGCGCGTTGCCGACCTTTTAAAACCCTTATAACTCCTTTCTTGAACAACTCCATGCTATAGTCTTTTTTCCTATTAGTATTTTTATTACTATTGTAACAATTCTCCTTATATAAATATTTTCTGTTCTAAAAAATCTTGCACTCCTCCGTGCGTGCAATAATCCTAAAAAGTAATCTGAAGTTGTCGCTTCATGTATTAATATAAATTACTAGCTGTTGCCCGCGGCTCCGCCCGCGTGAATGTTTGAATGGTTATCGCTGCAAAAAGTAGTCTATGTGTTATTCCAGACCATAATCTATATGTGTGCCAAATTTCATCCAGATCCGTTTAGTAGTTTTTACGTGAAAGAGTAACAAACATCCATCCATCCATCCATTCTTACAAACTTTCACATTTATAATATTAGTAAGGATTAATAACAGCAATACACTATTAAAGTATAACACAAATAAAAACTCTCATACAAACAAATATCAGAACTCACAACTGTATTAAAGGCTACTGTACAAAATTAGATGGCATCCAATTACGTACAGTTGGCACATACAATTGAGTACGATGCAAAAGGAGGAGAGTGCACAGAATTTGTGTTTTTGTTCATAGTACTACCGTACGAGTAGTACACTCCGGTAACAACGGCAGTGGTAAGCCGCTCAATTGCTAGTTTTATAGTGAACGTGGTCAGTGGCAATGTGAGGCCAATCCTGAATTGTATTGGCGAAGTTTCGTACAGCTATATATACCACTTATATGTTTTGTTAAATATACTTTTGTAGGGAATTTATTTGACTTGGTATATTGTAAAGCACTTTGTTTTGTCGTAGGTAGTTAGTTTTAAGCACAGGGTACATGGTGATAAGCATGGAGCAAGAAATTTGGATATTCAGAATTTATAGTTTGTTTTAAGCATTTCAAAAAGAAATCAATAATTATTTTTTATTGAACCCTCATAGCTAGGTGCACTCGCTGTTCGGTAATCGATCAGCGGGTTAAGCTACCAAGGGCGCGGTAACCCTATAGATGGGTGACCGCGTAGTGATATTTCATCTGAGCGTCTCTGTGCTTCGGAGGGCACGTTAAAAGTCGGTCCCGACTGTTAACAGTCGTTAGATCACGACAGAGGCCTAAATATGGGCGATCTAAATAACTCTGTCACCAGGTTGGCCAA
The DNA here is from genome assembly GCA_947095525.1 of Trisateles emortualis. Taxonomy (NCBI): domain Eukaryota; kingdom Metazoa; phylum Arthropoda; class Insecta; order Lepidoptera; family Erebidae; genus Trisateles; species Trisateles emortualis. The sequence goes on along the minus strand of OX352735.1, from coordinate 13,982,407 downwards.
ACGAAAAAAAAAAAAATTAATCCTATTGAATTATACATAAGAAATCGTAATTATTTAACTTTTTGCACAATACATTAAAGTACATAGGTGGTTTTTTTTAAGACCACTCCCGCGCTCAGGGAACAAGCCCTATCGCCGGGGACTTTATAAACATACTTATTGTCGGACACAAAGTACACCCCATACTAGGGACTACCATTTATGGATCATACAATTTTTTGTCCTGTGTGGAGATCGAACCCACAATACGCCGCGCAATGGTGAATAGCGAAGTAACCACTTAGGCGACTGAACCAACCGTGCAGTCAAAAGTCGGACTTAACGCTAAGTAAAATCTAAATAAATTTATCTCGGTAGACCAACATACCCAAAGTAGCTGTAAATTTCTCAATGAAAAAGTGAACTCACTATACCTAAATGTCATGGCCAACTCTCTCTACTACTTAGATATTTCCTCAACTCAAATAGACCTGTTCTGGACCTAATTTCCCCTTCATATTATATTTTATATAAGTTAAAATAAAACAAGTGAAAGTGTCGTCGTCTAAATTAAAAATATTTTTGGTCTAATAGAATATGACAGAGCAATAACCTCGCGAAACAAGGTTTTACGATGCTAAAATATTCCATGTTTTCCCTTGATGAAAAATATTTTAATATTTTTTTCGTGAAATTTGGGAAGCAATCAAAAGTAATATGTATACCAGACTGTGGTTTTGACACATGTTGAGATGCTGTTAGCATATAAAGATGTAGTGTGAAAATTTAATAGCGGGAAATTACTGAGGTATACAAACTTTACCTACGTAGATTTTATATGTACTACATATTATTTTTGTTGACTATAGTTCTTGTAATTCGGGACGAAGCAATATTTCAATAGTGATTTAGGACAAACTAAGAATTTTTGGGAGTGCTGAACTTTAGGACAAACGAAGAACAATTTGACTGCCTCGGTGGTCCAGTGGCTGCAGTATGCGCCTGCTATGCACGAGGTTGTGGGTTCGATTGGATTGACAAAACATTGTGTGACCCACGAAGAATTGTTCTGAGTTTGGGTGTAATTTGTGTCCGTTAATTGTATGTTTGTAAAGTTCCCCGCGACACAGAGCTTGTTCTCTAGTGCGGGAGTTGTCTTTTTAAAAATGAAATAAAAAAAAGGAAAAAAAAACGTTCTTAGATATATTAATGCTAGTGGTCAAATTTAGGTTGTAGCGATTAACTATGCAGGTGTATATGTATGCGTAAACTTAGGGCACACTAATTTTTGATTTCATAGTAGAGAAAGTTTTTTGTGGCACGGGCAACTAAAATAACAAAATAAATTACATTTCGTCCGGGTTGAGACGGTTATAATTTATTGTAATTAAGAGCACAATTTATAGCAGATTTATCATTTTTATCTAATTAAAAACAATTTACAGATGCATGATGATTGTTTTCAATTAGATAAAAATGATAACACTACAAATCCATTCTATAAATAGCCTGAAAGGCCTTCAATGCATTTAATATAAAATTATTATCAAAGACTTAATGATATACAAAATTGCATTACACTATCAGATCTCTTTGGCGTACGTCTTTGTGTAGTAAAGCTGTTGTTTTTGGTGCTAGTACTGATAGGTACAGTACGAAATTGTAGCGTATCTAATATTTAACTAAATACATGACTATGTAATACAAACCCAACAGTAACATAAGAAGAGAAAATGTTCTGTACGAATATTATATTTGGCGTAAAATATTGTATTTATGTCTCTGTTCCTTGTTAATTTAGGCGACGTTTTTGCTACATCGTAAAATGCCATGAAATATTACTACTATCATATTTGTCGCGCAAAAGCCTTGAATGATATATAACTTTGTACGGATTGCGCGTTCCAGTGTACGCGTATTCCAGTTTGCGTGCACTGGAATGCGCAGTCTGTAGAAACGTGCTACTACTATTATTAATTAACGATATTACGATAATGAGACTTTCTAATAGTAAAATATTTTTTAAATCGGTCGAGTAGTTTTTGAGGTAAATCGTAACCAACAAACAAACGATCAAATCTTTCCTCTTTATATATATCTTAAATATTAGTTTAGATCTATATTCTCTAATGATTTTCTGCTTTGCTATGAATATATAATAGATCGTTTCTTGACAAAATTAGGCTATTATGTAATGAAGAAAACTTTAAGTTATTAAATACGGGTCTACTTTAAGGACCCAAGCTTTTCACTCCATTGTACCTTTACTATTAGCGTTGTAGTTATGTTGTGTCATTATATATAAGTATGCAATGATAATATATACTTACTTATATAATTCATATTAAGGTACAGTATGCAAAACAGATAAGGTACCAAGGTCACTCTTTTAGAAAATACTATATAAGGTTAAGCCTAAGGCGGCCCTTACCTCCTTATTATATTTACCTTATACCTTATTATTATTTTCGCACGATATACCTCCCTTGTTATTCTTCTTTCATCCATCCTTTCCGAATGTTCAAACCACCTTAACAAGTTTTGTCACTACATCTTTTTAAAATCCACATCATTCTCTTATGTCACAGTTTCTCTGTCTAACATTCGGACTCTACACATAGTCCTCATTCGTACATTATCTATGTCAATACGATTACAGTACTATCTCTTACGCTGAAAAATCAGTAGTAATTACGAAGAGCATGTGTCTAGAATATTGATTGCGTACGGCTACCTACTTTAATTAGAGGTAATTATCGTCTAGCGTCCAAGTAAGCTCACATACGATAGTATAATGAGTCAGCACACGTGGTTGTTTTACCATTATTAATCTTGTATCCGCCTTCTAAGAAGTACGGCACTAAACAAGCTGGTAAGTCCGACTGGGGGACTTTCACCTACAGCGGTGAAGATGTGTTCCTGTGCTAGAGTACAGGTATAAAGTGATTTAATATTATTGATTCCTTGAATGCCGCGTAATGCTGTTGTAATTATCTAAAGGTATATTAAGAGTAATCTTTAAGAGAGGTAGTGGCCGCAGTATGCGCCTGCTGTGCACGAGGTTGAGGGTTCGATTCCCACACAGGACAAAACTTTGTGTGACCCACAAAGAATTGTTCCGAGTCTGGGTGTAATTTGTGCCTGTTAATTGTATGTTTGTAAAGTCCCCCGCGACGCAGAGGTTGTTCTCTAGTGCGGGAGTTGTCTTTAAAAAAAAAAACAAAACAAAACCATATAGGCTAGCAAGTTTACTGGAGAAGGACCTCATGGAAGACCACAAGCAAAAAAACACATATAGTAGTGTAGTTGTTTGAGTAAGTACAGGTCTCCAGTGTTCATTTAGAAATGCGTTTTTAACAAAACGTTCCTATTTTATACATCAGAAATCTTTTGGTGTCCATACTTTTGGGTCGGCAACACGCAAGTGATACACCCGGTATTGCCAGTGTCTTTAGGCTACAGTAAGTGCTTACTATCAGGGGGTCCGTATGCAGTGTCAGTAGGTCAGTGATTTCGACTGCACGGTTTGTTCAGTACCTCGAAATATACTGCGCGGCGTGTTGTGGGTTCGATCCCTACCCGGGATAAAATGGTCCCGAATCTAGGTGTACTTTATATTCGTTAATTGCATGTTTGTAAAGTCCTCCGCGACACAGGGCTTGTTCCATAGTGAGGGAGTTATTTTTAATTTTTAAAAAAATACTGGTGTTGTGTAAGTATAGGTATATGAACTCATTTTAGGGACTTAGAAAAGATCTCGAAGAAAGGAGTTATAAGGTTTTTAAAGGGTCGGCAACGCGTGAGTGACACTTCTGGTGTTGCAAACGTCCATAGGCTACGGTAACTGCTTACCATCAGGCTTGTTTGCCACATTGGTAGGATAAAAAAAAAAAACATCGTCGTTATTCCAGGGTTATCAATAACAAAACCCGTATCTTTGTTTGCCACCCAAATCTATACTAATATTATAAAGAGGAAAGATTTGTATTTTTGCATGTATGTTTGTTACTCATTCACGCAAAAACTACTGAACGGATCTGGATAAAATTTGCACAGAGATAGATTATAGTCTAGAATAGCACATAGGCTACTTTTTATCGCGGTAACCGACATCCACGCGGACAACAGCTAGTAGTATATAAAAAAAAAACTCTGCTCAATTCATGCAAAATAACTCGACGTGTTCTACCACCCTAAAGTCATATTTTGTTTTATTCTTACATACACGCTGCAACAAACTCTAGACATAAATCTGCGATGTAAATCTGACATCGTGCATGTAACATAGGAAAATCTGCAGAATATACATGAGAAGCTCGTATCCATATCACTAACATAACAAGACCGGGTGTTGTACGAATAACTCGGGCAAACAACACGCCCAATATGACAGCGAGAGACCGGCCGGAACGTAATCTCTCACTAGATTTGTGGTTCTTGTTAACAGACGCCTCTCAGCGCTGCTATCGAAAGTCAAACTAACCCCTTATTGACTTGAATGTCCAGTTTTATAAAATTTACGTTTAAGATACTGGATAAGATTTATATTTTTTATCATCATGATATTTAAAGTAGTTTTGTTGCTATATTTTTACGCTTACCTACTTAAGTCTGTATGCGACACTTAACAAACAGAGTTGCTGCCGAATTTATAATAACAGTATGTACAGGATATAATTGAGACGATTTAAAACCACAAAGTCATAAGTAAGACTGATGACTTTTTTATAATCATCATTGTTTAAATCTAATATATAAAATTCTCGTGTCATAGTGTTCAACTTTGAACTCCTCCGAAACGGCTCGACCGATTTTCGTGAAATTTTGTGTGCATATTGGGTAGGTCTGAGAATCGGCCAACAGCTATTTTTCATCCCCCTAAATATTAAGGGTGGTCCACCCTTAAATGTTTTACTTAATTTTTTAGACATTTTTTTTTGTTTTAATTTTTTTGTGATTCAGCATTAAAAAATACATACAACCCTTAATTTTCACCCCTCTACGATCAACCCCTATATTTAAGTAGCAAAACAACGTTTGCTGGGTCAGCTAGTAGCATATAGAGTTACACGTGGAACACTATAATGATGTAATTTGGTTACATGTTAGATGCTAGTTACATACCCTACAAGTATGGAGTAGCGAGTGCTCACAGCTTTGCCAGCATGTATGTTGTTTGTTGCCTTTTAAAAAGTATAAAACCGGCAAAAACGCTAACAAAACACTTAAGTTAAAAGGTGTAATATTCTTTAGTACCTATCTTACAGCAGGCATTGCATTACGTCTCCTTTGTCATCATGGGAGTGGTGCCATTCATCATGCCATGTGTGTAGTTCTCGGCGATTTTGTACTATTGATTTATATAAGATTTACTACAAGGCAGTAGTTACTACAAAGTGCTCCGTTGAAACATTTTGAGAAGACTTTCACAAGTGACTGGGTTTCTTATATCTGTGATGTATTTTAATTTAAAGAATGGTGTGTTTCTTCTTGCAGTACAGCTTTTGTCGGTAGACAAATTATCACTGTTCTCCATGCGCCATTATTTTAATCTTTTAATATGACTAGTCTCCAAAACATTCAAAATGCTCAATTAGACGTCGAGTCGCAGCAAAGGCCCGCCACACCTGGATTCGAATCTGACGAAGAGATGAAAGTGAAGACCAAGATGTAGCTTGCAAGAGGAATTTGCATTTAATGAAATGAGAGATATATTATTAAAGGTCGTCGGTGTGTTTCCTGTTTTGCTATGTTTTTAGAAAATGGTCACTCATCTATGAACTGACCGCGGCAAGCGTGCTTATCCTTGCAGGTCTATCGATCCGCGCTACACTTACTACATGCCTCTCAAGATGGAGTATACCTGGGATCGGAAAACGCATCCCTAAATGAGCGCTGGAGACTTGATTTAGGTTTATCTAAAGTATTAAGGGACTGCATTGACAAAACACATGTTTGAAAAGGTTTTTATCTACGCTCTGACTGTCCGCTAAAACTTTATCAAACATGAACTATTTCTGTATCTACAAAACATTTTAGGAACTACTAAATACATTTTCATACAGTTGCAGCACTAACTCATATAAAATTAATTTCTACTACAAACTACAAATGTATTGTCTAAAACATTTGTGAAACAAAAGTGGGTTTACCAAAACATGTCGTGGAATTAGATAGTTTGTTTTAAAAAAAATTTTGCTTCTAATATTTTGTTTGGAACGATGACGTTGAAGGAAAAAAATAGAGTTTTGTGACGACGTTGTTTTGACTTTTGTTTAGATATTATTATATTTCCTTTACTTTCTAGATTGAGACAATTAGCGACTTCTGCAATACGGAACAGACTCTGTGCCGCGGGGGACTTTACAAATACAGTTCACTTATACAAACTACACCTAGATTTGGAATAATACCACGTCCACAATGATTTTTTTTCCTCACGTATTAATAATATACCTATATATTTTTTTTTAATACTACCAAGGTGGCAAACAAGCATACGGCCCGCCTGGTAGTAAGCAGTTACCGTAGCCTATGGACGTTTGCAACACCAGGGGTGTCACTCACGCGTTGCCGACCCCTTAAAAACCTTATAACTCCTTTCCTGAAGAACCCCAATATCGAATAGATTCGGTAATAACCCATTACCTTAGAAGTAATAAAACTAACTACTCGGGCATCCCCGAATAATAAAAAAAAACTTCATATCACGAAAAGAATCGTTTTAGATAATTCTAGCTATGTACCTACAGATTATAAATGTTCAAGGTATGATAATGAGATTAAGAAACTAAAATTAACAGATTAACTTGATACTACAGATATGCTCTGCTCCTATTAGTCATTTGTATGCGATAAGATTAATCTAATAAGATATTAAAATACGCCAGCAGATGCTATTTTGTGTGTTTTATGAGCACATTGTATTACATAATATCTTTGAAATATGTATATGTAACAAACTATTGATAGTATTCAAATCAAATGTAGCAATATTTGAAGTACGGTACTATTATTCCTTTAGACTCTCTTGATGAGTACTTAGCTATGATTCGCGTTTTTTATTTAAAGTATATATACTTAGGTAGATAGATACAGCCCGTGCAGTAACCCTAGCACGTAGTAACTATTTAGTAATCTGTGCCCTAGCCTTTAGTCGCTTTTTATTACAGAGGTATCACTTGCGTGTTGCCGACCTACTCCTTTTAACCGGGGATAGGAAAATGTTTAGTCAAAACGCATCCGTAAATGAGTGCTGGAGACCAGTATTCACATAGGAATAGAACTACACCGCTTTGTCTAGTCATTTGGCTGTGGTCTTCTTTAAGGTGGAGGTCCTTCCCCAATCCTGCTTGCTTGCTTGCATGGTGCTGTACCTCCGATAATTTACAAAATATTGAAACTATCTGGCGATTAAAATGAGTACCCGAACTAGGCGCAAGTAAAATGGCTGTCTTCATCTTTCTGGTTTAGTCGCCACCATAACGTATGACCTTCATTAGTCTTACTTTGTAACCCTAATAAATAAAATAAATTTAAAGTTTGAATTCAAATATTGTGTGCTTGTTTGCCACCTAATAAGTATAATTCAGGGGCACGTAGCTAAATGTTAGCGGCGCGGATCGACACATCTGCCAGGAGGAATAAGGAAGCTTCCCACAGTTGGCCTGTAGATGGAAGACTATTTTCTTAAAACACAGCGAGCCCGTGCTCCGTGCTTTGGAAGCACTCACTCCATTATCAGAGTAAATCAATAGAGAATGCACCTGTGTTTGCGCACACACTTGTGCACTATTATATGTATGTCCTGAGCAGTTGGCTAATCTTCGTTGAGATTTGCCGCAGTGACCGCAATCGGTTTGGACGACTACTATTATTAGTATAAAAATGATGCAAAATCAATTCTTAAACTATTCTAGACCAACTTTGTTACTTTTGAAGACGGTAGCAAATAGTTTTAAAACTTTGCCTTCGCAAAATAAGGTTGGCACTGTAAAGAAAGTTATTTTTAATCTCGAAGAGTCATAATCGCCATAGCGGTGAGCGCTACTGCAAGAAATTAAATTTTCCTCACGATTCCTCTTAATGCGTTCTCTTTAGAATCTGATATCAGTGTAAGTACTTACTATTTCATTTATTTTTAGGAGTTACGTTTAGAAGGTATGCTTTTGACATAATAAGAGTAAGCGGTTGTATCAATTTTAATTAATTGTTGCGTCACTGGATACGCTTGCACACTACACTGGCACTATGACAGTGGGTATTTATTTATTTTTATTTATTGTGTATTTTAATTTGTATTTTTTGTAATTAATTTAATTTTTATTTAATTTAATTTTTATGAATTAATATTATGCTATGGAAATTTGTCTGAAATAAACAATTATTATTATTATTAATTGTAAGTATTAAATTGTCAAGAACTATAATGACCAATCCTTACTAATATTATAAATGTGAAAGTTTGGGAGTATGGATGGATGGATGGATGGATGGAGGGATGTTTGTTACTCTTTCACGTAAAAACTACTGAACGGATCAGGATGAAATTTGGCACAGAGATAGATTATAGTCTGGAATAGCACATAGGCTACTTTTTACAGCGATTACCGACATCCACGCGGGCGGAGCCGTATATTATATAGGTAAGTGTCACATCTTTATTCTTCCACTACTTTGGCTACCTACCCTAGTAGACAGTAAAGTACTTTCACCAATAATTATATCAGATTCCAATCTGATGGCCGGCGAGCGTATTGTCATTTATTTGGCAAGTTGCCAAGGCTTGGTTATAACTAGGAATTTTCCTTACAGAGCAATCGAAAATCTTAGCGAAATGGACTGAAACGGCGGGCGTATGAGTTCTCAAGAAAACAAATACTGACTGTAATACTCGTGTAGTGAACTGAGGAGCTTGTAGTTAAGAACTAAAGTCGCTGAACATTATATCTGCAAAGTTAAGCAAGTTAACTGCTTTTTGTCCGTAGATGGTTGACCATTATCTAAAATCACAGCGATAACATTCTGCAAATGATAAACAAGTTAAGTCTGCGGTTATTTATTTATTTATGTAAACTTCCTGCTCAAATTTATACAGAGACGGACTTAATGCCTTAGGCTATTCTACCTGTCAACCTATGGTGATGATCTATATAATAATAGATATTAGTACCTGTAGATATATATAAGATTAATATTTAGATTAGAGAAGTACTTTTTAACTTGCTAAATATTAAAAAAAAGAACGTAAGAATCTTGTAAACAACTATTACAATGTTGAACACGATTCAAATTCGAATGTCATTCAACAGAAAAATAAAATCGATATTCAAAACAAACTGGCAGCACAATCTCGAGTTGAATATTACGTAACAAAAATAAAATGCTGCATTAGATGCACTGTAAACAGCACTGAGACCACTGTGGTTCGCGACAAAACGAATTTCTTGCGTCTCTCCCTTAGTTCGGCTACTATTTACATAAATTATATACCTATTTTTTTCTATACTACTTGGGTGGCAAACAAGCATACAGCCCGCCTGATTTTTTTTTAATTCAAAATCTTTATTTAGTTTTGTTGTCTTTTTTTTCCAAGCAGTTACCGTTAGATATAATATGCGTGTTGCTGTCCCATTTTTTAAAACCAGGGCTTTAAGATGGGGTATCTCTGGGATAGGAACACGTTTCTTTTGAAACGCATTCCTAAATAAGCGCTGGAGACCTGTACCAGTTGTTTAGCTGCGGTCTTCTGTAAGGTGGAGGTCTTTCCCCAGTCGGGCTTGCTTGCTGTTGTGGTGCCTCTCTTGAAACCTACTTTATTAGTAAATGTGAAGTCTCAAGCTATATTAAATTAATTTACTTTATCTTGTCAATTTGCTCTTTTAGTTTAATTAAAAAGGTAAAGTAAATACCTAGATTTTTTGTACCTAGTGGTAGACGGTTTGAAAATTAAATCGGTTATACGTCTTTTACTATTGAAGTAAGTAAAGGTCGATTGACATCAAAGTTGAGAAGGGTGGAATACTATTTTGAATTGCAGTTTTCTTAAATGTATTACTCGAAAAATTTAATGATATTAAATTTCTTTGTTATTACCAGAATATTTCAAAATCTCTGTAACAAATATCGTTTAGAATAAGAGTTCCCCCAATAGCTCTTTCATTATAATATACACGATTTTTCTTAAAAGGGCGCAATAATCTATGCCAAAACGGTTGAACAGATCTTATGATGAAATTTGCAGAGAGATAGATTGTAGTCTGGAATAGCACGTAGGCTATTTTTTACCTGAACAAAATACTATTCTTGTAGGATTCCACACGCGGCTGAAGCCGCGGGAACTAGGATTTACCAGTTCCACAGCAATCGGTCGTGAGTTGACCAGCGTCCATCAGCTGCCAGCAATCTTCATTAGACCGTCGGTCTACCTTGTTGGACGTCTACCCACGCTGTTCTTCCAGTTCGTGGTCGAACCCCAGACCTTTCCATCCGTGGACCCATGTCCAGCAGTGGATATCTATTGTCTTAAATGATGATAAAGATGATGTTGACTGGTTGTGAAATTGAAAAATCGATGAAATGCCTGCAATGAACGTGTTTATTTGTGCCGAGTGTTTATCCGCCAATGCACCAAAAATATAGCAGATCAAAAGTTAACATGACAATTTCTAAAGCATACTTTTCGTACAGTTGATAATAAAATTCAAGTTTTGCTAACGGAATCTACAGCAAAGTTTGTGAGGAAGTAAAAAACGTTGGAAACCGGGCCAGCATGCACTACCATGTTGAATTTTACGAGTTTAGGAAGAAACTAGCTTTTTGCCGCGACACTGCTTGGCTAGATTAAGTGGCCATGCAATAGTTTTTTGTATCTTCATTTCGTTTGCAAGCTAACTCAACATTCAAACACAATTTAATGGATTGATTTGTGCAGACGATTATTAATTAAATCTCTACTAATATTAATTTTATTTATCTATAATCTAGAGGCAGAAAGCGGTGTGCATCGTAAGGATACTTTTGTATACGGTGGCCCTGTTTTATAACACTAAAAGTTCGTTAAGTACTAAATAAAATAATAAAATTGTTGACAACATAATTATTGGCTTGTGTCAAATCCGTTCAGCCGTTTAATCGTCAAAAGGTGACAAACATGCAAATTAACAAAAAAACGGAGTAACTTACGAATTTATAATATATGTATGGATATGAAATCTTCTAAACCTTATTAAAATAAAAATAATCCTTGATAGGTGAATTCCAAAATGTAAAAAAAAGTTTTACGAAAGTAAAATAAAGTTTATTAACTGAAATATTTTTGTTTTTTGAACGTAAACCGTCGCAAGGCCGCCAGGCGTATCCTGCTCATCAATGTGTATCCGACAGTCGCAAACTTCTAATAAATTTTAGAAATATTTTGCGAATATCAAAAGTTTTGAAAAATGTAGACAAAATTCTGTTGTTGACAGAGTTATAATATATACGTATTATAAGACTAGCTGCTACTCGTGTCATCGTCCGCGTGAAATCGACAAATAACTATATGCAAGGTGTTTTTTTTTTCTTTTTGTTTTATTATACACAAAACTATGATGTATAAAGGCGGACTTAATGCCTGAGGCATTCTTTACCAGTCAACCTAAGGTGGTGCAGAGATAAGTCAAAGTAGGTCCATATAAATAAATTTAGAATAGGAGAGAAAAAAAGATTAAGGTTATTATTAATACATAAATCCTATGTTTTATAGGCGGTGTTTTTTTATACTACCAAACAAGTGTACGGCCTGCCTGGTAAGTCGTTACCGTAGCCTATGGACGCTTGAAATACCAAGAGAGTCACTTGCGCGTTGCCGACCCTTTAGATCTAAAATATGAAGTCATGAAGTAGTCAGCTTAAGATAATTTGTAGCTAATATGAAGTAATTTAAGTTACCTACTAAATGAGCAATGGAGACATGTAGATACTCAAGCACGGGAACACAGCTACACCAGTGCGTGTACTTATTTTTTACTTACTTATGTTAAGCTTTCCAAGTCGGGTTTGATGGCTTGTATAGTGCCGTACCTTTCTTCTCTAACAAAAAAAAACAGAACCACTTTGTCCAACTCGATAATCGAACCCGATCTCACGATCGGTCGCAAACATTTTCGCTAGCCTTGCTTACGAATCAACGAGACAATCAATCCGAAGAGATATTTTAAAACAGTTTCATTAAAAAAAATGTAATACAAGCAGTCCGGTTATATTTGAAACCAGAATAATTAATAAAACAGTAGAGGCATATTTACTGAACACTCAAAAAATTAATTCACGTATCACTAAACAAAGTGAATTTCGTTAAACGGGCCGACATAATATATCGTGATAATATATTGTTCCCATTTTCTATAACAAATTTGATTAAAATTCAATATTGTTCTCGTATATTTGAACAATAGCATTTACATTTACATCCGTAAGGAAAACAGGGAATATCTACATAGTTAATTAAACCTACATACAAACTATCAAAATATACTTTACGTGGGCGAGAAGTTCACACCTCAGTCGTCTCTTAGTGTACAAATTCATAGAAATTTCTCCCCACGTATGACCAGGTTTTAGGACGAGCTTTTTAGCGAAGGGTTATTTAAGAAATAAGTCAATAGGTTTTTACAGGGTCGGCAATACGCGAGTGATATCTCTGGTGTTGCAACCGTATAGATATGCTACGGTAACAGCATACCATCAGGCTAGTCATATGCTTGTTTGCCTCCTAAAACTATGAAACATAACACTCGGGACAAAACACAAAAAAGAGGACGAATACAACGAACAAGTAAAAAAAAAAGACTTTGGGAAAGTTTAATAATATACTAACATAGAATAAGTAAAATATATACATATAAACTAACAAGTTGTAAATTTACTTGTTATATAGCTACAAAAATAAATATTTATTGTAGTACTCGATTGTTCGCCTTGACAGATTGTCTGCCATGACTTTACACACTTATATTCTTTCTTTTTCTATTCTTTTGTTGAGAAGAAGTAAGAAGATACGCTTTGTTATACAAAAAAAATTATACAGCACATAAAATAGCTGTAAACGACAAAATAATAATATAACTTTCTATCAGTATTTACCTTCTTCCTCTCTATTATCATGGTTTTCGTACAAGGGTTCTATTTTGTAAATGTTACTCTAACTCAATGCAACCGCAACAACGCGTCTGCTTTGTGATTTACATTATAATTACAATGAGAAACTCAATTACTTGGGTGAAACAGCGTGTATTACCGTGTTACTATCGAGATGTTGTTTACTGTTACCGTATTTCGTTGAACTGTTAGTCGCGAACATGTTTGCCAACAAACAACCGAGTAATTATTTCAAAATTTCCCTAGGAAACTTGCTACAAAGTTGATAGCGACTACAATGGCGGGTTTCATAGATTCAGCTTTGCACGTGAAGCTCAAAGGTAAATTGGATGGCGACCACAACGTTTTGAGCGCAGTACCTCTCATTGACTTCGGGTATACAAACCGTATTTGTACAAAGCTTTTATATTTAGATATTTACTTTTAAAAAGCTTTGCTAGTCAGTTTTATTGGACCGCTTTACTTATTTATGTTAGGACAACTACAACAGAATATATAGGTATATTTCATGATTGATTGACAGTCAAAACTGAGTAAATTGTTTGTAATGAAATTTTGAATATTATTTAGTGTTTTATTGGAGTTTATATTCTTGCTAGATGTCCCAACAAACGTGGTCCTGCCAATCCAATCTTGTTCATCGCCATCTTGGTCCAATTGAGAATTAAAATCATATTGAGGCTTCACTTAAATACAAGCGGAGTTCATCCATATGGGCTTTATAATACTGACACATACAAAAAGGTTTTACATTACTCTTAAAATCTTTTTATTACCACTTATTTATAAGAACTGCAAAGAAGAAGAATTTCCAAAAAAAAAAAAAGAATTTGATTTCAAATAATTCCTTTCAAAATAAACAAACATACTTATTTATAACGATTTCAAAAATAATAAACCGTACCGCTCCATTATAATGAAGTTTATCCTATTACTTAATAATTAATTTGTTTCATCTGGTTTAATGAATTACTTCATATTCTTGACGGGCTCTCTCATACCGAAATAAGCCCTGAGGGAATATTGTTTCATTCGCAAGCTCTTGGTATTTTTTAAAATTATAAGTGATCTTGAATAAAATATTGAGCTCTTTAATTTTAATTTGATTACCTAAGTCTGTAGCTTATTTCACTATTAATAATAAAATATCCATTATAGGCACCATAGAAAATGTAATAATAATAATAACCCACGGAGCAGCTTGTGGCAGGCTGAATGTGAGTGGCGACACTGCGGTCTCGAATGCCCCAGAGAGTCGGTCAGGGTCTCGTCTCCGGCTTGCCTCTATTGGCTGTCCGGAGTGGGCTGATAAGAGCGCCCGCAGGACTCTCAGTCCTGGCTTGCCTTAATTGGCTGATCAGAGAGGGGTCGCCAGAGCTATATGCTCGGGGGTAGAAGTGTCATTTTCAAGGGCATAACTACGGGGAAACTCGCTCTCGGGTATCAGACCCCCGCTGGTGAAACCGGCGCCGCACCCCTCGATACCCCTAGCCGCGCACTATGGTGTTGCCCTTATGCCTGTGGACTGTTGCCCATGTTGGTTGTTTCAAGGGGTCCATCTAGTGTATAGGTGAGTCACCGTCTGCCTATTTTAAATTTAGGCGACGGCGACGTTTTATCCCATAATCATTGTAAATCAGTCCATCGAGCACCCAATCCCATAACCCAAAATTGTATGATTTCACATGTTGCAATAGCTCTACACTTACCATAGGCATGTCATGGCTGTACTGCAATAGTGCAGCTGTAGCATGACTATGGTAAGCGTCTCATCCCATTTTAAATTAAAATTCTCTAAGGGCCTCTGCGTGTTGGATCTATGTCCCCGCGTAAGCCTTCCAAAGGCCCGGGTATTCTCCTTGAATGATGGGAAAATACCCGTGATAAAGAGAGACATAATAATAATAAAATAAAATTTGTTTACTTCTCATCACAGACCAAGTACATAGTTATATGAATAGTATGTAATATCTTACTTATTGGCTTGATTTTTGTATTATACATCAAGGATCATTAGATTTGCAAAGTTAAGCAAGTTAACTACGATTTGTCCGTAGATGGGTGACCATCATCTAAAAACACAGCAATAACATTCTGTAATTAGAAAACAAGTTAAGTCTGCGGTTATTTAATTATTTATCTAAATTACCCGCTCAAAGTTATACAGAGCGGACTTAATGCCTTAGGCTATTCTACCAGTCAACCTATGGTGATGATCTATATAATAATAGATATTAGTACCTGTAGATATATATAAGATTAATATTTAGATTAGAGAAGTACTTTTTAACTTGCTAAATATTAAAAAAAAGAACGTAAGAATCTTGTAAACAACTATTACAATGTTGAACACGATTCAAATTCGAATGTCATTCAACAGAAAAATAAAATCGATATTCAAAACAAACTGGCAGCACAATCTCGAGTTGAATATTACGTAACAAAAATAAAATGCTGCATTAGATGCACTGTAAACAGCACTGAGACCACTGTGGTTCGCGACAAAACGAATTTCTTGCGTCTCTCCCTTAGTTCGGCTACTATTTACATAAATTATATACCTATTTTTTTCTATACTACTTGGGTGGCAAACAAGCATACAGCCCGCCTGATTTTTTTTTAATTCAAAATCTTTATTTAGTTTTGTTGTCTTTTTTTTCCAAGCAGTTACCGTTAGATATAATATGCGTGTTGCTGTCCCATTTTTTAAAACCAGGGCTTTAAGATGGGGTATCTCTGGGATAGGAACACGTTTCTTTTGAAACGCATTCCTAAATAAGCGCTGGAGACCTGTACCAGTTGTTTAGCTGCGGTCTTCTGTAAGGTGGAGGTCTTTCCCCAGTCGGGCTTGCTTGCTGTTGTGGTGCCTCTCTTGAAACCTACTTTATTAGTAAATGTGAAGTCTCAAGCTATATTAAATTAATTTACTTTATCTTGTCAATTTGCTCTTTTAGTTTAATTAAAAAGGTAAAGTAAATACCTAGATTTTTTGTACCTAGTGGTAGACGGTTTGAAAATTAAATCGGTTATACGTCTTTTACTATTGAAGTAAGTAAAGGTCGATTGACATCAAAGTTGAGAAGGGTGGAATACTATTTTGAATTGCAGTTTTCTTAAATGTATTACTCGAAAAATTTAATGATATTAAATTTCTTTGTTATTACCAGAATATTTCAAAATCTCTGTAACAAATATCGTTTAGAATAAGAGTTCCCCCAATAGCTCTTTCATTATAATATACACGATTTTTCTTAAAAGGGCGCAATAATCTATGCCAAAACGGTTGAACAGATCTTATGATGAAATTTGCAGAGAGATAGATTGTAGTCTGGAATAGCACGTAGGCTATTTTTTACCTGAACAAAATACTATTCTTGTAGGATTCCACACGCGGCTGAAGCCGCGGGAACTAGGATTTACCAGTTCCACAGCAATCGGTCGTGAGTTGACCAGCGTCCATCAGCTGCCAGCAATCTTCATTAGACCGTCGGTCTACCTTGTTGGACGTCTACCCACGCTGTTCTTCCAGTTCGTGGTCGAACCCCAGACCTTTCCATCCGTGGACCCATGTCCAGCAGTGGATATCTATTGTCTTAAATGATGATAAAGATGATGTTGACTGGTTGTGAAATTGAAAAATCGATGAAATGCCTGCAATGAACGTGTTTATTTGTGCCGAGTGTTTATCCGCCAATGCACCAAAAATATAGCAGATCAAAAGTTAACATGACAATTTCTAAAGCATACTTTTCGTACAGTTGATAATAAAATTCAAGTTTTGCTAACGGAATCTACAGCAAAGTTTGTGAGGAAGTAAAAAACGTTGGAAACCGGGCCAGCATGCACTACCATGTTGAATTTTACGAGTTTAGGAAGAAACTAGCTTTTTGCCGCGACACTGCTTGGCTAGATTAAGTGGCCATGCAATAGTTTTTTGTATCTTCATTTCGTTTGCAAGCTAACTCAACATTCAAACACAATTTAATGGATTGATTTGTGCAGACGATTATTAATTAAATCTCTACTAATATTAATTTTATTTATCTATAATCTAGAGGCAGAAAGCGGTGTGCATCGTAAGGATACTTTTGTATACGGTGGCCCTGTTTTATAACACTAAAAGTTCGTTAAGTACTAAATAAAATAATAAAATTGTTGACAACATAATTATTGGCTTGTGTCAAATCCGTTCAGCCGTTTAATCGTCAAAAGGTGACAAACATGCAAATTAACAAAAAAACGGAGTAACTTACGAATTTATAATATATGTATGGATATGAAATCTTCTAAACCTTATTAAAATAAAAATAATCCTTGATAGGTGAATTCCAAAATGTAAAAAAAAGTTTTACGAAAGTAAAATAAAGTTTATTAACTGAAATATTTTTGTTTTTTGAACGTAAACCGTCGCAAGGCCGCCAGGCGTATCCTGCTCATCAATGTGTATCCGACAGTCGCAAACTTCTAATAAATTTTAGAAATATTTTGCGAATATCAAAAGTTTTGAAAAATGTAGACAAAATTCTGTTGTTGACAGAGTTATAATATATACGTATTATAAGACTAGCTGCTACTCGTGTCATCGTCCGCGTGAAATCGACAAATAACTATATGCAAGGTGTTTTTTTTTTCTTTTTGTTTTATTATACACAAAACTATGATGTATAAAGGCGGACTTAATGCCTGAGGCATTCTTTACCAGTCAACCTAAGGTGGTGCAGAGATAAGTCAAAGTAGGTCCATATAAATAAATTTAGAATAGGAGAGAAAAAAAGATTAAGGTTATTATTAATACATAAATCCTATGTTTTATAGGCGGTGTTTTTTTATACTACCAAACAAGTGTACGGCCTGCCTGGTAAGTCGTTACCGTAGCCTATGGACGCTTGAAATACCAAGAGAGTCACTTGCGCGTTGCCGACCCTTTAGATCTAAAATATGAAGTCATGAAGTAGTCAGCTTAAGATAATTTGTAGCTAATATGAAGTAATTTAAGTTACCTACTAAATGAGCAATGGAGACATGTAGATACTCAAGCACGGGAACACAGCTACACCAGTGCGTGTACTTATTTTTTACTTACTTATGTTAAGCTTTCCAAGTCGGGTTTGATGGCTTGTATAGTGCCGTACCTTTCTTCTCTAACAAAAAAAAACAGAACCACTTTGTCCAACTCGATAATCGAACCCGATCTCACGATCGGTCGCAAACATTTTCGCTAGCCTTGCTTACGAATCAACGAGACAATCAATCCGAAGAGATATTTTAAAACAGTTTCATTAAAAAAAATGTAATACAAGCAGTCCGGTTATATTTGAAACCAGAATAATTAATAAAACAGTAGAGGCATATTTACTGAACACTCAAAAAATTAATTCACGTATCACTAAACAAAGTGAATTTCGTTAAACGGGCCGACATAATATATCGTGATAATATATTGTTCCCATTTTCTATAACAAATTTGATTAAAATTCAATATTGTTCTCGTATATTTGAACAATAGCATTTACATTTACATCCGTAAGGAAAACAGGGAATATCTACATAGTTAATTAAACCTACATACAAACTATCAAAATATACTTTACGTGGGCGAGAAGTTCACACCTCAGTCGTCTCTTAGTGTACAAATTCATAGAAATTTCTCCCCACGTATGACCAGGTTTTAGGACGAGCTTTTTAGCGAAGGGTTATTTAAGAAATAAGTCAATAGGTTTTTACAGGGTCGGCAATACGCGAGTGATATCTCTGGTGTTGCAACCGTATAGATATGCTACGGTAACAGCATACCATCAGGCTAGTCATATGCTTGTTTGCCTCCTAAAACTATGAAACATAACACTCGGGACAAAACACAAAAAAGAGGACGAATACAACGAACAAGTAAAAAAAAAAGACTTTGGGAAAGTTTAATAATATACTAACATAGAATAAGTAAAATATATACATATAAACTAACAAGTTGTAAATTTACTTGTTATATAGCTACAAAAATAAATATTTATTGTAGTACTCGATTGTTCGCCTTGACAGATTGTCTGCCATGACTTTACACACTTATATTCTTTCTTTTTCTATTCTTTTGTTGAGAAGAAGTAAGAAGATACGCTTTGTTATACAAAAAAAATTATACAGCACATAAAATAGCTGTAAACGACAAAATAATAATATAACTTTCTATCAGTATTTACCTTCTTCCTCTCTATTATCATGGTTTTCGTACAAGGGTTCTATTTTGTAAATGTTACTCTAACTCAATGCAACCGCAACAACGCGTCTGCTTTGTGATTTACATTATAATTACAATGAGAAACTCAATTACTTGGGTGAAACAGCGTGTATTACCGTGTTACTATCGAGATGTTGTTTACTGTTACCGTATTTCGTTGAACTGTTAGTCGCGAACATGTTTGCCAACAAACAACCGAGTAATTATTTCAAAATTTCCCTAGGAAACTTGCTACAAAGTTGATAGCGACTACAATGGCGGGTTTCATAGATTCAGCTTTGCACGTGAAGCTCAAAGGTAAATTGGATGGCGACCACAACGTTTTGAGCGCAGTACCTCTCATTGACTTCGGGTATACAAACCGTATTTGTACAAAGCTTTTATATTTAGATATTTACTTTTAAAAAGCTTTGCTAGTCAGTTTTATTGGACCGCTTTACTTATTTATGTTAGGACAACTACAACAGAATATATAGGTATATTTCATGATTGATTGACAGTCAAAACTGAGTCAATTGTTTGTAATGAAATTTTGAATATTATTTAGTGTTTTATTGGAGTTTATATTCTTGCTAGATGTCCCAACAAACGTGGTCCTGCCAATCCAATCTTGTTCATCGCCATCTTGGTCCAATTGAGAATTAAAATCATATTGAGGCTTCACTTAAATACAAGCGGAGTTCATCCATATGGGCTTTATAATACTGACACATACAAAAAGGTTTTACATTACTCTTAAAATCTTTTTATTACCACTTATTTATAAGAACTGCAAAGAAGAAGAATTTCCAAAAAAAAAAAAAGAATTTGATTTCAAATAATTCCTTTCAAAATAAACAAACATACTTATTTATAACGATTTCAAAAATAATAAACCGTACCGCTCCATTATAATGAAGTTTATCCTATTACTTAATAATTAATTTGTTTCATCTGGTTTAATGAATTACTTCATATTCTTGACGGGCTCTCTCATACCGAAATAAGCCCTGAGGGAATATTGTTTCATTCGCAAGCTCTTGGTATTTTTTAAAATTATAAGTGATCTTGAATAAAATATTGAGCTCTTTAATTTTAATTTGATTACCTAAGTCTGTAGCTTATTTCACTATTAATAATAAAATATCCATTATAGGCACCATAGAAAATGTAATAATAATAATAACCCACGGAGCAGCTTGTGGCAGGCTGAATGTGAGTGGCGACACTGCGGTCTCGAATGCCCCAGAGAGTCGGTCAGGGTCTCGTCTCCGGCTTGCCTCTATTGGCTGTCCGGAGTGGGCTGATAAGAGCGCCCGCAGGACTCTCAGTCCTGGCTTGCCTTAATTGGCTGATCAGAGAGGGGTCGCCAGAGCTATATGCTCGGGGGTAGAAGTGTCATTTTCAAGGGCATAACTACGGGGAAACTCGCTCTCGGGTATCAGACCCCCGCTGGTGAAACCGGCGCCGCACCCCTCGATACCCCTAGCCGCGCACTATGGTGTTGCCCTTATGCCTGTGGACTGTTGCCCATGTTGGTTGTTTCAAGGGGTCCATCTAGTGTATAGGTGAGTCACCGTCTGCCTATTTTAAATTTAGGCGACGGCGACGTTTTATCCCATAATCATTGTAAATCAGTCCATCGAGCACCCAATCCCATAACCCAAAATTGTATGATTTCACATGTTGCAATAGCTCTACACTTACCATAGGCATGTCATGGCTGTACTGCAATAGTGCAGCTGTAGCATGACTATGGTAAGCGTCTCATCCCATTTTAAATTAAAATTCTCTAAGGGCCTCTGCGTGTTGGATCTATGTCCCCGCGTAAGCCTTCCAAAGGCCCGGGTATTCTCCTTGAATGATGGGAAAATACCCGTGATAAAGAGAGACATAATAATAATAAAATAAAATTTGTTTACTTCTCATCACAGACCAAGTACATAGTTATATGAATAGTATGTAATATCTTACTTATTGGCTTGATTTTTGTATTATACACTATATCTTCTTGTATCCTAAGTATGTAATCATCTTTTGAACCTTGCTTACCAATCTGTACTAAAAATTTGGGAAGTACCCAAAATCGAATTCGGATGACGTTATTAAATTCGACGCAGACAATGCAAATAAAGTGGCCAACTGCATCCGTATTCTGCCAGTTGAGTAGGACGTGGGTAACGTGCGTTATGTATCTAACTATCTACCTAACCCCTTCTGACCGTAGTGCAATAGTGTACTGTATCTTGAGTCCTACTCGTATTACTCCATGTAATAAAAGGTCGATTCTATTCGGGTTTATCCTTCCAGCGTGCATGGATGGCCTGAATAAACTGTGTTTCATTCGGCATGTTCAGCGAGGACAAAATATAAGTTCAATATAAATGGAAAAATAATTTATAATTCCTTGCTGTGCTGTTTTTGAAAGGTAGATCGAAAAAAATGGTGCTAAATTAACACGAAATAATATGTAAATTAGTAAACTTTCTCATTCTATCCAAATGTATACTTAGTGTACCTAAAATAAATGTATAACTTCTAGAGTAACAGTAGAAAACATTTACATTTTCAAACAAAATCCATTAGCTATTTATTGTACCTCATGTCAACGTCAAAGAAACAAATTGACAGTTCTATGAAAATATATTTGCTTTGTAAGAAAGAGACGCAGAATGAGATTAGTTTATTGAGATGTGAGATGTATAAGAATCAACACGGTTTTGTCATTAGATTTTGTAAGTAGGGTAGACGTACCAGCTCCGGTGATTGAAGATAGAATGAATATTTGATTCTAGCCTATTTTTTCAGCTAGTGTTTCGTGTGACCCCAAAACGTGTGGCACGCAACCGTAGCACGACTAACACACGGTATTGGAATTTTTGTCGCTTTTCGCCTACCGTGTACGACTCTTTCACGAGATAGGGTTGCGCCGGCCAAATAATTGTGGACCTCTTTTATAGCGGTGTGGGTGACACCTATCCGTTTTTATTAACGTTACCGTATACCGTTAAATCTGCACAAAGGATTTTTGTTCGTGAACATAAAATTATATAGTTTTCTGCTGAGTTTCTCCTTTCGTCTATGGAAAGACTAGAGAGGGTTTACAGGTTTGTAGGTAACATATTTTGACAAGAAAATATCGAGGTGCACTCGTTGTTCAGTTAACGATCGGCGGGTTAAGCTACCAAGAGCGCATATATCCTATGGGTGACCGCATATTGGTATTTCATTTGAGCGTCTCAACGAACGATTGTTAAATCGTTAGATCACGACCGAAACCGTATGGATAATCTATCAGAGGGTATTTTAAAGGGATTTTTTTATGTAGTTATAATAGCAACATATACATGTCCAAATCTTCTTTCGTCCATCAAGAGGGTTTAGGCCTTAAAGAAACACACACAAACAACCAGCTATTGTATTTAAAGGTTTCATCGTTTTATGGTCTTAATGATTATTATTATTTGTCCGTTTTATTTTTACATATTGTGAGTTCAGATTAAATATATATTGTAGCACACAGATTGATAGCGTGACAATGTATAATTAAATGTTATTAATGCCACATTAATTTTAATGTTTGGTTATGATTTAGTAATAAAGTGTAGCGTGACGAGAACTATAAAAGCCTGCTATAGGCTGCCTGTCTACTGTAGTATCGGTGAGAAGAGGAGCTGTGCCAATATAACTGATAGAATTGCATTAAAACTTCATTTCCCATCAGTTGACAGAGATTTAAATTTTAAAATATTATACATTTTATACGTGGAGTGAACAAATGGAGCCAAGTAGCAGATTGGGGAAGCGGAGCAAGAAAGCGGAGAAAAATAGCAGCAGGATGCGTATAACTTAAGTGACTGCTCGTCACTTTCCGCTCAAATAACCCGACGCCCGTTGCGAGCTCTCGGCGTTTACAGTCCGCACAGACCGCAACTTAGCTCGTCGTTATTCCCTCGGTCTACTCCGCTGCCTTGCTCAGCGTCGGTGGACAATCAGCCTTACTCCCGGCATAGCATACAGAAGAGGAAAACAGATTGTAACAGAGTGTATATAAATGGGTGGTGGTTGGTGGGGCAACCTAGGTTAAACACAGAATAGGCAATGGTGCAAACAATAAGAATAGATTATCAAAACATTATACGTTGTTGGGTTAGTGGTTAGTGATCGTGCGTGACTGCTAAACCTGCGGTAATGGGTTCGATTCCTACCCAAGACAATTTTTTGTGTGATGAGTAAGAGTCATTGTTCTGAGTCTGGATGTTATTTATAATATGTTAGTAGAAATATATAGGTCAGTATGTTAGATACACAGTTTCTGCCTAGTTTGAATTTCAATCTATTTATACGAATTGTCAAACGGTGTCAAACAAACGGTATAGTTAGTTGACCTGTATTATTACGACTATGAACTAAGGCACAAACGAACTGTTAAATTTACATTTTTAACTTTAAAATGCTATTAAAACATGTACACAAAACCAGAGCGCCTGTCTAACTCGTTAAAAACTAGTGACCCCTTCGGGAGAGCATAGAAAATTCAATTTACATATTACAAGAGCCGGCTGACTGGACACCTCATTATCCCATATAATGGTCGTCGCTGGGTTGCACTCCCACAAGACTTAATTACCCCTAATCTGGCATTCCGTGAATCTAACAGAAACCTCGCCCGCGTAATTACGGTCCACTGTTCTAAAGCTAATGGACTCGTTTATTTATCTGCTAATTGCACATAATCCGGGAGACAAGATCTATATCTGTCTTTGTGAATCTTCTCGTCATGACCTCCTCAAAATCTGTGTGACCTCCAAAGATTATGCTACAGCTTCGAGCTCGGCCCACTACGTCAAAAATGTGAATATTTAACAGGACCTATATACAGCCTTTTAAAACGGATACTGCGGTGAATGTAAAAGTTGGGAACAAGCTCAAAAATGTCTTTTTTAACCATTAAGAAATGAGAAAATGAGTATCTTCGCCAACAAAGTATTAAACAACTCATTTTTTCAAAACTTTCCAAGAACGGTTCGCTACGTAAGAATATCAAAATAAAGTACCTAAATATGCACAACGACAAAATGATGCAGAATTTATAACTCTTTATAGGTATGCAGACATGGCTCAGTGGGATATTTGGGGCGCGCAGTGGGTGCATCGATGCAGTATATCGCGTGCGGGTTGAAACGAAAAGCTTCATAAACCTCGAGGCGGTCTCGTTTAAAACTCGTGTGTAAACGTTATGATATCGCCCCGACCTGCTTACGTACACTCGTCGCACTTTGCCTGCCCCTTAATTGGAGGGGTTGGCATATTTCAACACGCGACTATGTACACACGCAAACAAAAATAGACCCTCCTGCCGTACACCACAGACTAATATCCGAGAGTTTTGTGAACACCACTGACTGTAAAAGCTTAGCGATTTTACACTGAAATAGTTCATAAAAAAGTACTTTGCGTTCATTAATGTGTATTAATATTATAACGACTTACGCTAAATCACTTACTCATAAGGCTCAAATCTTAATGAATAACGAAATTGTTTGCTACGTACATTATTATACTATGATAAGCTAAAGCTTCTTTACATAGAAATTGAGTTGAATAGATTTCAAGACAAGGCTCAGAGCTCTAGTGAATCAATAGAAATAAATGCACTTTATCGGAGCAATTGAATTGCTTCGACTGGCTTTCAATACACTTTTACTTTAATAATATCTATCGAGTGCTAAGATATTACGAATTCTGAAGATAAAATATATATAGGTCAATAAAATCACTATCATCCAATTTCAAGTAGCTTATGGTAATAGTTCATAACATCTTTTAAATAACAAAATGTGAAGTTAAGATAGAATAAAATTTACATAAAAGGGGACAAAGACTATCTTGTAAATATTTTAGGAGATGTTTAATCTAAAAGTAGAATAGGTGCTTCCTATTGCGGGACAAAGGGTAAAGGTACTTGAAGGGCTTTAGTCCGTACGATGCACTTTGAAAATTTAATGTAAATTTTGCATAGTAAACGCTTCTTTGCGGGGACAGTTTCGTTAAAGACAATAATAATAACGATTTTCTGTGCAAACGTGAAGAGCAAATTCTACAAAGGAGTTTTGTTTCTGTTTGTTTTTTTTTGTTTTAGTACGCGTCGGATGCCTCAAGAGCTTGGAGGAAATTGCCAATGAGGTTAAAGTTTAACTTGGTTTTGTACTGCTCATTCTGTTTCGATACATAGCATTATCTCTCGCTTGTCTTTTAGAACTGTGTCGTATTAACTTGGATAATCCTAAAGTGTTCTTTACTAACAAAACTGAATACTTGACTATACGCAATTACGCACCAAGATCACTGTAGAAGGCATCGGAGGCAGCCTGGAATGAGTTTATTATTTCCATTTAACTTGACTAAAAGATTATAGAATTATCATCGATCACGATCTTTTCAGCAACGAATTCTTTAGACAAATTATATTGCGTTTCGACGATTGATTAAGTTGAATTGGTTATTTATTAAATTTATTTTGTTTCAAGAAAACTATTATTGTAGTGAAGAGATGGTCACTAAGTGGGTAAGTTACCGCTTTTACACA
Organism: Trisateles emortualis; assembly: GCA_947095525.1. NCBI lineage: Eukaryota > Metazoa > Arthropoda > Insecta > Lepidoptera > Erebidae > Trisateles > Trisateles emortualis. The sequence goes on along the minus strand of OX352735.1, from coordinate 13,956,488 downwards.
TGAGGTGTGAGTTCGATCCCAGGTGGCAGTAGATACTAATGTGAATTTACCTTTTTGTAATTTATTTGTAACTACTTTCTAAATAAATCTTCCAACGCTGTAATAAAAAATCAGGAAGACACCGACATGTCTTAAAATATTTTTTAAAGTCATATCTGATCCACAAACATGTATTAGGCCAGCGTGTAATGTTAATGCCAAACCGTCTCAGCTCTTTTGATAGAGGAGACATAATACAATGGGTTGTGATTACTTAGGAAAATTATGAGCTAAGTTTTCAGAGCTTTATGTATTAAAACTGAGATAGAACCATTAGGATTTAACTAGGTGAGCTTACAACAAAATAAATATTTATTATTTACGCATGATTTTAAATAAAAATGAAACAAAAAATATTTATATACTACTCGGGTGGCAAACAAACATACGAATAAATTATAAAAAACTTTGGAAATAGAAATATAATATTGCTGTCTCTTTTATGCAAAATTAACATTAGTAGAGCAAAACTGTCAACTACTATGGTGTTACTGTGGTTGTTTTAATACATTATGGAAAATATAGCAGTAAGGTAGTAACCGTACTATAATCCACGTATTTTTAATTTCTTTCATTAAAACATCGAACTTCAAGCTCTTAGCTCACTTTTTCTTTTTCCTTGTATTGTCGCATAATCGCCACTTTGTTATTCAATTTGGAATGTTGCCAACGAACTGTCTATTAAATAATATAGCGCTGAATTGGAAGATTTGTCCCCGTTCCACTACATATAATAGTTCTTTATAACATTTTCTGGAAATAAGTTTTGGTTTGCATAAGTAGGTAGGTGTTATAAACTTACTAAGTAAGTATATATCTAAGTATTTTATAAAATATCGTCATCATCATCATCATCATCTCAACCCATAAACGTCCCACTGCTAAGCACGGGTCTCCGCAATACTTTTGGAGGGATATTAGCCTACTATACCACGCTGGCCAGATGGTTTGGTATAGGGTTTTGTTTCGTGTTTTCCCTCTCTTGCAGTAGAAATTGTCGGCCTGATCTACTCATTTAGTCGACTCTTACGACACCCTTAGAATGGAACGGGGTGGTGACATTTGCATTCTAAATCCATCACCACGCGGACAAAAAATATAAAACACTAGCTGTTCCCCGCGGCTCCGCCCACGTGGATGTCGGTTATCGCTGTAAGAAGGATATGGGTTATTCCAGACCATAATCTATCTCTATGCGAAATTTCATTCAGATCCGATCAGAAGATTTTACGTGAAAGAGTAACAAACAAACATCCATCCATCCATCCATCTATCCATCCATCCATTCTCACAAACTTTCACATTTATAATATTAGTAAGGATTATTGCATTGTTACCGAAGTTCTACGGAAGAAAGGTAGCAAGCTACCGAGATGTAGTGACCAAAACAAACTAACATACATTGCGAGTTAAATTAAAAGTATTAATATTATACATATGTCGGTAGTTATTTCAGTACTGTTACTGTTAGTAAAAGTCCGCAGAGCCAATATTGCGTGATCGTTGTATAGGCTTTCACACGACATGTTGTTTTGGCTACGTGTTCGTAGTGTCGTAAAAATATAACAACTAAATTATTGGAACACGCCTAGATTATCAATGTTATAAAAAATAATACATGGTAATGCACTTATGAATGACTAGCAGCTCGCTCCAACTTCACCCGTTGAGGGATTTAATTTATCAAAAACATTTCTAATCAGATGCTTACGTAATAAAAGAAAGTCTAGAAGGCTGAGAGAGAGGTAGGGCATCGTACAAGCAAGCAAGCCCGACTGGGGAAAGAACTAGGGATGCGTTTTGAAAGAAACGTATTCCGATCCCAGGGATAGTCCCATCATGTAAAAAAATGTCCTGGTGTAAAAAAATGGGTCGGCAACACGCTAGTAATACTTCTGGTATTGCAAGCGTCCATAGGCTACGGTAACTGCTTAACATCAGGCGGGCCGTATGCTTGGTTGCCACCTAAGTAGTATAAAATGAAACATAGAGACTGCTCTATGTTCCAAATTTCAGCCTTCTAGACATAGTAATTTTGGCTGTGCGTTGATCGCCAGGACAAAAGATTTAATATACATAATAGCAGCGTTATGAAAATAAAATCAATAAATAAGTAATATGATATCATTGGACTGTTGGTCTAGTTTACCCTGATTGCTACGCTGGAGATCGTGGGTTCGATTCCCGCACGGGGAAAAAACTTGGTGTGTTCTATAAATGTTTCTGAGTCTCGGTGTTATTTCTGTCCGTGAATATTGTAGGATTGTAAAGTATCTAAATATCTAGACTAATATTATAAATGCGTAAGTTTGTGTAGATGGATGGATGTTTGTTACTCTTTCATGTAAAAACTACTAAATAAATAAACTACTAAATACTAGATCTGTATCATCTCTGTAGAGATAGGTTATAATCTGGCATAGTGAATAGCCTACTTTTACTATACTACGCGATAACCAACATCCACGCGGGCAACAGCTACTAGATTGTACTTATATCATTTGATTAGCAGGTAACTATGTATAAATATATCCCTCAAAGTTAAATTAGTATAAAACACTGGAATCGAACGCAAAGGTCACACGTCGGTCACAAAGAATTGTTCTGAGTCTGGGTGTAATTTGTGTCCGTTAATTGTATGTTTCGAAAGTCCCCCGCGACACAGAGCGTGTTCTCTAGTGCGGTTGTTGTAATTTAAAAAAAAAGAGATCTTACAGGACTCCGAGCATCAATAGAAATTTACAAGATAGGATCTCAAGAGATCGGCAAGCACTGTAGCGATATACTTCAAGTATACCAGAGAGTTTTACCCTTCCTTGTAAAAACTTAATCGAAAGAAAATAAACCGGTCAAAAGCGTATCGCGATCGTGCTATCAACGTTGCTTGGACTACGTAGTAAAATCGAAATTAATACTTCCTATTAAGTATCATCTATATATATATATAAGTTATTCCGTGTAGTGACGGATTAAGAATACAAATGTCACCACCCCGTTCTATCCCAACGGCTAACTAATTTTTTCATTTATTTTTTTGTGATAAAATAAAAGTAAAAAATATACGAAAAACATTGTTAATACTCACTTTGAGGGTTCGATTTCCCTGGAATCTTTTCATAATATACATGTAAATATGCAATCTCATTGCATCTTTCCTCTTCAGCGAGTAAAACAAAGACCAAAGTCAGTAAGATAGCTTCAAAAAACGCAGTCGTGTTAATGAGCTTTAACTCTTTTTCCAGCGTCTAGCAACAGTTAAGGTGCCTTTTTATCTATTTTAAACTAAGAACAGCTGTGCATCCTGATCTCCTTTCTACCTAAAAACTTACATTCTCTAAAACATCTGCGGCCATGGGGTTAAAGAACTCCATTAAAGATTTTTTGTAAACAAACTTAGAATTTGTAATATGTGTATACACCAGTGAAATCTCTGATAGGTGGTATTTATTTCCGTTCTATGGTAATAAGTATAAGTTAATAATAACCATACCAACCATATCCAAGTGGAATAATGTTTCCTTTTGAATAGTGCGAGAATTTTAGTGGTTCCAGAGATTATCCTGCACATACACACAAACTTACAAAATTACCAATCTTTCTTTATAATATTTAAAACGTATATAGGTTGGCCGATTTGCGTGAAGCGATAGGTAATTGAAAACTATGTCAGTAATATGCTGCTATTAAAACTGCAATGGTTCGTGTCGAACATAACAGGTGGCGCTACATATCGCATTTCTCAGTCATTGACACGATATAATCTTTTATTTACACGAATGTAGGTACCCGTCGACTTTTTTTTATATTCCTGTGGAGGCCAATAACTTTTTTGATCGCTAGTAATTACATTTTTATCATTTATCGTGGTAAACTTTTAGTACAAGCCCTGTATCGCCGGGGGACTTTACAAACATACAATTCACCAATATAAAGTACAGTCTCGAAACCAAATACATATATTAATTATGGATCACACAAAGTTTTGTCAACTGCCCATAGTGCTAGCACTATGGGCAGTTGACAAAACTTTGTGTAACCAAGGAGTTGAGCAGTATGATCGCCTGACTAGTCAGGCGATCATACTGCTCAACTCCTTGGTTGCTCGGCATTCAGAGACTGACATATTTTGTATTAAACTAACATGTTTTGTAAATGTATGTAATCTTTTTATAACATAGGTACTAATAATAAGAATTTGTATTTAAATTATGTATTATTATATTTTATAAAAATGTTATGGCTTACTATGCGTATTGGGCAACTGTAAGTATAGTGAGCAAATGAATGTAAATAAATAAATAGTTGATAAAACTCAACAACACAACACTCAGCTCGGTGTTATCGGCGTGGTGACCACCTTAACCAAAAGACCATAAGTGCAGTTGTCAGTGTTACCAACCACTTTTCTCATATCTCTTTTGGCTTGAGTTAAGACTTCATAATTTTTAAGAGTAATAAAGGCAATGAAGCGTCTAGGTTAAATTTGAACTGTTAGACGAAAACACCGAGCAATAACCTTACGACCTTGAGAAAGTCAATTCTATTGAAACTCAGAACAAACTTAATTAAGAAAGTAACAGTAATAGGGAGGAAAATAAGAAAATGTATAGGCTGAGTTACAATAAGAATGTTTAAATCCTCCTACGTAGTTTATTTATCTCTTTCTGATTAGTCTGGCATTTTGTTACAAAAAAACTGCTAAAAAAGACAATCCGAGACTCTGACGTCATGAAGTAACATTTAACAATCATTAATTTAAGACTATTGAGAAGATTTGATGAGTAAAAAACGACAAATGTACAAAAAATGTTTATAAAATTTTAGGGTTCCGTATTCAAAGCGTGCTAACGAAACTATTATTAAGTCTTCTTTGTCCGTCAAACAGCACCCTGTATAGACAGTGCTCATAGACAGTAGTAAGTAGACAGTTGACATTACTGTTGCATTGTATCATAAAAAAAATAAGGGACCCTGATTCAAGAAACCGACCTATTCAGTATTTTTTTGTACGGAACCTTTAATGTGCGAGTCCGATTTGCACTTTGCCGGTTTTTGATTAAAGAAAAACTTATCATGCAGTAAATTAAAAACAACCTTATGTATTGATTTTTGTCAATTCTAATTTAGTGTCGAGAAAACTTGGAACTCAGGAGTGTTCAATTAATTAAACCAACGTAATTTGCGTTAAGAGCGGAATCAACATGCCCGACGTTTTTGGCGTAAGAACTGAGTGTTTCTATAAATAGAGATTTATTTTAATTACTAGCTGTTGCCCGCGGCTCCGCCCGCGTGGATGTTAGTTATCGCTGCAAAAAGTAGCCTATGTGTTATTCCAGACCATAATCTATCTCTGTGCCAAATTTCATCCAGATCCGTTCAGTAGTTTTTACGTGAAAGAGTAACAAACATCCATCCATCCATCCATTCTTACAAACTCACACACATTTATAATATTCACATTTATAATATTAGTAACGATATACTACATTTTTACACAAAAGTATTGGTTTTTAGGACAACATTAAATCATCTTGTCTTCATAAGATAAGACTTCGTACGTCTGCCTGTTTTTCTATAAATCACGGTTTATTTTCTAACTATGTAGTCTCTTTTTAATAAACTGTGTTAAATGTAACTAAAATGGGTACCGTAAATAAAAAATACAGACGAATCAGAACCTCCTATTTCCTTATATTGTATTAAGATAGTCATGCATTATTTACCTTGACGTTTTGATCACGTTACATAATATAATATGCATGTTACGTACACTTTTTTATACTTCTTATGATGCAAACCAGTATACGGCCAATGCAGACAAAATGTAGCAGGCCCCTTTTTGCAATAATAATCTAAAAACTCCCGACAATAACTCGTCAAGCAAAACAACATGGCGACTTACATTTAGGGATGTAATTAATAGTCGCAACAACTCCGAGATCGAATGTTTATTTTTGATTAAAAAGCGAATGTTGATCCGTTTAAGTTTGAATTTGATCAAAATAATTGGAATTGCGCGTCAGTCAATAAAAACTTGGGAGCCAGACGCTTGGGACCAATTAAATAGAACAAGTTTACGAAAACAATTAGTTGCAATGTTGGCTTTACACAAGTTGTTATCGAGTTTCCCAACTCGTAATATGTCCCATGTTAGCTTTTTTACTAGGTAGGCTTTCGAAATTGAATTTACCTACGGCCGTGCCGTCCTCCTTGTTTAATTCAATTGTTCGTTTAGACTTTTCTGTAATTATTTTTTGAGTGTAATTAAAAACTGTGTTCAGAATATGCCTAGAGGTTTTTGAAATAGCTTTTCATTCAGGATTAGTAAATGAATGATGTATAAAAAAGAATAAAGGCCAAGTTTTTTTGTGGTCTAAAAACTATTTTCAATATTTTTTGTTAGTACTTGTATGACAAACAAGCATACGTCACGCCTGATGGTAAACAGTTACCGTAGCCTATGAACTTGCACTAAGCGTCAAAATGGTACCGTGTCGCTGCTTATTTTCTGCCAGCTTAGTGAAATAAAAAATAAATGTAAGCCATTAATGTAAGAAAATGGTTTTTGCTAAAACGTTTCTTTTCCAGTTATTTCGGTCGGTTTAAATATAACAGTTACCCCAAAGAAAGTATCTCGTAACATAATTAATTTGATCGATGGAATGTTTTCTCCGTCGTTAATATTTACAAAAGATTTTTCTTAATTTTGTGGCGGTTAATTTACGTAAAGAAAGGAAAATTCTCCGCCGTTAAAAAATGTTGAGATTATATTACAACGCGGAAAATCTGCCTTCCCTATTATTTATTAAGTAAGCTCGAACATTATTTTTATTTTCGGTGGAAATTCTTTTATTGTCGTCTCCATCGCGATCCTTTAAAGGGAATGTGTACGATTCCAAGCACTTTAATAGACACTTTACACATTACCCTTACTGTACACGCGGTATAGTCGCTATATTGACAAACTTTACACACTATAGTTTTTTGCATCGATACTAACGCGATGATAATTATATTGATTAAGTATAGTAGTATCTAATTATAAGTATTTTAATTTATCGTAAAAAACGTAACTATATATAACTAAAAATGAATTCCCCAAATGTATGTACGCGCATAACTTCCAATCGACTGCAACATTTTTTTTTTGAGTTTGTTATTGTCAGGACAAGGTTTGTTTAGAAGAAAATTAGAAGAAGAAAAACTGATTTAAAAATAAATCTTTATATAGCGATATAAAGTTTGCCGGGTCAGCTAGTTTAAAATATTTATTGAATACGTTCGATGTTGACATTTTATTGCAGAAAAATAACTTATGGTTTACGCATTGCTGTTAGATTTCATAGGGGAAATAATTAAGCGAACATGTCTTATTAGTAAAGCCCGTGTTGTAGATAAAAGTGTCAGGTGCGCATATGTAGGTAAGTACCTATAGCATTTTATACAAAGATTTGTGAAAGCCATTACTTACAGCGTGGCTCGTGGAGCGCGGTGTGAGTGTGACGCGTGCCTAAACGCGTTCATCTCGGTTGACGTAGGAATACATATGTATGTAGGTACGGTGGGCAACCTGGGCCCCAATTCTGCTAATTTACGGATGGCTCAATTGAATCTAAATTGATTCTCAATTGAATCTTTGTAGCATTTTTGATATTCTGCTAATAAATTTAAGACATTTTTGATATTCTGCTAATAATTTAAAATGCTAATAACTTAAGACCATTCGTTTTCCAACTATTGTTGGAAAACGAATGGTCTTAAGTTATTAGCATTTTTGGTATTACATTATTGGTATTCTGCTAAATAGTTTAAGACCAGTGGTTTTCCAACTATTGGTCTTAAATTTATTAGCAGAATACCAAAAATGCTACTGAAATACAATTGAGAATCAATTCAGATTAAATTGAGCCATTCGTAAATTAGCAGAATTGGGGCCCTGGTCTGTACAGGGCGGCTATAATAATAATATAATAATAATTTCATTTATTCAAGTGACCATGACTCATTTGATTAGTAAACAAACTTAAAAGACAATTGTTAGTAGAACTCCAAGTACTTAATTATAAACTAGTGGCTATATAAAGTTTAATAAATTTGTTTGAAATATTTTCATATATACTTATAGTCTAATTGTACACTGTAACCAAATTCCACAGAAATTTAAACAATCGTTTTCTTAGTAAACTAATCTTCTGCTGCGACTCCGTTGCTGCGTCTACACGGGGAAATACGTGGCAAGTAAATTATGAATATTATAATATATTCCTCATGGACACGTTATTTTTTTTATTAAAGTCATTAAAATTTAGATGAGTTTGTTTTAATGACAAGTTAGTAGAGGTTGGCTGGTACCAATTTGTACAACTTGTGGTATTGTGTACCAGACATGATTATTGTAATACTAGCTGTTGCCCGCGGCTCCGCCCACGTGGATGTCAGTTATCGCCGTAAAAAGCCTATGTGTTATTCCAGACCATTATCTATCTCTGTGCCAAATTTCATCCAGATCCGTTTAGTAGTTTTTACGTGAAATACTTACAAACTTTTGCGTTTATAATATTAATAGGATATATTTTGTTATAATAAGAGATAGTTAATAAAACGTCTATTTTCTTTACTGATCGACCACAGAATCGGAATGGTGACGTTTGACAAGTGAAAGGTGAATCGATCCAATTTAAAATCGATTCAAACGCCACAAAACAGATATAGTCGGGAATTTATTAGCCATTGTCGACTCGATTTAAAGATTTAATAGAATCAAATCGTATGCGATATCTGAAACGTGTTCCATGTCGCCCATTTGGGAGTGTGAGTATCCCCCTAGTCGTAGAGAGCCGTTGTTGTATGCTTATTTGCATGTGAAAGAGCGTCAAATGTATCTACTTTTGTGTGTAGGCGGATGAGTAGACAGGCCAAGGTAATAAATCGTACACAACCTCAACGTCTTCATTGGATATAGAACAATGAGGTACGCAAATATCCTTGTAAAAGTTGAACGTTTCGAATTTAATTTGTTTTAGCAAGTATACCCGTGTTATATTTAGATTTCGATCCGTGTAACGTTTATGGTTACTGTCATGTACCTCTTCGATTGTAGCGTGATGTTAAATAGCCTGTAATCTTACTAGAGAATTGGGATACCAAATGCAAAACGATTGTTTCTAATCCGACTGCTAGGTCTAGAGATTAGCCCGTTCAAACAAAAAACTTCCCTGCTTTAAATATTTGATTCTAAATAGGCTTTTCTTAATTATACAATATTATGTCAAAATCTACCAGTCTTCCAGTTGACTTTAGTGAGGGCTTCCTAATAGTTAGGTGATAGGTAGGGCTAGTTAACGATCAGAATTTTTATTTTTACAGTCACACACAAGTTTTATTGTCAATTATATTTTGATTACAAGTTTCATAGCACTTTGATGCTTATATAACATGTCAATACTTTACAGATGATAGAGCGTTGATTGACAGTACTATTGTAGGTTATATTCGACTGTAGATAGTATTCAAGATTTTGCAGATACTCGTAGCAGCAGTCAGCCAGTAACTTTATATGCTACGCCGATATTCGTAGACGAATGATGAAAGGCTTTCGTAGATATCTGCTACGATAGTTAGTCAACATTTTCGTAGTAGAAATTTAAGAAAGGCATTTGAATGGCTTTTTTTTACTACGCACTACGTAGCAAAGCTTACGGCCCGTGTGATGGTAAGCAGATACCGTAGAATATGTATGCTTGCCATACTTGCATTACTCGTGTGTTGCCAAGTTAAAAAAATAACACCAGGGTTTTTTGATGTAACGTTTTTTTGAAAATGCGTCTTTAAATGAATTAGGGAACGTACAGAAACGCAATTATTTGAACATTATGAAGTCATTTGGCTGCAGTATTATGTAAGGTGAAGATGCTTTCCCAATGGTGCTCTACCTCTCTTGCATGGTAAGTTAACTAGGCGCTGATAAAAATAAATTTATTTACCCTCTTTGAAGATGAAACTTCATATTTGCACTTCTATATTAAAAATCTTGTTATTCTAAAGCAAGATGTGCCTGCTACTTATCTTCGTCTACTTTGTATATAGTAGTGCTTTCGATTTGTCGTGTCTGTGACTGCCATGGATTAATCCCGGGTGAGCATAAGCCTATGACTATTATTCTGTTAAAAATATTTTCCGTTTTAATCTTAGATTGGAATTATATTTAAGGAAACGTGAAGCTTATTACACTAAGATTAAATGCCAGGGGTCTTGTTCGTTCCACGTTCCTCAGGGATTACAGGCGAGACGATTATTTATTCTATTAATTATCTACCAAAATAATGGAGCAAAGAAGTAAAGAAACTCGCCCAAATTAATGTAAAATGATCTTGTCAGACATCATTAGGGAAATTATTTTGTTTTTAGACTTTTTAAGCTTTATTAAAACGGGAAGAGACTTTTTAAAATTTTCATTCACAATGGGCTTAAAAGTAATAACGAAATATTTTCACTTCAGTTAATTGAAAATTTTAATTTTTCGTTGCCACTCCATTGTGTAGGGTGACAAGGACATTTATAAATGTTCTGAATGTTCAACTCGACGGCCCCGGCGCGGTCCGGCGCGGCTCTTGGATAGCAATTGCAGAAACTGTCCATGATTTACACACTTTGTGAACATATTTATTTTGCGTAATAACAAATTTCTTTATCAATATCATAATGAGTTGTTTGAGGCGCTCATAGCCATGTGCACTCGCTGTTCGGTAAACGATCAGCGGGTTTAGCTACCGAGGGCGCGGTAACCCTATAGATCGGTGACCGCATAGTGGTATTTCATCTGAGCGTCTCCGTGCTTTGGAGGGCTGAAGTCGGTCCCGACTGGTACACATGTTAGCGGCGCGGATCAATATCAGCTTGCCGCGGTATATATGTACATTGCAAGCTAAATAAAATAAAACTTGTAATGAAACCGACTCCAATGAAATATCATGGATGTATGTAATTTTTGTTGTAACTGCTAGATCGGATTCAATAAAATTTAAATGGAAACACCTGGAAAGTATCCCCTTTGAAACGAAAACGGTTCAGGCGTCTTCGAATGATCAAGGTGAGAACCTCTTCCATTTATGAAGTCGGTTCAAAAATACTCGCTAAATGTTCATACATGGCTAGCAAGTAGGCAACTCGCCTGTTCATATTCCAATCTATTGATACTCGTTCAATGTGGAACTAAATGTGTGCAGAGGCTATAGGCACCGTTTGTACCTATAGTTGTATCAGTAGTTTGGAAACAGGGGTATGACCCAATTTCGAGTATTTGTATGTCATTCGGAATATTGGCATTGTGTTTCGGATAGTTGCAATTGTTAAAAAGTAGTGCTATGAAATTGTTTCATATGAGCAATAAACTGTTGAATAATTGCATTGCTAGTTGTACTGATTATAAACTGCTTCGTAAATTATTTATAACCTTTTGTCAAAGATTCGACCTACTCATTAACAGTGACTCGACGAAACCAACTAAATAATCAGGCGGAAAGACCGCTTTTCCGTTCAAGCATACGGCTTGCCTGATGCCAAATGCTTGTTAGCCACCTTACGGCCGCACTCAGAGTCACCTAACGGCTACTTAAAGCGCTCCTTAGTAGAGATTTAAAAAAGCTCACTCTCAGAGTCAGCTAATGGTTCATTAACGTCCCTCATCGGCAATTATAGTTAAGTAAAGCAAAACCTTTACTTACATTCTTAATGATTGATTTTGAGTGACAGGTGAAAGTTATATTTAGCGGAAAAGAAATTAAATTCGTAATATTTTCTAACAAAAAGCTAAAATGGGTATGGAATTGGCAGACGTTCGGAATTTTGGGTCGGGTTATGCTAAAAGGAATAGATAAATAGAGGGCCTTGGCGATCCTTACGTGATTACGCGGATCTTTTTAATTATAATAAGAGCCACATAAGAACAAGAAATACTATAGAAAGATGTTTTGGGTCTCCAAGTGGGGATGTGTATTGAGCTACATAAAATAGCTGCTGTGATACGTGCGTGTGCAACACTTCACAACCAACAAATGGGGCCATTCATGTTGCCAATAAAGTAGTTGATGTTGCACCGATAAATGAAAACCCTAATAGCAATGGTTTGCAGTTCGACGAGCATTAGTAGAAAGATTTTTTACTTGATGCGCATTGATTGCTTAAGAAATAAAAAACTATATTAGGTATATTAAACAAACAATACTTTTATTTTATAATTTTAACAATACGGCAAGTTGTACAGTTTTCAAACACCTTGAAATCCCAATTCTGAAGTAGGTACTTACTTAAGCAGGATGAATTTTCCTATATGCTTTATTCCCATTTTACCCCGTCCGTGGATACATTATCATTGAGAAGTTCAGGTGGCCATCTGTGGCGTTTTTTATCAGTTTCACTTCACAAAATCACACTTTCTGCCTGTATGTCTATAATTTTTGAAGAGTTCCCTCGATTCCTCATGGATCCCATCATTGGAAGTGGCTTTTTAAAAGTTACTTATTTACATTACTGTAAATATATATAGGTACTATAAACTTTTATTTCATTCGCAACGAACACACATAAAATCAAAACAATAATACCTACTGTTGACATTAACAGTTTGACAGTAAGCACAACAAGTAATACCATAAAAATAAATCTTAATTCTTAAATAAATTAAAAAATATTTTATAATTTTTATATATTGACTTATTGATAAAAAAATTATATGGATATAACTGATTAAACTTAGATTTATTATATGCTTTAGTTTTTGATGTATTTAAATAGATTTTTAAATACTTATTATTAACATTTTTACGTGTGGCCACACTGAAAATATATCGATATGCAATCGATAGTGTACGCTTCACCCAAAGGTTCCTTAAAGCCGTCATTAACTAATGAACCGTTAAATACTGACTCTGAGATACACCGATATTTAGCGGATTTAATCCGTATTAGTTAAATACTCATTAGGACTAATTTAATGAATGTCTCTGAGTGCGGCCGTTAGTGGTATAGAACAAATAAATCATCGCTATCACATCATCGGTACCATTTGCATGTTACTAACTTAAAAAAATATAAAACCAGGGTTTTGTGATGGTGTATCTATAAGATCGGAAAATGTTTAATTAGAAACCTATACCAAATGAGCACTTAGATTATGTAAGCGTTAAGTCGAGCCATCTCACGATCCTAAGACTGACCTTTACTTGGGTACAGTTACTGTAATCTATGGACGTGCATAAGAATTCTAGTTCAGAACTTTTCAAAACAGCCCATCCCGAGGTTGACGTAAGAGTCAACCAAGGGAGTAAGTCAGACAGACAATATCCACTGTATGAGAAGAAAAACTCAAGATAAAACCCTACCAACCCGTCTGGCCAGCGTCGTATAGAAGGCTTTAATATCTTTCCAATTGTATCGAGGAGACCTGTGCCTAATATTGGGACGCTTTTACTCCTATTATAAGATTTAAAATAGTTTGAGCTAAACTAATGTCATATCGTGCTATTCTAATGGGAAACGCCTTCCAGAGTACCGATACCGAATAAAGACAATTCCAACAAAACAAAAGACAATGTGACATTGTCACTTTTATGACAACGAAATATGAATGCTAAGTATATAAAGCTAAGATATAAAATGGTCTGAGCTTACTAAGGCCCCTGGCGTGTTAGCCTGCCGGTGAACTTCTTCCATTAGTTTATATAACCGATACGTAATAAATGCTGTCTAGAACAAAACTGAAGTTAATAATCTAATGGACTTACGATTTTACAAAGGTGTACCCACGTTTTGCCATGTATATAAGGTCCTATATAATAAAGGGGAGCCTATCGCTGTATCTGGTACAGTTACCCACTGCACTGCAGAGTTTTCCGTGGAAAAAACTGTAAACTACTTGTTTACGGGTACTAAAGTTGACATCTTACAAATTTAAAATTAAGATCGAAAATAAATCGCTTTAAGGACGTCATGGTACAGCTTCAGGTAATAAACAGGGCATTGACAAAAAACGACTTATGATGGTTCTTAATAACTATTTCTTTAAAAAGGTAACTTTTGCACTAGGTAATAATCCATGTATTTGGAGAATACCAATATTTAAATCACAGCCACAAAGAACAGCCAGACTCGAAACAATAAATAAGTGGGCGCGGGCGACTCAATTTTTTGTCATTCGAACCCACACACTCTGCCCCTCTACAAATGGGATTTGACGTAAGTTTACGACATTATATCGCAGACTTAAGTCAAATCCCAAACATTTTATTTTTTGACTTTTCGATTCGACTACCGATTATGCCACTTGTTCTGGCTCTGTTCAGTAAATGGCGAGATAATCACTAAGCTACATGCGCTGTCAATGACGAAATATTCGTCATATTTTCGTCACCGCTGGCGTTCCATCCATATTAAAATCTAATGGATTGGCACGTGACGATGGGGCGGTATGTCATTATTGCCGTGAAAAATGGGAGGGCTTTCAGTAAGGCGAAACGTGTGATGAGCCTGTAATATATCTTAAATAACGCTCTCTATATTAGCGCTGTGAAATATTACCTCAAAAATATAAAATATGGTAAAAGTAAATTATAATGAGTTCTGATCGTTTAGGTCAACTGATGAGTTTAGGTCACGGGATCGTTTCCCGGATCAGACAAAGTAAATAGAACTACTTACTTATTTATTAAAAAAAATCTCGGTTTTCTATCTTAATATATATATTTCTTGTGTGCGTGTGTATGTGACTGAACTCCTCCTAGACGGGTGGACCGATTTTGATGAAATTTTGTGTGTGTGTTCGGGTAGGGCCCTGGATGGTTTAGATTCACAATTGGATCCGGTAGGTGGCGCTGCTGTCGGTATTTCAGCTTTTTCCGGCAGGACGACGTCTGCCAGGTCCACTAGTTTTTATATAAAATTTCATCTACACGATATTATATCGTAAACTTATATCAGATTTCATACATATTTGCTTTATTTTCTTCCGCACTAGAAACAGAAAAAGCTCTGTGTCGCGGGGGACCTTACAAACATACAATTAACGGACACAAATTACACTCAGACTCAGAACATATCTTCGTGGATCACACAAAGTTTTGGCCTGTGTGGCAATCGAACCCACAACTTCGTGCACAGCAGGCGCATACTGCGGCCACGGGACCACCAAGGCAGTCAAATTCAATTAGATTCGAGTACCGTTTATACCACTTGTCTAGAGGTGCTGATCTGATTAGCCGTTCTGGCGTGATTGTGTAACAAATATTCATACAACTTTCACATTTATAATATTAATACAGATTATTATCATTACTGGCAACCACAAATTGGTCACAATCTCCTTTTATAACGCAGCTTATAGCACGACCCTGACATAATCCCCAAATCGATACTCGTGGACTGAATTCCAACGTATAATTACTAATTTATTCTAGAATTTTCTGTGTATGTAGTTTTTGGGTAATGATGGTAACTTATCGTCGCGATAACCTGAAGAGCAGCTATAAAAGTATGCAAAATCTTTGGAATAATTATGCAAATAGCATTTCCACGACCGCAATTCACATTGAAGCAGGTACTTAGGTGCCCAGCGTATTGCAAAGATTATAAGTACTTATGTAGGCACATGGACTGGACGTTAAATAGTGCGTCTGGTGTATATTTTATTAAATTAATTCTCAGAATTCGCTTTTAAAATTTTTGGATAACATTTTTGCGAGGTTTTATACGAGTGTATTTTGTGTAAAGCTACTGTGGTATGTTAAGCAGTTACCGTAGCCTATGAACGCTTGCAATACCAGAGGTATCACTTGCGTGTTGCCAACCTATTTTTAAAAAAATAATTTTGTAATATGCACCAGGGGTAAAATACATTTCACATAGTACTACCGGTCCCCGGCGAGATACATAGTCGAACCGTGTCGTCAAGATGAAGTAGTAAAATAGGTAATATTATTGATCTTTAATAATACAGTGAAATTGTCTAAGCGATTATAATCAGTTAATGTTGATGTAAAAAGATGAGAAGTGAATAAAGAAGCGATTAAGACTGGAGTTTGAATTATAATATCCTTAAAAATAGTGACCTGATCTTATTAAGAACGTATATGCCGATACGTTTCTTATAGTCGAGCTAGCTGAGCACGTTATGGAAAGTCAGATAGCCGAGCTGTTGGCGTGCTCTTCTGTCAAACACAAGGGTAAGCACCGTGAATGGAGATGCCTGTAGGGGTCGCCCTAGGCAAACATACATTGACTAAGTAGGTGATGTGCTAAATAAAGTACAATAGTCTTTGCCTACCTCAATGGGAGACAGGCGTGATGAATATGTAGGTATGTATGTAATACTTAGTAGTAATATTACCTGCTTGACAAACAAGCTTTATCGGCTACTTACTACTATACCTAGTTCTCCATCGTAGCAGTCTCTGTATATACATATAGCTAGTAGTATAAAGTTTTAATGACGGGTTATCCAGTATAATATTTCTTTTAAAAAAGACAATTCCCTTACTAAAGAACAAGGTCTGTGTCGAGGGGCACTTTACATACATACAATTAACGAACACAAATTACACCAAGACTCAGAACAACTCTTTGCGGGTCACACAAAGTTTTATCCTGTGCGGAAATCGAACACAACCTCGTGCACAGTAGGCGCTTACTTCGGCCACTGGATCACCAAGGGAATTAAAAGTATATATTAACCTTGTATAACATACATACATACTATTATCTACGTTCCACCTGTTCTTATTCACATACTCAAAGAATACCCATATACGTATTTATTTGAAAAGCGTTTACGGCTAAAGAAGTGTACGTTTTATGGCTATTTCTTTTCAATTTCCTAGAATGGGATACAATGTACGATAAAGCCGCAGCTTTAGTATTTAACCGAATGTCTGCGAGAAAATATTTCTCGAGAATCAGCTCATTTATATAAGAATGGCAATATTGATTTTTCGATTGAATAAGCAGCTCGTTGGCTCTGTAAAAATTCGAGTTTTAATTCTCTTTTGTCGGTCGAGCCGATGTCTTTATTGGAATCAAGCGGTCGGGTCACGTCTTGGACCCTCAAACGGCTGACGGTGGAAGATAAACTTTACCTTCATTGTCAATTTCCTTGAGTCTAGAGAGCACGCCCGGAAACAATGAAAGAAAAGTACTTTGAACGAGTTTCTGTTGACTTTTTAAATGGTGCGTTAGGCTAACGCAGCCTATTAAATCGTTTCAATAGCGGTAACGGCCTACCGATTTGTTCTATGGCTCAATAGACGGTGCACATTTACGAGTCAGTTATACTGAGTTTTAAACGACAATCCATAGAAACGGAGTAAAGACGAGTTAAGCGACGTTTTCTTTCGTTCAGACCCTGAAGTCCTTACAGCGATTTATTTCAACAACCTTACAGCTAGGTAATAAAGTTGAAATCTTACAAATCTCAAATTGGGATCGAAAATAACTCGTTCTTTACCGCTGCGCAGTATGTTAAGGTTTTGATGCCCTTATAGAACAAAAGCATATTTTATCCACAAATAGTGGTTCCGAGTCTGGGAATACTTTGTGATCGTGATTGTGTTTTTGTAAAGTCATCTGCGATTCTGTGATTTCTTAGTGTAGAAATATTTGTTCTTAATTCTTTATTGTACACACACAAAATAACAATACTTATACTTAAAAATATCATGTAAACATATGAGCAAGCTCGCTTTTGCGAGCTTAACTCCTAAAGAGTTTTCTACCAACAGCATTTTTTTTTAATAAATCGAAAATAATATTTCTAGGCGACCACGTACAGGAAAACGCAGCGTAGGACGACCTCCCACTAGGTGGAGAGATGATATCATGAGAGCTGCAGGAAAGCACTGGATGCAGGCAGCTCAAGACCGGCCATTGTGGAGACATATGAGGGCGGCCTTCGTTCAGCAGTGGACATTATCAGGCTGAGATGATGATGATAAATATTTCTAATCTTGACATTGAGTATATTATCTTTAATATTATGTAAGTATTAGAATTTTAATATATATAATACATACATAATCCGCACAATTTAAGTAGTTGCCTATCTATATTTTCTAATCGGACGGCCTTGTGTAAACTGTCCTAAGATTTATTATTATAGAACCTCTTTTTTTAACTGTCGACAAAACAACTTTTATTTTCACACGGACTCCTATTAATAATATACCTTGTTTACCTATTTAACACCAGATTATAGGGATAGATAGGCTTAATTATACACCATGATAATTTTGAAATGAAATTGGTACGTACTATTCATAAAGTTGATATTATTTCACAATACTAATAACTTAATTAATATACGTTGTTAAATATTAAACTTGTATCCCTCACAAGTTTAATTATAAGTGAATATGTTTACAAAATATGTTTCGTTCAAAGTTTTGTGTGTAGGGGACCAAAATATTTAAACATTAATATACTAAGCGGTGATAGTCGTGTGGGAAAGTAACTGACTTGTACACAAGAAGTGTTGGTTCGAACCCAGATGGCGGTACCAATGTGAATTTCACTTCGTGAAATTAATACATACTTACTAATCAAATGATGACCATCTGCTAACGATGAAGGACAATATCGTGAGCACGGAGTACAATAACCAGAGTAAGTCCACATATCTAAGAGAAAATTGTAAAGGCATGTCTGATCCACAAAACCGCATTACTCTTGCGTGTGTATATTTAGTCTTGAACCCTGTCAGCTCTATTGAAAGAGGACAGTAGACCCATAGCCAGCAGTTGCACATATCTGGGTTGCTATTATAATTACACTTATATTACACACACACACGCACGCGCGCGCACACATACCCACGATTGTAACTGAGCACTGTCGCCCAAAATACAGGCCGAGTTTGGGAACCAGTACCAGTACCTTTAGCCAACCATGATTGTATGCCATAGCCCAAGCCTTCAAAGTGTAATCCGTTTTGAGTCAAATAAACATTTATTATTAATTAACTATGTCTGCTTTATTTTTCTTGCGGCATAGGTAGCCCTTATGTTTGATTTTGCCAAATACACATTGTAGACAAATTACACCCAGACACGGCTACACAAAGAATCTTGCTCCTCACACAAAGATTTATTTTGAGTGAAAATCGAACTCATGACCTCCGGCTGGCAGACAGTGTCACTAACCATTAAACCAACAGGCCAAATGTTACCAATGTATTAATTTACTATGTCAAAGGAAAATATAATTATGATGATGGGGATTGAAATCTAAGATAGGAAAAGGTACAAAATACGATAGATAGCTTCTTTAGATAGGCTTTTTTTGTGACTGGTTTACGATAAGGGAACGTAGAGGGCATAAAGCTGACGGTTGGATGGCGAGATGTGAGAAGAGAATGGATCTTTTGTGTTAGACGAAATTTGAATTTGAATACCAACTCGAGCGCTCTGATTTTATTGCGAAAATGAAAATTGGTTAAGATAATATTATTTCGATTGTCATCTGAGTTAAGGCAATTTAAATAAATTAATGCTTATCGATATGCGTTGCTGCAGATCGTTTTAGGATTTTAATTACGAATATTGTGTAGTTGAATATTGAAATAAATATTAAATTTTAATACATATTTATTATCCACGATTTAATTACGTATTTTAAAATAATGCAACATATTTACTAGACTATAATATGCGAATTAAAGTACTGTTTCAATAGGCGTTTCACAAAATTCCGTTGCATCGTTGTCTACTGGACATATGTGTCCAGAAGACTGGCAGCATCGCACGTTTTTTTGGAAAATAAATTTAATTTAAATTTTATGATTAGCGACCCTGACTACGCACGGGTGTTCTCGAGACTTTTATACAAAAATACCGTCTAAATTTCCGACATTTCATCGTTGCTTTTCTAAAAAAATATTTATTACGAGGTTCCCCCAAATAGGTCAAGCCGTTCTCAAGTGATACTCAACTCATACGTGTAGCAATTGATTTTTATTTATATAGACATATTAAATTTTAAATAAAAAATATATTTACATGCAAAGTGCGTCTTTTTCAAATGTTATACATTCCCGAATGTGTGAAAACGTGTTGAAATGGCAAGTGCATTGTTGTAGGAGTACGTATGAGATTCATTATTTATTATTATCTTATCTTATATTTTGTGGGCCCTTGCGGCCAGGGCACTTTGGATCTTTTAAGCATGCCCCATCTGCTCTGCTCATCTATTATCCTGGTCCCTAAATATCAACGTCTTTGATAGGATTGCGTCTTTAGTGCTCTGGTTCGAGGTGTGCCAGTCCTAGAAGACTTAGACACCAGGAAACGATAACCCTGTGTCCCGAAGGACTTCAAAAACATACAATTCACGGTAACAAATTATACTCAAACTCGAAACAAACATTTATTAATCACACAATGTTTTCTCCCGTGTGGGAATCGAACCCACTTTGCAGCCAGTGTCTTTAGTGATTAGTCACTAGACCAACGTGACAGTCAAGCGCTTATTCACATGGATACAAAAAGTCCAAATGTGTAACCTCTCTAAAAATAAATATGCATTAATTGCTTAAATTTAAAATATATATACCATTTTAAAATAGTTCTTATTGCTATTAGGTACTATTATTTTGTTACTAGCTGTACACAGAATTTAAGTTTACATTTTCATCTAATACAATAATGAACAGTAGTAAATAAGCGTTCGAATAATTCTGTTTGTGTTATACGCAAATTAACTAGCTACACAACGCGGTTTGGTCTGATATTTTATGAGCAGTATCACACATCATGCTCAGATAATCTCTGTTAATGATTAATATAACTGGCTGGCGAATGCATTGTTTATTGTACGGTATTGGGCTTGTGTTAATTGATATGTATATGTGTATATCTACCGAGGATTATGTGCGTTAATTCATTTACTCATTGAAATTATGGGGTGGATTTACATGTTATATTTATGCATTCAAAGCTTTTGTTAGTCTTTTGTAGATTAAGGACAATTTTTTTTCACGTGCAAACTGACTTTACTAGTTACTTAGAAGGATAATTCTTGCATCTAGTCGTAGACGTCATTACAATTCACGTATACAAAGCACACTTCGATTCGGAACAAATATTTATATGTGGGGTACTTTGTGGAAGTGTGGTACACAGGCCAGGACACGACAACCACAAAACGCCGCGCTGCTACCAACCTATTTCTTTTAGTTTTCATTTATTTTATATGGCCTCGCCGTACATGGTTGACGCCAGTGGTAGCCCCTAGCTCCAAATAAAATGTATGAATACAGGTCGGTGGTCGGTTTTGTGGCTGTCGCCTGTGGCCCGTGTGCGGCCACTCTAAGCCTGGTGTATTTAGATAAGCGTTCTAAAACAATATCGCATCGACCATGTTCATTTGAAATTTTAAAACAAAAGAACATCAACAATAAGTAATACAAAGTCAATGAAAAATATTTTTTTTTGTTTGGCTCAATAACCTATTTATGAAATAAAATAGTTTCAGTTCACTGTAATCTTATATTCGTAAGAAACAAGTTAAGGCAATGCCCGGTCATAGAAAAAGGATAATTGAGTTTTATTATAGATAAAAACCTCGTTGAGTACTACAAGTAGGTTCTGTTAATGGCAGTAGAATCTTTTTATTATTATTATCAAGGATTGATTGAACTCCTTACAGTTAGAGTTAGATGTTAGTTAGACCCAGACTTACAGACATTGACGTCAAAAATGTTACTTTTTTATACTGCTTGGGTAGCAAAAAAGCACACGACCCACCTGCTTTTAAGCAGTTATCGTTGCTTATGGACGCTTAAAATACCAGAGGTATCACTTGCTTATTGCCGACCAATTCTTTTGCACCAGGGCTTTAAGATGTAGTCTCCTCTGGATAGGTAAACGTTACTTTTAAAACGCATCCCTAAATGAGCTCTGGAGACCTTTACTCACACACAGGAACACAACTACACTGCTGTGTTTACTTCATGCTTTTCCTTCCCCAGTCGGGCTTGCTCACTAGTATGATTCCCTACCTCTCTTTTTTGATAAGCCAGCGTCTTACCAATTGTATGTGATAACTACCTCTAAGTACGTGATAAACTTCAGCAATACTAGAGAAGTTAGCGCTCTCTTTATTGCTCATTGAGGACATGTCGTAGCGCTTGGGAAATATCCTATCAGGTAGTTCATTCCGAAGCTTACACGTATGTGTAAGAAATGATCGCTAAAAGTGAAGTAAGTACTGCACGAAATCGTCTCTAGGTAGTATGAGTGAACTCGGCTGTGGAGTCGATTGGTACGGTGGTACATTACGTTTAAATGAATGCAAAATGTCATTCCTAATATGTAAAGAGGTGCTTAAAATATTTAAAACAAAATTAAAATACAGTAGTTATCAGAATTGTTTATTTTCATTTATTTAAAATACTGACAATTTTAACGGTTAAATGAGAGAAATAAGCGAGGTAGGGCATCATACTAGTGAGCAAGCTCAACTGAGAAAGGACCTCCACCTTACAGAAGACCACAGCCAAATGACTACACACAGCGGTTTAGTCGTATTCCTATGTGTGAGTACAGGGCCCCGATTCCGCTAATAATATTAACGCTGAGACTCAATTACGAATCTACAACGATTGAAACGAATTTGGTATTCTGCAAAAACTTGTATGGAAGCTCAATGGGGTCGTATTGGAATTGAAACTCTCTCGTCACTTGAATGGTTACATGTGTTGCCTTTTATATTCTACTAACTCATTAGTGCTGCCATTCAAAATCTACCAGAAGACTGAATGATTAAACGAACTATAGTTTTGTTTAAAATAAACGTTTTATTTATTTTATTTTATTTAATTATGAATTATATCGTCCGCAATGAAGCGCTATGTCACTTAAACACGACTTTTGTAAATACGGTGGCCGCATCATGGCTGTGTTACGCAATTGTCTATGACAAAGACAATAATTAAAAAAGTAACTGTCATGTCAATGTCAGATCAAAAAGAAAAAAAACAAGGTGGAGTGAGCCGTGTTGTTTACTTGTTTGTTTACTTATGTACTTATTAAAAATGTTAGGGTGGTTGAGTGCCTCAGCAACTTGCCGTATGGCCCGAGAGACAGTAATCTGAGAGACATTGTGAAGATACTCTGGCCAACCAGAGTCTGGTATGATCCCGTGGCATAGAATCAATAGAATAAGAGCCAATAAGTATGTGCACTACGCTTACCACAAACATTTAACACTATC
Source organism: Trisateles emortualis (assembly GCA_947095525.1). Classification (NCBI taxonomy): domain Eukaryota; kingdom Metazoa; phylum Arthropoda; class Insecta; order Lepidoptera; family Erebidae; genus Trisateles; species Trisateles emortualis. Next base: position 13,933,199 of record OX352735.1, on the reverse strand, counting down.
GTAACGTATTCGTATCAAGACTACTACACGAATACCTATTTAATACTATTTTAATGAGAAGATGAATATAATGTAGAAAAAATGGAGTATTATATAATACCCCCTGGGAAGATGGAGGTAAGCAACATTGATTAGTAAGTTGATATATTATATTACCTACTCACTGCATAATATAGTCCTGAGACCTTATTGTACATGCACAAGAAATCCACAAACTACAAAAACTATGCACAATATTATCACCACTACTAAGTGATATAATAATATTATAATGTTACTAAGACGGTACCCATTCATGTGTGTGTTGTTATTGTTATACGTACCTTGACAACTCTTGCATATTTTTAAGTAATTATAAGAAAAGTTTATTATAATAGGCCTACCTACCTATAGAATATAATTTTTTTCTTGTTTCTACAGGTGATGAAGACTGGAATACTCCGGGTAACTGCAAGAATAAAGGACCTCTGTTGCAAATGATGTGTTTTATCATATCACCAAAGCCCAAATCAGTACTACAACTACAGTACAATCACAAAGTCACTGCTATAACTTGTCATGGTCCCTTCAATAAACACATCAGAGCGACCATCTAGAAGTTACAGACATTCCTTTCTGCAAAGCTTGTACGAGTGAAAAAAACATGGAAGTCTACATTACTACTCTTGAGTGTGAATAACAGACTGCTATACCATGTCATTATTGTTGATTGAAATGTTAATTATTATTAATTAGTACCTACCTAGTAAAATGTAAATGTATACTTTATAAATAAATATTTTTTTCAATTTTCATGTGGTTGCAACTTATTACCTTACAATAATTAAAATATGTAGATAGGTAAGTAGAAAACTATGAGATTATTATTTTTATTACAATATTTATTAAGTAGGTGCCTATATTAAGTTATAATATCTGCAGTGGGCGGCCTTAGGGCTAAAATAAAAATATTAATAACTAGTGGCCTGTTCTGGCATCACATGAGTAATTTATTTAATTAGATAGATAGTTCATTTAATGACTTAAAACATTCAAGTAAAATATACATAATATATAAAAGTAAAATATAGTACCACTTCATAGCACTGATATTCATGAAACTATGACATGATATCTGCAGGGGTGGTCAGTTCGTTCCCCATCCAATCCCATGTTAGGGATGAACCTATGTTATGGGTTGGTCGGGGTACCTATAGACCCTACAACTCTCTGCAGCTGTAAAAGACTTAGGTGCTAGATTACATTAGTAGGTTTTAAACGTAACTAGGTACTGAGTCGTCAAACTAGGCGCGCCTATCATATGTGGACCAGTTTGTTTATTATAAGTAAATTAATCAAAGCACTAGATAAGTGTGTTATGCCACATCTTGTGAATATGTATGAAAGTGAGGTTAATGTCAAGTGTAGATGATTGTATGGATTGTGGGCTTTATTCGGATGAAATAAAATAAATTAATGTGGAGCGGGCAATCAAAATTAAATAGGTGTAGGTATCAATAAATTATGATATCAATAAATTTATATATAGATAAAAAGTAGCTACCTACATGATAATTGATGATTTCTGAGTAACTATACTTAGTTTTGTTCTTGAAGCCATGTTTTTAGTTTTATTTTGCACTTGCACTGTTGGTTGTTTAAGTGGTAAATAATATAATGTAGATTTCGTATAGGAGACAACTCAAAAATTGTTTAAGTATAGTGTAGTTTGGTGGGTAAATAGGTACATTACAAACCTATCTGCACAACTGTTTCTTACATATATTATAGGTACTCTTGTCAAATGTTAGATTTGAATGCTTTGTAAGATGTAAAGTTGTCAGGACTGGTAGGTACCTATGTCTGTGTAAAGTTAGTTCATAACAATACATTTAGTAGAACTCTTTGTGCTCTCTCCAAAGGCAGGAAGAGAGTATTCCCTTCACTACCCCAAGAGGTTATGCCGTTGTAGTTGTCAGGGATTCCTGTTTTTTTTCTAATACAATTTCTCAATGAATAACAATGGAACATTATATTACTTAGTAAAAAACAATTGAAAAAGTAGTTTTTGAGTTAAGTACCTAACTCATTAGGTACATACAAACCTAAAAGTACTTAAATTCTTTCCAAAAATTATTTAAGTAAGAAAGATAAGCATTTAATCGATCAAATGTTTGAAAATGTGTCGATCAAATGTCTTTAAGTCAATGTCCCTTTGTAAAATCGTAACAATACGTATTGTTGCACGATCGTACTTCAATTGTAAAATTGAAATGTCAAACAAACGTCAAATAAGAGCAGAATACCGATATTGCACACAACTGCGACACGATTGAAGAGTAGAATAGCAAATATTCCGGTGGCAGTTTAATGAAGCGTCAATAGAAAACCATTGGTCCTAAATTATTAGCAGAATACCAAAACATGTTTAAAACTGCTATTGAGATTCAATTTATATTCAATTAAATTAGCAGAATTGGGGCCCAGGTTTCTAGAGCTCATAGGGATGCGTTTTAATGAAACGTTGAAAAACCCTGGTGTTTATTTTTGGGTAGGCAATACGCAAGAGATATAATACCAAATGTATCTCTGTAAGCGTTCATAGGTTAGAGTAACTACTTACCATCAGGCGGGCCGTATGCTTGTTTGCCACCCAAGTAGTATAAAAAAAACATGCGGGGCAGTCTTTGGGGACTGCCGATAGAAGTGAAGACTAAGTAACTTGTGAATTGTATCGTCGAGCGTGTGCGGTGACGATGACGTGATTTTCACGCTTTTTGTTTCACCTAACAAGTACAAATATATTCACAGTATACATATAGCTCATTGAGCGTTCGGTGTCGATGACCCGAGTATTTTGTTCTCTAAAAAGTGCTCAACTCGCCTAAAGAAGTTTTTACTTCAAAAAAATGAAAAAATAAATAAGTCCTCAGAGCATGATAGGTGTTAATGTTTTTATTCATGAAAAAATTGACTGCCTTCACGGTCCAGTGGCCGCAGTATGCGCCTGCTGTGTACGAGGTTGAGGGTTGGATTCCCACACAGGACAAAATTTGTGCCCCTAATTGTATGTTTGTAAAGTCCCCCGCGACACAGAGCTTGTTTTCTAGTGCGTGAGTTATTATTTTAAAAGTAGAAATAGAAAAAGCGTCATATTATTCAAAGCAGTCTTTAAAAGCCTACACAGTTTCCTGATACTAGTCCGGCTGAAACTGATCCTAAGTTTACCGAGGCTCTGTGACCAAAGTGTGAATACGTTTAAGTAACTTAGTCTTTGTCAGACACTGAGTAGAACTTCTTAGATGGATTACAGGCTAGAAACCTAGGCTTAGACGGGTAATGCGTTAATACTGTCAAAGTTGTAAAGGTTTTACCCTATATCAACTTGTTTACGTAAGTGTTTACACATTGTACACATTGATTGAACAAGTTTATATATGTTAGCCTTGTGTTCTTCATTATTATTATAAATACTGGGCACGGATCGGGCTGTAATCTTCTGTAAGGTACTTTTTTTTGGCAATTATTATTGGTATAAATTATACTATACTAGCTGTTGCCCGCGGCTCCGCCCGCGTGGATGACAGTTATCGCTGTAAAAAGTAGCCTATGTGTTATTCCAGACCATTATCTATCTCTGTGCCAAATTTCATCCAGATCCGTTCAGTAGTTTTTACGTGAAAGAGTAACAAACACCCATCCATCCATTCTTACAAACTTTCACATTTATAATATTAGTAAGGATTAAAAATAGTTTGTGAGTTTATGAAGTTGTAGTACTGAACTCTCTCTCACTCTCTTCCTGACTATTTATCCCAATGGTGGTTGGGTCAGCCCTTTATGTGTTCTTCTTCCACTTTCTTCTTTCGTGTTTTTTTTTTACTACTGAACTGATTTTGCAAATTCTTTTACCAATAGAAAGCCAAGTTATTTTGGAATATCAGGCTATATTTTATTGACAAAACATTACGAGACCCCGGGAAATACCACTATGGGAAGCCGGGGCGGGTGGCTAGTACTCGTATAATAAAATTATAGTAACCCATATATGCTGCTGGCCCATACTGCTGGCCACGTGTCTCCTCTCCTCTATCAAGAGAGAGAGAGAGGGGAGGTTTATGCCTTAATTCACGTACGCTGGCCTAATGTAGGTTAAATCAGACAGGTCTTTATAATTTCTTCTAAGATACATGTGGGCTTGATGTTTTCGGATCGAACTCACACCTCTTGCGTGCAAGTCGTTTACTTTCCCACTCGCAACCACCGCTCTTCTATACTAATATTATAAAGCTGAAGAGTTTGTTTGGTTGAACGCGCTTATCTCAGAAAGTACTTGATCGATTTAGAAAAAACCTGTTTTTGTTGACTAGTGCATTTATCCAGGAAGGCTATAGGCTATATAACATCACGCTATGATCAATAGGAGCGGAGCAGTAGTGAGATATGTTGCAAAATCGGGGCAAATTTTCCAAATTACAACGCGGACGAAGTAGCGACCCCTAGTATTAGTATAAAAATTCAAAGGGAATTCAAAAAAGTTTCAGTACAGTGGAAACCATCCAACACGAATATACAGTTTGATGAATGAAGTTCTTTTATTTCTTCATCCGCTACTGCGTATCCCGTTTAGCCTAACACCTCTGTCAATAGAGCTATTTGGTTAGATTTGCATAAAAACATTTTCAATTTCTCTATGTTCATTTACTTATATTGCCTTTGACTGTAGAAAAGTATTAAACATATATATGTTTATACTGCTCAGGTAAATAAGCTTATGGCTTAATGGTAAGCAGTTACCGTAGCCTGCTGACCCTTGTAATACCTAGAGCATCATTTGCGTGTGGCGGATCCAATATTAGTCGGCCCTGACTGTTAACAGTAGTTAGATCACCATAGAGGCTTTAAAACGATCACAATATTTTTTCATATCAAGAAGGATCTTGATATGAAAAAGAAGAAGATTCAATATTTAAAAACTTATCCCAGGGATTGAGAAACGTATCTTGAAAAACACATCCCTAAATGAGCGCAGCAGACCTGCACTTACGCGAGGAACCCCAACTGCATCAACGTGTGTAGTTATTTGGCTATGGTCTTCTGTAACGTGGAGCGTCTATACCCTTAGAGTCGAGCTTGCTCCCTTGCATAGCACCTTACCTCATTGTTAAATCCTTACTAATATTATAAAGGTGAAAGTTTGTAAGAATGGATGGATGGATGTTTGTTAATCTTTCACGAAAAACTACTGAACGGATCTGGATGAAATTTGGCACAGGGATAGATTATGGTTTGGAATAACACATAGGCTTTTTACAGCGATAACCGACATCTACGCGGGCGGAGCTGCGGGCAACAGGTAGTTATCATATAATATTGCCATGATATTTTGTTTAAATATATTTAAAATTATAGTTGGAACGACTTACTTGTTCGAAATTCGAAAACAGGTCGATAACCAAGAAGATTTGTTTGCAACGTATCTGTGGTTTAAAAAATAACGTAGGTATGTAGATAAGAAAGTTTGTTAAATACTTTCTCTAACGAAGTGGAAAAGTCTCTTATCACAACATTACAGACATTGTAGTTTCTAAGTCTGTGAAATTTCTGTTTGAGTAGTTTGTTTATTATATTGTAGTATTTATATAACAATGTTAATAATGGAATTAGGTATTGTTTTAGGGACGAAGCGTACGTACTTAGTGGCAATTCAGCTAAAAAAAACAATTGAATCAGACGGTTATGCAGAAGATTCTTCATTCCATCTCACAAAAGTTATTATTATGAGCTAATAATAAGCTGAACTTTTAAAAATATTTTGATATTACTGACACGGTTTTTTTGGGTTTCGATTCGGCTAAAAAATTCTCTGTACTAGTGGCGTAGTGATCGCGCGTTTGACTGTCGTGCCTCAAGCTGCTTGATTAGTGTCTAAAACTATGCTGGTATTGGGCTAAGCTCGTCCCCTATTATATGGGACCAAACAAAACATGTACTCCCCTTTCAAAGGAAAAGGCTATAATATTGCCCATTAAATTACTAAGTACATTATTTAAAGCAAAATAGCTGTTGCCCGCGGCTCCGCCCGCGTATATGTCGGTTATCGCGATAAAAAGTAGCCTATATCTCTCTGCCAAATATCATCCTGATCCGTTCAGTAGTTTGTACCTGAAAGAGTAACAGACATACATCCATCACAAACTTTCACAGTTATAGTATTAGTATAGTTAGATATGTATATTATCCACATACCAAAATAATTGACTTTTTACATTCAAGTTTTACAAAAAAGAAATATTTATTACTCAATAAAATACTGTCCACAAAATGCGAATGCGGCGGTCGCTCTAAAAGCGTTTCGTATACATAAAAATATCAGTTTCGTTGTATGGCTCGTTGGGACTGAATCGTAAACAGGCTGGAGTGTCACCACAATAGATCACCCTCTAGCAATCGCGTAAGTTACATATTAGGCCCATATGTTAGCAAGCCACAGACAAAAACCAGTCTCACGTTCCGTTATGTTAAACTACGAATTGATTTCCTGAACGAGTTTCTTTTGAGATAGCTCTGTTTTTAACGCAAGTTTTCGCAAACATGTGCGTCCTGCGACATATTGCTTTTTTCATTCGTTTTCTATATCCCTGTGTCGTGTTTTCGCTTTGGTAAACGTCGATATTGGGCTTTTTTCGTGTTGTATGACGAATGCCACACGTTTTTGTAAGTGTAATAAAAGATAAAATTGGTTCGGTTAACTGGCTGTGAATGGGTTTGTAATAATGATTGTTTATTTTGTTTTGGAAAGGAAAATTAACTTTATTAGTTTTAAATATTATCACTAGATAGAAGATTTGTTTATCAGTTGTCTTGGTTACAATAATACAGGTTCTGCTTAGTTTAAGTTCAGATCCTGACTGTGTGCGAGTTTGTTGTATCAAGATATTATATTCTTCTTCTTCTTCTTATCGTTTGGTTAGTGGCCAACCTGGTGACAGAGTTATTTAGATCGCCCATATTTAGAAAGATGTGTTGCATTTTTTTTGCAAATTTATGTACGTTTTTATTCTGATTTTAATAAAACTTGCACTAGGGAAATATTCATGTATTACGGAAGGCTTTACGAACATTGAAATCACAGATATAAAGTGCATCCATTTGAGGATCAGATAAACTATGTGCCGTGTGAGGGATGAACCACACCATGCAGTGGAAAATAGCGAAATGACTTTTTAAATCACAGTGCAGACCGTGAAATCTTTCTCTTTTCTGCTTATTTAACTTTTAACCTATCTAACATAGCGTCACGCCTTTTTAAAAGAGTAGAAGACGTGTATTATATTCACAACGAGAAAGTACGTGGTTATTAAAAAAGTTGTGCAAAGTACCTTTACATAATTTTATTTATAGTCCTGCTTCCAAAATTCTAAACCCATAAATTCATTACTTTAGCAAATTGAAACCACAAGAACTTCTTATCATTATCATCGAATCGAATCAAATTAAAATCGTAACATGAAACTCATAATCTCAACGAGAAGTTGGAAGCGGTCACAGAGAGCGATAAATTATTGAATCGGAGCCTTATTGACAGCCGAAGTTACATTTTGGAGGGCTCTTGAAATCAATTTCCTTGTTGAGTTTAAAGGAAAATCGGATATAGCAGCCGCGGGTGTTCTCGGCTCTCGGCGAAATCGGTTCTCGGCCTCGGCCTCGGCACTCGACCGAGCAGGAATCACTGCACCCTCCAGCTACACGGCTCCTCGGACAACCTGAAAATTAGATTTTAGCTGCAGGTGACACATGCCTCGCCCAATACAACCTATTATGCTTCCAATAACGTATTTTCTATGTGTGTACTATCCCACAATTATATTATGTAATCTATTTTACTAGAAATTTACATAAGGAAATATAATGATGTTTTAACAGCTAAAATATGAAAGAAGAAAACTAAGCTTTTAACTCCATGACAATTATAAGGATGCGCTATCTTAAAGAACATCATTATTATATGTATAACCTAACAATTATTTCTTAATTATTTTAATTATAGCTGTGAAATAAACATGTCATATATAATGTCATTATTTTGTTTATTAATATAAACAAAATAATGTCAAGTTTACTAGGACGATATAAATGGAGGCATTAACTTCTAGCTACTTGAGCACTTACCCTATTATCTATATTTTTCTAATAAATTTATTTATTTCGGATCTCTCGCTCACACGTCAATACGAGAGGTAAATTGGTCAGTTTTCTTCTCATCGTCAGGTCGGGACCGGCGGCTTAGCGCAATGTTAAGTGCCGCCCATAAACAAGGGTCCCTCAACACGTCACTTGCTACAAATGGACTCTTTATGTCCCCGTCAAATATAAACTTCCTCGTTTTTTCCTAAGCTGAGATATTTCCCGCTTTGTTCATGGATTTACTTAATGTTTACAGCTCCATTGAATACGTTGATTTAAAGAATCGCGGCCATTTTTGACGTAGCGTTTGTTCTACGAGTCGTAATGTAGTATTTTATCTAACCTTTTTAAAGAAAAAATGGTGTAGATGAGTACTTTATGCGTGGCAACGTCTGTGTATTACAAACTGAATAAAAATATTTTGAAAAAATATTTTTGAATAAAAATATTTTTATTACAAATCTCTTTAATTTTTCATGCTGTTTATATTTATGCCAGTACAAAAAAATATAAAATCAAATTTAATGCTGGTTTGTTAAAAGTTTAAAAATACGCATATATTCAAAAATATTCCAAAACGCCGCTAGTTATGAAATATCACTAAATTCATTTACATGTGTATTTAATTTTGCTAAACTAAACGTTGTGATAACAAACTGCAAACACGGACAGTAAACGTTTGTATTTATCTATTGAAAAATTACATCGCATAAAAATTGAAACACTGCTGGTACAATGAAAAGATTTATTTTAAAGTTCACTGCACCGAACAAATCCAACAGCATAGTTTGTTTTTGTCGGGCACGATAGTTTTTGATATATGGACTGGATAAAAAATGCATAATAGACAAATGTTTGTGCATTGTACATTCTCGGTAAACTGGAGTTGGAGCGAGTGTATGATAAAATCCGCGGCAGTTTGTTCCAAGTTCTGGCGCATGGCCGGCGTGTCAAGAAGCGCTGACAGCACAGCGTGGCGCACTCATGCTGCGATGTTTCCGTGCCACGTTCACCGTACATTTTTTCTTCTATCAGCATACAGCGGTTTGCAATTCAACGCTCGTTTTTCGTTTACTTCCCTTCAACGTTCGCATTGTTTGCAATCGGACAGACGCTGCTTTGTAACCTATGTATTTCGTGAGCGGATTTTTTTCCATTTGTTTAATGCTTTGTTGGATACGATTTCACTCGCTAACTCCACAGCTGCTAGCCACGCTCACCCCAGTCGATATGAAAAGGCCGGAATTGGGGCAATTCATAAAGAAAATTAACGTATAAGTGGTTAAGCTCAGCTATCATTCAAAATAAGTGAGCTCCATAAAACTCGTTTAATACTTTATTTCAGCTTAAACTTCCGTACCGTTTAAATTATTTGTCCGTCGAGGCTGGAGCCATTCCAAATTAAATTATACGCAGAAAATTTTCGGTCACATTGCAAAATTCATTATGATTCGTGTTCTGGGCGATACGTTTAGCGGAGTCGTTTTTACTTAATTCCTTGCCAAGTTGTCCGCTGTAGAGCAAGTGAAGCATTTAAATTGAATTCCGGGTGACAACTTGAATTCCTGTAATAACAGTTGGGCTGTTTGAAACAATTGTACTAATCCGACAATAATTTGCGACACCGAAATTTCGTTTCCTCCATTGTTAACGAAACATAAATGTGTCAATACAGCTAAACACTGCAAAAGATGGCCTTTTAAATACCCGTTTTCAGTTTCATGTTAAAGTTTCACTTTGCTCGTAAACGTTTGACATCTTTCAGTGAGTAATTAACTAAACAACGATGATTTATTGTTTTACTGAACTGAGCTAAAAGTTTTTGGATAAAGGTTCATACCGAATGTCAACAAAAGACTACTAGGTAGGTACTTCATTTACTGAAACAAAATTATGTAACGTCAACGAGGTAGGACACTATACCGCGAGAGCCCCATTGGTATGAAGACGGATCTTTGTCTTACAGAAGACTACTATCAAATAACTACTGTCTCCAGTGCTTATTAACACTTTGGAGGACAGTGAACGCCTATAGACGTCATGAAAATAAAACATCTATTGTGTCTACGTTGCTGTCCGCGAAAGAATGCGTTTGCAGGGCGCATTTTATGGAAACGTTTTCTTAATTAACTTTTCTTTTTAAAGACAACTCCTGCACTAGGAATAAGCCCTGTATTGCGGGGGACGTTACAAACATACAATTAACGGACACAAAGTGTACCCAGACTCGGGAAAACCTTTTATGGATCACAAAAAAAAAATTGTCCCGTGTCGAAATCGAACCCACAAATTTTATTGTATGGTCTTTTCTTACAATTTTACAGCTGTTTACGGCTCACTTTAAGATGTGGCGTAAAACAATTGCGGCGGTCAGTAGGTATATGTCGTATTCGCTCGTCACACAAATTCAAATCATCCAATACCTTGATCGACAGATGCAATCATATTCCGTTGTTTTGCGTCCACGTCCAACGCAAAGGATCTATTAGCATTTGCAACGTAATGGTGTATTAAATGCCCACACACACAACTTTGTTTTGTGGTCAATGTTGAACAATTAGTCGAGTCTGAGGTATTATTATTTTAGGCACAAATTTTAAAACTGGTAGGGCACCATGCTAACGAGCAAGCCCGATTGGGAAAGAACCTCCACGTTACAGAAGACCACGGCCAATTAACTACACATAGCGGCGTAGTTCTCCAGCCCTCATTTAGAGATGCGTTTTGAAAGCAACATATTCCTATCCCAGGGATATTCCATCTTAAAGTCCTGGTGTAAAAATGGGTCGACAAAACGTAAAAAGGTATTGCAAGCATCCATAGGATATGGTAACCGCTTAACATCAGGCGGGCCGTATGCTTGTTTGCCACCCAAGTAGTAGGTATAAAAAAAACTTAATAAAATCAAGGTGGGGCGGTAGGGCGCACGCAGTGGTATTTTATTTCTAACTAGAATGCTCTGCGGGTTTCCTAGTATATTCTTTAGAATTGTCATCATCAAACTAGTGATGTTTCCTGTTGAAAGTCTCCTATATGATGCCACGTTTCCACAAGGGCCAGTCTTGGGGGGTTTGCATCTAGTACCTTCCTGCAACTCTAACCAGGTCATCTGTATCTCAACTCGAGAGTCCTTATTTCTGGTTAACGGTTCGTTACGAGATATGACCTGACCCAAATCGACCTGGAAGACATTATTTTGAGGTATTTTTACTCTATCTATCTACGTAACTAGAAATATTAAGTAATTTGACATAATTACAGTCTGTACTATTAAATATTCTGTGATACAGTGTTTTTGTTCTTGAACAGAATCAGCTAATATAATGAGCATTTTATGAATTACCTAATGCATAAATTATTCTAAAGCCAGATCAAATTAAACGGTATATCATCTACAGCTGGCTGCTTGAACGTCGTCAGTTAAGATAGCCATCAATATCTACAAGATCGTTACGATGGAGACGATCGTTTTATAAACGTAATTTACCAATACTAACTGATTGCCTCGTTGGCTTAGTGCTCCTTGAGTGTGACTTGCTGATTGCAAGGTCCCGAGTTCGATTACTGGTTAGACAAAAAATTGATAGATAGGGATTTTCTGTCAACCAATAGCTTTTACCTATTTCTCGATAAAAAAAACCTATATAAGGGGACTTTTTAAATAACTTCAAAAAATTACAAAATATGACTAATACACATAATTCTCATTAAAGTTTAAAGAAGAAGTAAATAAGGAAAATGTTAGTTCATAGTTTTTTGGCTGTGATCTTCTGTAAAGTAGAGGTCCTCTCTTTATCCAGTTAAAGCAAGATGCAATTAAATAATGACACATACAATCCGATTACTAATCCCACATCAACAATAACAAGATATGCTACAAAATTAATATCGCAATCTATAATAATATTATGAAATAATTGATGGAAATGATTTACGTTTTTGGACGAGATTGGCATGTACGCGAAATGAGATTGTCGATACACCGCAAACAATCGACCGCAAGCGTGCGCGGGCCGGTCGCAGCTGTGGTCACAGATTGTTTTGCAACAGATAAATTTCATAATTCCGTATAATAATAACTCCATTATTAATGAAATGGCGCTTTCGTTACATAAGTAATGTATTTCAATAGGAAATACCCTATTGACATGTAGGTATTACTTACGTTTCAAATTTGATATTTGTAAGTGTTGGAAACCACAGAATATATGAAAGTGGATGTGTTCTTTGAAGGGCACCATACAAGCTCGCCCGTGAAAGGACCACAGCTGAATAACTACTCACAGTGACGCACCTGGGTTCCTATTTATAAGTCTGTACTTATCCAGCGCTTATTTGGTAATGCATTTTTAACGACACGTTTTCCTATTCTAGGGATATTCTATCATAAAACCCTGGTTTTACATTTTTCTTGTCGACAAAACACAAGTGATGCCTGTGGTATTGCAGGCGTTCATAGGTTACGGTAACTGCTTACCATCAGGCATGCATCCATCAGGCCGTATAGCTGTTTGCCACTTAAGTAGTTAAAAAAGTCTATTCTATATATTATAAATAGTCTATATAAAGTAATGAAGTAAAATACAACAGGAGCTAATTCATTTTCTTTCTTTATCTTTTCTTTTTAACAAGACAACTCCCGCACTGGAGAACAAGCTCTGTGTCACGGGGGACTTTACAAACATACAATTAACGGACACAAATTACACCCAGACTCAGAACAATTATTTGTGGGTCATACAAAGTTTTGTCCTGTGTGAACCGAACCTACAACCTCTTGCACAGCAGGCGCATACTGCGGCCACGGGACCACCAAGGCAGTCTTCATTAATTTAAAAATTAATTCATTGATAATGTTTCTGATATTTTCCATCTACTTTAATAAAAGGAAAATAAAAACACAATTTTATTAATTGAATGATCAAACTAATTGACATAATGGGCAATATTATGATTAGTTGCCATCTGTATCATGGCCTAAAGGCATAATGTATTATGCTTCACCCTCGTTGCGGTTAAGTGGATACGAACCAAACCCATCGCAATTTATCCGACACAGCTCTTCCGGGCTTTAATTAAGTGTTTATTTAAAAAAAATGAAGTATTTTTTATGTTTACGGCAAAAAATGCTTTGAATACCGTCATGCGTAACATTATTGTCGTATCATTATATTTTAAGTAATTGCGGACTTAGCTATTTATACTTATATTATTTAATTATATGAGACATTCGAAGAAATACTCTTAAAATTAATAGAATTGTTTTGGTATTCAGATCACTAGTAAACACGGCCAAATGGCATGCACTAAATACTTCTTTAATCTAACTCTATTTATGTAAGTTGGATTAAGTAAACATGCAAAGTTAATTAGCTCAAACATTTATAGAACGCAATGTTTACACAAACGCCGACGTTGCGAGGAAATAAGCTTTCTGTTATCCCCGTTTTTCTACAAAACAGCGGCAAAACCATTTAAGTTAACAAGTAAAAGTATTAATCATGATGAGAAAAAGATATCGGAAACAAAAGTGAGGGCTTTTTCAAAGAAATCACGTAGCGCTCACATAAAAAGTGGTCTACAACAGAAACGAAACGGTTAACTTTTAAACCTAATACGTGATTCAATTTAGCAGTTGTATCTCTCGACGCGACCAAGCCGAAAACTGTCGCTGAAATTCATCCAACTTTATGCTCATATTTTAAAAAGAATGCTTCTGTTCGCGACTGTGATAAAATACGTCGGAATCTTTCGATGTTGGATTATATGTATCTTTTAAACTGAATATCTTGAATAGGATATAAATTTTCATGATTCTGATAATTCTTTGACTGGCCTGTTGGTCTAGTGGTTAGTGACTCTGACTGCTACGCCGGAGGTCGTGGAATTGATTCCCACATAGAACAAATAGTTGTGTGATGAGCATATATGTTTGTTCTGTGTCTGGGTGTTATTTATCGAAAAAATGTATGTTTAGAAATATATAAGTATATTTATCAGTTGTCTGGTTGCCATAGTACAGGCTCTGCCTAGTTTGGGATCAGATGGCGGTGTGTGAGATGATGATAAATATATTCTTTTTTATAATTATGTAGATAATACTAGTCCGTCAAGATCTATTTATATCAAATTTCTATCGAGTAAAGTATGGCCATCAGATAAGACATTCGCCGCCGCTGTCATGTCCGTAGTTTGTTCAAAGTTTAATCACTGTTTTTAATCACCAATCACTAGGGCTATTGCTAACAGCGTCAACAGCTGAATAGTTTTTTATATATAATGATCAGGTCATTGCAATCTACCTTAGGTTCTTATATTATATTATGAAACCATTTATTCATTTCATTTCTTACGAAAATTATATGCATTAAGTCTTTAAAGTTCTTTTCGAGACGGAAAGTTTGGCTATCTTATGTCCGTGGCTTGGCCTTCTTAGAAGTTATTGCCTTTATGCTTTTTTAATGTATAAGTTATATTACATTGTACAGCTTCATCAAAATACGTCCAATAGTTTTTGTATGAAAGAGTAACAATCGTATATTTATTTAATAACACACATTCAATTTATGTAGACATTTATAAAATTATAATGATGATCATCTGTAATAGAAGTAGGATAGAAGGATAAAAACAAGACATAAAAAAGGTGCAAAATGGATAAATACTGGGCATTGATTGAAAGACTATGTCAAAGAATTGCCGATCAAATAACACACGTTCTGGCGAGAGGCCAGGTTAAAAGTACCATCAATCGATGAGAATACATGAATAATGGTTTAAGTGTAAATTAAGAGAAAAAAGGACAAGGATTTCCAATTTTCAAGATTTTGTAATTTATTGTCCTATGAGTCGGCAACGCGCAAGTGACTGGTGTTGCAAGCGTCCATAGGCTACGGTAACCGCTTACCATCAGGCGGGCCGTATGCTTGTTTGCCTCCTTGGTAGTATAAAAAAGACTTCAAATTACAAAATCTTGAAAATTCAATTGTCACGAAAAAAAATTATAAAGATATTATTAGGCTACCTTAATAATGTAGGACAATATTAAGGTAACCTAATAATGTCCTTATCAATTTTTGGTCACGCCGCGGCGGCTAATTTAAAAATTAGGCCGCCGTCACTAAGGAGGCCTAGCCATAGGGCACAAGAGTTTACACACACACAGACACACTCTTAATTCCCTTATATACCCTGATGGGACGGGAATCTGACACGTCTGAAAAGAGGTTAGGCATAGGACCAACGTCGTTAAGTGCTTTCTGAGATAAAAACACCGCCGACTACCTAACTTCATCTATTGCAAATTTTTGAACTGACACTAAAATGGAACCTAAGATAGATCAGCTGACTCAGCTGTGGTAATAATAATAAGTTTATTTCACTCTTTCACAAAGGTAAGTACAGTATAAAATTACAGGTATAATACAAATACAGCAATCTTCGTTCCTTTGTGGGAGTCTGGTGTCTGAATTAGGTAGGCCTGGTGTTCTGCAACCTGTGTTACAGAACACCAGGCTCCCACCTCTTGGACGAATCATGATTATATTTTTTAAATACTTAAGCAAGTACTTAATTTTAAAAATAAAATAAGTAATAATAAAATATATAATAAAAATAAATAAAATCTGATTTAAGTAAGTAACAAAAAGTATGTGCGTTTGTATTTGGATTAGGGACAAACAGTTGTCGGTGATTACCTTCTCATTCCACTAAAATAATAATATGCTTAATATAGATGTGAATATTGATGAAGTGTAACCCATTTAGTTAATTATTGAAGCATATCTTTTTAAGCATATTATTATTTTAGTGGAATGAGAAGGTAATCACCGACAACTGTCCCAACTACGCAGTCTTTCCGTACTCCTTGGGCAACAAGCGTGACTATCTATATGGAGGTACACTATAGTATATTTTGAGTTTACTATAGTATACCTCTGAGATATGGGCCGTCGTGTCATAATTTGTAAGCGACTCCTGCCGCCGTTATGTCGTACATGAGTAGATTCATAAACTAATTTAATAAGCCATTAAAGCTATCTGGACCAGGAGTAGCCATGGTGATTTATAGTAATATGAGAACATTAAAAACGCATTACGAAAACATGACTTTAGGCGGAAAATTTAACAGCGCCATATATAACGTGAAGCGGATGTTGTGTATTTGGCGGATATTTAAAAAATATGTAATTAACAGCCTGGTATACGGTTGTAGCAAGCAGAGTCGGAAAATACTGAGACTTAGACTTGTATCTCAGTGTTAGTGAGCCTGTAGAAGTACCTTCACCGTAAGCCTGATATTGACATTGCTAGGCTGGCTCATTAGGCTGCTCATCTGATGCGCGCATTGAACAAACAGTCAGCTAGTCAGTCAGGCAAAGTTCAAATTGGCTCGCGAGGCAATCGTCAAGTAACTGCCTCGCACAGCATTCCTTGTTAGGAAGCCTCATAATGTTGAAACACGCCTTATCAGATGACCACAGTTAAATAACACATATTGGTAAAATTGTTCTTGTACAGGTCTCTAAAGCACATTTAGGGATGTTTTTAAAGAAAGGTTTTCGTGTCACAACAATCATCAGTATGCTTGTTTGCCACCTTGGTAGTATAATATATATATATGTATATTCCAGCAAAAAAAATATACCAGCGCTAACGCCTAAACAAGCATACGGTTGGCCTTATAGCGAGCAGTTACTGTGGCCTATGGAAGGTTGTAATATAATGATAAGATTACTGGGATAAGAAACTTTTCTTTTAAATGCATTCCTAAATGAGCATAGCAGACTGTGTTATTTGCTGTGGTTTTCTGACCAGTCCTTACCCAGTCAGGGTTCCTCACTTGTGTACCTTCCCTTTGATATTTAAAAAAAATATTTATAGTGAGGAAATATATATCATATAAAGTATGTTCAACAGTGGTCTGCGATAGGCTGATGATGAAAGAAAATATACCAATACTAAACAGTACTTAAAAATTATTAAACATTTTTACCAGTTATTTTTCCAATAATATTTGCTACAATTTTATCCAATAGGTAAGTGGGATACTCACACAAACCACCCGCCAATACCCAGTATACGATAACAATGTATTGTTTTTCAAATTGCAATAGTGCAAGCCAGTGACTTGTTGCTAACATATGGCTACAATTACCGCTACAAATGTTTATTTCAATCGGCGACGCTGTTTCTACACAATGAAGGATAGCGAATGAACTATTCGTTTTATTTTCCTTGTGTGGACAACTTGATAAGAAAAATGTATTTATTTGACTGTATTTAGGATTTTCTTAGAGTATATGTTATAGGCAATGTTAATAATCTGGCATTTTATAGAATTCCTAGGCATTTTATACATTGCCTAAAACGTTGAGGCAATGTGTATTATAATACGATTCATTTTACACATTGGCTACGTATTTATTGTATAGAATGCCTGCATTATAAACATTGCCTATAACATATGTATATAGTCTAAAACTGTGTAATTTTAAGTTTTTAAGTACATATAATAATATTATATCAACACTTATACATAGCTAAATATGTCGTGTGTGGGGAGAAAACCCCTGCCCAGCAATGGGACATAATTATATGTATAGAGTTGAGCATATATTATGAAACATCGGCTCTTTTGATAAAGGAAAAAAAACTGTCTTTTTTCTTTTATCAAAAGAGGTGGCATGCTTACACGCTGGCGTAATGTGGGTTGGTGTATCATTCCTTTAAAATTTCTTCTAAGACATGCGGGTTTCTCCACAATGTTTTCCTTCACCGCTAGCAGATGATACAAAAATCATTTGGTTAGTATGTATAAATTTCATACACATGTACAGAATATTTTTTTCTATTAGAGGCAAGCGTACATTATTAAGTTTTGTTAGTCTCAGTTTGTAGTACATCTGCACTGACCCCAAGTTCGTTAACGTAACCATTGTGCAATTGTTTTCATTCACTGACTTGCTCATAAGAACAGGCTACTCTTTAGAAATCACGTGACAAGGGATAACGTAGAGTGGGTGGTCTTATCTCAAATGAGAACGAGCTTATTACAGAAATTTGAAAAGAATAACCCAGGGTGTATTACGCAAACAAAGCAATTTTTGTTAATATTAGGAGTCCACTGAAATTCAACGCTGCGTTTTGTTACGATTATAGCACAGCATCGTGCTGAGTGGTAGCCTTCTTCTTGTCACGGTCGTAATAAACGCTGCGGGAAGCAGTTTATATATTAGTTATATTTTTTGTGGATCTGCTACACCAGAAAGCAGCAAAATACAGATTAGGTGAGTTCTGTGAAAATGTATTGACATATTAATGAACTGCTTATAACTCGTATAAAAAGCGAAAAAAAAGAGTGTCACCAGATTTATAAAAAAGTGTGATGATCTTTCAAAGTTTTGCAACGCATATATTTATAAAATTGTATAAAAGTGACTCTCTTCTGTAACTGACAGCATACTACGTCACATAATATGATCCTTTTTCAAATAAAAAGGAATCCAACATTATGTTAATAATAGACACAAGTGTGGGTGCATACAGTCTTCAAACCACCTATCATCATCATCACAGTAAGCCTCTACCATTTTTTGTACGCATCTCTCTTCTGTGTCGCTTCCATTCCTATCTACAACATTTGTCTTTTCTTGCACCCTTCTAAATTCAAAATGAGTAAAGATTACGTCACATTTTGTGAAGGTCATTTTGGGGCAGCCATTACTACAAAATTATGGCCAACTGAAAAAATACTATTGATGGTGCATTTTTTTAAGTTGTTTGCTTGTAAGTTTTGCATTCCGATTGACCTTAGAGTAGTTTTTTTGGCGCGTAAATACTTCAGGTTGCCTTCAATGGAATGAGTTTCAATGGAGTAAGTAGTAGAGCAAAGCGTGTGAGTAATGCGAAGTGGAGTTGTAAACTGACGCAGACCTAACCCGAGATCACGTGATGATTCACTCCAAGACGTAAACAAGCGGTGGACAAATTCGAACTCCGGAGTAGGAGCTCGGATGGCACAGTTGGTAGTGTGCAGGGCCGGAATCCGAGAGGCGCAGGTTCGAATCCTGCTCCGGGCTCGCTTTTTCCACATTGCTTTAATATTTAAGTATATTTGAACTGATTGCATAGCAAAAATGCTAAAAATATTTAATACGTGATTATTCATTTGAGCTGTAGGTGTATGGCAGCAACCTGTAACCGTTTTTTATTTGCCTCCCTGTTCCGTTCTACCTCTCTCCGTTTCCTAACTCCGCTTCCTCACTTAGTTCATACACTCTGCACTGTAGCCAATCTAGTTAAAGATACAGTTACAAATATGCAAACGCAGGCGCACTATTATTTTTTTCACTCTCATAGTCCCATGAGACGGCAATCCGACCCAATTGTCAAATTAAATGAAGGTCCTTCCCCCTTTGGGATTGTTAAGCAGACCTAGGTATTCACGAAAGAGCATATGTACATAACTGCCGATATTCCTTCATCGTCAGCTAGTTAACGTACCTCTAACAAGTTTAATTAATAATGTTCCCAACTAAACCAGAGACACAACTTGTTAAAATATTACGTGAGTTAATTCGCAAGTTTGTCAAGGCTTTACAGTGTATTTACCTGATGTTCATATAACGTGTTACGTAAGCGATGGTCTACCTATACCATTATAAAGTTTTACTCAGGTCCATACCTGTGTGGAACTTTAGTCCCCTTATGTAATGTATGGCGCCATCAATTATTTGTTACGAATGGATTTGGTGATATATTTTAGGTACCTACCTAATAGTAATCTAGGACGCAAAATACGCGAACTGAACGCAGAGTTGCGGAAACCAGCCCGACATACCAATAGCAATCTATACTAATATTATAAAACTGAAGAGTTTATTTGTTTGGTTGAACGCGCTAATCTCAGAAAGTACTGGTTCGATTAGAAAAAATCTTTTTTTTGTTGAATAGTGAATTTATCCAGGAAGGCTTTAGGCTATATACTTAACATCACGCTATGATCAATAGGAGCCGAGTGAGATATTTTGCAAAATCGGGGAAAATATTCCAAATTACCACGCGAACGAAGTCGCGGGCGTCCCCTAATACTTAGATATAATTTAGATCCTGGTTGACTGATTTTTTTAAACTTCGGAGTCCTACCCACGTATCCCACCTCGTATTTCGTATTGGCATTTTATTAACGTAAGAAACCAAAAGAATACATTAATGTTGGAACTTTTATAAACGGCTACATAATACCCTCCTAGTTCTCTCCTCTTTCAAAATGGTAATAATAATGAAATCTATCATCATTATATTATATATAAAATTGTTTGTCCTAACTGACGATCAATGCACAGCCAAAACTACTAAAGGTGGTTTTACACCAGCGAGGCGAGGCGTGCATGGGCTGGGCTACAAAAAATTGTATGGCAAAAAAAATATCTATGCCCTGCCCATCTTTGGGGCAAAAAGGTCTAAATGCGCGAGAATGTAAAGCATTGAAATATTTGTTAGTACAATATTGCCTTTACTTTGTAGATACAGATATACACATCCAAAATCGGGCATCGAGGTCTCCGTCCAGTCCGCACGGTCTCTCTCCGTCAAGCGAGCACGAGGCAGCGCTGAACATCTTTCGGTGTAAAAAGGGTGATTTCAATTCACGCATAACCCATCCAATCCTAGCTCCGCCAGTGTAAAACCACTTGTGTAAAAACACAGTCTTGAAACTTGAAATTTGGAACATAAGTTTATTTTATAACGTAGACTGAATTTCCAAAAATCCTTTCTTAGCGGGTGCTGATAAAGGATTTTTGGAGATTCAATCCCTAAGTGAAACAAAAAAACGTTTAACCCGGGTTAAGTTGGGGTGGGCCGCTAGTTATAGACATAAGATACTTTATCTAGAGTGGAACAATATTAGTCCACGTCACTAAAAGGTTCAAAGCAATCGGTTTGAATACTTCGATCCTTTGATGTGTGTACCGACTTAATCGACGTTTGAATTGGTTCAAGCTCGCCATTTAAACGGCAAAGCACAGACCAAAACGCGAAGCGCTTAGCAATTGGAATTATAAATACTTTATTGCTAAACGATTTTATGTTATTGTGTGTTATATGGTTATATTGTCTAGTGGTTAGTGACTGCTAAGTCGGAGGCTCGATTCCCACACAGGAAAAAACTTTGTGTGTTGCATAAATGTTTGTTCCGAGCCTGGGTGTAGTTTATAATGTCTCCCGCGACACAGAGCTTGTGTCTTCAATTGACCACTTTTAGTTTTCAGTTGGCAACACGCAAGTGATACCACTGGTATTGCAAGCGTCCATATGGTACTATGGTAAGTGCTTAACATCAGGCAGGCCGTATGCTTGTTTGCCACCCAAGTTGTACAAAAAAAAC
This sequence comes from Trisateles emortualis, assembly GCA_947095525.1. NCBI lineage: Eukaryota > Metazoa > Arthropoda > Insecta > Lepidoptera > Erebidae > Trisateles > Trisateles emortualis. Next base: position 13,911,643 of record OX352735.1, on the reverse strand, counting down.
GTTACTTATACCGAACACTTTTGATCGGCGACGAGTTGGAGTCAAGTGGAAGTAACTAGATACAAAATGTGTCTAGGTCTGCGCAGTGAGGGCTGATTTTATATTCACTGGTACCTTGAATCCCACACAAGACAGAAAAGTGTCTACGTTTGCGCAGCGCCTTTTAGCCAGTAGTTACTCGGTGTACTTGGTTGACAAGATCATTATACGAACGTTTGAGTTACCACGGGGATTTGTTGTTCCCTGTTCTTTTGCTACTCTTGAGACATTTATTAGGTAAAACCACGATCGATCAAAGTCTTTCTGCTTCATTAATCTTGCTCATCAACCAACACCAATGTATATTTTCATGAAGATATTCACATTTTCCTTATTTTGTTAATGTAAATATTTTACGGGAATCAATACAGGATATTATTTGTTACAAGTTATTAAAAAATGGAGTAAGTTAAACAAAATGTGTGTGTTTTAGAGTTTAATATGCTTATAAACAAGTCTAAAGTAAAATAATAATATACGAGTATAAGCAGGTTTTGCTTGCGCCTTAGCTTACGTAGTTATCATAAGGGCCACTTATTGAGATCAATACCACCCCCCTCTCTTATGTGTTCTAGCAAAACACATTTACAAAATGCAATAAAATCGTCGCAAGTGTTTGAATTATTGTGACTTAATATTTGTTAATTTATATTAATAAGTAAGTAAGTATTAACTTACGTACATGATACATTAACTAATTATTTGCAACACATTGTCTATATAAATTTTGACATATGTTGTTCTATATCAATCAACTTAATTATTATACGGTTACCATTTCATTTGACCTAATTATTATTTGCAATATTGTTTGCTATTAATTGGACGTATCTCTTGTTATAATATTGATAATGTTATGTACAAAATAATAGGTATTTGTAGATAATTTAATTCAGTAGACATCATATAGTCCCGTGTTAATTTGAATAGCATGGATGGAACACTATATTTTTTTATTATTTGTGAAGCATTTTAACACATCATTTTGATTGGCCTGTTGTTGGTTTAGTGACATTAATTGCTAAGCCAAATGTTTGATTCTCACCGAGGACAAATCGACTCGGCAAACGTAATGTAGGACGCCCTCGGGCGAGATGGAGCGACGATCTTCGCAAAGCGGCTGGGAGTAGCTGGATGCGGAAAGCCGAGAATCGTGCTAGGTGGCGTGCACTTGGAGAGGCTTATGTCTAGCAGAGGACTGCGATAGGCTGATGATGATGATAGCACAAATTTGTGTGAGGAGCACGATTCTTTGTTCTATCCCACTATTGGACATAGGTTATCTCTCCTTCAAAATCAAGAGAGTTTAGAGGTCGCTGGTCTTTTACGGGTTGGTAGATATCACATACTCCTAAACATGTGGATTTCACCACGATGTTTTCTTTTAACGTTTGTGCATGGTAAATTATATTTTGATTAGTTCATAATATAAATACCGTAAAGTAAAATTTCCATTGGAACCCCTACCTATACAACCTCATGTATCTTACCACGATAATGATTGAATATTTATTAAATAATAATAATCTCTTTATAACAAACTAATTAAATATTGAAGAAAGTAATAAACACTGCGTAAGTTTAACACGGCTTTAGTCAGAGGTAGAAAAGTTTGGACCCAAGAGAATGTTTAACTTACCTAATGCGTACCTGGTGAGACCAACTTGATTAAAAAACGTCCCTCGAGTTATGAGCCTTGTCTACATTAGCCTTCAGCGGACCCAAAGGGATTTTACTTTTAGGTCACCTAAAATCCAATTAGAAAAATAAACAGATGGGGCGCTCTAAGCTACGTCTAATTAGATTAGAGATGTGCGATAGCTTGCTAAACTTTTTAGATAGGTAGGACAATGGTACTCTAAAACGTTTGACTGGCCTTTTGGTCTAGTGGTGGAGCCGGAGCCGGAGGTCGTGGGTTTGATTCCCACACGGACAAAACTTTGTAATTCATAATTTTTGCTTCGAGCCTGGGTGTAATTTGATGTTTGTAAAGTCCCACGCGACACAGGGCTTGTGGAAGTTTTATCTAAACTAATATTAGTTTAGATAAAATTGTCGACTATATTTTCTTTCTGACCGTACATTTGATTGATGGTAGATAGTGATGTGAAGAATTATGTGAAGCTTAATATGACAGTTGAGACAAAGTATTCCATTTCCAAAATATTAATTACGCGATACTAGCTAGAACAATAAAGGCAAGAATTTAATTTAATATTTTATTCGAGAAATTTAATTGATTACCGTGGTTTCACCGTAGACGTTCGAAGAGGCACGCGGTCGCCCGAAGATATTTGAAATACGCCGCATATTGAAATCCTCGAGCCATCATATCGGACTAAAATGGCCCGTGACGATCCCAAGCTCTTATTACGTGAGGATATTTAAAAAAATTCTTTGAACTTCGTAGATTATTATTATTCACCCTTATTAAAAATAACCGAGATTGCATGGAGTAGATTGTACGAGAAATATCGTTTAATTTTGTTGAGTGAATATGAATTTATTTATGAAAATATTTTGTGCGACATATTGCTGTGCTACTGCACTACAGCGAAGCTTTTCGTAGTAATTGATATTGTATTTAATTAGCCTCTGACACATAAAAGAGAGTTTTGCTGATTTTATATGATTAAAATTGGAAGCTGGTTTACAGGGCGTAATAATACGTAATATTTAATTAGTAACACCCATTTGTGTTGTGATTTTTTTTAAGAAGAAAAGAAAGCAACGCGGGAAATTATTCAAATACATATATAGTTTGTCCGTGTGGTGACGAATTAAGAATACAAATGTCACCACCCGGATGGAACGCCGAGGGTGTCGTAAGAGTCGACTAAGGAACTAAGTCAGGCAGACAATATCCACTGCAAGAGAGGGAAAACTCGAAACAAAACCATATACCAATGCGTCTGGCCAGCGTGGTATAGTAGGCTAATATCCCTCCTCCAAATGTATGGAGGAGACCCGTGCCCAGCAGTAGGACGTTTATGGGTTGACATGATATATAGTTTACGGACACACAGTACACTCAAACCCAAACAAACATTTATGGGAAAAAAAATGTCTTGTGTGGGAATTGTCGATTCCACAACACTCAGCGAGGTGTTGGTAGCATGGTGACAATTTCTACACGGAGTGAAACTTCATGCCATCATAAATTTTTATTTCTAATCTAGGTGTACTGACCACTAACATACATAGGTTCACTAATATTGAAAATGAAAAAAGGCCCTCCCTACGGGTTGATGCTGAGCTGTCTTAATATAAATTCCCATACCACATTTAACCCGAGTATTGAACAAAGTAGTTATTACTAAATGACCGTAAAATACAAACACAATAACTTTATAACAGGTTTAAAGATGGACAAATGAAAAGTCTTAAGTATCAAAGTATAGTCGACCTCGAAAATCAAACAGCAAAGATAAAGTAGGAGCGAGGCTAGTTAGCGATGGCTAATTTCACTATAGAGCTGAGTAAATATATAAAATCAAGTAATGCGACACGTTGAGAAAGTACGGCCGTAGCGCTGGCGCTGTAGCGAATGGTTCCAAGTGGCTTCGTGTGGGTCTAGTTAGTTCCAGTAAACAAACACACAAGTCGGTGCAATCGTGACGTGACCATCGCCCAGATGCTGTACGCTGAGACATAGTTATAGAGTAGGTACTGGAAGTGGCTAACGACGAGTAGTTGTTTTCCCTAATATTATAAATATGAAAGATTTGATTTTTTGTTTGTTTCTTACGATCTAACTCAAAAACTAGTGAATCAATTTTAAAAATCTTTTCACCATAAAAAAAAAACTACATTATCAGCGGGTAACATTAGCTTTATTTTATTTTAAGAAATGGATGCTCGTATCAGCAGGCCTATACCAAGAGCATAGCATTGTATATACACACATACCTATTATTTTATGTTATATATTTTATGCCAAGCCAAGCATTTGAATATCTTGATTTTTTCTCAAGCAGAGCAAAGGCATTGCAGCATCTGTCCATAGACGACGAAACACCTATAGCTGTTTATTTATTCGAGAAGCCGTGGGCTGACTTATCACGTTAGCGCTCAGCCAAGCGATCTTACTGTGATATGTTCCAGAAACTTCTGTAGTAGAAGTCAATAATAGTGTCACCACCTTCTGCATTGCAAATAAAATTTAATACGGCTTATAAACTAAAAGTACCTCCAGTTCATTACCACGAAGAACGTACAATAAAATACGTAACGTACAAATACTATTATAATGCTCATTAAATGTTCAGTGCCATACCTAACAATCGCATACCGCAAAGAAAAATCTCCACACTTATTTCTTCTTTAAAACTCAAAGCGAATTTTTGATGGTTTTTTTTGCTATTTCTAGATCAGAATAGTTTTCCTTTGAGAACGTCTTTATAAGGACATCTAGCCCCTATAATTGGCTCTACATCTGTGCATAGTCTGTAACTGTATCTTGCACAATAAAATACCGTTTACATTTCTGCTCTGTTGTTCACTTGTTTGCAAAAGCCGGACCGACTCACAGGGGTACTCCTTATTTATTCTAGAAATTCGATATTTGCATACCCATTTAGATATGTTGCATAATTTTAATGCACCGTGACTTATACAATGTATTGTGGTTATCGTACATCAAAAAAATTGCTTATCAGAAAGAGAAAGAAAGCTTTAATTGGCACGTTAGATATAACATCTGAATAGAACTCAAGTTTAGTTGTGCCAATATGGTCGACAGCTCAGCATAATGCCAAGTTAAAATGTAGTAAGCGCGGATTTTCAGCTGCAGCCTAAAGTGAAAGCGAGAATTAAATTATTATGTTCCTGGTTTGAATATGAATAAAAAACTATTTATATGAGAAGTAGTCGTTTTAGACTATATAACTACTTTTTTATGCTACTTAATAGGCCCGCGAGGCAAACGCGTCTTGACACCACCAGGCTGCCTGAAGACGCTATTTCCTCGCGAGCCAATTTGAACGTTGCCTGATTGACTGACTAACTGCCTGCTCAATGCAAGCACTAGGTGAGCAGCCTCGCGAGGCAACCTCGCAATGTTGATACCCGGCTTTAACAAGCATACAGCCCGTCTGAATGATAGATAGACGATATAAAGTTAAAAGTATTGACTCATTGCCTGTATTTTTTTTAAGGCTCATAAATTAGTTATTTAAAATGTTTTGCATAGTAGGTTTGCGCTTATGTTTTAAGATTCGTGAGGTTCCGAGTACCTACCAACAATTCTCAGGCAGTAGACAAGTAATATTAGGCTTCTCTGATAGAACATTTATCGTGATTTACCTGACCCTCTAGACAAGTGGCATAAACGATAATCGAATCGAAAAGCCAAAAAAGCAAATATATGGGATTTGACGTAAGTTTACGATATAATGTCGTAAACTTACGTCAAATTCCATACATTTATTTTTTTTACTTTTCAATTCGACTACCGCTCATGCCACTTGTCTAGAGGGGCTGTAATCCTTCCCGGTTTATGGCTATACCATGGTTCCGATTCGACTCGACGTGATGTTATAAATATACTTACTATGTTGTTGTAATTTAATATTATGCTAAACCCAACAGATAAATCGTTAACCCGTCAACACATTAGTCACAACACAACACATAAACGTTCAAATACATGAGCATTTACAAATTAATTACAGTGAATAGAGCTTATTACACGAAGCGCTTAACTAAAGTTGGTTTAAACTATTTCATTCATCGTATAATGTTAGTTGAGAACTTCCGAAGCAAATTCTTGGGTACGCCAACAGTTTAAATTCTACCATTCGATACATTGTGAACAAACATTGTAATGAGTTTTTAAGTCCTACCCTATAAACTATTTTGTTCAAATGTTTTCGGTATTTCTTAACAGCGTGCTTACACCCGAATGGCAATAGCGCGTAATAATGAGTTCTTTGACGACCAATGTTTGTGGAAATGATGGGAATTGGACGCAATTTGACTCTCAGATTCGCAACTATTTTAATAGACGGCAATATAATGTTCGAGTAAATGGATAGAACGTGCACACACTTGTAAGTCAGTTTTAAATTTCTTTATAATTATTAAAACTGTATTTTCTCCAAATTTATTTACTTAAATACAAAGAAGCATGGCAAATTTTGTAGTTGTAATATATTTTTGAGTTCTAGCTATCTACCTAAACTGAAACAAAGCTTTCCTTGTAATATTATACGTAGTAGTCTGTACTACTTTTTATTCGTGTAAAAACGCAGCAACCGCTTGCACTTCACTACAAATGCAAGCCGTGATATATAGTGTAAATACAACCCAATTTGATGCAGTGTTTGAAATAAAATTCTGTGTAGGTGACGTCCGCAATCAACACAAACGCGTCTAAAAATGTCCGCGAACGGGTAGGTCTGTTTAGTCAACAATTTGAGGTTGGATCGGCACATCAAAGCGTTTTTGAATTTCAAAGTCGGTTTCACGCTTCGGCTTTAGGTCGTTCCTTTTGACATTTTATTTTTACTTTTTAGGTGTTCACTAAAGATTTGCAAGCACGATTTTTAGAGATACTGGAAGTATTCGTGTGCATGTTGATGTAAATTCCAGGCGGCAACTGTAAGCGCGTAAGCCTAACATGGGTATGTTTAATTAATCTATGTTTTGTTTAATGAACGTAATATGTAAGCCAATACAAATTGCATGTATATTTACACACAGGGACATATATAGGATAGGTTTAAAGCAAATACACTGACGTTATATATACATAGTAACACGCTTTTATAGGGCTTTTAATACTCAATACTATTGCGCAATTGATGCACTCTGTCACATAAAACACTGTAATAAATATACTTAGCTACTTATAGAATAAAGCACTTTTGTTTTACATGAAGTATGTAAGTAGGTACACGCTCGATCAAATTGTGTTTAACGAAAATCTCTTGTGGACGCAAACAGGACGTTTTGGCGAGTCTGCCTTCAAATAGCAGTGCAAGCAGATTTAACGTGTTCCGGGAAACAAAGCGGACACAGCCACGGTCGACGAACATTGAGTGTTTTTGGCACAGTGTGCTCACGTGGCCAACGTTTTATTTATATTTTACACGCATATTATAAACAGAATTCAGCACGGATTGCGCTCACTGCAAGGAAAAACATTTTAGAAGCGTGAAAATGAAAGCGCGAAATATTAAACATAACTTAGTTTCCGTGTGAAATTTCAGATACTGTTTTCGTCGTATTTCAGTGTATTATATTCTATTGTATAGACGTATAAATATAAATTATTTGTGAAATCTCCGAGGTGCTGAACAAGACAATCTTTCAATTATTCAAGTGCATCTCAGCCCCGCCCTGACGTTGCGAACACAAAACGGAGGTACGGATTTATTCTCCAAATTGCAAGAGCTCCTATACTGCAGCGTGATTTACGTTCTAAGATTTAGCACTTCCACTTGTATCGAAACGTTAAAACATTTGTTGCTAACTTGAAATCTACAACTGTACTGTTTGAGAAAACGTCCGTTTCACCGTGATTTCTTACTCTCACGTCTCCAGTGAAAATATGTCCGGGAAGTGGGAAATGAGAATGTTTTCCAGTTTTAATTAAGTCTTATTTTTGTTGTGACTTGCTCTCTTAATCTTGTGATTCGTGACCTACACACTAAGCAGCTGTTAAAACGCTGCTTTTTCTAATTAGATTTTTACTTCTAGTATATTAGCATGAACACCTGGTACACCTCGATATTTTTTTTATACTACTACAGTTATAGTGTTAACGAACGACGATATTTGCCGTAGCTTACTATTATTATTACTTTAAATAAGACAACATCCGCACTAGGGAACAAGCCTTGTGTCATGGGGGACATTACACATACAATTAACGTACACAAAGTATACCCAGACTTGGGACAACCATTTTTTGTCCAGTGTGGGGATCGGACCCACAACACACCGCGCAGTGGTAAATGGTGAGGTAACCACTTAAGCCACTGAAAGAACCGTGCAGTCATCCTGACGTTGTCAATCTTGCAGCTTTGTCAAATGTACATAATATGTATGTAATATAATAAACTTTAAAGAACATTTCCCTTCAATAGACACTGGGAAACCTATACTTAAGCAAAATATCACAATTACACCACTTATTGAGCCGTAGTCTTTTGTTTTAAAATATTTTCAACATTTAAAATTTGGTTATATTAAACTTGCTAACGTACAACATGTGTGTGGTCTCATGTATCTATAACACAAGTAAACTAAAACTAAATCTACAAAGCATTTGTAAACAAAGTAGACTGACGAAGTTTTTTATTTTTATCGTAACTTTGAACAAGCTAAGCTGCTCTATAAAAACTGTGAGCTGTTGTAGTCCGCACAAAGCCACTGTACACAGTGGTGAGGGAATGGCAGATGTACTCGTAACATACTGTTATACCCGACTTTAGTTATATAACAAAATAACAAACAGATAATAACTGAACACAACATTTCTCACATAATACGTGTAAGTACTCATTTTTATTTTATTGTAAAGTACCATTATTCTGCCTTTGTGAACCATCTAATTATACTGTCAAGTACCGAGTGTAATTTAATTGTATTGTGTGGTTTTATTTGATTCTCAAAGGTCATTAATTTAGTGTTTGGGTATGATACATACGATGATACGCCTAAAGGTTACTGTTGTGGATTATAGAGTAAATCCTTTATGCGGTTGAGGCTTTTATGGTAGTAAAATGTTAAGCAGACCTTTAGTTTTGTGTGAGTCGGCTATTCTATTATTTAAAGGACACGCTGGCAGCAAATTCGAAATCTGGCGGGATTCCAAATTGAATTAAACGTGAGCGCGTGGCCGGCCTACCAGCGAACTTTGATCGCACGCCAATGTGTCGCCCTAACCTACTGCTCTTCATGCCCCTTTAACGACTCAAGCTAAGGAAACTTATACAAACTATTGTCGGTCACTTGGTTTCTTATAGTTATAGCAACTCGATAAAGGTTATCGTTTTTTTGACATTATTATCGAAGAACTTATGACCAAAGCTTATATGAGTAGGTAGAAACTAGCCTTTAGGGTATTTTATATAAAAGTGAACTTTGAATACATCAAACGTTGGACTGCTGTAGGAAGGTATGCTGCATGATATGCGATGCAACGTGAAATGGTGCTGAATTTACAGGAATTCGTAGCGATGACTATGTTTTGACGTTATTGTCAGAAATGAAAATGTTATACGAAATATTACATTTCGGTATTTAAAATTTGTTGCGCTTTTTATTTAATATAGCGGTAGGTACGTCCCAACTTTGCACGGATGAACATTTATTTAGTTTTCGTAGCCCCTTAATTTTATTAGCCTATGTAACTCGCTGATAATGTAGCTTTCTATTGGTCAAATCAGTCCATTAGTGTTTGAGTTTATTCATTACAAACATTTAAAAATATAAATGTTTTCCCTTTATAATATTAAGTATAGATGCGCTCAGACCAATTAAGTGTTTATCTTTACATTAACAATGTCATCACTTATGTAAAACATTATAATTACTGTTGTATTACAAGCTAAAAGACTAGATTTGCTAACTTTAAATGGCATTTTGTCTTAAGTTCTATTACTTTTTATTCCCGCGGGGAAAGTCTATGAACTTGTTCACAGCCGTATACAGATAAAGTTAGTAAGTAACTAACCCCGGGCAAGATATAAAGACTTCAATATACAAAGGAAAAAAAAGTAGTGGCCGAGTGGGAAAGTAACCGACTGGGGCTTGCAAGCAAGAGGTGTGAGTTCGATCCCCGGTTCGATGGCAGTACCCATGTGAATTTCACTTTGTGGTGTTTATACGTATTAATCAAATGATTTGCCATCTGCTAACGGTGAAGGATAACATGGTAAGGAAATCCACAACCCTAGAAGAAATTCTAAGACATTGCCGACATTCACCAAACCGCATTAGGTCAGTGTGTGTAAATTAAGGCCTAACCCCTTTTGTTTTTCTCTTAATAAAGGAGGAGGAGACCCGTGCCTAGCAGTGGGACGTATCTGGGTTGCTATTAAAAAAATACATAGGAAATCAAACATCCTGATTTCTTTTTGCTATAATTAGAAACTCATGTCTCATTACCACAGCTGATTTAATTAACGTTGAAATAGAATTTGTTACAAACAAGACAAAAACTTGTGAATGATAATAGCTAATGAATTAAAGGAAATGGCAAACTTTCCTTATTCATTTTGATCAATATAACAAAAACCTTTGTTAGAGGCAAATGGATGTTAATTTAATAAATAGTCCTTTCGGAAAAATAAATTTACGTAATTTGAAGGACGGAGAAGTGAACGCAGGAGAATCGGAGAGTGGTTCGTTAGCTAAAAGAAAGCGTTTTTTAATGAATCACGCATGAAGGTACGCTTAGTTTCGGATCAATCTGATGAAGACTGCCTCGGTGGTCCAGTGGGTGCAGAATGCGCCTGCTGTGCACGAGGTTGTGGGTTCGATTCCCACACAGGGACAAAACTTTGTGTGACCCACAAAGAGTTGTTCTGAGTCTGGGTGTAATTTGTGTCCGTTGATTGTATGTTTGTAAAGTCCCCCGCGACACAGAGCTTGTTCTCTAGTGCGGGAGTTGTCTTTTTAAAAAGAAAAGAAAAGAAAAAAGAAATCAATCAGTCTGTTTCAATCTACTTCTAGACGTAGACGTCTGATAATTTACACCATAACAACGCCCGTATTCTGCATCCAATCTATTTCAATAACTTCCTTATAGTCATCGGTCCATTTGGTCGTATAAGCTTAAAGTTTATATTATTATAAAGGCGACGCAGGCCATGCAGCTTAGGTTATTCAATAGACTTAGACTGATTAAAATCGTTCACTGATTTATGCTCGACTACTCCCGTTTTTAGTCGTTGACAGTCATTCCAATTTCACGCCGCGCCGACCTAAAACACACGTTCTGTATGCTCTAACGCAGTTAGTAGCGTTTCTATCACGCTTCTATTCTTCTCCAACGAATCTGCAAGAATCAATTTTACTTGGTTCGTTTATTGTGCGTACGACTATTTTGTTGGCCATCTGCGTTGAGCTTACAAATATATTATTTTTATTTTCTAGTTTTTCCTACTTTTATATTATATACATGGCATATTTATTGTCGATTGTCTGCTTTTGACTTTGCTATTACGTGTCAGTTTACGTCATGTGTAATTTTTTCATAGTTGTCAATACTAAACATTTCTTTAACCAAAAGGTTCTTATGTTATCTCTATCTGACCAGAGGTTTTACAACTCTGTCTCACTCTAAAGATACGGTAAAAGCTTGCTATCACATTTCATTTTACAACTGAAGTAAGTGCCCCCTGATTTGGTCTAACGACATTATTACCGCAAGTGATCATTTGTATTAATGTGAAATTGTTTCTCATTTCCTCGTTTTATTATTATTTATTTTACGATAACAGTTGCGGTCTGTGGGTTTGATGCATTTTGTAACCCGCAATAATAATAATAATATCTGTTACATCTGTTTTTGTTGAGGTCATTTTCTTTGGCTATTCAGAAGTTATTTATGTATAAAGAATTTATTATAAAGCAGAGCTTTGTCTCTGGATATGGTACATTCATTTGATTTGTACACGTAAAAACCACTTTATCTCTTAAAATAAGTAGCCCACAAAATAAGAATTTTGATTGAGGATTAAGTAGTAAGTAAAACTCTTCATTGTTTCGGCTATTATACCTCATCTTAGGTCAAAAAATATAACATAGTCAAATATAAACTTAAAACGGTGTCAAAGTCATGAATGATTACGCAATTTTCCGTCATCACTTCAGTCGTGGGCACCGTAAGCTGCCTATTGAAGTGGCATAATCTCGAAACCTTAACAAAAAATACGGCTATTCTTTTATTAATTGTTGCCCTCACAGAAAATATCCTGAAATGAAATTCCCGGTTTAAGAAATGTCGCAAATTGTTTACGCCAATCTCGACGGATTTATCAACACAATACGGTAGGTATAGGTAGATAAGTATACATTAATTGCAACGGTTCTCACTCAACGTTTTGATAAAGATGAAAAATTATTTTCTCCGGCTTACAGGGCTTCTTTCGACGATTAATCTTTCCGCAAACCCATTGTTGAACTCGCGGCGGGAGGAACTTTTGTGTCCGAACTCCAACTGAGATCAAAAGGTTGCGATGGTACAAACCACTATAATTTTTAGAAACCGTTCCTACTCAAATACACAACTAAGGCGAGGGATAGCAAACCCGTTCTGTTTGGAAGGTCGACAGAAATATATATTGCTTTTATTGAACAATTGGAAACAAGATGCATTCTGATCTGATAGTACCTACTTTTTTGTGATACGTTTTATAGAATTTGTGAAAAACCATTTTATGTTCAAAGCAGTTGTTAAAGCTGACTCAGGCTCATTGAATACACCTTTAGTAAATGTGACTTTGTCCAAAGATGAGTAGCGAAAATACAAAGTATCTACTATACTTTCGCGATACAATGGATTGTTCAGTGCACGCACGGATTGAAATTGAATAAAGCGTTGAATAAATTAATAAAAGCTTGTTTACATTTAAATGCATTTCGAATTAAATGAAATGTGATACATGAATACAGAAATGTTTTAATGAAAACGGTTATTCGTATATTCTTATGCATTTCAATACAAGTTTTGATAACCAGTCACAGTAAAATAATACAAAACGCAGGAGATTTAGATACCTATATACCTATATCTACATTAATAAAGGTTTACTGGTGTAGAGAATGCCCTTTGGCATTAAATTCGCGTATATACATGTTTTGCCTAAGTTCTTAATTGTTTCGCTAGTAGTTTTCATATTTTTTACTAAGTAATACAGGCTATATTTTTCGTGATTTATAAGAGTAGCCGGTTTCCAGAGTTTCTAGCCGGTTCTTTTTTAATGCTTAACAAATAGGGGGTCTGTTCAGACATCAAACTCGTCAATAGTCGAATTAGTTCACGTTTTCTTTGGAATTTTTCATCAATCAGAATGATTTTCTTTTGGACGTTGATTCAAAATTGTGTGACCCACAAAGAATTGTTCTGACTCTGGGTGTAATTTGTGTCCGTTAATTGTATGTTTGTGAAGTCCCCCGCGACACAGAGCTTGTTCTCTAGTGCGGGAGTTGTCTTTTTTAAATAATATAAATTCTGTCAGAAATAATATAGTATATATTTCTAACAAATTAATAAAATACAACCTATTCATGAACTAATACTGCACCATTTATAATGCATTAATTAAACTGAATAGTTCATCAGTGGAAAGTGCTACATAATAAAGTGATTAGGAATAAACATTAGTCATGGTAGCGAGCGGTCTAATAATTTACAAACGTACGTCAATTTACAAATTAACCTAGATCTATATAAAGCGAATATTTCAATGTACTGGACAAGAGGACATGATGCGCAATATTAGCGAAATGAAACGAGTTCATTAGTCCTACAGCTGCTGTTCACTATATTTCACTACTCTACAATTTCCGTACTGACATTTTTGCTGTATGTGAAATTTTAATATAAAAATATCAGACTACCTCGTTGGTTAACATTTATGGTTAAGTAAGGTTTGATGCCAGAGTTGGACAAAGCATTTTTCTAATCCAGCGTGCGGCTAGTCTATCAGGTTTTTTCAGACCTGCGATCTCAATAATTTATTTTCGTTCTTACTTAGTTACCTGAAAACTTCAAAAAGTTTTCTGTTAGACTTGGTCTGACTTGTTGTTTGACTTTTGTACAGTAGCAGCCTGGAGTCAGGAAGTTGGTGGTGTTTGCATTTGGCACGTTAAGCCGTCGCACCGGCATCGGTGGCGGTTAATCTCTCACCAGTGAGTGAGTGATACTATGAGAGTGAGGGAAGAGAGAGCACACCTGTGTTTCATAACACACTTCTGCATCATAATGTCTGCGTAGTTCGGTAGTCTTTTATTATTTTTTTAAAATATCTACATTTCTCGCAGGTAAACTCCAAGCATAGCTCTCTCCATTGCTCTTTGGGTGACTTTGAGCCTACGACCACGTCTCAGATCCATATGTAATCACTGGCAACATACACTGGTCAAAGACTTTCGTCTTAAGACACTGCCATATTTGGAACGAGTAGATATGACTTAGCTGACTTAGTTGGGGCAGAAACTAAAGACAGAAAAACTGGAAGACGAAGCGTGGGCAGGCCTCCAACAAGGTGGACCGACGACCTGGTGAAGGTTGCGGGCAACCGATGGACAAGGTCGGCTCAGGATCGAGAGTTGTGGAAATTCTTGGGGGAGGCCTATGTCCAGCAGTGGACGTCTTTTGGCTGAGATGATGATGATGAGGATGATCTAGATTTACGGATGTACTCATGAATAGTAATGTAGTAATCTTAGGTTACAAAGACGGTCTACATTTTTAACATATTTACGCTCCAGATTATTATTACGATTTTAATTTGTTTACCTAAAGCTATTGTTAGTCCACAAATTTTAATCAAACAGATTTTAATGTCAGTAGAAAATCTCAAAGGTTTAATTTCAAAGAAAATCTAAATAAATGACATCAATTTCATTTGTGTTCTGTAAGCTCAAGCCGTTTGCGACTTTATTATTATTAACAATAAGGTTCTAAAATAGAATTTTTAAATATTTGCGGTACGAAGCCCAATTGTACAAATGAAGGGAAGATTAATGCTTTGCGACCCCCTATATATTTATGTAGGGACGTTTTAGCGAGATCCGCACATTGAAATTTATTTATAGGTTCATATAAATGACACACGTTTACGTGTTTCATTGGATACAAAATTTATGTTCAGTGAAAATGACATATTGCAATGAAATTTTTTTAATAGGCACTCACGTTGACACGATAGATTACTGCCTTGTTTGGGAATTCTGTCATTCTGTGGGTAGTCATTCACCAAAAATAATGTGCCATACACGGAATACAATTTTTTATTAAAAGTACCAGCTTGCAAAAAAAAAAACAATGTAACAGTTTTTTTGACTTCAAAATGCGTTGAACATTTTTTATTGTGTATTTCAATTATAATAAAACAACGCATGAAACACGAGTATAATGAATAGTGCTTTATGTCGGTACAGCGATGGTCGAGCACTCGCACTTATTAAAATATTATGAGCTTACAAAGGAATTATTCGACGACTGACTTTTCATGCAGCAATTTATTTGTTTTTGTAACAACTTGCCATAACAAACCTTTCATATTTTACAATGATTTTAACATAATGAATAAAAACAATCTCTTCTACTTAGGTTAAAACTGGTATACGACCCATCTGATAGTAAGCAGTTACTGCAGTCAATGGATGGTTGCCATAATTATCTGGATCATTTGTGTGTTGCCGATTAATTGTATTACCTCGATTTTGTGTTATGGTAACTCTAAGATAGTACGTTTCTTTTGAAAATGCATTTTAAACTGATTATAGGAAACTTTTACTGTTTGTGGATTTTTGGGTGTAGCATCTTCCTATTTTAGCGGCCAAATAACCAAATAACTGTCGTCGCTCGTGAGAAAGTTAGATTGTGAGTTCCCCGAACCAATGAGCATTCATGAAGAATGTTATGATGGTGAATGAAGCAAAACAACTACGTAGGTAAATTTGAATGTTAATAGTGATTAGTGATAGATTTGACCTCTTGATGAACCTAAATTTTATAGATAAGAAGCGCCCTCTTCTTATGTCGTTCAACACGCTCACTAATGTCATTTAAGAAACCTTTGTTGTTTATTTCAAGCCACTCGGTTTTGCGTTGCTGCATTGCTAAATCAGTCAGTAATTCTATATACATATGTATAGATATTAAGATATTTTTGAATAGTGAACTAAAATTAGACCGCAATCAGTTGGCAATTGCCATCCAACAATGATTGAACATGTGTACGTGTGTGAGTGTATCGGCAAACATTGGTCAGCCGCAGTTGTCATATGGTTGGATTTTGATCAATGTGAAGATTGGTTTTTGTTTTTTTCCCTTTATTATTATTAGTCACGTTTTTTAAGAAAGTGTCAACGTGAAGTGTTTTGTTGTAGTTATACAATAATATATCTCTTAATTTGATTTAACTAAAGTTGTTTTAAAAATGAGTATTTAACATAATTGTGCGTCCGTGTGTTAAATTTTTTTTACATAGTTCCTAAATTCATTTGCCTTTTACGCACATAAAGGCGCTACGGCAGCCGACACAATTGTTGTGGAAGCAATATATATCCGATAACAGAAAATCCATTGCTTGAGAGTCACCGGTGCAGTGGTAACCTGCTGGCGATCAGTCCTGAAACTAAATTTTATCGTAATTTACAACTTTTTATTTACATTCGCATAACAATGGCAAGAAATAGTCAACATCCGACGGCTATTACCACAAGAAACAAAAGAGAACAATTGGTTCATGAGAAAACAGTAGCATTATTATAAAATAAAACGTGTTCTAAAGTAATAAAGTAAGCGCATTTGTCGCACAAAGGCCTGAGATGACGCTAAAATATAAAAAGCATACAATGACGTAATAAATCTGCGCAGTTTTCGTTACCCAAGACTTTCCTTTGTGTTCGATTATTAATTATTATTCCCCAGTGGCCTTTGTTCCAACCGGCTCTTTTATTCAGTCCTTGACTGAGTTCCCAAGTAGTTACCACTTTCTGAATTAAAGTTACCGCTAGCGTATCGAGACCGACAGCGACGACGGCGACATTTTATATCGACAACCCTTCAGTAGACGAGACGGTATAAATGGTAGTATAAATCATTATTATATTTATAGGAGGGCATAAAATCGCAGAGCGCCCTTATCGTTTAAGTTGAAAAATTTCATGGCGGAGAGAGGAAAATCAGTTGAAGGAGGCAATCGATCATAATGCTGGGCTATCCGCGGTACGGAACTTATACGTCCAAGATACAAAATAATACCGCCATCATCTTCAGTAAAATATTGGATATAGTAACAGCGATATAATATTTACGAGGAAATGTTGGAATCGAAAGGATTGTTGGTTATATGATAGTGTGTGGTATGATACCTATTTTACTTTGGACTAGCATGTTGGTCTAGTAGTTAGTGATCCAGAATGCTAAGCTGGAGGTAATGGATTCGATTCCCACCCAAAATAAATCTGCGTGTGTTGAGCACGATTTTACACGGTTTCTGGATGTATTTTACGCGGTTTTGGTTGGTAAATTAGAGGTATTCCGTGAAGCACACCCAAACGAAGCACACCCAGACGAAGCACACCTAAAGTATTCCACTTAGCACACCCGTAGGTGGGCTTCAAATGAAAATTTAAAATAATTAATTTCCTATTCCACGAAGCACACCTACGAATATCACTCGCATAGTGCGGGACAAAGAAATAAAAATGTCGATAGAAGAAAATATTTATTATTTAAAAGACTAAATTAAATATCTAACATCATTCAGTTTCATTATAATAATGTGACACAATATTTGTCATTTTTGTAATTTTACTATTTAAAATAAAAACAATAAAAACTTGGACAAATATAAAAAACATTGTAAATATAGTTTTCCATAGAGATCTATGTTGAAGTTTTCTTAAAGCTACCTGTTTAATGACTAATAAAAATACTCTACTTTAACAAAAAAAATCACAGATTGTTTCATAATTACAATAAAAACTTGGACAAATATCAAAAACATTGTAAATATAGTTTTCCATAGAGATCTATGTTGAAGTTTTCTTAAAGCTACCTGTTTAGTGAATAGTAAAAATACTCTACTTTAACAAAACAAATCACAGATTGTTTAAAATCACAAATCACAATCTTTAAGATTCTTAAATAATCTTGAAGAAATGGGCTATTTAGTATCTAAACTTATCAATTAAGTGAATTATTATTAATCAGAATCTTAATTTCTCTAGACAATGTCCAACTGAAATTAAGCCATTTTTATAATCTTTTATTATGTTTTCGATTATATTATTTTTAATTTCAGCATGTTTTTGATGATTTGAATAACCCATTTTTACTCTAATTTCGGCATAATTATTGCAATTTTTTTGGAAGCAATCTAAAAGTTTTGCCAGATTTATGGCTCTGTTTTTATTGAAAATTTTATTTATTTCAGAGTAATGAGACTCAGTATAATTATTAGTTTTATTTTTTACGTTATAACACGACCATTTGTCGTGCCATAACTTATGTTCGAGCCATTGAGTTACAATGTAATCGTTAAATCTAGAAATACTTTCTCCTTCAGGACATTCGCTCATGATGTAGAGCCAGGCCTCATCCAAGTCTGCCAGCGGTAAATGTGGCAAAACCGTACATAAGGCAACATGTTTTCTATGTATGCTATTCTTATCTAAACCTAAGTCCCTAGATTTTTTTTTTAATGCTTTTTTAAAATGAAAATAGCATCCCCTTATCTGTGCGTTAGGAAATACTGCTGTAAAACTCCTGACGGCAGCTTCCTCAAAATCGCTTGTGAAAACATTGACTTGCATTTTGGGTATTACTGTTTTTAATAATTGAAATAATATTGTATAGGTCGATTTTTTTTTGTTATGTAATAAAGCATAGGCTAAAGGTTTAACAATATTTTCAACCTCACCGTGGATACTGTAAATTTGAAGAAATGGTTTAGGCGCGCATTTAAAAGTTCCGTCGCAGTATATATGATCGCAGCTTTCAAGTTCCTGTCTACTCTTCTGTGTAGCAAATAAAAGTATTCTCGTTTTTCCGTCGTTATAGTCAGCAAGTACAAAATCTTGAAACGGTTGAGGTACCTGGATATCAAATAAATACTTCTCTCAAATCATTTGTACTAAAATAAATAATAATAATAATTGTTTATTGTCACAAATATTTACATATGAATACATAGGATGTGTACATATTGAAGAAAGTAAGGTAAAACAAATGACTTTCTTTGAAACACTCGTGACTTTCTTTCTTTCACAAAACAAAAGCAGCCATGTTAGATAGTTATTCCATAAGTCGTTCAATATCTGCGACTGAAAAACTGACACGACATTAACAAAAAAGTCTTTTCAAAGTGAAATCAAATAGTATTATCAACCTTATCCCATTAAAATAGAATTGAAAATGGCATGCACGAATTTCTTTGCTAAGATATTAGCAAACTCTTACATGAGTTTTATTTTATGACAATAACGTTCAAATTAAAAACAAAATAC
The DNA here is from genome assembly GCA_947095525.1 of Trisateles emortualis. Lineage (NCBI taxonomy): Eukaryota > Metazoa > Arthropoda > Insecta > Lepidoptera > Erebidae > Trisateles > Trisateles emortualis. The sequence goes on along the minus strand of OX352735.1, from coordinate 13,892,404 downwards.
ATAGATTCCATGTCTCAATATTTTCATAATATTCTAAGAAAATATTAACTCTACTTACTTGTACATCTATAGGTGACTTCGCAAACAATCTATTTACACCGAGAGATTTGTTTCTCTTATTGTAGAGGCCGGACTTAACATTTTTAAATTGTGGCATATCACTGACTAAATTCAATCCTCGGTCCAATGTATCATTAAGTTTTTGCTTGTAGATTGTAGGAATAGGCTCCATGGTGGAAACTACTTGCTGCTCGAGTTCATGCATTGCTTCCTTAATTTGGGTCTCCAAAACGTTTGAGGCACATTTATGTTCCTTTATTTTAAGAACTTCTTCCATGCTACTTAATGTGAGTAAGCCATTACACCCTCTTTTAATACACCGCCACAAGGCATTACCGTTTTTATAAATCTTGTGTTTACTATATTGTTTGTTATTATACACTAACACTTGTGTCCCCTTCCGGCCAAGTACGTAATTAATAGATGGGTTAAAATTTCTACTACTAGGACCTGCCATCGGCTCCATTATATAGTTGGAATAAATTGCACGAAAAACAGAAAAAATAACAATAACAAGACCGGCGCGCGCACAATTGCATACACTCAGCCCGTGACGTCGCGATAGTGTAATGAGAACGAAGCATGTAAACAAGTTCCGGAAACGATCGGCTAAATTCGGGATGGCTCGGGAACTCAGTTGCGGGCGCACACGTTAACTATTATACTCGGTTCGCACGTTTGAAATGGCCCAAGTATAGCGCATCATGAATACGTCATAACTATGGGATTTATATATGAACATTATGAAAATTACAAGTATTGTATCACATTATTATAATGAAACTGAAAGATGTTAGATATTTAAGTTAGTCTTTTAAATAATAAATATTTTCTTCTATCGACATTTTTATTTCTTTGTCCCGCACTATGCGAGTGATATTCGTAGGTGTGCTTCGTGGAATAGGAAATTAATTATTTTAAATTTTCATTTGAAGCCCACCTACGGGTGTGCTAAGTGGAATACTTTAGGTGTGCTTCGTCTGGGTGTGCTTCGTTTGGGTGTGCTTCACGGAATACCTCGTAAATTAGACATGGTTTTTGAAATTTAATTTAAAACATGTGGATTTCTTCACAAGGTTTTTTTACCGTAAGCAGATGATATATCATTTGATTATTACTCATTTAAATTATGTATGTGTTTCATATATTTAAATAGGTTTATACCACCACAATGTTTTCTCGATTTTTTCACCGTAAGCAGATGATATATCATTTGATTATTACTTATTTAAATTATATAGGTGTTTCATATATTTAAATAGGTTTATACCACCTGGAATTGAACTCAACGGCTCATGTGTATGTGCACAAGTCAGTAAGCTTCCCACTCGGCTTACACACCGCTTAGTTATAATCCAATTTTTCTAGCTGTGCAGCTGTCATTGTTAAAATTTTGCAATATTGGCTGCATTGGAACAACATTTTAATGATAATTATAATCATTTTAAATGATAAGCATGTACAGTAATATAAATAAAAATCATTTTTATTGGTAACGATTTTGACTGCTCAAACTGCCCAGTTAGAAAAATACTTACAATATTGAATTTACAATATTGGTGAACTATGAATAATCAAGAAGTCAGTAGATTTTTTTTTGCGTAAATTCTAAACCATATAAATGTGTATGATACTTTACAACGTTATTAGATGATACATCGATTAATCTTGCAAAAATTAATTAACAGGCGGCCAGCGCCTAGTGACGCGTGAGAGAACAATGGGGTGTCGTTAATATCGTTCATTATAAAATGTTCATATACAGCCACTTTTAATTATAATGGGAAAGCTACCTATTCTGTATTATTTTTATTACAACCTTGGTGTTCCAGTGGCTGAAATATGCGGCTACTGTGCACGGGATTGTGGGTTTGATTCCCACACAGGACAAAACTTTGTGTAACTCACAAAGGGTTATTCTGAATCATTTATTCTTCCTAGGAACCCATACGTGCAGTAGCCAGTTTATACGAAAGCGCTATTTAGTCAAATATTCCCAAATGTTTGTCGGACTATGCAGATACGGTTGGTAATGTGACACCTTAAGCTGACGGTAACCGCTATGTTCTACAGTCTGCATGGTTGCGTACACCGAGATTACCTCGTCGTAATCTCTGCAAGGCACTCAGCATGACGGAAAATGTACTTACTCACATGTACTTGTGCTATTTGCTCGTCGCGTCACTGCATAGAATTATACTTCGATATATGTGCGCTTTTTAGGCTAGAAGGCTAAATGTATGGAGATAGAAGTCTATGCCCGAGAGACTATAACTTTCTACAAGAAAGGAGCTATAAGGTTTCTAAAGGGTTGGCAACGCGCGAATGATACCGTCGTTGTTACAAGCGTCCATATGCTTAAATTTTTCCTCATTACCGAATATCAACCTTTTGATATGATGCTATTCGCATAAATTAACTGTTTGATACTATGGCTTCACGATCAGGAATCGTAGAAATAAGGTTTTATAAAAGCCAATAAATTACGATATAATCAAAGTTTAATCGCTATAATAACTTGTCGTTATTTAAATAGAAAGTTTAACGTCCGAACCACAGGATTTCAGGAGTTATTACCGTAGGATAAAATAATTAAGTAGTAAAGAAACCGAGCCAAAATGTCAAATTAAATACCTACGACAGTGTCGATTTACTTATGTATTGTATATTTTTTCTGATATAATTTTATAGACTCTAATAATGGGTACTATGAAGCCCCCGCCGTCGTCAGCAAACTCTCTTCTTTTCCAGCACGTACTATGAGAAGCGTAGATTCCAGATGTATGTAGCAGCCGGACGAGGGGTTCTTGTTTACATCGACAATTAAACACCACTGGATAACTATATAATTTGTTTATTGTATTTTTCCCTACTACTAATTATTTACATTCAATTACAACTTGGCTTCATCGAAGCCCGAACCTGACTCCACATGACAACCCTCATGTCATTCTCCTTTGTCAATCTTTTCATTTAAATATAATTATTATTTACTTTTACAAAACGTCAGAGGTTTCACCATTGGTATGCGGCCAGCTAGTGACCACCAATAAACCTCTACAGTACCTAAAATACCTATCTCATATTAACAATGAAATAGTCTTTTATTACGACAATTACACTATTTTGCTGTGACAACCATAAGCATCACGAGGGGCTTGTGGGATAAAACGCGCAATACATATAATTTTTCCGTCTTTTGAAAAAATATAAAAGATATTCAATACTATCAACACTTTATACTGTTATTACTCAAACGTGTAGGTACACTCACAAATGAGATTTCATAATTAACGTAAGCCAGGTCGGGCCGTCAAGTGCATGTGAAAATTTAACGAGAGGAGCTGGGGCCGGTACTTCAGACCTATCTCAACCGTCACGCCTGTAGTCCGAGGTTTTGACGTGAAAAACACTTGTAAATATAAGCGGTATAAGTGTTTTCGACATTAATTACTGCGATTAAATGATAAATTAATTAATGTCTAGTTTGTTTTCTGTATGCGAATTGCTTTATTTATACTTCCTAATACAGATAAACAAGCGTAGGGACATAATAATATGTCAAATTTGTGTAAGGAGGTTTTGATCTAAGAGAATATTAATGTGAAAAAGATTATAGTATAAGGAGTCTTAAGGAATTATTACATATTCATTTTTATTATTATATATTTTTATGAATCATTGAGAATAAAATAAAATGATTTAGATAATTCTGTAAAGTAATTTTTTATTTGTTTCGATAAAAAAATCATACTAAAAAATATGCAATAGCTTTACCGCGGCAGTCCCTGAGTGCCACACGTCTTTTTTTTGTACTATCAAGGTGGCAAACACGCATACGGCCAGGCACGGCGGGCCATATGCTTGTTTGCCACCTAAGTAATATAAAACAAGTGACTAATCTATAAATTATAACACAGTTTTTAGCTGTCAAAAAGCTCGATGTCAAACGAAAATATTAGTTACTTATTATTCCCAAACTTTTTGGAATGTTTGCGAACAGAATTTTTTCTTCTAGTTTGAAATAAATGTAAGGAAATGAGGGAAGGTTTTTCTGTGGCTAAAAATAAACGAGGCTCATAACTCGGCCGCAATTACTAATGTTCTTTAGCAGATGCGACGTAGCGCTAATTAACCAGCTTCACGTAAATTTTGGTTAAAATATATTAAAATACGAGTACTAGGCATTAAGTGGAAGATGTGTTTTTGTTTTATTTTGCTTTTGATATACTAATACAAGTAGATTAAGGCGATACCTCGAAAATAAATTGTGGTTTTGTGGGCGTGGCTTAGCTTCCACAGCTGGCCGCTACGCGTCGCCTTCGTCCGTGTGACGTTGTCAAATAAGTGATTCGAAATATTTTATAGAATTTTTAGAAATTTTAGCACAGGAGGTATGGAGTAGACAAAAATAGAACAATTAATTATAAAATTAACTTTTTACCATTGACAAAATACATAGATACATATATATGTACATGTACGTATATATATATATATATATATATATATATATTATTATATTTAATTAAAAAGTTCAGAAAATATCACTCGATAAAAATTTTTTTTTAATAATAACTATTATAATATAACTACGATTGTATTATTGTGTTTTATCAACTATAAGTAAATAAATTAATATCTATAATTCTTCTGTGTATGTCGCTCCTAAACGGCAGGACCGATTTTAATGAAATTTTGTAGGGTCCCGGATGGTTCAGATTCACAATTGGACCCGGTAGGTGGCGCTGCTGTTGGTATATCGGACTTGGCAGACGTCGTCCTACCCGGAAAATGTCCGGATAGGACGTCGTCTGCCAGGTCCGCTAGTATATATATATATATTTATTTTATGCTACTTGGTTGGCAAACAAGTATACAGCTCGCCTGATGTTAAGCAGTTACCGTAGCCTATGGACGCTTGCAATACCAGAGGTATCACTTGCGTGTTGCCAACCCAAGTCGCAGTTGCAACCTAACCTAATTTTCTAGTAGCGATTTCTAACTTAGTCTAACGTATTTTACAGTTAGCAAATTAATTTAGGTGTTTTAATTTAATATTTCCAATTATACTGCTTAATTAATCTGACTGAATATGGTGTTCCCTCATTTGAAGACAGAAATTTCATAGAATGTTAATTTTTAATAAAATCTATGTATATATACGTAATGTATCTATTTCTACATTTTTATTGAAATAAAATACAATGAAAAAATATACCGATCAAACAGCATGCGTTAAAAAAAATTCTACTGTTTGATTATTTTGTTAAATAAAAACAAATATTTTTAAATTCATTAAGTTTCTGCAATATGAAATATGTTCAATTGAAGTCAATTGTCGTTGAAACCATTATATTCGAAACATGGACATTTTAAAGTTCATTCATCATCATCATCATCATCTCAGCCAAAAGACGTCCACTGCTGGACATAGGCCTCCAAAGTTCATTTTAAAGTTCATTGAAACAATAATATTCGAAATATAAATACTGTTTTTTTTTATACTACCAAGGTGGCAAACAAGCATACGGCCCGCCTGATGGTAAGCAGTTACCGTAGCCTATGGACGTTTGCAACACCAGGGGTGTCACTCACGCGTTGCCGACCTTTTAAAAACCTTATAACTCCTTTCTTGAATAACCCCATGCTATAGTCTCTTGAGAGTACCTCGGCAGGGAGCTCATTCCACAGCCTAATCGTACGTGGTAAGAAATTCCTCTGGAATCTTACGGTACGGCAAGTTTGAGGTGCAAGGATGTGAGGATGAACTCCCTGTCGGTGGCGAGAGGTGCGTTGATAAAATGTGGCAGTGGGCATCATCTCAAACAATTCCTCAGAACACAGCCCTTTATACAGGCGGTAGAACACACACAAGGAGGCGAAGTCTCTCCTTAGACTTAGTGGATCAATACCGCCTGTGAGCTTGGGATCGTCAACAATCCTCACAGCGCGTCTTTGGATTGAATCGAAGGGTCCAAGCTGGTATCCAGGTGCTCCCGCCCAAAGGTGGCAGCAGTACTCCATGTGGGGCCGGACTTGCGCTTTGTAGAGCAACAGTCTTTGGTCCGGTGAAGTACCACTTTGCCCTGTTGAGCACACCTAGCTTTCTAGATGCCAGCTTAGCCTTGTCTTCCAAGTGATGTCGGAACTGTACGTCGCTGGAGATGTCGACGCCGAGGATCCCAATGCTCTTGGATATTGTAAGGGCTGTGTCTTGGAATCGTGGAGCCATAGCAAATGGGGCTTTCTTAGCGGTGAACGCGCAAACTGGTGTCTTACTGGGGTTAAATTGGACTAAATTTAGTCGTCCCCAATCAGAGACTCTGGAAAGAGTGCTACTAATTTCAGACACAAGTTTTTCGCGACTTTCATCAACAATGGAACGAGGGATATTTGCGCGGCCTGCGTAAAAAGTGTCCCCGGTGCTGCCATCTGCATAGCAATGAATGTCGTCGATAGACAACATATCTTTTATATTCAATTCAAATTCAATTCAAAATTCTTTATTTCATTATACAGGAAAACAATAACTGGTTAGTAGCTGAAACCTTCCGTTAAGCAAAACAATGCCTGTTTTGGAAAGCTCCGCTCTTCCATTAGCTAATAGACTTAAAATACATTTTAAATTTAGCTTTTAAGTAATTAATAATTATAATTGTAAAAAACATATCATATAAGTTATTTCATCATTTAGATTTTAGATATAAGTAATTAATAAACTATTACAAGTATTTTTTTGATCTTTAATTTAATCTTAACCTAGTGTGTGTGCGCGCATGCATGTGTGTGTGTGTGTGTGTGTGTGTGTGTGTGTGTGTGTGTGCGTGCGTGTGTGTGTGTGTGTGTGCGTGTGTGTGTGTGTGTGTGTGTTAAAGTAATAGCGATTCTGTTTGAACATAGGTAAGTGGTTTTATCCAGTTTACAATTATTTTCTTAGCGTCGTGTACTTGTTTATTGTATATATATACCTCCTTATTAGTTTTATTATAGAGCTGAGCAGAGCGTGTGGCGTATTGCCTAGTAGCGAATACTGTTTTCGTTTGGGGAATTTGTGCGACTCTGTCTTTTCATCTTTTTGAGGTTTGTACATATGGGAGAGTTTTGTGGATTTTTAGGACAGTGCATGCAATGTATAGTTTTCTTACAGTAAGGAGACCACTAATTTTATAGAGACTTTCTGTTGGGAATCTTATCTTTTTAAAATACATTATTTTTATTAGGGCTCTTTGTCCTCTTTCAAGTTCTAGGAACTTTGTTTTTGCTGCACCTCCCCATATGGGTATGCAGTATATTAAAACAGATTGAGCTAATGCGGTATAAATTTCATTCAGGATATTTCTGCTCTGTCCTAAGTCATTAACCAGTTGTTTTGGTGCGACGTACCGTAGTGTCTTAAAAATCCAACAAAGTTTCCTAATTCTACCCGTGACATGCTCAATATGTTGGTACCAATTTAAGTTTTGGTCAATTATGACCCCCAGATATTTTGTTTGCGATGCTTTGTTGATAGAAGGGCACGTACAATGATTACTCTCAATGTTATCGCAGGAATGTATTTTTATACCTAGATTTTCATTAGGTTGCGAAGAATTGGAGATGCTAAAGCATATAAAATTTGTTTTAGTGGTATTCAGGGTGAGTAAATTGTTCTTAAGCCAGTTGGCAATATGTGCCATACCCTTCTCAGCGTTTCGCTTAACGTCAGACCAGTACCTACCATGGAATATAACTGCCGTGTCGTCTGCGTAAGAGATGATCTTTGCATTATTCACTTGTAATTTGCATAAGTCATTTATGTAGGCTAGAAACAAAGTTGGGCCCAGCACACTACCCTGAGGTACCCCAAATGTCACGTCTACATCGTCACTAGTGTACAGACCTATCCTAACCCTCTGTTTTCTATTAGATAGGTAATCCCTGAACAGCATGAGTGGGATACCTCTTATTCCTATTGCTTCTAGTTTAGTTAGCAGCAGAAACAACGTCGGGGACAGCACAGAGCCTTGCGGTACGCCAGCATTGATGTCCAGGCGATCCGAGCAACAACCGTCAACGACAGTTTGTATGCTTCTGCAGAAAATATTTCATATAATATTTTGGCTTAAATATTATATGAAACATTTTCTGCGAAACAAAATTCGATAAAATTTCTGTCTGTGAATGAAAGGAAAACCTTATAATAAAACGGTGTTCCCATCATTCGCAGACACAAAATTCATAAAATTTTGTTAATACCAGAAATGACAATAGCAAGTAGGTTAGGTTAAAACTGCGACCTGCTAGAAACAATTTTACATAAATAAAAAAAACTTACCGCAGCCTGAGAATATATAATTAACATTATTATTTGAATATAACATTATTATTTTAATTCAAAATTATACTTTACCTGTAAAATATTTGACTGAAATGAAAGTTGCAACCCTTTAAAAGAGTATTTAAAAAAAGATCGTAAACTCGTTTTCTCGGTAATAACTTTTATATAAACTAAACAATATTAACAAAAACAAATCAAATTAAATATTCTTTATCCTCAATAAAGAATATTTAATTTGATTTTCTGTGATGAGAATATCGAAAAAAAAGTAATTTGTAACAAAAATTTGAGTTGAATTTATTTAGTGTATTGATTATTTTTGATTGGGGCATAGGTACTTAATCATATTTTACTACCTACTATACTAACAGAACCTTACGTATATCATCAAAAAATTCTAAAAATAATCTCGAAAATTTACAGTTTTTTTTATATACAAAAAGTTGAAGTGCTACTTCATCCCTCTTTGTGTTCTTAGTCTGTCACTTTCGGTAATAGTTCCACTAGAGTTGGGAAAATGCTGAGCATTTTAGGCAAATTTGGCAGAATGTCTATAAATGCCCGAAAAAATTCTGCAATATTATAATATGTAAGTTGTAAAATGTTATACCATGTGCTCAGTTGCACTTTGAGACGCATTCGTCACTTATTATTAGTTATTCTTTGTGAATAACGCAATGAAGGGAAGTGAAACGAAGGATGCGCAAAGGCATAAAGTCACAATTTAATTTTTGCCCTGTGATCGTGGCGTGAGCTTGAAGAAGTTCTATGTTCAGCAGAGGATTGCAAAAGGCTGATGATAATTAGGAATTGATTCTGAACCAAAAATATATAATGTCGGTATTATCGGGTTTTATTATTTTGCCCGCCAGGCATAAACACATTGGGCATCTCTTGCTATCATATACTTTATAAAGTAAGTCTTAAAAATATACTATAATGTAGTATATTCAATACGAATTTGTGATGAATTGAATAACTAATTTGGTTAATGACCTGTTTAATAAATTATAACATTTAAAATTACAAAAATCTGAGAGAACCGATCTGCAAAAAAGTAGCATAGGTCCGTTGGTGAGGCCTACCGGCCGACTAAACGTGTGGCGAGTAAGAGTGATGCAAATACTTTTGTAAGGCAAAAGAAGAGAGAGCTAAAATGATGCATGCGCTCAGAATAAAATAACGTATGTGCCAAATTGAATTTTCTACTTTTTAGTAAAATACATTATCAAATCTAAAAAAAAAATCTCAACAAAACTTTGATACGATTGTCCTCTATGTTTTAAAGTAAACCCCGTTGAATAAATCTTAAGTTTTATTACATAATACAGAAAAAGGGAAAAAAATAGAATGGACTTTGCAGCTGTTTTCTATCGAGGATATTTCTTCCAAACACGTTTTCCTCTTACCAAATTTTAGATCATAGAATCAAAAAATGTATGCTAAAGTTTTAACTTCCTATTTTAAATGCTTAGCGAAATACACTTATTATAATATCCTTATAATTTTCAATGTATCACCTTAAGTGCTTAGTTCTCGAATGCTATAATGTATTTGGTTTTTGTAAAAGGAACATAAAAAAACATGCGGGGCAGTCTTTGGGGACTGTCGATAGAAGTGAAAACTAAGTAACTACGAGCTGCGGAGGAGGAGAAGAATTGTATCGTCGAGCTACTAGATTATTATTTTTGAATATGAAAAGCATTTCGTGACGATGAAGAGAGTCCCATGATTTTTATTCACCCAAAAAGTGCTCAACGCGCCTAAAGAAGTCACTTCAAAAAACAATTGTATATTAAAACTCACAAATTGGTTATTTTAAAAGTAATCTAAAAATTATAAGTCTAATGGTTGAAGTGTCACCTCGCTACTAACACCGCGCTGAGTATTTTTTCGTCATTCACAGTAAGTCGTTTCGGGTCTGGAAGAATATTGTGTCTGTGAATTGTAGATATTATAAGCATAAAGCATCACATGACACTTAATAGAGCTTGTTTCCTAGCTCGGGAGTTATAATAATGCTATATGTTAACCAGTCCGTGTGGTGACGGATTAAGAATACAAATGTCACCACCGAGGGTGTCGTAAGAGTCGACTAAGGGTGTAAGTCAGGCCGACAATATCCACTGCAAGAGAGGTAAATTTCGAAACAAAACCCTATACCAACCCGTCTGGTCAGCGTGGTATAGTAGGCTAATATCCCTTCAAATGTATGGAGCAAGCGAAAATAATAAATCGCACCAGTGTGTGCTCAGACAAAATCTATATCTATTAACTGGCGCGGAACAAATCTAACCCAGGACCTCGTAATCAGGAGTCGTACTTTAAATTCGATACAATTTCAATGGCGGATGACCACCTTAATCGTATGCTCCATATGCTATCAAATCATAAGTTTGTAAGGTATATATCTATGGGAATATATAATCTACTTGTATTTTAAGTACTATGTAAAATATGTAATTCCTGAAATAAATGATTATTATTATTATAATGTTTGTCGTTAATCTAGGTAGATTAAGGTAAACGAAAATTTAAAAAATAATGCCAGAATATTTAAAATATAAGTGATTTTCATTAGCAAAAATGTCTGGTACTCTTATACAACACGACCGGCAATATTAGAAGGAAACATTTTTGTGACAAATTGGGGGATCCTTACAATTAGTGCCATCTTCGCGTCTTTCAAAGAAGTGTCGTATTCAACTAGACTAATGAATGTCATAAATTTTAGAGGAAGAGCTCCTCAAACAATTTAGAAGACTTATCACGATAGGTCCATTCAACTTACAATGTTTTAGTGAAATATAGGCTGTTTTACATTGCTCGTGGATAAGTACTAGCCATTTGGATCTGAAAGGGAAAGTTGTGAAAAGCAAAACCTACCGTTTAGGAATTTTTATTAGGACTTAGTAGGTATGCAGAATTTAACGAAATGTAGGTTACACTATGCAATATAAACGATGGACGTCTCCCTCTTAGAAAATACCACGATTAAATAGTTATACACAGTAGAGCGGCTGTGTTTCTGGGCGTGACAACAGGTCTCCAGTGCTCTTTTAAAGGCACGTTTTTATTAAAACTACTCTTACAAAAAAATATTAGGTCGATGACATTCAAATTATTTCCTAGGTATTGCAAGCATCCATAGGCTACTGTATGTCATCATCGTCATCTCAACCCATAAACCTCCCACTGCTAGGCACGAGTCTCCTCCTTGCAGTTAGAGGGATATTAGCCTACTATACCACGCTAGCCAGACGGGTTGGTATAGGGTTTTGTTTCGAGTTTTCCTTTGCTTGCAGTGGGTATTATCTGCTTGACTTTCTCCCTAAGTCGACTTTTACGACACCCATGAGATAGAAGGGGGTGGTGATATTTGTATTTTTAGTCCGTCACCACACGGACCACTACTGCATCTGCTGTAGGCATATTAGGCGATCCTGGGTGGTTCTTTAATGCTTATCTGTCACACTAGAAAGATTTCGCTCTCCCTCCAGTCGTGTCAAATTGCCGTTCCATCCCAGTGCACCTGTGTTTTGGAATACACAAGTATAATATAAAATCTCCTGCGCACATGGACTCCGTCTTGACTTAGGAGGACATTAAATAGCAATCCATATATGTCCCACTGCTGCGCACTGGTCTGCTCTCCTGTATTAAGAGAAAGAGAGAGAGAGTTTAGGCCTTAATTCAAACACGCTGGCCAAATGCAGGTTGATGAGTCAGACATGTCTTTAGAATTTCTTTGTATGTTTTCCTTCACCATTACCAGGTGGTAAATAATTTGATAAGCACATATAAATTATACAAAGTGAAATTCCCATTGTTACTGCTACCGGGGATCGAACTCGCACCTTTTGCGTGCAAGTCGGACACTTTCCCTCTCGGCCACCACCGTTAAAAGGACATCATTATAAAAAAAAATATATTTCACAGAAATGTATGTAGGTATGACAGATAGGATGTCACTAAGTGCCTATAAACACAAAGTTTAACATGATTACGCTGCTATAATGCCTAACAAACGCTAACCTTAAGCAAAAGTTATGGGTTATAATCTTCGGCTAGATACCTAAGCGTGTACAAGGTATTTAGCAAGCTAATGCACTAATGCATCGCTGTAGGACATCGTACGTTAGTAGATAATGGTGACTGAATCAACATACCAGGTGTGTGAACGTGATATACAGACTGAATATTAATTTGTGTACTTTGGCACAGCTATGTCGTATATATTAGACAGATTGGAGCGTCGATAGCCGCTGCAGCGCTGAGCTTCAACGAGGTCAGTCAGTATCAATCCATATTTTATTAGATGCCGCGCTATTTATGTTCTCGTGATGCGCAGTCAATTGTTTAAAATAACTTCGGTTACATTTTTTAAATATAACTCTTTATTGTTCACTATGAGATTACAAAAGTTACGTTAGATACATACAGCAAAATAAACAAGTAGATACAATGGGTCTTATAGCTAAGCACGATCCTTAGGATGGACAAGAATGACCAGAACATTTAAAACATATGATAGTGTAGTTGTATTAGATTACAATTGATATTTAGGTATATTTTGCGTAAAAATTTCAAACAATAAACGAATTTTCAGCCCAGGAATCGGAGTATGCCTAGTATATAAAAATTGCACTTCGGGAGTGCCGACAGAAGTGAAAACACAAGGCAAAACAGTTGTTATAAATTGCTTTATCTAGACGCGTTCGCGGTCTGCTATATGTACATGCATATATCGCCTATACTTACACATTATTTACTATCAATTTTATCAAAAATAGCATTATTTAAAACAAAAACTGACAACGACTAGTGGCAATCATAACAAGGAATGAATGCAGTTCATTTTCTTGGCTTCAAATGCGGCTCAAAAAGACTCTTATTAAACCTTTATACCTGAACACTTTTTCACCACGGAACTTGAACACTGAATAGTCTGTAAATTATTCCTAGATTGCAAAAATCATAACAAAAACTGTAGCTCACCGAGCGATGTTGTTTTGTTTAACAAAGCAAAAACGCCGCATTGTGTGCAACACGGAAAATATTCAAACTGACACTTATAACACGTATCCGATGAGTTTTCGATTTTGTCATACTTTTTATGGGTTTGTTGAAAACTGAAACTTACGCGTGTATCGCATTTTATCATTATATAAATATAATATATATAATAATAGCAACCCATATATGTTCCACTGCTGGGCACGGGTCTCCTCTCCTCTATCAAGAGAGAGAGAGAGAGATAGAGGATTTCGGCCTTAATTCACACACTCTGGCCTAATGCGGGTTGGTGAATCAGACATGTCCATAGAATTTCTTCTAAGACATGTGGGTTTCCTCACGATGTTTTCCTTCACCGTTAGCAGATGATGAATCATTTGATTCATCATCTCAACCCATAGTCCTACTGCTAGGCTCGGGTCTCCTCCATACACTTGGAGGGATATTAGCTTACTATACCACGCTGGCCAGACGGAATTTCGCTTTGAAATTCACATAGGTACTTGCATCTCTTGCGTGCAAGTCGGTTACTTTCCCACTCGGGCATCACCGCTTTCATTATATATAAGTTGTAGAATGAAAAACAAAACTTACATAAATTCCCAAGAAACTATAGCATGAGGTTCTTTAAGAAAGGAGTTATAAGGTTTCTAAAAGATTGGCAAAGCGAGAGTGATACCCCCGGTGATGCAAGCGTCCGTAGGCTACGGTAACTGCTTACCATCCGTATGCTTGTTTCTCTTATGGATAGTATATAAAAAAAATGCTACACCTTTATATACTTACTGAAAAATAGCCAATTACAGTTTTAAATTAAAGTATGAAAAATAAGGTAAGTATATACCTTTTTTTTTATACTACCAAGGTGGCAAACAAGCGTACGGCCTGCCTGATGGTAAGCAGTTACCGTAGCCTATGGACGTTTGCAACACCAGGTGTGTCACTCACGCGTTGCCGACCCTTTAAAAACCATATAACTCCTTTCTTGAAGAACCCCATGTTATAGTCTTTTGGGAAAACCTCGGCAGGGAGCTCATTCCACAGCCTAATCGTACGTGGTAAGAAATTCCTCTGGAATCTTACGGTACTATTCTTGGCCAAAGGCTTCTCCAAGTTCACGCCACTTAGCACGATTTTCGGCTTCTCACAATTAGCCGCTCCTAGCCACATTGCGAGGATCGTTGCCCCACCTAACTCGAGGGCGTCCTACTCTATGTTTGCCGAGCCACAATCTCCACTCAAGAACACGCTTTCACCTACCCAGTCACCTTAACCAATCAATAATGACATTTGTCTCCGTGCAGAGCTAGCATTCATAGACTACGGTAACTGCTTACCATCGGGTTGGCCGTATCGCAGTAATTAAATTTTTTAAGCATAAACAAAATTTTTAAAGCAAAAATATTTCGTATTGTTATTTAGTATATAATCAACAAGATAAATAAAATACCTCAGGTCCTTTAACCTCTGCAGCGCCCTGACACCGTACAACGGCGGTAACTTAAAAGTGGGATAAGCGCCCGGCCACCGTTCTACGGTTATCTCTACCCGTTTCAGAAATGTCCCAATAAAATGCCTTAAACTATATCTATCCTCTTCGAATTCATAAGAAATTGAAGCTAATAAAATGAGACGGCAATAGAATACAAACATATGCACACTTTTGTTGTTTGTTAGTACAGAAACGAGACCAGAAAGTTTCACAAGTTTATGAGAATTTTTACAAATGTTTGCAGTGATTTCTTTGAATCTCAGTAATCATTAGAAATATGTTGTTTACATATTTTAATTTCTTACTTTTTGAAGTTTTTAAGGATTTAAGTAATTTGCAGAACAACCGATAGTTTTATAGCTACGGCCTTTTTTTCAGCGACGATAGGTTTTGCAAATATTTTTTTCTTTTGTCGAGTAATAAAAAATCTGTCGGCTCTAACCAATTGATTTGTTAAGATAAGACTTGTAAATGAGTTTAAAATCCACCAAAACACATAAATATAACCAATAACCTGATAGATTTGGCCAAAGAGGCATTCGAACTCACATCTGTTGAAACAACAAAATAGCTTTTATGATCCCTTTTATTTCTGTTGATAAATATTGAGTGTAAAGGGTAAATTTCGATTGATATGAATAAAATAACTAATTGTTAATATTATATAAGCTTTTTTATTCATGAATTAGTTTATTTTGATTTCCATAAGTCGTTTTTTGAAAACTTCGTCAAAATTAACACATTTCTCTGATTCGATCGACTATAGTATTTCCATTTAAAGATAAAAATTAAATAGATTACTTTATAAATACTGCAAATTTAATCTAGATTTCAAATATATATACTTTATAATATGTATGCCTATAAATTTACGACGAAATTGGCGTTTGAACGTTCTCCGCTGATGTTGCTTCGCGTACAAAATTCGAACTGGGCGCTTGACGTCATATTGACATTTTACATTGCTTGATTTCTAAGAAAAGCGAAATAAGGTAGGCTCTGTTCTACTTACAGGACTTAATCAAACTTTTGTAAATTATTTTATTTATGTTTTCTAAACAAAAACAATTTCATTCCAAAATACTTTATTTTTATAAAATTAAGACGCATTGGCATTTTGAGAGACACACTTAAAATATTGCCTTTGTACATTTTGTTTTGTTCTAATTTGCGGCAAGAGGATGGTTGTTTTCATTTGGCTCTACAGATAAGGAATTTAACAATACAAGGTGTTTACTTCACGCATTTTCCTCGGCGAATGTTTTGTGAGATATTTTATGAGATGCCATTAAAGAGAATTATTGCTATTGTTTAAAATAAATATAGCGGTACAACTTCATTTTAAACGAGCCCACAGCTCGACAACGGGTTCGTGGTTTATTTTACTATCTGGGTCTGATTAGTTAGAGGGTTTGTTAAGCCACCGTTCGCTACAACAATATTGTAAACAATGACTTTGCATGGCGAGCTCGCTCTAGTTTATTAACTGTTCCAATTTATTTGTTATCTACTGTCTGATTTTTGTTACAATATCTGAATGTTTTCGATAAGTATACTTAAATGTAAAAGAGCCCTGGAGATCTGTCCTCACGCATAGGAACACAATTAAACATCTGTGTGTAATTATTTGGCTGTAATTTTCTGTCAAGTACTTTTTCAGTAGGACATGCTGGTTGTATGGTGCCCAACCTATCTTCGAATGACAAAAGTTATAAGACACGCATAATACTATCTTTACCTGGCCACGCTTTGCTCCAGGGTCCAGCTAGGGTTTTCCCATTCCCATGTGAACATTGGGATGAAAATTATACAAAAACCATTATTATATAGATATGCTACGATGTAGACAAAGTTTAAGTCAATTCGTCGAATATTACTCTTGTTTTGCAGACACAAACACTAAAACTAGCTGTTGCCCGCGGCTGCGCCTCCATGTATGTTGGTTATTATACCATCTATCTCTTTGCCTGCCTTTAGCAGTTTAGTTGCGAAAGGTTACAAACTACTTTCCTTTTTTTAATACTAGGTACTTGGGTGGTAATCAAGCATGGGGTTCGCTTGATGGTAAGCAGTTACCGTAGAGTATGGACGCTTGCAATACCAGAGGTATCACTTACGTGTTGCTGACTCATTTTTTTCACCACGGCTTTAAGATGGAGTATCCCTGGGATAGAAAAACGTTTCTTTCAATACGCATCCTTAAATGAGCGCCGGAGACCTTTACTCATACAAAGGAACACTACTACACCGCAGTGTTTAGTTATTTGACTGTAGTCTTCCTTCCCCTGTCTGTTTGACATTTAAGTCGAAATAAATTACAATATTTTTTCAGAAACAAGCCCGATAAATCTAAGAGAAATAGGCCCTATTTCTCCTAAATTTAATTTAATAATCTTATATATAAAATTCTAGTGTCACAATGTTCGCTCCCGTACTCCTCCGAAACGGCTCGACCGATTCTCATGAAATTTTGTTAGCATATTGAGTAGCTCAGAGAATTGGCCAACATCTATTTTTCATCCTCCTAAATGTTAAGGGTGGTCCACCCTTAATGTTTTTATTTAATTTTTTAGACGACATTTTTTGTTTATATTTTTTGTGATTCAGCATTTTAAAATACATTTAACCCTTAATTTTCACCCCTCTACCATCAACCCCTATTTTTTAATAGCGATATTACTATTTTAGTAGCAAAACAACGTTTGCTGAGTCAGCTAGTAATTTATTATATTAGTATGGTCTGCGTATGCATTCCTACCTCTTATACAATAAAATAAGACCCAGAAGCAGACACATTGCTTGCTATACAACATAAACCTGTAGTTCCAAAGGTATTTTCCAACAGTTTTAGCGTTAATATCCTTCCCTATCTGTGGCGTACCCAGTGACGTAATCTGTTTGCACGCGAGGCGCTATAGTGCTTCGACATTTCAGGACATTGGATCGTAAATTTACTGAATCAATTTCTCCGTGGTCTTGCCTGACAATAGACGGTACAGGTAAGGGGTGCCTGAGGTATAGTAAAGGTGTTTTGACCTAAAATATAGGCAAGGAATTTATTGGGTTTTTTGTTTAGGAATGGCAATACACCTTTCTCTTATGACGTGTATTAACACTCACTTTCACCAGCTATTTTCATCATCATCATCATCATGTCAACCCATAAACGTCCCACTGCTGCGCACGGGTCTCCTCCATACATTTGAATGGATATAAGCCTACTGTACCACGCTGGTCAGACGGGTTGGTATAGGATTTTGTTTCGAGTTTTCCGTCTCTTGCAGTGGATGTTGTCTGCCTGACCTAATTCCAGCTAATTTAGGTCCAATGTAATAGCGAGCCATTATATTGGACCTAAATAAAAAAAACATACATATACATGTTCAAATGCACTCTCATACATCCACAATCAGACATGTGCATGCACACTTATACTCAAACACATACAATTTTTCATTACGATTTTTCCATAACCTTATTATAGTTATATGTATATTAACATGTTCTTCTATCCACTTGTCAAAGGTATTGTGTAATCTGTTCGGGGAGCCAGGTAATCTGTGTGACAGGGTTTCCTAGTGCAGATACCAATCTTTCACGAGTATTATAATACCTAGTATCTGTTGCCCGCGGATCCGCCCACGTAATAGTCGGTTTTCACGATAAAAAAAAATCAGCACATCCATCCATCCATACTTACAAATTTTTAATATAAGTAGGATATAAGTATGTTACTCTAGTTTTCAGTTGCATTTGTTAAGATAAATAAATTATATCATTATTATTAAAATAAAGGTGATGCCTTTGATGATTATAGCAAACCAATGAGGCGCTCATAGCCAGGTGCACTCGCTCTTTGGTATCCGATCAGTGGGTTAAGCAACCATGGGCGTGGTAACCCTAAAGATGGGTAACCGCATTATGGTATTTCATACGAGCGACTCTGTGTTTGCCTTTAAGTTTAAAGTCGGTCCGGACTGATAACAGTCGACAAAGGCCTAAATATGGATGATCTAAATAATTCTGTCATCAGGTTGACCACTAACCAAACGATAAGAAGAAGAAGCGAACTAATCAAAAACTGCCGTATCAAAATTAATGTAAGTTATTTTTTGTATGTATTATTTACATATAGCGACCCTTGGTAATCTTTTGTACACCCTTCCGCTTCTTCCTATATCTCAATACCAAAGTAGATTCTGCGCGAGAACTAGCACATCTTTGATGGGTATGTGACTCAAGTCCTCTGGTTCGAAATAAGTCTGGCCAGAAAGCTCAAAGAATGTCGGCTTCGCATTGATTTGTTTTCTTACCCACAGGTCATTAATGTTAGCTATTCAACAGGCCCAATCTGTGGAGATGTAGTGTCCCGTAAAAGCTTCAACCTTAATATTCTGCTTGCATATTTACTTAATTACCAACACTAAACCAAAACAGCCACCGCAAATAAAATACATTGTAAGTTTCAAAGTAAAATTAAACCGTACGTGAAGCTCATGTTCAATAATGCAAGACAACGGACGGATTATGCGGCGACTATGGGAAGAGCACTGAATCCCACTGTTTTGTACCTTCCAACTCTGAGTGAGCGAGAAATCTAATGGAAAGTAAGAAGTTAGAATGAGAGGGAAATATATGAGGCACGAGAGACAAGGTCGCTTTTTGTTTAAATGCAGCACAAAACTTTAATTACGGAGCGTTTTGGGACGCAACTCAATTTTGCTGTGTAATAGTTAGCTAGTCAATGTATGGCGGTTGCAATCATAAAATAATAGCTATTATTGAAGTCATGATATACTCTGTCAGTCGCCGCCGGCCTTTAAACGGTTTGGTTTGGCGTTATTCCAAAGGTATCTTTTTTACTCTTGTATTTTACAAAATGTTACCATTTGTTGTCATATATACTAGTAGAAATAATCAGTTTAATGCACATTACAATTGCAAAGTTTGTTTGTTCACTTTACACTTAATATTCAAGTCGTGAATCTTCATTTGTTTTCAGTTTGCTGTTTTCGTTTTTAGTTCGAATTATTATGTAGCTCTGTTCGTTGCATTAATATTGTTCTGTGATTAAGTTTCTGTGAAAATTGAATAATTGTTTATTCTGAAGCTCCGTTAGCGTAAGTGATTAGGTGTGCTATTGGTGTAATCTGAAGTAATTTATAAAATCATATTCTATGTAAGTATTGCAAATAATAGCCGTCCAAACCGATTTGGGCCACGGCGGTCAATCTCAACGGAGATTAGCCTACTGCGCAAACACAGTGCAGTACACTCACTATTCCTTCATGGAATCCGAGACGACTGGAGAGAGATCGGGCGCGGACCAACGGCTTAACGTGCTTTTCGAGGCACGGAGAGGTCTTGCTGTGTGCTTGCGGACTGACCGCGGCTTGTTTAACCTTGCAGATCTATCGATCAGTACCACTAACGAGCCACTCAGTACTGGATATAAGCCTGCCATACCTCCCCTACTTATCATAACAGTTTTAAAAAGATAAATAAAGTGTAGAAAGTTTTTAAATAAATAAATTCACTGTCAGAAACACTCAATGTACTTTACCGATCTAGAACTAGATCCGTAGCCGTTAGCATTACCAGAGTAACACTAAAACAACTTATAAACAGTATTATGATATCTTCGTAAATAATATTTCGATGTTAGGTACCACTTAGGTGGCGAAGCGACCGCCTGATAATAAGCAGTTGCCATAGTCTATCGACACTTGATATACCAAAGGGATCACTTGTGTGTTGCCGACCCAAATATTTTAACACCAGGGTTTTGTGTCGAAGTATTCCTGGGATAGGATAATGTTTCGTTAAAAACGATCACACTCAGGAACACATCTACAACGTTGTGTGTAGTCATTTTGCTGTGATCCATCGTAAGGTGGACGTTCTTCCCCAGTCTCGATTTCTCAATTGTATGGTGCCCTACCTCTGTTTTTTTATACTACTTGCCTGGCAAACAAGCATATGGCCCGCCTCATGTTAAGCATTTAACGTAGCCTATGGGCGCTTGCAATACCAGAGGTGTCACTTGCTTGTTGCTGACCCATTTTTTTACACTCTCTTAAAACTTTTCCAACAACACAGTAATTGCAGGCACTTTAAGTCTATCTAATACGGTTAAAGTTAGATAAATGACCGGGTGTTTATTGGCTCAGAGGCCAAGCTCTGAAAGTTTGCCAGATATTTCACTTACTGATCGATACTCAAACTTTGGTGAATCTACACTGTTTTCATCTTGATTTCATAGAAGACAACATAGTGATGAGTAACTTGTGTTTTTAAACTTCTTTATTAGGTTTGAGTTTAATATCCGCACTTGGCGTTGAGCTTGTGTATGTATAATATGATTCATGTGTGTTGGTTTCATCCCTTCTTGTTACTTACTGCAAATTGTAAGTCATACCAAATTGTAAATATTAATATATATGAGTTAATATTCTGGCGATTAAAAAGAGTGGCCAGAGTTTCTTGCTAATTCTTCTCGACGCCCTACCCCTGTCACCAAATTAGCTGTAAGCAAAAAAAATAATGCTGTCTTTTGTTTATTTTGCCGTTCATAAGTATCATGCATTTGTTCTAAATGACTAAATGACTTTCGTGTTTGAATTTGAGTTCATATAATTAGGTAGATACTTGTCCTGATTTTCTGTTTCATCAACGCAGAATCTAAACAAAAATTGTTTAACCCTGGCGTTACTGACCGCTAGTTAATAATAAATCTGAAAGGTAGCCACAAAAATACATTAGTACTTGAGCTATATACGAGGTTACGTGATATCGGTGTCGATGTGCTATCACCGCACTTTGGTATAATGGGTTCATTTGTATTCCGGTAGCAAGTGGGCACTGTAACGAACATGGAGGGAGCCGCCGTTCACCGTACAATTACCAGTGTTAATATTTACCAACTGACGCCGACGACTAATTGTTGCGACTCAGCTCTGCGACTTGCGTATAACGTAAGCGTGACGTGAGTAACGTTACCTATATATGCGAGTAACGTTTGATGAAATTGCTTTTTTAAAGCGCTAAAATTACTTGTTGAATGTATTGTTAGAACATACTTAGACATACTGACTAATTGTTGCAACTCAGCTCTCCGACTTTCATAAAACGTTAGCGTGATGCGAGTAAAGTAACATGTACGACTTGCGTTTTGATGAAGATGTTACTTGTTGACGTATTTACTCATAACAATCTTAATGCATGTAATAACAAAAGTCTTAATTATTTTAGCTGAAGCAGATTTACAGTGACAAATTAAACAGACCTCAATTATTATACACGTTTATTGGTTCAAGATGCCAATTTAAATTGGTCTTATAGCCCTAATTCCATGACAATGTCGATGTCACGGACACCAACTGGCGGCTTAATAGAATTAGTTCACTGTTAGTGTGGATGTATTATATGTAACATGAATGTAATACTTAGTCGTAAGCCGCATCAGAACATTGTAGACTAAAATGCTTGGATTCGAGTATATTCTCGTTTAAAAATAGATAGAAAAGCTTTTAATTTACTTATTTCATACGAACAAATCATGATTTACCAAATTAACGCAGAAAGAAAACATCGTATGGAAAGCCACATGTCTTAAACGAAATTCTTAAAGCATTTCTGATTGATTTAACCTGCTCTAGACGATATGTAAGGATTACTAGGAGGGCCTAAACTATCTCAGAGCAGCTCTCTTCATAGAGAAGAGGAGATCCGAACTCAGCAGTGAGATATATTATATGTAGGTATTGGTTGCTATTATAGTTTTTAGTAAGACAACTATGTATTTATAGCACTACTAGAGGACCCTGTCTCGTGGGGGACTTAACTAACATGAAGTACACCCCGATTCAGAATAAAGATGGTTGTTCCGTATGGAAATCAATGTAACAACTCTCCGTGCAGTGTTGATAGCAAGGTGACCACTTCAACCATTGGATCACACGTGTACTCGACCAGCAGGTTATATCTGCGAGTAAATTGTTTTTTTTTTATTTTAATAAAACCCGTTTTCACAATCACAAATTAATGTTTGTTTCTTAGTTCAGCATTGTAAACTTAGATGAAAGGGGTATTAACTTATTGTTTGTTTTGTTTTGCCATACAAACCTCTGTAGCAACACAAATTCTATAAAGAAGAAGGGTTTTCCATATTTTACATTGTATTTGCGGCAGCATTTACAGAATCTGAACATTTTATCTCTGCATCACCGAGGTTGACTGGTAGAGAATGGCAATAAATAAATTTGCCTATGTACATGTGGGCATGAAGTTAAAATAAATTTTAGTTTGAATAAGAGACATTGATGCACAATAAAATATTTAATATCAGTTATTTTTAGTATCATGTTTAACACTTTCGCGGACAGTAACGTAGACACAACAGAGCCTCTAGACAAGTGGCATGAACGATAGTCGAATCGAAAAGTCAAAAAAACAAATGTATGGGATTTGACGTAAGTCTACGATATAATGTCGTAAACTTACGTCAAATCCCATACATTTACTTTTTTGACTTTTCGATTCGACTATCGCTTGTGCCATTTGTCTAGAGGGGCTGATGTTTTATGTATATGACGTTTATAGGCGTTCACTGTCCTTCAAAGTGTTAAAAATGTTCAACTATTATTGACAAGTCTCCGCAGCCCCCACCGTCCAATGCTGGCGAGCATTTGTTTCTGGAAGTTGAACTTAACCACTCAAAAGTCCTGCTCGGCGTCTATTACTGTCCTTCTTTACGTATAGATTATTTTTCCTCTTTCGAAACCATTTTGGTTAATCTACTGCCCTCTTACAGTCATACTATAATCATGGGTGATTTCAACACGTGTTTACTAAAAATCGATTCTCGGTCTTCGTCTCTCCTTACTGTCTCTCAATCCTGTAACCTGTCTATACTTCCTCTGAATGCCACTCATACTCTTCCTAACTCAACTCCCTCACTTCTTGACATAATCATGGTTTCATCTAGAGAGCATGTTGCAATGCATGGACAGTGTCCAGCTGACATGTTTTCTTACCATTACCTACTCTTTCTCTCCTACAAAATTCGTCCTCCTAAATATAAACCTAAAATTCTTATGCAGCGCAATTTTGGTGGCATGAATCTCAGTGATTTATGTAGCGATGCGAAAAGTAAAGACTGGGATCCGCTCGTCACTTCTGGTTCAGTCGATGAACAAGTTGAAATTTTTACTTCCAGTATCATAAGGCTATATGACAAACATGCACCTATCCGACCAGTAAAAATATAGACACCCGCCTTCACCGTGGCTAACAGACAATATAAAACTGCTTATCTCTAAAAAAGCTGCAGCTAAATTTAAATATAAAATTAAACCAAATTCTTTAAACCACCAAAACTACGTTTCGATAAGGAATCACTGCAATAAGGTGTGTAGGGATGCTCAACGCCAACATATCCATAACTCTGTACAAAACGGAGACCCAGCCAAGGTCTGGAAATTTCTTAAAACTTTGGGGGTCGGAAAATCTCGTCATAACATAACTCCTAGTGGCCTAAATTTAGATTTACTTAATCAACATTTCTCTGCTTCATCCAACTTTGACAGGATTACTAAGACAAATACAATAAATTCTCTTTCATCACTTCCAACCCCCAGTTATTCTCCATTTGTCTTTAATCTATTTACCGCTTGTGATGTTAGGAAGAGCATTATGTCAATTACATCTAATGCTGTTGGCAGTGACTGTGTTAGCCGTAATATGGTCCTTCCTATCCTAGATGAAATCCTTCCAATAATTTGTTATATCCTTAATTACTCCCTATCCAGTGGCACCTTTCCATCTGCATGGAAAGATGCTCAAATTATCCCTCTACCTAAAACACGTAATCCCTCATTATTTTCTGACTATCGTCCCATTTCCATCTTACCCTTCCTTTCTAAAGTCCTTGAACGTCTTGTCCACAACCAAATTAGTTCATTCCTTTCTAGAAACGATCTCCTAAATCCTTACCAATCTGGCTTCCGTCCTGGGCATAGCACCACTACAGCCTTGGTCCATATTACGGATGACATAAGGTTTGGCATGGAGTGTGGAAAGTTAACGGTACTGGCTTTGCTAGATTTTAGCAAAGCCTTCAATACCGTTGATTTTGATATTCTTCTTTGTCTTCTAAGCTCTCTTAACATATCTCCAACGGTGATAGACTGGTTTCGAAGTTACCTGTGTGGTCGCCGACAATGTATACGTACTGACAATTTGATTTTAGCCTGGTGTAATACAACTGTCGGTGTACCCCAGGGTGGCGTTCTATCTCCCTTACTTTTCGCAATTTTTATAAATTCTATCTCAAATCAGCTTCTTTCTTCCTACCACCTATATGCAGATGATCTTCAGATCTACATTCAGGCACCACCGGCGCAATTATCGCAAGCTGTTGGCACATTGAACAGTGATTTGGCACGGATCGGTGCTTGGAGTAGGGCTTATGGGTTAGTGGTGAACCCATCGAAAACGCAAGTTGCTGTGGTTGGCAGTTCTAGACTGATATCAAGATTTGATTGGTCTCAACTTCCTCAGATACTTTTTGATGGCACTACGATCCCTTTAAGTAAAACTGTTAAAAACCTGGGCGTAGTTATTGATCGTATCAACTGCCACCAAAACTGCGCTAGCAAATTCTCTTCTTCTACCCATCCTTGATTATGCAGATGTCAGCTATCTAGACCTCGCCGAAAACCAATTAGATAAACTTGAGCGTCTCCAAAACTTTTGTATACGATTCATATTTGGCTTACGCAAGTATGATCATGTTTCACAATTCAGAACGCAGCTCAAGTGGTTACCCATACGTTATCGCCGGAATACTCATATCCTTTCGTTACTATATAATGTACTATTTAATCCTACAGCACCTTCCTATCTCAAAGAACGTTTCAAGTTCCTTTATGATACGCACAATAGAACTTTAAGGTCCTCAGAGAACCTGGAACTAAAAATGCCACCGCATTCAACAGTGTTTTTCGATAAATCCTTTTCTGTATCTGCCGTTCGTTTATGGAATGCACTACCTGTGGCAATAAGACAAGCTCAAACTATATCTGTTTTTAAAGTCATGGTATTATTATTATCATAATCCTTAAAATATTTTATCATATCTTATTTATAAATATGTATTTATTTCCATATATCTATTTATTTAATTGTTTCAATTTTTCTTATTTATTTAGTACGCCAACCACTACCGCTGTTTCTCACTAACACAATATCCATCCAAAGGTTGCCTGGTAGAAATCGCTCTTAGCGATAAGGCCGCCCATTGTACAATCTTATTTATTTTAAGTTACTATGTTATGTATTATAATGGTGTACAATAAAGAATAAATAAATAAATAAATAAACTATTCTTATTGATGTAAATTTTGACAGAAGAGTCTTTTCTTCTATCAAAAATACCGAGAAACTTAATTTACATGTAATTGACCCGTGCTATTTTTGTGTTATGCATTTAAACAAGGTGGAAAGAGAGGGCTAATAAAGACTACTGGTTGGCCGGTATGGTGCTTAATTTTCATGCTAGGTATCGACTGTCATAGAGAACAAGAATAAAATAATAACAACTCCGAAATATACTATGTCTTATTGTAATAATTACTATTGGTCGTTATGACAGTTCATTCTACACTACATATTATATACATACAACTGTCATTGCCATAGCATTTGAAATGATAATTAAACTTATACTTACTCAGAAACGGCATAAACGAATGCAAAGCTCTTAGGAGCTAGGAGGAGTACGTCCTGGAGAGGCAGCCTAGCCTACTCTTGTACTCTTATTTGAGTTAGTAAATCTAATAGCGAACAAAAAATGTGCTATATGAGGTCAAGGTCGCTCGCTTACCACCCCACACTGCTAAGCATAAATTGAATCAGAGTGCTTTGAGTCTGGCACTGAGTTGGCTTCTAAATACACGACAAAAGAGGTTTTCTTTTCATTTATTTTTGTTCAGCTTTGCAGCAAACGCATTATATATAATTTTATTTGACTAAGGAGTAAAGAATAATGATTATAGAATAATAAATTATTCCAAATGATTCTTTGCCTATCCCAGTGGAGATGGGCGTGATGATATGAATGAAATTACGTTGTTCTGCTCAAAATAATTGAAACCCTTTCTCCTTTTTAGGTGAATTAAAAAAAAAACCTTTCTTAGTAGAAACCTAATCTCTAAGATGAATCTAAGAATTAATACTTACCAATGGTTACTACCTAACTTTTATAGTATTTATATTCATTATGAGTGACATATTGTTTTTAAAAATTTATGATTACCATTTGTTACATATATTATTACTTCTTCTTTTTATCGTTTGGTCAGTTGTCAACCTGATGACAGAGATCGCCTAAATTTAGGCCTCTGTCGTAATCTAACGACTGTTTACAGCTGGAACAGACTTTTAATGACGCTCAGGTGAGCTTATACCACTATGCGGTCACCCAGCTATAGGGTTACTGCGCCCTTGGTCGCTTAACCCGCTGATCGTTTACAGCGAGTGCACCTGGCTATAAGCGCTTCCATATTACTGACTTGATGGCTTTAATTAGTGATGAATGTACATAAGACCACAGAAAAGAGAATAAGATGAATCAAGACCACCAAACTATTTTGTCAAATTATTTACGTCGCTGTCCATCGCCTCGTAGTCAAAATCTTTGTAAAAGCAAAGCGGTCAACTACAACTCCGACGTCAACACCACCAAACTGGTTACCTATATCAAAATTATGAAAAAAACTTTATTTACGAGTTGACAAATTGTCACTTTTCGTTTCTTTTGACTGAATTTGTTTACCAACAACAAACAATAACACTGTAAACAAGCATGTTTTGTGTGTAAAAAAGAAACTGGATTACGCAACGAGTTGTTGACAATTTTCTTTCAATTTTCTGCTCTTCACTGTGTTCATTCTGACGAAGCTTTTGTCGGTTTTTGATGTGAAGTAATAAAATCTAGAATAAAAATTCTATTAAGACTACAATATAAATTCAACTGACTTCATGTTTCATTTATATTTATGCGGACTTAAATCTTAAAAACCAAAGCTTGATTTTTCATACTATCACATATATTATTTTAAGAGAAGTAGGACCTCCACCTTACAGAAGACTACAGCCAAATAACTACATGCAGTGTAGTTGTGTTCCTATGTGTGGGTACGGGTCTCCAGCTCTCATTTAGGGATGCGTTTTAATAGAAATGTTTTTCCATACAAAATTCAATTTCAAATCCCATAAAAAAATGGGGCGGTAACACGTAATTGATACCTCTAGCATTGCAAACGTCCATGTCTATGGACGCCTGCAATGCCCGAGGTATCACTTGCAAGTTACCGTAGCCTAATAATAGCTGCTAAACATCAGGCGGCCCGAATGCTTGTTTGCCACCCAAGAAGTATAAAAAAACACGATGATAAACGAGTGTATGGTCGGCCTGATAGTAACCAGTTACCGTAACTTATGGACCCTTGCATTACTTACGTGTTGTCTACCCTACATCTTGTAACTAGACTTTTGCAGGTATTATACCTACGTAAATCATGTATAAGCAAAATGTTAGTTTAAAAATAATTTGTTTGAAACACATCGACCAACTATGCCACTGTGTGTAGTTATTATAAAATGCTAAATTTAATCGCATTAGTATTTAAGTAACAAATTGGTAATGGATCCAATTATTAGTTTATTGCTCGACAGCAAATTATAGCTTTTATATATTACATATTCGATAACAAAGATCCAACCCTCGGCTCAGAGTAGTTATTTATTTTGAGAGCTGGATTTATTTGCGGAAATGGGTCTGACCCACATTACTCAAGGGAGATTTTGCTGAATAGGACTGTAAAGTATGCTGTTCGAATTGAGATAATTTATTGTATTTTGAACAGCTTTCCTGGTTCGCGTATTTACGTTTCTTCTCTGATATTCGAATTGATCGGATTTTACGGAGTAATCGCTGAGATTGGCACTTGTTGTTGTAGAAGAGGATTAATTTCCTAGAAAAAACTCATATAAACTTTATATATAGGTAGTATTATATGTACCTATTAATAACCCTTGACCAAATGATGTGATTTTTGAAAATTCTTGTGATTATTTACTATTACTGTAGGTACCATAGGTTATTTTAACCGCATAAATATATCATACTCATGAAAATATTGTCACAAAAAATATCTGATAGCAAAGAAGAATAAATAATAATTATAGCATCCCATATTTATGTATTACTAGTGAACACAAGTCTCCTTTCCTATATCTAGGGACCTGAATTAGGTCTTAATCCACACACGCAGGCCTGCGCATCTTCCCTTCTTCCTTTCCTTCTTCAATGCGCTTAAATTGAATAGCTAAAATAAAACTTAATAATTTAGTACGTAAGCGAAACATTTTTTGTATAACATAACCTACAATCATAACCTCTACCCACAGCAGTACATTTATATTTTCCAGTATAATTTTTAGTAAAAAATATATTCTGGCGCGTCCTCCATTATTTCCTTCATTTACCGCCGAGGTCAGTGTTGCTGGTCATATAATAAAATTTGTATCTTATTACGCATGTTAACATTGTAGCAAACAAACAACCCTGTGGGTACTGGAAGAACCAAACCAAGGTTTAAATAAACATGAAAGTTTACCTCGAATTATAATTAGACATTAAACCAGCCCTTTAACTGGAGCTCGCCTCGGGAGGTTAGTGAAATGGGTCAAGTATAGTTTTCATAACGCACTGCTAACACGCGACGACCACGGTTCTTATTTTTAAGTTTACGGAATAAAAAGAAAGTATTTTTACTTGAACCGTTTACTTACCATTTACTGAGAAACAATTTTGTTGCAAATTTTACGAGAGCGACTTCTATAACAAGATGGCGGATTGTAAGAATCTTTTGCGTGAAGTAGTGGTGGAATTAACCGACTCTTCTTCTTAGCGTGTCGATGGCAATCTAAATTGTGTCAGCCCAGAACCTAGCTACGAGTTTTGCATTTTCAGTAGCGTCCATAAGCTCCTCTAAGGTGCAGGTATCAGGGCACGCGGGGCATAATATCAAGTGCCCCATGGTTTGTGGCTCAGCACCACATTTACACTCCAGGTTGGAATCGTCTATAAATCCCCACCTGAGCAGGTTTTCTTTGCTTCGACCAACCTGAGCCGACTCCGAGTCGGTTAAACCGACTTCGGATTAACCGACTTGTAACACGGGATTACAGTTTTATTACGGCCAGCACTTCGGTGTTCATTATTTTTACTACAATTTATCATAATATTGACTGCACGGTTAGTTTAGCGGCTTAAGTTGTTACCTCGCCATTTTACCATTACGCGGCGTGTTGTGGGTTCAATCTCCGCACGGGGAAAAAAATTGTGTGATCCATAAATAGTTGTTCTGAGCCTGGGTGTACTCTGTGTCCGTTAAATCTATTTTACTTATACTTATACCAGCGACACAGAACTAGCTACCTACCGTCAAGTTTCTGGTCTTTTTAAACCTCGTTTAAAGTAGCGAATGTCATAGCACTCAGGAAACACTGTAGTAGGTAATTCATTTCAAAGCCTACACGTACCTACACTTCTGGTGCGAGTGCAAATAATATTGGATAAATGAACGCTGTAAGCGAACGACTAAAAAGACGTGTGGCACTCGGGGACTGCCGCGGTAAAGCTATTGCATATTTTTTAGTATGATTTTTTTATCGAAACAAATAAAAAAATACTTTACAGAATTATCTAAATCATTTTATTTTATTCTCAATGATTCATAAAAATATATAATAATAAAAATTAATACTTGTAATAATTCCTTAAGACTCCTTATACTATAATCTTTTTCACATTAATATTAAATCAAAACCTCCTTACACAAATTTGACATATTATTTTTGGCCGTTTAGAGAATAATTCGTCATTTAAAAAAGTATCACCGCTGTGCCGGTCGGAGTAGAGGGTGTTAGGTTAGGTTAGGTTATTTTCGTTACGGAATTTCTGGATTCGGTCTTCACGCCCAAGGCCCGCGATAGAAGCTATGCAATAGCTTAAAAACTCCTAAGCCCTTGATTTCCAAAACTACATAATTTCCTACATAACTAATACAACTTGATAATACAATAATACCTACGTGATGTAGAGATCTGTCAAGTAATCTCGGTGGATTTCATTTTAGTGAGCGAATTAAACCCCTTATGAATATTTCATTTTGAACCTTGTGTTTTCACGGAGTGAATAAATAAACTGGTTTATTTTGTGTTTGCTTATACTTACATTGCCTTTAGTATGTCGAGATATTAATATATGATGTTCGATAGTAATTTAATACACGCTGTTATATTACAATTAGCTTTGAATTACCACACACGAGTTTATGTGTAATGGGATGGAGATGCGGTATTACGAATTATGTTGGTACTTATTACTTATACGAGTACATGACTAGCTGTTGCACGCGGCTCCGCCCGCGTGGATGTCGGTTTTTTCGAAAAAAGTAGCCTATTCGCTATTGTAGACTATATTCTATCTCTATGCTAAATGTCATCCAGATCCGTTCAGTAGTTTTTACGTGAAAGAGTAACAAACATCATACATTCATCCATCCTACATACAACGTTTCACATTCATAATATTTGTAGGAAACTATATACAATAGTAAAAGGTAGTTATTACAACTGTATACCGTCAATTACTTTTTGATTAACCTATATAATGATGTCCCACTGCTGGGCACAGGTCTCCTCTCCTCTATCAAAAGAACTAAATGGGCTTAGCACTTATTACGAGGTATTCCTCGAAGCGCTACCATTTTGAGGCGCTCCTAATGAAGCGCTCCTTTTTTATTTCACGGAGCGCACCTTTTAGGAGCGCTCCCGATAGCAAATAAAAATATCAAAATTTTATTCCTCCTAAAAGGTGCGCTCCGAGGAATAAAAAAGGAGCGCTTCATTAGGAGCGCCTTAAAATGGTAGCGCTTCGAGGAATACCTCCTTATTACGCACACGCTGACCTAATCTAGTTCGTGAATCAGACATGCCTTTATAACATTATTATATTCATAAAAACAACTCCAGCACTAGAGAACAAGCCTTGAATTGCGAGGGACTTTACAAACATACAATGAATAGACGCAAAGTACACCCAGACTCGGGACAATCATCTACGGATCACATAAGTTTTTGTCTCGTGAGGGGATCGAACCCACAACACGCTGCGTAGCGGTAAATGGCAAGGTAACCACCTAAGCCACTGAACTTACCGGGCAGTCGATAAATGCATCCAACAATATGTGTCACGATGATTTCCTATACCGTAAGTTACACTATGTGTATAATGAAATGTACAATACTAAGATATGCCTCAATATTTTACATTTTATTGTACACATCTTTCATTATATTCACTTACGAGTAGTACCTAAGACTTACGGTTAAAAAAATTTGGGAAGTGGGTGTTCACGAACTTTAAGGTGTAGTATAGTCAGACCTTCAGCACGGTGAAAATTACCGTTTAAGTGAAATTTGTTCGTTTTGAAAGGCTAAAGATAGACTGAGTTATCCCACTAATATTATAAACGCAAAAGTTTGTAACAATCGATGGTTGTATAGATGTTTGTTACACAAAAACTACTAAACGAATCTGGATCAAATTTGGCATAGAGATAGATTAAAATCTGGAATAACACATAGGCTACTTTTTATCCCGGAAAACCTGGCGGATTGAACGCAAGGGCGGAGCGAAGCTAGTTTAATCATATTACCAATTTACAGACGCAAGTTTTGGTTGATTGTTGGTATATTAGTTTGTTACCGTTTGAATTTGTCGCACTACCATCAAGTGAATTTGTATTTAGAGCAATAGCATGTGTATATGGTCAGCTCATGACTGAAAATTCTCGGGAATAGCCAGACATGGCATAATTATTGATATCAAATCACAGTATATTATGCCGTACATCCTGTAACATCGCAAACATCATACGTACGTATTCGCAAAACTGTGTAATAATATTTATAGCCCATATTGTGCCCATTCATCTTTCTTTACATTATATTAACATAAAATTCTGTATAAAGTTTATTTCTAAACATTTCCAGGTTTTTAATATACTTTTATAGTAATTTAAACGTTATATGTGTTTACACTCCGAATTTATTTCACCCATTAAATGGCTTTACCATTTTATCAAGATTACCACCGTGGCACGCAAATCCTGTTTCATTTACTTACTTTTTTTCCTAATTTTCTGTGGCATATTCATAATTTGGTCCTTCGCATAAAGAGGTTTAGGAAAAAAAAGCGGGATTAATTTATTTTCATTTTTTCATTTTCTGGAATAAGGCATCAGTATGGGTACAGCTTACCAATATCCTCTGATTAGAATCTAATTACCGTTTAAGTAAAATTTGTTTGTTTTGAAAGGCTAAAGATAGACTGAGTTATCCTACTAATATTATAAACGCGAAAGTTTGTAAGAATCAATGGATGTATTATAGATGTATCTTTGTTGCTCTTTCACACAAAAACGACTAAACGAATCTAGATCAAATTTGGCATGGAGATAGATTAAAGTCTAGAATAACACATACTTCCGGAAAAAACTGAGGGATTGTACGCACAAGCGAAGCCACGGACAGAAGCTAGGTTAATCATATTACCAATTTACAGACGCAAGTTTTGGTTGATTGTTGGTATATTAGTTTGTTACCGTTTGAATTTGTCGCACTACCATCAAGTGAATTTGTATTTAGAGCAATAGCATGCGTACCTACATAACTTGCGCGTGATTAGAGGAAACATTATTATAAGTTATTGTATGTCGACTAACTCCCTTCAGTGTATTACAATGTCAAAGCTTAGAGGTAATCAAAATTTTGGACTACTGGGTTACGTAATGTTACGTCATTACAAAATAAACTTAACGTTGCGGTGTATGCTGATGTATAAACCTTAATTATTCGTTAACGAATAAATTAATGAGTACCTATTGATGCCAATCTGCACATAATTTCCAATAATAAGTTTTATTAATGTAGGTACCGACTTACTTTATTGATGAAAAATAAAACCCTAAATTTTATTGATAAAACAGTTCTATTATCGATTTTTCGCGTAATTAGAACGCTGGCTTTTATATGGCTCAAAGAATAAATAAATAAGCGTGGCAATACTGCCAGTTTCCTGGGCACGTTTTCAGTAGACATAAATGCGTAGGAATTTTTCGACGCCTATTAAGCAGTCCTCCTTTTTTATGTATATTTTTATTCTTAGAATTTATTTTTAATTTGTGTAAATATAGTTTTAGTGTTTAATATTATATTATAAAATAGGGGTCGCCCGCGACATCGTTCGCGTGTTAATTTGGAATATTTACCCCGATTTTGCAACATATATCACTACTGCCTACGTGCATTTAGCCTTCCTGGATAAATGCACTATTCAAAAAAAAAAAGATTTATTCTAATCGAACCAGTACTTTCTGAGATTAGCGCGTTCAACCAAACAAACAAACAAACTATTTAGCTTTATAATATTAGTATAGATTATAATAAATATACATAAATGCATTGTGCAAAAAGTTAACTAAATAAATATTTGTTCTACTATTAATATAATGTCTTGCATTGATTTATTTTTATTCGTTATTACCAGTGGTTTCTCCAAATGCAATAAATTTAATCTCTACAATATAAAATCTGTACAATTTCTATCCCTGAACTGCTAACCGTTATGTAATTAGGGTAGGTACATATCAAACAGTCCCTCGACACATCCAGGACGACACGGCCGTCAATATTGTAGTGTGCATTAGCTCATTTCTCCCGGGCACTTAGTCGACAATTAGTATAACAATCTCCCTAAGTGACGTGTACAATTCGCTATTGTTAATCTGTTATTGGCTTGGCTACAATTGCTTGTTTGTCTAGTGATCGTTTAGTACGACTGCTAATCACGAGATCCCGGCAGGGGTATTCCGTAAGAGCAAAAACCGAGCCACCGCAAAAACCGAGCAAAATCTGGCTGTCAGATTGAAAATCGGTATTCCGTAAGAGCAAAAACCGAGCCTTTTTAATGTTAAGTCAATAGATTGTGCCGTCACCGAGCAATCACAACTGTCAGTTTGCGATCACAACTGTCAGATTGCCATCGCTGTTTCTTAAAGAATCAGCCGGCCGGTTCGATACCAGGGTTGGACCAAAACTTGATATTGGGTTTTCTAGCCAAGAAATTCAAAATAGATTTAAGTTTTATTCCTTCAAGTGTTTGGTTCCATGTGTTCCAGGATTCTGAATTAAATTGAAATCATAAATATGTCCACGAATTAATTTATGAAACGAATACTTCCGGGGATGACAGTATTCATTAATGTAATAACCGATAACGTTATAAAACTGCAAATAAATGTAAGCTTTGCGGTTTACCAAACGGTACGCCATGGTTCAACAGAAATGCGCACTTACTTTTACAATCCAGTTGAGGTGTTGCAAAGGCTGCGCAGTCAGACAAAGATGCACACCCGCATCTATGTGATCTAATATTTGTAGACTTACGAGCCATAGGTAATCTCACTATGGGCACATTCTCTTCTAATGTTCAATTCTCTACATGAATTAAAAACCTGGTACGGTGTTTCATGTCTTTCTTCATACGAGGTATAAAGAGAGCGTTAACTTCACTGTCCCCAGTTCTGCCGAAGTCCTTGAGCGGCGGTTACTTTTTACTATTATGTGGGCTGCTAAGTAGTTCTTCTGCCACCATTAGCAACAAAAATAAATATCATAATATTTGCCTCAGCAGCGACTTTAATATTTTATACATATTTTTTTGCTCCTGTACAGACATATTATTAAACTCGTTCATGTCTAACAAAGTGGCAATATTATTTAATTATATTTTTCAGTCTCTATTTTCTAATTGGAGTAATGTTTTTAAAGATATATAAGTTGGATAGAATATTTAAATTGTTGAAAAAATTCTAACTTATTTATTATTCCTGTGAATGCAACAAGACTGATAAATGATTTTGACATCCATTAAAAATTATGAAAATAGTCAAGACCTAACCTAAGATATCTGACATCCTATAGCACCTTAAAGGAGTCACTTTAAGCTTCTCCGATATAAAAAAAAACAATTTATCAGAATATCTTTTAAAATATTTACCAAAGACATTAAAAGTTAAGAGCCGAAACGACAATTAGCTGTTCAAACAGTAAATTAATAGAAAGAAAAAGCTTACAATTAACTAAGGACATCAAGAAACTCATAAGGCCTCATTGGATCCCATGGTACTTCCCTTGATGATTCGGTTCCTCATTACGACAGTGGGATAAGCTTTCTGTTTTGTGATCCGTAACAAACAAATAGAAAATAAAACTTTTCGGTTCGTAAGTTTCTAGTGCGAATTAGCTAATGGTTATTACCTGATATAGTTGAGTTCGTGAACGACTACACTAAATTGAAATTATGTTCAAGAGTAAAATATGTAGGTTTACTTGGTTTTCAAGTTTATACTATTAGTCTAATTTCAAACAAATCACGTGTCAGTGTAAGAATCCAATCTTCATTCAATACTCATTACCATATATTTTTAATAGAAAACAAATTGAAGACGTAGTGTGGGCAGGCTTCCAACAAGATCGACCGAAGACCTGATGTCGTCATCCAATGTATGGCTCAAGACCAGTTGCTGTGAAAATCTTTGGAATCCTATGACCAGCAGTGATCGACTTACGTCTTAGATATTGATGATGAAGGAAGTTGAGATGACAATAATCCACATCACTAGACAAACCAATAACCGATGGTGAAGAATGTCGAGTGGCAACCTTCAGTGGGGACCAATCTCGTCTCTAGGTTGTGATGATGATAATATTTTAACGCTAATCATGTTACTTGCGACTGAAAATATATTCAAATAAACCGTGGCTTTACAGAATAAATAGTAAGTAGCGTGTTTATTTTCCGGTCGATATTATTCTAAAAGTAGCGAGCATTCAACTCAAGGTTAGTATGCAATGAATGAGGTTTCTGACGCTAATATCATGCCGCATTATTACTAATACTTTGTTTAAAAACACAACTCCCCTTCATAAAATGATTAAAATAAGTAAATATGGTAGCAAAATATTTTCCAACATTTTGAACTACAAAAACTTTTTGTTCCTATGTGAAGCGCCATTGTTATTATTTACTTTAGTCGCGTTGTTGACAAAATTAAACACAAGAATACTTTTAGTTCATGCTTGATTTAAAAAAGTTAAGGCGCAGTTTAGTCTGAGTAGAGAGCTATATTTTTTACAGCGTCACATCGAACTTATAATAATGGCGTTGCATAATTCTATACGATATTACAGAATAACTATCATAATAACTGAATACCATTACGCGGCCCATATGAAATTTTCTCACATGAAAGCCCAAAGAAAAATAAAATTAATAATAAAGAAACTATTGATGAAACTTTAAACGAAATGGCTGTCATTTGAAACTATGTACTTGTCACTTCAATAAAGAGCCTAGTCAATTTTCTGGCAAAGTCGTTAATCGACTTTTAAAATATTTAGTTTATAAAACACTCGTGGAATTTGAGCGGATTTTCGTAACAATGTTTGCTCAATAAAATATTCTCTTGAACAAAAGTCACTTTTATAAATTAATTTGATTTTTTAAGGGCTGCGTCCTCAAATATACTTCAAAGGCGGACTTTGTTTCCCTCAATGGCTTTTGATAATCGAGATACTGTTATAAGAAAAAAGTTCTTTAAATACACAAAAAATGCTTTTTGAGAACTTTTATTAACTCATTTTCCACTTCGTAACGAGAGATCTCGAGCTCTGGTAACGGCTAAATTTATTTTATTACCTTTGGGAAACGTTTATTAATTTACTCATACCAATCTATATACAAGATCTAGCTTAAGATCGACCATTGTGAAAATATATGGGGAGGTATATTTCGTCATCAAGCTACGATGATAATGATGAATCATCAAAACAATTTAATTTAAAATAAAAATGTACGATTGAATAAAACCCACAAATAACTGATAACCATGCCAACAGTTTTATTTCATAATTTAGATTTCTATGACTAGTCTACCTAACTAATAAAATATTAAAGTTACAATTGTCCTACTATGTAGGCACTACGTTCTACTTCTAAATATGTAGCTATCATAAGCGAACAGTCGTAAATTTAAGCATCTATTAACATTATAAATATTTAACTAATTAATTAAAATTTAGAATTTTATTGTTCACTTTTATGGTATACACTATCTACCTAAATCAATAATCTAGTTTAATTATTTCATAATATTATCTAGTGAAAGTTTACGGTTCTTTGCCATACCTAACAAAATGTTGTCTGTAGAAGCTGTTGTAGAATTTTGCAAAATATCATCTTTACTAACCATTGAGTGGTAATCGTTCATTTCCGACCATGCTGGGTCAGATTTTGCTATTCGTTTTCTTTCTTTTACTTTTGTATACAATAGAACGGAAACCATAATAAAGAATACAACAAACCCTAACGAGCACCCGACTATTAAGCCCATTCGACGGTTTAAAATTGATGATAGTTGAAACTTTTCTTGTGGCCTAGGTGTAATTGCTGACGGTTTTCGTAATGTATTAAAAGAAACGCATTCACTAGAAGGAGATCGCATAAGTATAGCTTCTGCAACATCTTGAGTTATTCTTGCAGTGGAGTTTGAACTGTCAACGATAGTTTTATTTACTTCAGATAGAAGTTCTTCTTCGTAGTCTACTGGATCCTCGGAGAGCGTGATAATGCAAACTATATAGTTTACATTTGGTTCTAAGTCGCGGATATGAACAGAAACATCATTTTTTTCTAAATATTTCGATTTAACCTGAAATAAATTTTGATTAAGATAACCGTACTAATCCAGTACATTTAATTTTATTGATTAGAAAAATACTTACGTCGGCGTTTCCGTCTTCACCATAGTACAAAATCTGAAGAGCTTTAATAGCTGTACGGTTTCTTATAAACCAGGAAACAGATACGGAGTTGTCCCTATGTTTGTCGACTGATATCTGAGATATTACCGGGACATCGCATTTGTCTCTCGGATATTCATCGTTGAAGCATGTTACGGCACTTGACTTTATTATCTTAGGATGATCCTGAATCCAAACCCATGCGTTATCCTTTTGGCAACTGCATAATATCACGTTATCTAAAAAAAGGTTGGATGTTGACTTACAGGGATCTAAGTATAAAACACGTAATTATAAGTTGTTTAAATAAGCAAGCACAAACCTTTAATTGATATATCCTGAATGTGATTTTCAACTGATGTCATTAGTTCAATTGGGATGGTCTGAAGTTTATTATGTTCCAAGTCAATCTGTATTATCTTGTTCAAATTCCTGAATGCGGTGACTGATATATATTTAATGTTGTTATAACTCAAGTATAACACCGTCAACTCTTTTAAGTTTATAAGATCTTCATTGAGAATGTTTTGCAACTTGTTGTAAGAAAGATCCAAAAGTTTTAAATTACTCAACTCTTCAGCGAAGGATTCCATTGATTCGATGTTATTATTTGATAAACATAATGTCCTCAACTTGGTTAGACCACGGAAGTTGCTCGTTTTGAGTTGGGAAATCCTATTATGACTCAGATCTAAATTTTCTAAAAATGATAACTTTGAAAATGGACTTACAGAGAGGCGTCGTATTTTATTAAATTTTAAATAAAGATGTTGTAAACTCGTAAATAATTCAAATGTTATGTCGTCAACATTTGTCATATTAGTGGCACATATATGCAATTCGTATAAGTTGGCTACAAGTGTGTTATTATCTAGTCTGTTAGATGTAGACCAAGAAACTACAGGATTTTTGCTGAGATCAATATTAATTAGCGAAATACCAAACTTTTTATAAGTCAATAAAAAATCAAATTGAACTATATCATTGTGTGAAATATTTATGTTTTGAATGTTTGGAAATGTGTCGAATATAAAGAGAGGAAGATTCTGTAATTTATTGTAGCTTATATCAAATAGTATTAAATCCTGAAAATCTACTTTTTTACTCGCTGTTATAGTTTTAATTTCGTTCTTCCTCAAAATTAAGTACTTTAATCTCTTCAATTTATCAAATCCGCTAAGTTCTACTCTTGATATCAAATTATCGGCAAGATCTAAATTTTCAACGTGAGTTAAATTTTGAAATATATTGTATGGCACGTAGTCTAAAAAGTTATTACTAATATTAAACTCAGAAACAGAGTTATGAGAGTAAAACAATGTAGAAGGAATAGTACTGATTATATTCTGTGCCAAATTCAGTCTCAACAAATGCTTATTATGTCTGAACGTTCCTTCAAACATGTGTTCAATATTGCAATGTTCCATATAAAGAACTTCTAAAAGTGGAAGTTGAGTAAACGTCTCTAAAGGAAGATAGTCAAGAACATTGAATGATAATGTTAAATATTTTAGTCCGGGTACACTAATAGATAGTAAGTCTATAGCTTTTAAAGAATTATTTTTAAGTGAAAGTGTTTTTAAATTGTTCAACCCTAGGAATGTGCCATTGTGAATATGTTGCACTTCGCAATTGTCTAAATATAATGAACTTAGGGGCAGACCCTGTTGAAAAATATTTTTATGTAGTATTTTTAAAGGATTAAACGAGAGATTCAAACTTCGTAGTTTTTTTAACGTGTCAAACGCCATATCAAATACGAACATAATAGTATTATGTGAAATATCTAAATCTTCTATTTCGCTTAAACCAAAAAATGTATAATTAGTAATATTGTTCAATAAATTGTATTGTAAGTCTATATAACGTGCAGAATTCAAGTGCTGTAATGAGAAATCTTCTATAACCGAGATGTCATTATTATTTAATTCAAGTCTCGTAACAAGGCTTAAATTGCGAAACGTGTTCTTTGTTAAAAATTTCAAGCGATTATTCTTCAAACATAAGTAGTTTAATTTTTCTTGAGACTGTAACATAAAATTACCTATCAAAGATAATGAATTGGATTCTAAGTGTAATTTTACTAATTTAGAATTTAATTTTGGTAAAACGTCATTTAAAACTATGAGGTAATTATAGTGTAGACTGAGATACTTTAGATCGGTCATTTCTAAAAATGTGCCAGGCTCTATGAAAGTAATCTCGTTGTGGTCCAAGTATACTTCTTCTAATTTTAAAGAATTTATAAAATAATGCTTTGTTATCACTTTAAGTTTGTTGTTATTTAATCTAATCTCATTTACATTAACTAGGGTTCCTAATGTGTCATTATTAAATTCAGAAAAATTATTATTGTCTAATCTTATTTTCAAAATATTCTTATTATTTATAAAAATATTATGTGGCACTTGATTTAAGTAATTAAATTCTAGACTAAGCTTACTAAGGTTCACTAAATTACTAAAGCTCTCACTATGAATGTTGCTTATACAATTCTTATCTAAATGTATTGCATTTATTTTCTTCGAATTGAGAAAAGAGTCTATTGGCACATCCAAAATATTATTATGACTTAAAATTACATCTGTGAGAGATGGTAAATTACAAAACAATCCGTGTATATGGTGCAAATGGTTGTGACTTAAATCTACATATTCCAAATATTGATTGTTCTGAAAAATATTGGGGTTTAATATTTTTATTCTATTATGACTTAAATCAAGTGATTTTAAATTAATTAAAGAATGAAAGGCCCTATAATGTATGCTGTTAATAAAGTTAAAATGAAAAGATAATGTTGTAAGGGACGGACAAAATTTAAGGCAGTCTTCTGAAATAAATTCAAAATTATTCGAACTTAAGTCTAGGTATTCTAAGGATATTAAATCAGAATTGTCGGCTACGGGGAAAGAAGACATTTCATTCCAGGCTAGTCGTAAAGATCGAAGGTGCCTTAATTTTGCAAAAGCCTCTATAGGGAACGCTGTCAAATTATTTTCACTCAAATCAATTTCCGACAGAGTTAACTCTAAACTAGAAAAAGCAGATTCAGATATGTCGCGTATAATATTTCCTTTTATGTTTAGTTTCATAAGCGGTAGTCCATAAAAGCTGTAGCTCGGTACGTCTTCGATATAATTAGATGTGAAGTCGATCGATATCAGTTTGAGCAAGCCAGATAATGCTTTCTGGGGAATAATTTTGATTTTGCTCGATACGATGCTTAACGTTTCAAGGCACTTTCTCAGAGGCATAAACGTATCATCGCCAATGTCTTTTATGCTTGTTCTTGACATATGAATATGCTTTATACAAACGCCTTGAGGTATAAAATGGGGTCCCAGAGCTTCTTCGTTGTCGTCGAGGTCGTAAACAGAAAGTGAATGTATATCAGACACACTTTTAAGTGCATTTTTTACGTCTTTGGAGGCAGTATCTTGACAATCAAGAAACAAGCCTGAAAATAAATCCCTGATTAATACATCGTTGGTACAGCAAACAATTTCAAACAAGTATGCTGTCTTACCGTCTTCAAATGTATAACAGGAGCATTTGTTAGTTTTTATTAAGTCAGGACACCCCAAGGTATTTTGAGCTCGCAAAACGGAGGGTAGAACAAATAGTAGTGATACAATTTGCAAAACGTCATGCTCATTTTTTCTTGTTTTGAAGAATACAACTTTTTTCATAGTTACATTATAATTACTTTTTACATTTTATCGTTTCTTGTGTATTCTACCTGAAACAAATGAAGGCATATTGTCACAAGACAATAATACAAACATGGAACATCAATAGGTAAATCAACATTAGTTACGTATATCTATGCATGGGCATTATAATCTGCATATTGCATTGTTTGTACACGTAATTCGTAGTTCAAAATCTTGTTACTGTGTAATCAGAACGCTTGAATGGCCTACGAAGACATCGATTGAACAGTAACATGATAATACTATACAGCTGCTTAGATGTTAATAGAAATTACTTGACAAGAACAATAATCCGGTGTAGAGGAAATCCTTGTACCTTGACAATACATGTGCAGTGCTTAAGTGGGACATAATATAGAGACGAAATTAAATCCGGCTATAGTTTCGTATTCACTGGTTATTGTCCTATTCAGTAAGTGGAGACAATATACCTACCTGCTTAATAATAATTTCTAGTACGACGAATTAAAACTACTTTAGTGTAAACAAAATAAGCTCCGACTTTCAAATTAATTATGGAAATAATTGCATGTAAATCGTCCTCTTTTTTGTCATTAAGCTAAATATAGGCAGCCAATTATATGCCACTACATCTTATAAATAAACAATAATATAATAAATACAAAACTGATAGTAAACTGAGAACAAATAATAATAAACAAGAGAAAGTACTGAAACATAAGCAAAGAAATAAAGTAGAAGCCATAGAAAATAATACACAATGTTATAATAAGTAACTAGCTTCGATAAAAGTTGGGATGAAATATTTATATACTCACTCAGTAAGCTTTTCCTTTGCGCTGACACACACAACTGGCGGCTAATTACAAAACGGTGTTATCCTGGAGGACATAGAGTCCATTTTCGCGTCGTAGCCCTCTGTCGTGAGTCGAGGGCCGAAGTGCGCCTGTCTCCGACGTACAAACGTTCACCACGCGTGAAACAAGCTGAATTTCAATCACGTTTAACTTTTTATCGGTTCAAATTGCTTTAAATGTGCCTTAACGCGCAACACAGAACGCCTGGGGTCATTAGAAAGCTCGACAGAAGACTGCCGCGGCGGCGCGCGCTGGGTAGGTCACCGCCGTTGTTGCGGCACCCCCGACCCACTATTATTATACTTTTATGACGAATCGGATTTTGCTACCGAACAACCAGCTTTTTGTAGTGACGTGATCGTCAAGTGTTTATTGTAACGTCATGACGTACACTTTCATGTGGCTTTGTCAAGATTGTTTCCACATACATATAACAAAAGTTTGTAAGTATTGTTTTGCAAATGTATCTTTGTTACATATAATTTCATACACATCAAGCTATAAATAAGTTATTAATTAATAATTTTGTGAGTGGTAAGGTTAAAACGATTTTCCTTTGGAGGTTTAAACTTACCTTTTTGGTTTGTGATGTAACAAAACAATGAATTGTCGCAGAGTACAAGAATTTGTGACTTGGAGCTATAAAATGTTGGAATTTCAAGTCCAACCTTGAAGGTTTTGACGTTGCACTGTCGAATAGTTGGCAGTAAATCCCCCGCCGTACTCTGCCAGAACTTTTGTACTACAAAATCTAGGTCACGAAGCAACTTATGAATATTCGAAAAACACGAAAAATGTATTAGAGCCTAACCCCATATGACGAAGGGGAGAGAGCATGTTCGAATATGAAATACAATCTTCCTGAATTATTTTGCCTTTGTACGTTTTGGGAAATATTTCTTTTGTTTGAGTTTTATTCTTGTATCAAGGTATTAGGGTCTAATTTACAGTGAAATTTACAGGATTGTAGTACTTCCGAGCGGTCGGCTTTTGGTCATGTTTGAGTGCTCGACGAAACCAATGGTCATTTTCTTATTCAATTTTTTATTTAGTTACCTTTATGTTGATATGTGGCTTACTATTCTATTTATTTTTTATTCTATTGTATA
Organism: Trisateles emortualis; assembly: GCA_947095525.1. Lineage (NCBI taxonomy): Eukaryota > Metazoa > Arthropoda > Insecta > Lepidoptera > Erebidae > Trisateles > Trisateles emortualis. Next base: position 13,847,879 of record OX352735.1, on the reverse strand, counting down.
TATACATACCCAATGTACGTAACACTCGTGATTTAAGTACCTCTAGGTGTAATTCTACTAATACAGATATATTTTTATGTTAGTACGTTTGTGTTACTAAACAACTTCATAACTTTATTGCGGCCACAAAAACTAATGTTTGCTATTACTATTTGGACATTTTCCAAGTCAAGAAATAAGGTGTAAGAGAGAAATGTGTAGGTACAAAATAATGCCTAATTTCCCAGAGGGTAAGCAGAGGTATCTAGTTTTACGGGGTGTTTTCAAGTGCTGAAGTGGGCCTATTTGCGTGAACTTTACCAAAATTATTTATTTATCATAGAAAAATACTTTTTTCTAACACTATATTAATTTGTTCAGTCTCTATAGCAAAATTTTGTTTTCTTTTAAGGTACCTACTGTACGTGTAGCTAAGTAGCTTTTTTAGCAGCAACATATTAGAACTAATATTATAAGGAATCAGCCTTTTACCATACACACATCTCAACCCATAAACGTCCCACTGCTGGGCACGGGTCTCCTCCCATTAATTTGGAGGGATATTAGCCTACTATACCACGCTGGCCAGACGGGTTGGTATTGGGTTTTGTTTCGAGTTTTCCCTCTCTTGCAGTGGATATTGTCTGCCTCACTTACTGCCTTAGTCGACTCTTACGACACCCACGGGATGGAATGGGGTGGTAACATTTGTATTCTTAATCCGTCACCACACGGACATTTTACCATATACCGAGTACAATTCCAAATTGCGGACTGGTGCCTTATACTTAGTTAACTACGAAAAAATAAAATGGGGCAGTCTTTGGGTACTGCCGATAGAAGTGAAAACTAAGTAACTTGTGAATTGTATCGTCGAGCGCGTGCGGTGACGATGACGTTTCACGCTTTTTGTTTACCTAAAACACATATGTGTACACAGTACACATACAGCTCGTGGAAAACGTTCGGTGACGATGACACGAGTTCAATAATTTTTGTTCACCCAAAAAGTGCGCTTCAAAAAATACCTTGTCGAACTTAGGGAACTCATCACGGTAGTCATGCGCACTGACACTGAGGCAGTTTACCAAACATATTAATGTATATCATATATTGTTTGTCATATAAAAATACTTATTCTCTAACACAATATCCAATCTCTTCAGTCCCTATAGTAAAATATTTTTTAAGGCTTTCTAGCGCCAAAACATACAATACTACATTAGCCTACTTTTCTAGTGTTAGCAAAATAGAGCGTGTGGCATAAAACTCATATCGACTGGTACTTATATTTAAGTACAAAAACATATTGCTAAGCAAATATCACAAGGCAGTAGCCAAAGTGCTAAAAGAAAACTGACTGTACTAAATAAAAGACAAAATACATAGTGGATAAGTTTCTCGACAGTTCTTTTCTTAGGCGCTACGTCACCTTATCCCTACTGCTAGATTGACTGACTAAACTACCTTGTCTGTTCCGTAAGCAAACTACTGTCAGATTTGCTGACTGTTGTTGTTCAGTCAACGAATTTGGCAGTAGGAAAATCAGCTGTCGCCTTGCCTTATATCTCTTCTTCTATCGACCTGCTTAAGCTTACGGCGTGACCTATATAAATAAATCATGTTGATTTTGATATTTAACACGTGAGATGTCAGTTCAATCCTGAGGCCGTAGCATGATGTGTTAAACGTGAATGTCAAATGAGAAAGAGGGATGGTGCTATACACGCTATATAGCTCCATCCTTCTTTCTCGCTCGAACTACTCACGTACGTTTATCGTCATTGGACGGCCCGTGATTCATTGTATCAAACAAATAACGTCCACTACGTAACCCCGCAACGATTTCCACAGTTGTTATACTATCTCAAACACAAATAAATTGTTTAGGTACAAAAATGTCCGGCAAGCAACGACGAACCATACAAACAGAAATAACCCTACAATTGCTTACGTTGACTTATTGACGTAACAAAAAGCTTATGCGTTTACATGATACACAGAGTGACGTCAACGTAACCCACCTTGAATATGATTATCCTCGTTTTACGAACTAAGTGGTTTATACACTAGGGGCAGTAATTAGAGCGCCGCTAGTTAGCTACAGCGAGTTGTGCTAGAAAAGTTGAGAACTAATGAACTGCAAGTTCAGTCTATTGGTTTTTGTTAAAATAGAATGGAAACGGCTATTGGCGAAGTGCTATTTAGAGGTTTTATTTTTAAGATAACTCTTTTATACTTACTTGTGGTTTTGTATTTATTATAATGTACCGCGTTATCATTTAAACTTTTATGGAACTCTAAGTCCCTATTTATAATGTTATGTTAGCTTATTTTATGATTAGGAATACTGTGTGTGTGCCGGAACGAGGAATAACAATAATGTGAGGGTAGATGTAGATTTTACATTCGCAGTCTTGAAATCAGCTTTATCAGTCAGTTTGTGACCGACCACCAAAGACTTAAATCGTCAAATTTGATTTCGCAGGTGAAGCACACGCATTAGTACTTTTGCACGGAATTTTCAGTATGAGTAAACGAGACAAGATATTATGCTTAAGATTAAATACCAATGTGACCTTATTTTAATTACGGTAAGGTGCATCAGCAACAAGAACTCTAAATATAAAAATAAAGCATGATTACGTTACTAAATTTATGCAATGCAATGCGTATATGAGAAAAACTGTATTATAATTAGACTGATCTCATTTGTTTAAGGGTTCAATTAAAAAGGTCTCTAACGTAAAAAGTTTCAACTGTTTGCTTCAAATACTGTTTCTATTTCCCATACACAGTATATTATTTATCTGTTTATATAACGAAACTATAGCAGCACAAAATTTTCACTGAAGGGTATCCGAGTAGCCTGAAGTTGCAAACTAGGCGATAGTCTGACACTTCGACGAAGCTTCTTGTAAATTTAGCTCGTTGCCCCAACCTCAGACGGCATTTAGGTCAACATACTATGTTTAGGGCCGCCAACCGTTCCAAATGTGCTGAGACATACGGTTTCTTTACAGCGTACGAGGTACGAGAATTTACTTCAACAAAACATTTTTGGGTCATATAGAATACTTACTCATATATTAGCATTTTGCTTTTATCGGAATAAGTTTTTAGTTTTTTATACTACTTGGGTGGCAAAAAAGTGTATGATCTGCCTGAAGTTAAGCATTTACTGTAGTGTATGGATGCTTATAATACATGGAGTAGCCCTCGTGTTTTGCCAACCAATTGTAAGTCCATTGACCACCATGAAACAGTATCGCATGACCAGTACTAAGTACGATTTGTTTCTTATCAAGTATCGTGTTTTACCTGCATCAGTTTGCATACTACCATGATTGTTATTAACAAAAAAAATTTGAAAATGTATCTAGCAAATTAAAAGAGTGGCTCGAGTTTCTAGCTAGTTCTACTCATAGCTACACGTCAGCGAACTAGCCGAAGGTAAATGAGCTGACATCATCATCCTGACTTATTCAAAATTTATGACCTTCATAAGTGTTCCTTTGTAACCTAAATGAATTTTGAGTCTGAGTTTCAATTGTTTTTTATGATTAAATAAAAGGTTTAATTAAAAAACGTATCCCTAATTGAGCATTTAGAAAGACAGCTACACCACTTTATGTATTTATTTGTGTGTGGTTTTCTATAAGGTGGGAAGGTCCTTTCCCATTTGAGTTTGACAAAAATGTGCTAATATTAACTTTAATCTAGGGACGGGAAGATAGGGGCGGTTTTTGTACACAGAAGGGACATTATGGGGTCACATCAGATTAGATTAGATGTTAACTGCTCATAATTTGGAGAAATGGGAAGAAGGGTACGTTTATTTATGATGATTGCTGTTTTGGTTTTCATACATATTTATTTTTATTGTAGCATTTCAAAACAACATTGCGCTTTGTAACCCTAAGAACACATGATAGAAAGTTGTTTACAGAAATATCATTGTGATTCTGATGTAATAGATCTTACTAAAATAAAAGATTTTAATATTAAGGTACTATTAAAAGCCTAGCCTATTTCATAATCTAAAGTTCGGCCTTGGTGGTCCAGTGGCCGCAGTATGCGCCTGCTGTGCACGAGTTTGTGGGTTCGATTCCCACACAGGACAAAACTTTGTGTGACCCACAAAGAGTTGTTCTGAGTCTGGGTGTAATTTATGCCCGTTAATTGTATGTTTGTAAAGTCCCCCGCGACACAGAGCTTGTACTCTAGTGCGGGAATTGTCATGTCTTTATAAAAGTCCCTATAGAATAACGAGCGTAATAAAATTATGGACCAAATATTTGTTTTTATTTCAGTTCGTTTGTCAATTTACGTCTAGTTTTTTTTTTAGTAAAGTTAAACTACAGGTGGGTGTCGTAAGAGTCGACTAAGGGAATTGTGAGTCAGGCAGACAATAGCTACTGCAAGAGAGGGAAAACTCGAAACAAAACCCTATACCAACCCGTCTGGCCAGCGTGGTATAGTAGGCTAATATCCCTCCAAATGTGTGGAGGAGACCCGTGCCCAGCAGTGGGACGTTTATGGGTTGAGATGATGACAGGTAATAAAAAAGTGCTTATGATTTATCCATGCCAATACGTATACAGTAGCTCTTGGATTATTTATTTTTCTGTTGGTTTTAATACTATACTTTGTTAATTTACCTAGGTTTGTCACTAAATAAGTAATGCTCAACTAAAGCTTATATAGATATATTATTATGTTTTATAAATTAAGTTATTTCGTACTATTAAATTATTCTTTAGTATTTTAAAAGTTTGTAAAGGTGCTAATAAAGAACTTTTGAAATTGAAAATTGAATAAAAAAGTGAAGCGGTGGTAGCCGAGAGGGAAAGTAACTGACTTGCACGAAAGAGGTGTAAGTTCGAGCCTGAGTGGCAGTATCAATGTAAATATCAGTTTGTGGAATTCATACGTGGACATAATATGGGTTGCTATTAAAAAAAGTTATTCTATAAAAATCTGTTTTTGTTTTATATTTAATGACAACTTCTTCTTTTGATAACTCTGCGTCACAGGAGATACACAAATCAATCGAACCCACAACACAGAGTGGCGAACTAGCTACTTAAACTACTGAACCATTAATGCAGTTATCTCGCCAAGCTGTATAACATCATTAATCACCGCCATATTGTTTTAGTTACGTCATAACTTACGACCAATATTTTGATGAAACTCAAGTTCAAGTTAATTTCAAAATAGACTGTGAAACTAATAAATGATTTTAGTATATTTCAGTATGATTTTCACTGATGTTCAACTGTAAAAGTTGTTGATTGTATATACATGTTGGTCCGTTCAAATAAATTTAGGTACTATCGACACAGTTAGCAATCGATCAGTCATAGCATTTAGCAAAAGTGTTCTGTCATAGCCTCATTTTATTTAGATGAAGCCATTCGTTGTTATTACATATTATAGTAAGCCATATATTAAATTATATGTCCCAAAATTGGGCTCTGATCTTCTCTCCTCTGGCAAGAGACCAGAGGGTTTAGGTCTCGAATTGTCATACTATATTATTTGACTGGCCTGTTGGTCTAGTGGTTAGTGACCCTGACTGCTACGCCGGAGGTCGTGGGTTCGATTCCCATAAGGGACAAAACTTTGCGTGATCCATAAATGTTTGTTCCATGCCTGGGTGTCATTTGTGTCTATCAATTGTATATTTGTAAAGTCCCCCGCGATACAGGGCTTGTTCCCTAATGTGGACATTGACTTTAAAAACAAATATAATTATAATAGCAACCCATATATGTCCCACTGCTGGTCACAGGTCTCCTCTCCTCTATCAAGAGAGAGAGAGAGAGAGGGTTTAGGCCGTAATTCACACACGCTGGCCTAATGCGGGTTGGTGAATCAGACATGTCTTTAGAATTTCTTCTAAGACATGTGGATTTCCTCACAATGTTTTTCTACACCGTTAGCAGATGGCGAATCATTTGATTAGTACATATAAACTCCACAAAGTGAAATTTACATTGGTACTGCCGCCCGGGATCGAACTCGCACCTCTTGCGTGCAAGTCGGTTACTTTCCCAATCGGCTACCATCGCTTATATACATACTAGCTGTTGTCCGTGGCTCCGCCCGCGTGGATGTCGACTGTCGCTGTAAAAAAAGTAACCTATGTGTTATTCCAGACCATAATCTATCTCTGTGCCAAATTTCATCCAGATCCGTGCAGCAGTTTTTACGTGAAAGAGGAACAAACAACTATCCATCCATACTTACAAACTTTCGCGTTTATAACATTAGTAGTATAGTAGGATATGATAAAATATTCTACGAGTGGTCGAGCTCCAGCTTTATAGTTAGAACTTAACAATCAATACAATAAAGCCTTGAAGCTCACATGTGGTTTTGATCTCACGGTACAGTATAGGTAATAATATAAGCCTAACTAATAAATTCAATTATTAATTTGGACATAAGTACCACCAGCAGCAGTAGTTTGAAGAGGGAAAACCCGTGCGCAATAGTGGAAAGTAATCTTAGGGGGTGTTATTATTTTAATAAAATATTTTTTTGAAGTAAAAAACTTCTTTTGTTGAGCACTTTTTGGGAAAAATCATGAAACTCGCGTCATCGTCCCCGAACGCTTTCCATGAGCTATATGTATACTGTGTATATATATGTGTACATTTTTGGTGAACAAAAACTCGTGTCATCGTCACCGCACGCGCTTGACGATACAATTCACAAGTTACTTAATTTTCACTTATATCTGCAGTCCCCAAAGACAAGTTTGCGCATGTATTTTTTGAAATTACGATATAAGATTGATAAAAGCCGTAGCCGTATGTCAATTCTTATAATAATTTATTATTGTCAAATGAGACGCTTTATACTTATTTATAACTAGAAATACTTTAAGAGAGGAAGAGCACCATACAACGGAGCAAGTCCAACTGGGAATGGACCTTCATTACTCCTGTAAGGTTTCTGCAAGCAGTAACATCACAATATAATAATACATAGGTAACATGTAGTAGCTCCAGTGCTTATTCAGGGATGCGTTTTTAAAGAAACGTTATTTCATCCCAAAAATTCTTCATCCCAAAACCCTGGTTATAAAATTATTTGATTGGCTACACTCACGTGATGCCTCAGGTATTGCAAGCGTCTCTAGGCTACGGTAACTGCTTGCCATCAGGCTAGAAGTATGCTTGTTTATCGTAAATAATTCTTAAGATACATCAACATACAGCACATATACGAATGCATGCAGAACACTAAAAAACAAACGAACAAAAACCCGAGTTGAAATAGTTTTTCAATTCCTGCGTGACTGTAATGAATGTTCGCATACTGCAGAGGTTGTCTATCTACATACAGTCCCTATCAGCTTATGAAAAACTAGGCTAAATGCCATTGCATTTAGAATTGCTAATACTGCAGCTGTTAGTTTTTTTACTTTCTCTTACACGCGATTGATATACCTATTGCTGCAAACGTTAATGTTATGTGAAAATTTGCAGCCCGAAATTATTTAGATATTTTTCAGAAAAAGATTTTTTTTATTTTGAAACCACTTTTTCTACGAAGGTATAATGTCTAAGGTTTTCCAGCTATAATGTATATAACTATTTGTGTAAGTATTTCTGTGTATCTACTTTCCAAGATGTGTTCGAATCTCGCTGTGTTTTCAGAAAATGGTCACTCATCTGAAAGTAAACATCGCAATCTTGCTTGATCTTATAGATCAATCGATCGACGCGCTTAATACTCGGCTATAAGGCCCGTCTCTAAGATGAATTTTCTTGGATATTATAATATTTACTGATGCAAGTGATAACCCTAGTATTGTAAGCTACCATAGGCTACGGTAACTGCTTACCATCAGGCAGGTAGTATGCTTGTTTGCTACCTAAAAATAATAAAAAATCAGGTAATAAAATAACAAATGAGAAGATCCAATATTTCACTAGGTCTGTTTTGTATCATAGTTTTTATTTTCTTTCCGAGACATTTCTGCAAAGGTCAGATTTTTATGTTTTTCCTTGTTTTCCTCCCTCGGTAAGGTTGTGGAGACCATTCTTATGAGGCGTCGGCATTGCTGATACGCCACCGTTGGCTTTTATTTACTGTTTTAGATTGCGTACGTACCTTCTATTGAACGCTCAGGGTTTTTGTAAAAAGTTCGCGGTGAAGTACCCTATTGGTAAAAATTTAGGTCAATATTTTGACGACAATAGTCTTAATTTTGTATTCCCTTCACACAGTAGAAACTAATATTCTTTTTAGACATTGCATTGCCGATATACAAGTACAATTTTCATCTTACAGAAAACCACAGCCAAATAACCACACTCAGTGGTATATTTTCAAGACTCATGAAGGGAAGTGTTTAAAAGGAAATCTTTACAAAATGTTATACTTTTTGGGTAGAGAACGCACGAGTTTCAGCACACCATCAGCTTCAGCATAACTTGTACACTTTTACGCACTAAGGCACTGTAATATATAGTATTGCGGTGTGATCTCTACTGCCAAAAGGTCATATCATCAGTGAGAATGCAAACTGACATAAGCTATATAAATTTTTAAGTTTTCAATCCATCTGATAGAGCGCTCAAAACCATTTAGTTGTACCTTATTCACTTCCAGAATAGTATCAGATAGCAGCTAAATGTAGCGCATTTGCGACAGTCTAGACAAACTAGGGCGCCACTTGATTGCTGCTAGGGAATCTATTTAAATGTTCTGTTCTATAAATTCTTTGTTTTATTTTGTGCCAGTATTGTCTTTTGTTTATGCAAATGTTTTACATTGAAACTATGTTTAATAAGGATTCCTAGCTAAGTAATAACTGCGCAGGTCGATAGCTCTGCGGGGTTATGGAACTTTGTTTCGGTTAGTCTTGGGGGTCATTTTTTTTCATAAAACTCTACAGGGACTATTCTTGTAACCTTAAAGGTTACAACAACATAAACCACTACAAAACGTGAACATTTTAAATTCAATGTGTTAAATAAGCTATCTGCGCAGGAGATAATTATTATAGTGCATAATCACAGGCGCATTTACTGTACCTCCACTCCTATAGTCCAATGGGACGGCAATCCGACACGTCCGAAAAACGCAAGACCAACGGCTATACATGATATCCAAGACGTGGAGGCATTTTATGAAACATTTACTCATCTTTGGAATGTTCGCGATACGCTTGCTTAATCTATAAAGATTTTATTCCAGCTTGACCTGAAATGTACCGCTGCAAAACTTTTGTACCTCCATGGGCATGGCTGGATTCTTGTTTCTTTTCATTTAGAGATTTTATAAAAGGAATCTTTTGATCAGATAATGGCCAGTGTTCCCGTCGTAATCGCATTAGAATATAGTTCTTTTACGATTTAAAATAAGATTTGAATGAATAAAACCTAAATGAACCTATATGAACAAAAAAGTAAAGCGAGAAAATCTATGCAATTTTATTTAAGTTATTTAATCCGAATACCGTGAATTTGTTGCACTTTCAAAAGAGAATTTATTTCGTTTTTCATTTGCTTATTCAACTACAGGAGAGGCACTTAGTTTTCAATTCAGCTTTTAGCGTTGAATATCCTATGTTCTCTTTGTGTATTCATTTTTGTTGAAAAACAATATCCAAATATTAAAAAGGGATATGGCTATAAACAAAACTTTTTATGTCACAAACTGAGTACGCATGTACCTTTATCGTTTATTCGTGTTTTTTCAGAATAGACAAAACAATCCATTCTTTATAAACTGCATGAAAATAAAGTATGTGTGAGGTGCATTCTCTGATCAGTAAATTATGGGAGGGAAGCTACCATGGGGTGACTGCGTGGTGGTATTTCATCTGAGCGCCGCCGCACCGCCGCCGTCGTGCTGTAAAAGTACGACTATTAAAAGTTGTTAGATCACGGTAGAGGTCTATAATATAATGACAGGCACTGGCCTGTCATTATAAACCTAGTGACTGCACTAGGTTCGTAGGCAAAGTCTGATGGTAATTTTGTTGTGAAGGCAATCTATGTAATATTGTATCTTGTGCATTATGATTTATAAAAAGGCGATGCCGCAGGACTACGTTTGACTTGTGGCGCGGTCTAGTGCACTAAGTTATTCTTTTACGTATTTTAAATACTTACTATGCCAATTTTTAAATTGTTACTTACAATTTTTTTATAGGAGTGAGGCGACAAATGAACATACAGCCTACCTGATGGTGAGTCATAGTATCCTTGAAACACCAGGGTTATCACTTACGCGAGGCCGACCCAATAAAACCTTTTAACTCCTTTCTTAAAAAACCACATTGTAAAGTCTCTCGGGAAATATTTCAGAACATAGTAATTATTATTAACTGAAACAATAAACGCAAATGAAAAATACAAATTAAATTTTTGCTTAAAACTTTCATATAGCCCATATAATACTTTTTCATTCCACCGTCCGCGTGAAAAGTCCCTTCTACTTTTTATTTTATTTTGGTTTCTGTTTTGGGACAACAAATTAACATCATGAACTCCCTTTAGGGAGTACTACATACTTAAGCACACAGTTACGTAAGGGTATTTATGTTTTCAAGACAAGTACCACATTAGGAAACAAGCCCTATATCCCGAGTACTTAACAAATATACAAATCACACATTCAGATACAAAGTACATATAGATTCGAAATAACCATTTATGAACTAAAAAAAGACCTCACAAACAGACGTAAATATAAGCGCAAGCTTATTATATTTAGGCTGTTAAGTCCTGTATAATAGAAACAAGCAAGCCCGACTAGGAAAGGTCCTCCACCTTACAGAAGACCTCAGCCAAATGAGTGTGAATATACAGCGGTGTAGCTGTGTTCCTGTGTGAGTACAGGTTTCCAGCGCTCAATTAGGGATGCATTTTCGAAGAAAGGTTTTCCTATAACAAATATACCCCATTGCACTGGTGTAAAAATTGGGTCGGCAACACACAAGTGATACCTCTGGTATTGCAAGCGTCCATAGGCTACGGTAGCTGCTTAACATTAGGCAGGCTGTATGCTTGTATTTTTTTTTAAATGATAACTCCCGCACTAGAGAACAAGCTCTGTGTCACAGGGGACTTTAAAAACATACAATTAACGGACACAAATTACACCCAGACTCAGAACAATTCTTTGTGGGTCATACAAAGTTTAATCTTGTGTAGGAATCGAACCCACACGCCACTGGACCACCGAGGCAGTCCAAAAAAAATCCAATTTGTACTGTGACCAAATAAAACGTCCACTTCATTTTAACCAAACAACTGTAATATTGGTACGATAAAAAGTAGTAATATAAAGTTCAACGAGAACATATATTTCTATCGTAGCTGAATATGTCGCGCTCCATATAAGCCATCTGTTCGTCGGCGTGACTCATTGAGCTTACCTAAAGTAACTCCTAATATAATAAATATGTATAACACTGAGCCATTTTCAATTTAAACAAGGTAGTTACACAGCACAGGCATATCACGCAGGGCTCATCGATTGTTGATACAAACGACTTGTCGCGTTCGTTTTGAGTGAAAGGAGGTTGATATGTACGCGTTGTCACGGCCTCGGCATTAAAGAGATACTGCGCGGCATAAATTTACCAGTCGGATCTGTGAATTAAGTGGGGTTTTATTTGTTGCGTCACGTGCCGCGGGAGGCCTTTAGATCCCACGCCTGTTTAGGCCGAAATAAACTTTTCAGGTTTCCGTTCTTGGCGACAGCGGACTAATAATAACGGAGATCGTCTTGACACAAACAGTATAAACACCATAAGCAGGATGCTTTTTATATTCTGTGAATAAATAAAACACAATGTGCGTTTATCTGCGCGCAGTTTTTCTGGTGGCCAGCGGCGTTTTTCATTTCCCAGAAGCCGCAAGGTAAAGGGTTCACACGTTCTCCGTGCCGCGGTTGCAATTTCCTTTTGTGGCGGTCATTCGTTAAATTTTCATTGGTTGGTAGGGTCAAGTGCGCACACACAGTCCGCTCGCTTCGCCGCTTTATAATTTAATTCCAGCCGGATATTTCACGTTCATAAATAAAACAAGCCAAACTAAATTTGCGTTATATTTATAATTCACAACACAGACCGAGAACGCGGTTCATAGTTAACAATTGAATACACTGTTTTGTATTCATAATACTTAAATTTACTGTATTCGAACGATTTCAACATGTATTGTTTCAATAAATCATGTTGTTGTGGATATGATAGACAGGAAATTAATCGAGTTAGAGAAGCTCAGAGACGTTTTCTTGTGTGCACAAATATTTGATGTTATTAGAGTGATTTGGTTGGAAAACATGAGAATATATTAACTTTAATAAATTAAAGAAAGGCGTATAAACATGCTACCTAAGTAGTATAAAATAATAAATATTTGTAACAGTCTATTTTAATGCTTGTAGTGATTAACCGTATAATTACTGCAATGCAAATCATTTGATGTCGGCGCTGAAAATATATTTTTATTCATTTCCGAACATGTTCACGCATTGGCAACGAATCAGCCACTCGTGTTCCATCTCGTAAACAGTTAAATTTACTTAATAATACTTTTAGTTTGGAGCCGCAACATTACAATCACAATTAGCAATATTAAACACCAAGTAAATAATAGGTTTATGTAGAAAACTTGTAAGCGTTCTAAAGTTCATCCTAAAGTAAGTTAAAATGAAACTACTAATGCTAAAATAGTCCTGCAACTTACGATTACATTTATGGTAAAGGTTTGGTTCCGTTTTTAAAACAAATTTCATATTTATGTTCATGATAATTAGAGGAATAATAATTATCCAAAATATTAACTACTAGGTGTTGCCCACGGCTCCGCTCACGTGGATGTCGGTTATCGCAATAAAAAGTATCCAATTCGCTATTCTTGACTGTAATCTATCTCTATGCTAAATTTTATCCAAATTCGTTAAATAGTTTTTACATGAAACAGTAACAAACATCCATCCATCCTCACAAACTTTTGCATTTATAATATTATCAGGAAGTAGGATATTAAAGAGAGGTTAGTATGGTGAGCTGTCATATTGTGCACCTGTATATATACCTATTTGCGTAGGTGTGTGAAATGTGAATATTCAAGTAAACTGCTCTCATATTAAAAAAACTTCTGTAGCAGCACAACATCTGGAATTGTGCTTGATATAATAAGCTTGCCGTGTATTACATAGGACCTTACAAAGCTGGCGAGTTGTGCATGTTTTTACAGTTCTACACCTGTAAGCAGGCCTGCTAAGAAAGCAGGTCAAGGGGTAACGTTGATTACTCCTGAAGTTGGTACTCTAATCACGATACAAGCGTAATTTAACAAAATGGGGTGATTGTAAAATAGTATAAAATTTGGCCGTCTGGTGGCGCTAAGATCGCGGCTCGCGGACGCCAAGTAGCTTCTAAATGAGTTAACTTTTCCCATTTATACTCACATTATGCCTATTAAGTTCGTCGCCATTCAGAATATGTACCCACTTCTCGAGTGCTGGTGCTAATTACAGGTACTCCAATTAACGACTTGTATCGTTCGCCGGTAATCTCATCACGGAAACTTGTTAAAGCAATCTTTTTAATTAGATAGGTATTTTAAACAGTTTCATTTTAAGAACATTTAGGCTTAGTTTGTTTCATTTTTTCTTTGGGTTGGATGTGATAATTTTTAAAGTGAAAACTTTTTGGGTGAATGTGTCATCGTCACCGAACGCTTTCCATATTCAAAAATAATAATCGAATAGCTCGAGAATACAATTCACAAGTTACTTATTTTTCACTTCTATCGGCAGTCCCCAAAGACTGCTCCACATTTTTCTTTTTTACATAGTTCTAACCCTCTAGGCTGGCAGACTTATCATAACAACTTACACTTATTATATAAATATATATATGTAGGTATATTGTATTGTTATAGTATATATTATTTAGTTTATGTATTATAATAATAATATAATATGAAATAATCTTGAATCTGGCAACACGCAAGCATCGTTTTAATACAGTTGTACAATTTATATTTTTATTTTTGAAATACATCCGTATAATATTTTTTTCTTTACACAGCCGCATCCTATACCCATAATTTAAATAAATAATATATTTTGTGTACATTTTATGATCAAATTTTAATTTTAACAAGAAGAAAAGAAAAATACCGACATGACAGCTGTCAAAGGAAAATATAAATACTACAAAAACGATGATACAACGAACGGATGATTACAAGATTAAGAGCTAAGTATGCACAAATAACACCCCCGGACTCGTCGCTCAGCTCCGCCCCGCAGCCGCCGGATCCCGCATCAGCGTCAGTGGCCTCTGCGGCGGCGTCGAGTGCGTCATCAAGCGACGAGTATTTCTCCCCGCCGACGTCGCCAACACCTGTGCGTCGGCAGGGGAGAGGCCGGCCTCCGGCGTGCTTGGGACCCCGTGGCCCACCGGCTGCGAACAGGGTCCCCGCTGCCGGCGGTAATGTGCAGCGCATGAGATGGAGTTCCAGCATGAACGAAAACGTCATGCGCGCATATTTTGCGGCAACAGAGGGAGGAACCAACCTCACTGCGTACCGTAGCCGTATGCATGCTTTATTTCGGAGTTTTGAACCATCTACCAACGTTTCAGCTCAACGTTTATCGGATCAAGCGCGGGCTATCCAACGCTGTCGGATGTTGGATGATACTGTGCTTGATAGGCTTCGCTTAGAGTGTACACAGATTAGCCCTGCTGTCCCCAACCAAGCATTTACACCAGTGGCAAGTGTGGCAACTACATCTTTACCCCAGGCTACTGTTGGTGTGGAGGATAGCTTGGCTCCTTCTGTGGACACTCAGTGTAATGAGGAGGTTAAGGACGCTTTGGAATGTGCGATTCGGGAATATCGATACACGCCCTTAGAATTTAGGCCACGTCTGCCTCGGTTACCTATGCATAGGAGAAACCTAGCACTAGTAAGTACCCTTGATTCGTTATTGCCTAGATACCTAGATAATAGCGAAAATCTCAGTGACACCCATTCAATCTTGTATTGTGCGGCCGTCTCAGCATGTCGTATGGCGGGGGTAAGATTCT
This sequence comes from Trisateles emortualis, assembly GCA_947095525.1. Lineage (NCBI taxonomy): Eukaryota > Metazoa > Arthropoda > Insecta > Lepidoptera > Erebidae > Trisateles > Trisateles emortualis. Next base: position 13,832,818 of record OX352735.1, on the reverse strand, counting down.
CAACATCAGACCCCCCTGTACAACAAACATGTGATACACCGGCCTGGCAACGCAGGATTGAACGGCGTATCGCTGGGGCAAGGGTGCTTATTGGTAAGCTGATCTGCTTTAGGACGGGCAATACACGCCCGAGAGTGATGCGCTTTGTGAACCAGGCATTTTCGGGGACTAATGTCAGTCCCTGTGAGTATTTGTCGCGGATCACAGAGCGTATCGACTTCCTAAAGCAGAAGGTCTATGCATGGGCTAACCGAATCAGCAGATATAGAAAACGAGTGGATCGATATACTGTGAATCGGATGTTTCAAAGGGACCAAAGATGGGTCTATAGGAATTGGGAGCGACCTAGTCAAGGAGTGGATGGCGGGCGGCTGCCAGATGCGTGTGCTACTAATGAGTTTTGGAGCAGCATCTGGTCGGTCCCCGTCAGCCATTCGGAAGGTGACTGGATGCGGGATGTGGAGCAAACATGCGAACATATTACGGAAATGGATTGCGTAGCCATCACAGCCGATGATGTTGCTTGTGCAGTCCGTCCAATGGCAAATTGGAAATCACCAGGGCCGGACGGACTGCACAATTTTTGGCTGAGGTGGTTACGTAGTTCGCATGTTTGCTTGGCATCTCAGTTCCAGTCGGTTTTAGAGTCTGGGTCGCTACCGGAATTTCTAACGACAGGGAATACCCATCTGCTCCATAAGACAGGTAGTACCACGGAACCCAATAATTATAGACCGATTACATGTTTACCGTCGGTCTATAAACTCCTAACATCTATTCTGAGAGTCAAAATTACAAAACATATAGAAAACAATTCGATCTTGTCTATCTCTCAGAATGGATGTAGGAGAGGTGCCCGTGGTACTAAGGAGCTCCTCCTCATTGACATGGCCATAGGCCAGCAGGTTCGCCGCAATCGAAAGGATCTGGCTAAATGCTGGATAGATTATAAGAAAGCGTTTGATTCTGTGCCGCATTCGTGGCTTCTGAGGGTGCTGAAGTTGTATAAAGTAGATACAACTTTATGTACCTTCTTGGAGTCATGTATGCGGCAATGGAAAACGGTTCTTAACTATCCAGGGTGTCGACATATCTGGGGTAGTAGTGAGCCGGTAAGGATCAAGCGGGGCATCTTTCAGGGTGACAGTCTGAGTCCTCTATGGTTTTGCCTAGCACTGAATCCTCTCAGTACTCTGTTAGAGAATTCAGGGCTAGGTTACAGGTTACGCAGAGGTGGTCAGTTAATATCCCACCTGCTTTACATGGATGATTTGAAGTTATTTGCGCCCTCTGACTTCCAGCTGAAAGGCTTACTAAAGGTAACTGAAAACTTTAGTAATTCTATCAGTATGGATTTTGGAGTCGACAAATGTGCAGTCATGTATGTAAAGCGAGGCAAGGTGGTGGAATCAGTGGGGTTACAACTCTCTGATTCTATCCACCTCAGATCACTTCTCGTCACTGACACCTATAAATACTTGGGTATGTCACAGGCGTTAGGCATCAAGGATGCGGATATGAAAGAATCAGTGCAGGAGCGTTTCTTTGGCCGCCTGAAGAAAGTACTGAAAAGTCTTTTGTCGGGCGGTAACAAGGTGCGCGCCTGTAATGGTTGGGTCATGCCGCTCCTGATGTACTCCTTTGGCATACTCAAGTGGACTCAGACCGAATTGGATGCCCTGGACAGAAGAGTTCGTACGCTGCTGACGTCATACCGAATGCATCACCCCCGTTCATCTGTCATGAGGTTGTACATCCCGCGAAAATGTGGGGGCTTTTTAAATGCCAAAAGCCTCCATAATCGCGAGATGTGCAATCTTAGAGAATATTTTCTCGGGGTGAACGAGGGTGTGCATCGAGGCCCATGAGATTGTCGACATGTGGGATGTGGATTCCGCTATCATTGTACCGATAGTCGTCACAGTAAATGGTTTAATAGCCAAGAGCCTCGACCAACACCTTAAGAGGCTCGCGTTGGGTGGATGGATCAAGGGTCTGATGCAGAAGGCAGTGCTCCTCGACACGGCACGTATAGTGAGGAGGTTCCTGTCTCTGGAGCCCTAACCGCCGGTAGCTTGGACTTTGTTCCCGATACCGGTGGGGAACTGTTTTTTATATTTTTAAATATATAGGTTTTTTATTTTTGTTTTTATATATTTAAAAATGTAAATTATATGTTAAAAGTTAAATAAAGAGAATAATAATATAATAATTATTTATTTATTAAAGTGACCAGGACTCAAATTGTTAGTAAGGCTTAAAATTATGTTAGTAATCAAATATGCTATTAAATAAGATACAATAGCACCAATATTGAATACCTTTCTATAAATATATATTACAATAGTATGTATAAAGTTTTAAGTAATATTTGATGTACCCTGACTTCTTGTATACACCTACTTTGTTTCTCTCTGTATCACCCTAAGCTTGACTGGTAGATAATGCCCTAGGCATTAAGTCCGCCTATACATAAATTTTGTGTATGAAGTTTAATAAACAAACAAGTGGCATAAACGGTAATCGAATCGAAAAATCCAGTTCACCATATAATGTCGTAAACTTAGGTACGTCAAATCCCATTCATTTGCTTTTTCGGTTTTTCGATTCGACTACCGTTTATGCCACTTGTCTAGAGGGGCTGATAAGAATGATGACTAGATGCGCTATAGAAAAAGCCGTATATTGCGGCTGACTTTACAAACACGCAAATTATGGACACAAAATATACCTACATTCATTTTTATGCTACTAATGCTTAAGTGACAAACATGCTTATGGGTAAGCAGTTACCGTAGTCTATAGATACTTGCAATATTTGGAGCATCACTCACGTATTGTCAACCTAAGTAATTGTAACACCAAGGTTATGTGATGGGGTACTATGGGATAGGAAAACGGTTTTTTCAAATTACATACCTAAAAGAATACTTGACTATTCACACCTGGCCACGCCATCATAACTACAGTAACACAATAAAGTTACCTTTTTTGTGTTTTGTCTGTGGTCTTCTGTACGGTGGAGGGAACTTTACAGTTTGCTTGTTTGAATGGTGCTTTACGAGATGTAAGGCCAGTGGCCGCGATATGCGCCAGCTGTGCACGAGGTTGTAGGTTCGATTCCCACCACATTCCCACACAGGACAAAACTTTGTGTGACCCACAAAGAATTGTTCTGAGTCTGGGTGTAATTTGTGTCCGTTAATTTGTATGTTTGTAGTCCCCCGCAACATAGAGCTTGTTCTCTAGAGCGGGAGTTGTCTTTTTAAATAATAATAAAAATAAAATTAAGGCACCTGACCGCAGGCAGCAGACACACAGCGTGACGGGCCAAAAAAAACATTCACCGTATTTTATCAACCGTCCTTATAATGTTACGCAGAAGCATAAAAGACACGTGAAAATAACCTGTGAATATTAATCATGTGATGAAAAAAGGGGAAAAAAGTACAACACCTTTCCGCTTAATTATCATGTTGCGTGTTTCTCGTTATTATAGAAACCACACCCTTTTGCGCGGGAGAAATGGCCAACTTACTTTGGTAGGCTTAGACAATTAGGGTAATAAGTACTTGACAGTTGCGACGATACCCACTTACCCCTAATTACGCGGAACGTTTTATTGCTAAAAGTGAATTCTAGAACTTTCTTGTTACTTACACAATTCCATTTTATTGCTTACATGTTTGTTAATATCTAGTTTGTTGGCAACATTATTATTATAGTCTCTTTTATGACTGTTTCCGACCAACATGTTTGCAATTCAAGGAGAATCACTCCTTCGTTGACGAGCCTACATCTTGTAATACCAGGGTTTTGTGTTATGGAATCATGGAAGCTGTTATATTTGGCAACATAAAAGAGTTTAAAAAGAACCTAATTGCACTTTTCCCGAAACGGGTATACGAACCCTCACGACCACCTGCAAACATAAGCAAACTCATGTACCATGGGACCAACTAGCTAGTCTCGTAACATAATACTTTTATTTAGAACTTTAGCACAAAGCCATTTTATGGAGCTCTGTATATAATTTTCGATTCATCCTACTAATATTATAAACGCGAAAGTTTATAAGTATGGATGGATGTTTGTTACTCTTTTACGTATAAACATCTGAACGGATCTGTATAAAATTTGCACAGACATAGATTATGGTCTGGAATAACACATAGGCTACTTTTACTTTTACAGCGATAACCGACATCCACGCGGGCGGAGCCGCGGGCAGTAGTAAAATAAACACACCCTAATCGAATGATAAAATTTATATTTTACACCAGAAACAGCGCTGCACTAACTGAAGTCAGAGCTGTCCATCCGCGGTGTATACTCACATTGAATTATTAACCGTGCTCACATCCAAACAGTATCTAAGTACATCGCAAAGTGCCTCTCCGAGGGGGTTAAATGAAAAATTTAAACAAGTACATGAAGGAAACGTATTGCGGCAGTGAGATGTCAGTGAAGACACGTGTATACAGCGACATGGCAATGTAAAGTCTCTCTTTACGACTTTCTCCGAACTCACAGACGCTAAATAGGCACTGAACTCATAAAATCTTTTAGAACTCAACGGAACTATTTTATTCTTATTGTGTCTTTATCAGTGCTGTAATATTTCTCTTTCTTTGCAGCTTATTAAGCAGGAGGTAAAGTACGAAGTAGGTTCTTATCTTTTATATTTCTTTGCTGTTCAGTATACTTTTCTTACTTTGATTATCGCTTACGCTGTAATGATTCTGCTTTAACCAGATTTTGTGATAGTTGAAAGGTATTTTGAAGTATATTTTAACATAGACTAGAGAATGTGTTACTTTTTTTTTTTTTTTTTTTTTTTTTATACTACTTGGGTGGCAAACAAGCATACGGCCCACCTGATGTTAAGCAGTATCCGTAGCCTATAGACGCTTGCATTACCAGAGGTATCACTTGCGTGTTGCCAACCCATTTATTTACACCAGGGCTTTAAGATGGAAGTAACCCTGGGATAGGAATACGTATCTTTCAAAACGCATTCCTAAATGAGCGCTGGAGACCTGTACTCACACACAGTCTTCTGTAAGGTGGAGGTCCTTCCCCAGTCGGGCTTGCTCGCTAGTATGGTGCCCTACCTCTCTTAAAACACACGTTTTATACACGCTTTTGCCCGCGGCTCCGCCCGCGTGGATGTTGGTTATCGCTGCAAAAAGGAAAGTTTATCAAAATAAATTTAACAAGAAATTCATAATGGATTCTCAAAATTTGGAAATTGGCGGTGTTTACAACACGATGCCTCGGCAAGAACATAAAGCCGTTGCTTCTTCACCTGATTCTATCCGGTCGTGTTGAATTGCCGTCCCATCAAAATATTTAAGCGAGGGAAAGTGTTCTTGCGTACTTGTGCACTATAATATCTAACGTACCCATCGACACTAACCGAATCTATCTAGCCATCGAATATAAATAAACAAATCTATCTCATTTTAACATAACAATCTATCTCTTTCTTACTTGTCAATATTAGTTTTATTATAATAGCCCTCTACGGATACTTGACTGCACCAATGCAGTTTACACTTTACCAATAGCCCTGCGTAACCGTGACCGAAATTCGGTTAGGACATTAAATGTATGAACATCCCGAGCATCCCTCGATATAACCTTGTGACGCCTCTAACGACCCCTGTGGGATCAAACGGGACAACCCTGTAGGCAAAATAAAGGTAATTGGTATCGATTGACTTCATTTTATTATCTTTAACCTATGAGTATTTGATGTTCGAATAAATTTAAATTAATATACATGTGTTTTTGTGTTAGTTTAGTAGAAAAATAGAAACGTCTAAAAATTGTTGCAAATTAACACTTTCTTATATTACAATAATTATAGGTGACAATGTGTAACTTATGTGGTTAAGCTACCAAGGGCGTCGTAGCCCTATAGATGGGTGACCGCATAATGGTATTTCATCTAAGCGGCTCCGTGCTATGGAGGGAACATTAAAAGTCAGCCGCAACTGTTAACAGTCGTTAGATCACGACAGAGGCCTAATTATGGGCAATCTAAATAACCCTGTCATCAGGTTTGCCACTTCTTCTTCTTCGTTTGGTTAGTGGCCAACCTGGTGTCAGAGTTATTTAGATCGCCCATATTTAGGCCTCTGTCGTGATCTAACGACTGATAACAGTCGATAAGAAGATAAGCAATATTATTTGTTGTGGGTATTAGTTTTTTAATTCTTTAATGAACTCGTACACAAAATAAAATACAGGATAGATAAAAAACATATAAAATTATAATGTACAAAGGCAGTTTTGCTCATTTTTTGTTTTAATGCATATATTCTTATTTTTGTTCGCTTTTGATAGCTCAGTCAGCTCTTTAGTAAGGATAGGTATAGTCTAGTTAAAATCATGCTACAACGCATGGTACTAGTACCGATATACGTGACACGGGACCAAAAAGTGAGTGAAACCAAAAGAACAGCTACTAATTTTAATAACACTGCATGGCTGTTTCGAGTGTATATGTGCTTAGTGACCGTCAATTGTATATTTGTGAAGTCCCTCGCGACACTGAGCTTATTCCATTGTGCAGGAGTTGTCTTTTTATAATAGAAAAAAAAGGATAAGATTTTACATGGCATTTTATTTTCACCTTATCTTCGCTATGTTTCCCCGTATCTCAAGTATTTATATTGCGTGTGTGTCAGTAATAACATGAGCAAGTTAACCATTTATTACGTTAACTATTAGGTATCTCTTGTCGTAAAAGTTATATTCTGTGACTTTTATAACAAAAGCTTACCTCACAGATATTATTGGTGTCTAGTCCATTTAATATGTTAAAAGGCACAGCTGACCTTGGTACTATGGACTACTAGCTGGTGCTTGCGGCTTCGCCTGCGAAATCAAAAATAAATCTACCTCAAGCTTACATTTTCCCGGGATAAAAGTAGCCTATGTGCTATTCCAGACTATAATATATCTCTACGCCAAATTTCATCCATTCATTAGCATTTACATAAAAGATTGTAACAAGCAACCATACATTCTTTAATCCTCACAAATTTTCAAATAGTATTATTCATATACTTTATAAAATAAAGAACGATAGAGATGTCAAAAATTGATTGTTCTTATTCGTAAGGCTTTTGTAGCTGGAGGCTAGCCAAGCCATAAGTCCTGGACCAATACCTAGCCAGTTTTAAAATTGAACGTAGGTGCATCCACGTTATACTCCAATACATTATGTATTACATTGCCGCTTTGTGTATTTTGCTGCAGAATTCATTTTAGAGTATACGTTAGAAAACTTATGGAGTAATAAGAAAAAGCGTCGATTGTTTAGAATATATTTTCACAATATGTTATTCAGACTCGACCTCGTTGGTCTCGCGGTATTAAGTTGCGCTTATATTGGTAGCTGATCGTCAGTTCGATTCACGAGTCAGGCTAAAGCTTTAAAAGTTTTTTGTTGAAGACGAAAATTGCCTGCACGGGATTTGCAATGATGTTTGTTTATTGCAATAGGCTGGGATGTAGCATAGCTAACAAAACGAGGGTATCGAATTCCTCTGCCTAATTGTTTAGGGTAAAGGAATGATGTTATGTTATGTTTCATTTTAACCGACCTCAAAGGAGTTTTTTAATTCATTGAAATATTTTTTTTTGTGTATTTTCGATTTGAAAAAAGGGTGAAAAAAACCTTTTGAAACAAAAAATTGTTTTGTTTCAAATATAATGCCCAGATGGTCCCTTTTTTATCGAATTCGGCCAAGAAAATCAACAAAAATCTAAAGTTGAAGTCGGATTCATTTCAAAATTAAATTATTGTTTTTAATATGTTTTCTCGACGTTTAAATCAGTGACAACGACAGTAGCTTTGCAATCCTTGCATAGCTGCAAAGTTGGTATAGGATTTGCAAAAAAAATCACAGCTAAAATAGCGATGAATGTTTTTATTACAACTTATTGTTACTTTAATGCATCCAGTTTCAGCAATTTATTTTCCAAAAGTTGATCGTCGACATTCCCTTGTAACTATAGTAAAGAGTACGAGAGCACGACACGAACGAAAAATTAAAATTTTCACGATAAGCACGCAACAGTCCGTGAAGTTTGTTTTATTTTAATAAAGGATTTTCATTTAACATTACATAAAACAAAAATACATATATTTCGTTGCGCACAATTCTGTATAAATATAATGCACGATCGTATTTCAAAAAGTTAATTAACATACATTATTTATGATTATTACGCAGATACAGTATTCATGTCGACATAATTTTTATGATCTCAAATAATATGACTAATGGGTACCTTTTTGTTATATCTAAAAATTGATATTGAAAACATTATCCTATCCTACTAATGTTATAAACGCGAAAGTTTGTAAGAATTTATGGATGTATGTTTGTTTCTCTTTCACGCAACAAGTACTGAACAGATCTGGATGAAATTTGGCACAGAGATAGATAATAGTCTGGAATAGCATATAAACTAGCTTTTATCGTGATAACCGATGTCCACGCGGTCAGAGCTGCGGGCAACAGCTAGTAATTTATAATTATAAATATGATTTTGCGATACGTGATCGTTTCTTTTTCAAAACTTTGTTTTGATTTGTTATACGTAACCCTGGGAAAGAAAAAAGTTTTCTAGAATGAACACTAGATACAGACCTGCATACACACACAGACACACAACTACACCACTGCGTGTAGTAATTTTACTGGAGCCTTAAGGGCTAGGTCGTTCTCCAGTAGTGCTTATTCGTATGTATAGGATATGAAATAATAATGATAGGATATAGTGGCCTATCGTGACGATAGGTTAATTTAGGACACATTCTGAGAAAGATAAAATGTTAGTCCTAAATACTTTCATTTATAAGGCCTGCGTGTGTAAATTAAAACCCGTGCTCAGCAAAGGGACATCTGAGAGAACTTTAATGGGTGCAATTTTTTTTTTTTAATTCCCAGACTCAACCTATACAAACATAGTAAAAGTATAATTCACTTAATCCGAATCAAATTCTTCACAGATAATAAATTTCAGTGGACGTATATCATTATATTGCACTTTATAAAACAGTTTTCAATTTTAAAGCACCGTATAGATATTTTAAAATTCTCGTCTGAAATCCAGTCTGCTTTAGGTCCATATGTCTCATGAATTATTCAGACTGAGCCGCGGCTTGTCCCACCCGGTGACACACATATATGTGTGTTATAGCTAACTTCGTACACCTACCACTATATATATGTATATACACTAGTATATGGAAACTATCCCACCCGCGACTTCATCTGCGCGTATACCACGGGTATAGTGATTAATTGATTATCTTCCAGGATAAAAAGTAGCCTATGTGCTATTCCAGATAATGTTTTATATTTGTGTCAAATTTCATCCAGATCCGTTCAGCTGTTTTGGCGTGATTGGATAACAAACATCCATCCATCCAAACTTTTGCACTGATACATCGCATACAGTGTTTTTGTTCCGGGATAAAAAGTAGCTTATGTGCTATTCCAGACTATAAATCTATCTTTGTGCATAATTTCATCCATACTTCCAATCTTTCGCACTTATATTATTAACTAGCTGACTGTTATCGCGGTAAAAAGTATGTCCTTCCCCAGAATAGTATCTTGCCATATTTTATTAGCCGTTTAGTCGTTAAAGCGTGACAAACAAACAAAGAAACTCACTTTCGCATTTATAACATAAGTATAGAAGTTTATATAGTACAGATTAGTATAGATGTTATGCAAATAAACAAAAATGCAGCCTGTCTTTTATTTATCTGCTTACGGCTTTCACGGTTGAATTGAAGATTTATCCCTAGGGATTCAGGCTTAAGTAGAATCTCAGACAGCCGTATTTTGAGAATTACATTATTTTGCTCATGTATAAAAGCAAAATGTACACTAAGAGATTTCAATGGCCATATTGGTTTTATTTTGTACCTTTTGATATTTGTGAAAAAACACAATTTAAAATTAATTGAATCATCACGGTTTTCTCAAAGGAGTAGTTATTATAGCTTGTAGCTATAATATGTTATAATGTCCTCCCAATCGATTTCGGTCACGGCGACAAATCTCCACGGAGACTAAAAAGCTGCGCGGGAGATATAATGGTGCACAAGAGTGTGCGCAAACATAAGTGCACTTTTATCCCTCACTCTCATAGTCCGATGAGATGGCAATCCGACATAACCAGAGAGACATCAGGTGAAGGAATTACACATATTATTTTCAGTAGCCAATGTGTTGGTTGCAACCAACACATTGGCTACTGAAAATAATATGTGTAAATTTGTCTAGAGCTGTGACGCGTTTATAGAATTTACACATACTTTTTTGTGTGAGCGGCTGTACAACCCATAATATCTGCTGATATAGTTTACTGTTATGTATAACAACCCAATATTATATTTAATAAGAATATAAAGACTAGTAAATGAAGCTTTAAGTAAATCAGAACAGACCCATTCACTGTCTATATAATTAAGTCGTAGTAGGTGTAATGTTATTAAGATTTATGTGGGAATTGCTGGCCAGCCTTTTGAAATAAGCCCCTCGTAGCCTTTTCTTATCGCCCAATGTCATACACTCGAAGTATGGGAGGATTTATTCGTATAGGGGAAACAAGGGACATAATTACGTCATCATTGAAAACTGATGACTTAGTTTGTTTACAAAACATATCCTATAATATTAGAAATGCAAAAGTTTGTAAGAATATTTCGATGTATGTTTATTACTCTTTCTCGCAAAACTACTTAATGGATCTGGCTTAAATTTGGCATAGAGATAGATTTTAGCCTGAAATAATGCATAGGCTACTTTTTATCCCGGAAAAAAACTTTGTTCCCGATGGATTGCATGCGTGGGTGGAAGCTAACATATTTACAGTATCAACATTTCGCAGGTACATCAAATTAATTATTAATTCTATAAATGCGTTGGATGCATACATGGATGGATGGATCGATGAATTTGTTACTCAATCACGTTATAATGGCTGAATGGATCTTAATGAAATTTGGCAAGAAGATAGATAGTATCCTGGGGAAGGACATAAGGTTATAGAATCGTCTACTACACGACTAGTTAAGTCATTTAGCTGTGGTTTGCTGTCCTCCTCCAGCGGGACTTTTTTATTTTTTTGTAGCAGCTACCGTAGCCTATGGACGCTTGCAATACCAGATGCAAGTGATACCTACCACTTGCATGTTGCTGATCCATTTTTCACCAGGGCTTTAAGATGGAGTATCCCTGGGATTTGAAAACGTTTCTTTCAAAACGCATTCCTAAATGAGCTCTGGAGACCTGTACTCACACTCAGGAACACAACTACACCGCTGTGTATCGTTATTTGGCTGTGATCTTCTGTAAGATGGAATTACTTCCCCAGTCTGGCTTGCTCGTTAGTATGGTGCCCTACCTCACTTGAATTAGCTCTTTAACTATAGCCATGTTAATAAACAAATTATTAAACATTTTTTATTGCTGACAGTACAACGATAAAAATACCTATGTATAATTGATATTTAAAATTCATATTATCAATACAATTGCACACTCAAACAAACCACTTGGAGTTGTATATTGAAGTCTGACGTTAATTTTTGATGTGTCAACAAAACCCGAGCCCAGTGTATTAACATAGTATAAAAAATAATAGGTAGTAGAGAATCTCCTTTATAGTTGCGACAGCGCTGTAATATTATTATTGTAATAAAACAAGATCGGATTGAGTGGAAAAAGGAAAGAGAGGACTTTGCCCTGCAGTGGGACAGTACAGGCTGTTTATAATAATAATAATAAAATACCATTTAATAATTAATATGAGTAAATTAAATATATATTCATATTTTTATTATTATAGATCCCTAGCATTATTGTCCTTATATAAAATTACACCGATCAACCGGCGCAGAAAAATGAGGATAACCGACCCCAGATAATGGGATTAGGGACGGATGAAAAAGATATATAATTACATAATATATCGAAATAAATATACCAATACAAGTTGCGTTATACCCATGCGGTGCTTACGTCACTCGCCCGCAACGTTGCCGATACGCTGACTAAATTGGCGCTGAGTGGTAGGTATTTAATATATTGGCTCGGTTTCTTTACTACTTACTTATTTATACTATGATATTACACCACGTATGTAACTTGTAAATTATGTATAATCAACTCTACAGCGATGCATAACATCAGCAGTTTATAACTTTTTTTACTATGCGGTACTGGCGGGTTATTTTTGTAGCGAAGTCCCTTATTATGAACCAATTTTATAAGTAGTAAATTCCAGACGACGTATAAAAACACCGGTGCGTGTTATTAATAAAAGAGTATTGGTACTTTGTAAACATTTTAACATAAACAACAGTTAGTTGGTGGTGATTCTGATTTCCAACTTTTATATATTTCTCTCTTTCAAATAAATATAAAAAGCTAAGGACAGAGAAATATATTTATTATGCATTTTATTTACGAATTATATGAAAGAGTGGGTAATCAGCAGTAAATTAAGGTTCCTCGTTTATATTATTAGGATCTTCAATATCTGTAATATAATAGATCCTACTTATATTATAAACGCGAAAGTTTGTAAGTATGGATGTATGGATGGATGTTTGTTACTCTGTCACGTAAAAACTACTGAACGGACCTGGATGAAATTTGGCACAGATATAGATTATGGTCTGGAGTAACACATAGGCTACAGCGATAACCGGCATCCACGCGGGCGGAGCCGCGGGCAACAGCTAGTACAATATATGTATAGTTAAACAAAATTTACATAATGTCCTCCGGACTGACTTCGGTCGGGGTGGCTTCAAATCTTATTATACATTAGTCAACTATGCGATACATTATAAAGTGTCCTCCATCATGAAACCGTAGTGTTAATTTTTTTGGGTTGGCAACCCAAAAATTTTAACACTATGATACTCACACTACGGCAAATGATACCTTTAGTATTGTAAGCGTCCCGAGTCTTAAGGTTGCTAAGCAAATGTTATGTAGCAAATGAAAATGGCATAATTGAACTGAACTGATGAAGAAGCCGGAAGGTAGGCAACGGAACTCCATAATTAAACAATGTAATCTAGCCGTGTTTGGGCTTATTTGAATGGTCATAAAATGCACTTTATTTGTGAATGATCAGATTAAAAAAAAACCGTCTTTAAGGAAGGTAAGTTGTGATAAGAGTTTGTATGAAAGTTTATTCTGTTAAAATACGATAGACTTGGGTATTTGAAAATTCTACAACTTGCCATATTAAAGTCCTTTTTTTTTGTTAATATTATAATGAATTTGTGAGCTATATTATTGTAATGAGTTTTAATCATTGAGAATAAATGATTTAGAATTCGAATTTTGAATTAAAAAAACCAGTTTTACAGAAATCCTTTACATCTCCAATCTAACGCTTTACGTAATCATTAAACTGCTTTATTCACTTAGTTGAAATTATAGAAAGTTAATCTACCGTAATTCTACACATGGACGATAGACAGTTTGGTAGTAAATCGTGATCAATAATAATCTAACTAGCACTGGAAGTGAGTACGATGATATCGGAGTGTATTCGATCGATCTGAGCGGTAATTGAAGCGTCAGTCGACGTATCTGTTCATTGGTTACCTGTTACTGGGCGTCCATTGCATTAAATTTAATGAATGGTATGGTTTATGTATTAGTGATTATGATTAAAATGTGTCAATATTATTATCATAATAGACAACGGGTCTTAATCGCGTAATATTTAAAAGGGTTTTATACCTTTTTGTTATCCGAAATTGCACCGAATATCACAAACCTTCAAAATGTCACTTTTTATATTATTGTGATGATTTTAATAAAGTTTGTTATATTTGTCTGCGATTTAATGTTTATTTCATCAATTTTAGTGTAGGTAGGTATTATATTTTGTACTGGCATAATGCGAATGTTCGTTGTTTTGCCATTTTAAAGGGGTTATCCAACTTGGAGCTTCGAAACGAAAGGTTGAAAAAGTGCAGAATTGTTTGTAGTGGTAATCAAGTTTGTTTTATATTCTAGAGAGTTTTGAATAGTTTTGATTTATCAAACTACTAGGAATTATCGTAGCCTATAGACGAATTACATGATCTAGATCTTTATAATAATAATATTATGTAAAAATATTACAAATCGTGTAAGTTTAAAAAGTAATGTGACTGAAAAAATGATCGTTAACATTCTTTTAGAAAACGGAACAATGGTGATGAAAACTTTAGCTAGACTTACAATATTTAAAATAACTGTAGTTTCGTTTGTAATAAATAGAAACAAAAAGAAATGCTAGATGAATTTTTATGAATGATTTTTTAATAGAGTTCCTTTTGTGCATAAGTACAAAAGGAACTCTATTAAAAAACAGCATTTGTTCCACAGGAATAATTTTTTTTCAACTGTTTTTTTAATTTATCTAGCATTTCTTTTTCTTTCTATTTATTACAAACGAAACTACAGCTTTTTTTTAAATTTTGTAAGTGTAGCTAAAGTTTTCTTCACCATTGTTCCGATTTCTACATTTTACTACTACAACATGTTTAGCATAAATAAACCCCAAATAAGAAAAGTTTAAGTAACTCGTATATAGAACATTGAAAAGGCCATACATAAACTTAATACCAACGCATTTGAAAGTGTAATAAATTTATTCAGAATGTCTATAGAATAACACTGTAATAAAATACTTTGTGTATAATGTGCTGTTCGCGTAATTCGTGACAGCTGGAGGCTAGTGTGCCAAATGTTCATCGGTGCATTATATTTTTGCCAGAATAATTACAAATACTCAACCAATGTTCAATTTAATCAAAGTTGTACTTTTTGTAAAGCTTTATGAACTGTTTCTTGCAGTTTTACCCGCGTAAAATGTGGGTTTTGTCCCGTGTTACGTTTATTTATACTGCCATGCTCTAAGGGGGTCGTAGCATAGCTATAACCTTACTTAAGAATTGGGCTATTAAATAAAAAATATGGTTTAAATCCGACCGGTAGTTCCAGATATTAGTGCGTTCACACCAACTTGCGTCAGAATTCCAACCGAATAATAGTTGATAACAACTGCTTTATAACCATTTAAAAGAGGCTCGTAGCTATCTAATATAGCTTATCTGCCAGGTTAAGCAATCTTGCCGCAGTCGGTCCGTGAAGGGTGAACAGTTTCTCAAATTACAGCAAGACCCCTCATGTGCACGTAAAGCCGCTGGACCTGCGCCTGATCTCTCTCCGGTTGTGTCGGATTGCCATCCGCTGGGACGATGAGGGTAAAATGTGTTTGCGCACACGCTTGTGCACTATAATATGTCCTGCGCAGTTGCCTAATCTTCATTGAAATTGGCTGCAATAACCGTCATCAGTCTGAACGACTATTATTACAAATAAAATTATACCGCTTTTAATTAAAATAATAGAGTACTTAATGAAATGTTAAACTATCCATAATATTTATAGAAATGTATGAACAGTGACCAAGCGATGCAAACTGTGAATTTTATTGTGACCATAATTAAAATGCTGACAGGCTTCTCTGTTTATTGACACTGTCGGTTTTCGAACGATCCACTTGCTTTAATTGACAATGATAAAGTGAATATGAGTGTGAGGCGTTTAAAGATATATTGAAGTATTTATCTATATATTAATACGTAAAGAGAAAACTTTGAAATGTTACGCGCACGCAAAAGTGTGAGATTTGGTATAGTTAAAGATTACACGGAGAAGGAATGAAATAATAATAATAAATAAATAAATATTATGAATAACGTTATGCTATAGGTACAATAAACTTTACTACTCTTATTAAACAATTGTTGACATAAATCTATTTAAGTAAAATTCCTTGCTTTTGCGTTTGAATGTGTATTTAGAAAAGCAGTCTTTTATTATATCGGCTGGCAATCCATTACAAATATTTGGCACCATATATTTTCTGGTTCTTTGCCCATAATAATTATTAAAATAATATTACGCGAGGAACAATATTTATTTAAATCTTTATGCACATAATGTACAATGGAGGGCTTAATGCCAAAGGCATTCTCTACCAGCCAACCTTAGGGTGATGCAGAGATAAACGAAGTAGGTGCCAAATTATATTACAATAAATAGAAAATTTAATTAAAATAAATAGAATATCATCAAATAATATTTATATAAATACAATTATACAAACTACATATACAACTAAATACTTATCTATAAATAAATACATACTTATACATATATGTATACTATATATACAATACTATGTAGGTATACCATATTACTGGGGATCCCTTCTTTTCTCATAATGTTCTTTGTCTTAATATACTTCGGCATAACGATTTTGGCACAATTTGTTTTGGCATAATAATACTTCGGCCTAATTTTTTATGGCATACCTTTTATGTTGGCACAATCATGTTAAAGACTAATTTGTGTTGGTATAAATTAGATTCGCATAACGTTAGTAGGCCTAATGACTATTAGCATGACGTTAGTAGGCCTAATGACTATTAGCATAATAATATTTAAGCATATAATTAATATAGGTAAATAACAAAAATAATTTTTATGCAAATTATTTATTATACATAACATTATGTAACTTAAACGATTTTTCAATCGCGAGATAACTTTTATCTGAAGAATATATTAGTTAACTTCTACCTATTATGAGAATAAATATGGCGGTTATTTCTCAGATAGAAGTTAATTTATTGAAACAGTGGTCCTTAATTATGTATAATTATTTATTTTAGGTGTATATTTTTAGCAATTGCTTGTAAAAATACTAGTTTAGAAGTATACTCATCTTTTTTACTTGGCATAATTTGACTAGGCATACTATGAAGATCATAGAATTTCAATTAGAATAATATAGATTGGGTTACTTTCTTCTTTAAAAATGCGTAGGTTAGGTTAGGTTAGAACTGTGACCTCTTATGCACGAGCCGAGCGAGCGAAGCGAGCGTGCCGCGGCAGCGGCCGGCGAGTGCCAGAAACGAACATGCTCTCATGGGCAAGGATATAAAAACCAAATAATTATCATTAAATCAACTTTTATTTATTACAATTACTAAAAAAAAACAATTAAATTAATCATCAAAATTACAACTTTGCAATAATACATTTAGTGACACAATAGTTTTACGACACCACCGTCTTCTTAGAAAAATAAAAAATAATTTCTATTCTACCTACAATATCAAGTGCCTACAAATTTCATTAGAGCAATATTGTATAAACGTGTTAGCAGTATTGTATAGTGTTTAATATTCTAGGTGTTAATAATTATTTCAATGTTATACCTATAAAAATATGTTTTAATGTAATTATGCGTAAATAAATTTATGTTTTAGGATATAATGCTTAAAAAAGTTATGCTATAGAACTTTATGCTTAATATATTTATGCATTAGAAAGTTATGCCTAATCATTGTTATGGTTTGAAAAAATATGCCTAAAACATTATGCGTAAGCTGTTATGCGTAATTATATTATGCGAAAATATAATTATGCCTAACAAAAATATGCTAAGTTATATTAGGTCTTAAAATTTTAGGCAAATGGATAGGGAACCATATTACTGATGTGATGATTCTGCCAGTCTATCGAAGAGGAGGTCTCGAACTTTTGTTCTAAACATAAATTTGCTAGTTGCCAACCTGACTTCAAGAGGGAGCGCATTCCAGAGCAGGACAGACTGCACGAAGAAGGAAGAGTGGATAAAATCAGAAGTATGAGAGGGACAAGCGAGAAGTAGATTATTGGAAGAACGTAATTTCCGATCATGCACTGAGCATCGATATTGAAAATAGGAAATTAAGTAGCTAGGAGGGGATGGTGAATGTAGAAAAGAAAAAAGAGTAGTAAGAGCTCGCAAATTACGGCGCTGCCGAATAGGAAGCCATTTTAGCTCAGAACGATAAGAAGAGACATGATCGTATTTACGAAGGTTAAAAATGAATCGAATGCAGTTATTGAGACAACGACGCGAGGAACAATATTGTGTGTACCCACACAATATTGTTCCTCGCGTCTATTAGAACGCAATTGCGTCTTTACATTTTTAAATTTCTCACTATCAAACTGTTCCAAGGCCATCGACAACAACACTTTCTCGTGCACTGGAAGCAGTTTACATTTTAAAAATAATTCATCGTAGTTGGACTCACATGCGGTTTTTGTGCTTTTATCTACCAAGGTTTTCATAAATCTGATTTGTAACATTTTAATTTTATCTAAGTAAGATTTAAATGTGCGTCCATAGGAAATAATTGAGTCCGCTAATGCATGGTAAACAGCATACAAAATGGCTCTGCTTGTAAAGAACCTGAGGTGATGAAATTTTACAAGCACTGATCTCAATTTGTCACATACAACATCTACATGTTTACGCCACGAGAAGGACGTGTCAATGGTTAAGCCTAAGTACTTGTAGTCTTCCACCACCTCAAGCTCTCCACAAGCACACGCGCTATTATTATTATGAATACAATCAAAAAATAAAAAAATACAATGCGTGTTGCCAACCCAAAAAATAGAACACTAGAACTTTGCGATGGGGTATCCCTGGTATAGCAAACCGTTTCTTTGGAATCGTGTCTTTTAATGAGCGCTGGAGGCCTGTAATCACTGTGTTATTTTAATGTGGTCTTCTGTAAGATGGCTCGGCCCTTCCCTAATCGAGGTTACTTGTACTTTTGTGTTACTTGTATGGTTCCAATCCTACTTATATTATAAACGCGAAAGTTTGTAAGTATGGATGGATGGATGTTTGTTTTTCTTTCAAGTAAAAACTACTGAACGGATCTGGATAAAATTTGGCACAAAGATAGATTATGGTCTGGATTTTACAGCGATAACCGACATCCAAGCGGGCGGAGCCGCGGGCAACATCTAGTTTTAAATATTTGATACAATTTATTTTCTAAACACCAGAGTTTTATTTATGGTCAGACGGCGACCGACCACCTATAAACCTACTGTACCTTAACTCTCTTAAAATAAGCTGCATATTATAAAACACAAAGTTATTTTTGAACTTATTCATCCAACTCAATAGTTTTAAACATAATAATTGTCTTTCATACAGAGCAATTGGAAACTGCTGAACAATCGCATGCAAGCTCTATGCACAGTACAAACACTCGCCTGAACAGACACATAGAAAGCTAGAATTTAAACATACACTATTATAATATATTTTATGTTTAATAACGGGTTTATCTATTTAACTGGAATAAATTAAAAACAGGATATAAAAAAGAATTAATTGTTGTATGGAATAAATGTAAAAATAAAACAAGTGTGTGTGTGAGCGAGCAAGCGTGTGTGCGTGCTTGCATAAGTGCGAGCAAGCGTGCGTGCATGCTAGTGTTGTGGTCGCATGGTTGCGAGCGACCATACATGCATATTTGCGCATGATAAGCTTGATTTGTTATTGAGTAGGGAGTTGGGTCCCATTCAAAGGTTTTGTGTTTTATTATATTAAACTTGTATCTTAACTTCAAAAATAAAAAAAATCTTAAATCTTAACTTGTAATCTTGCAAACAAAATGTATTTTATTATCTCAACATACAAAAAGCATTACTTACATGTTTTACTAAGGAATTGTAGGCAAATGTGTATTTCTAACCTAACAATATAGAGATCGATTGGCCTGTTGGTCTAGTGGTTAGTGACTCTGACTGCTTATACTACTCATATAAGGTCGTGGGTTCGATTCCCACCCAGGACAAATCTTTGTGTGATGAGCACAAATGTTTGTTCTGTGTCTGGGTGTAATTTATCTATAATATGTATGTATTTAGAAATATATAAGTATGTTTATCAGTTGTCTGGTTACCATAGTACAGGCTCTGCCTAGTTTGGGATCAGATAGCGATGTGTGAGTTGTCCCGAAATTATTATTATTATTATTATTATCGATCTAAACCTATATAAAACCTAGTACAAAAATAAATATTTCGAATAAAAAAATATTTTACTAAAATAATTCATTCCGTGGATTAAATATATTTCGGATAAAAGTTAAAAAAAAACCTAATCTCTAGGTCTTTTTTTTACTTTTATCCGAAATATTTTATTAACATCGATAATAAAATTACTTAGAGGATTTGTCATTCTAATTTATCGAAAGTTTAAATGAAGTAAACAATCCACGGAATGAATATTTTTAACAATCATAATATTGGAAGGGAAAATATTGGTTGTTATTTTTTCATAAAGTCCTCTAGCTTTTAAAACAAACGATATTTTTATGTAAATTGATCAACAACACTCCGGTGTGGACGTCAACTACAGCAGTTAGAAATACAAAAGCCTAGATAGATTAGTATTGTGAAGTGTTATCATAAAACAAAATTGAAAACGTCACAAAACATCTGTGTTAACAATTTATGAGTATTATTAATCATATACCTAGTCTCCACTACCATTGTCCGTTACGCTACCGAGGTAGGTAGTTAAAATTCTACCTTATTAGTGAATGAGTAGAATTTGATATTAAACTGAAACTCAAAGTCATCGGTCTCTGTGTCAACAAATGTTATTTTCTTTCTTTATTATATCTATTCATTCAGATCAAATGCATGATACTTGTTAGAATTTGAAAATAAGATTTCTGTTTTTTTTTAAACTTTAATTTTAATTACTTGGTTCCAATTATGTGGTGGTGAAGGCGTTCAAATTTTTGCACCAAGTATTGAATGGATCTTACAGATAATAATGTTGAAGATATAAAATGGAACACCTTTATAAAATACTGTAACGATGTTATTAAATTAATAGATATTTTTGAGAAGGGGTTTACAATATATTGGGTACCTAAAAGCTATTAGAAGCACATTGTAAATCATACCAGAAAGTTTCTTAAAACAAATTTATTGCTATCTCCTGCACTTAAATAATCCCGATGAAAAACAATCCGTCATCACGTGAACATTATGAAGATTGTATTGGTTAACAGGTTTCGGCAGTTATTGATTAATGGTATATGGGCACGCAACAATTTAGGCAGGTGGCCGGGTTGTCGGTAAATTGATAATTTAGTATGGCAGGTTGCCTTGGAGCGTATGAGTCTGAACCGCGAGCCGGCCAGAGATATATAGCCGGATAAACTGTGCCTCCATGTTTGGAGATTACCGTCCGGACATATGGGACATTTCAAATGCTCGATACGGTTCCAATTGGAAATGACGGACTTTAAAGCTTGCTATATAAAATGATACGGAGTATTTCGGTTTAATTCGACTGTTTCGTAAACAGACTAGAATTGGAATGCAATTTCAATTAGCTGTTCATTGCTAGCGATTCCATTAGATATAATGAATGTGTTATGCTGTACACATTATATTATAGCTACATGAATATTAAACTTAGCTTATTGAATTGTTGCGTAACTGGATGTAAATTTGTGGTTAATGGTAGGTATAGTAGGCTCTACAAAAACTTTACATAAACTATTATTGTACATCCATATCCATAATAAATTATTTTAATTTGAATATTTGAAAAATAAGGAATTATTTTAGATTTAAAGAGAAAATAACATTTAAAATTACGATAATGCTTTGTTTCTGTGTGTCCTGCCCTTTTAGACTAGTGGATTAAACGATAGTCCAATCGAATAGAATAGTCAAGTTATGTATATTTATTTTTGTTTATATTTTATGTATTCTATATTTATTAATGTTAATTTTATATTAAAAAAAAAACATAAAATAGCAATTTATAAAATCTGGTTATTACTTTATTCTTAATAATAAACTGTTGAATATCCATTACACCAAATCCAATAGCGCCTTACGAAGTACATTAAAGATATTTTATGCTAAGCTACCTAAACTTTTAAAATTGAACCTTTTCTGCAACAAAGTTGAAGAAATTTTCAAATAAATGAAAAGTAAAATTCATCTTAAAAGTGGACCAGCCTTGGCCTGCGGCAACGAATCTGGCTCCGAACAGGGTCGTTACTCTTGCCTCAAAGAGGTCGATACAAAAAGCCTCTCACAGGAATCTCTATTCATTTCCTTGCTTTATTATTAAGTTTGGTAGAATTCAAAAGTAGCATGAAACTTTATAATGGTATACAATGTTTTGTTTAATATTGGCTTGTAGATTTGCGTCGGCACATAGTTTCAAGAATAATAAAACTTGTTTTGGTTTGTTTGGATTGTAGAATATCATTAAGTTGCTTTTAACGATATAATAATGTTCTCTTAACGGAATTTCAGTCACGTCTTCTAATCTCGTCGGACAGGCACCAGACGTTTGCACGGGTGATATTATAATGCACAACTGCAAAATCTGACAGTGCCGGATATAGATCAGGCGTAGGACCAAAGGCTTGTAAAAGGTTTTTAATGACCATTTAACCATCGAGGCAGTTTTACAATATAATATATCAGAAAATATTTGGTTTCTGTGCTTATAATAATAGCAACCCATATATGTCCCACTGCTGGGCACGGGTCTTCTCTCGTCTATCAAGAGAGAGAGAGGGTTTAAGCCTTAATTCACACACGCTGGCCTAATGCGAGTTTGTGAATCAGACATGTCTTTAGAATTACTTCTAAGGCATGCGGGTTTCCTCACGATGTTTTCCTCCACCGTTAGCAGATGGCGAATCATTTGATTAGTACATATAAACTCCACAAAGTGAAATTTACATTGGTACTGCCGCCCGGGATCGAACTCGCACCTTTTGCGTGCAAGTCGGTTACTTTCCCACTCGGCCACCACCGCTATAACAAGTATATGCTTATATACTTGTTATATAAGCATATACTTATATATATAAGTATGTGCTTATAGCAAGCTCAAATAATACATCACCTATTTATTATTTTCAATATTGGTATTTTATATACGAGTACCTATTATATATTTTTCTAAAGGACACAACACGCACACATACACAATACAGCAGTTACCGTAGCCTATGGACGCTTGCAATACCAGAGGTATCACTTGCGTGTTGCCAACCCATTTTTTGACACCAGGGTTTTAAGATGAAAGTATCCCTGGGATAGGAATACGTTTATTTCAAAACGCATCCCTAAATGAGCGCTGGACACCTGTACTCACACACAGGAACACAACTACACCACTGTGTGTAGTTATTTGGCTGTGATCATCTGTAAGGTGAAGGTCCTTCCCCAGTCGGGTCTGCTCGCTAGTATGGTGCCCTACCTCTCTTAACTCTCTCTTCTTACGGTTAATTTAATTTTGTCCTGCATTTTGTTATTGTACTCACCCATATTCTTTTCAAGTCTATCCTTATTGTATCCTTGTGTGTGCTAATAAACGCTTATTTTATTCTATTTCTAAAAGATACATAATAATTTTACATCGTAAAGCACAACAAACGAAGGTATACATTCACAATGCACGATTAACCTATCCTTCTTACGTACGTATCATAGTACACCCACAAACAACTTGACAATACGCTAGAACATTCCTCTTCGTCACGTTGAGGGTGCCGTGGATGAGACACGGGAACTTCGAGTGTAATACATGGTCTGAGGTTTGAATGAATAGCTGCAACCATAGAGTGTTTCTGTTAGAGGTTCCGCAATGAAAAATTGGGTGCGAACGTCGTGTTTATTTAACAAGGTTCGGCCTACGCCTTCGTAATTTATTAGAATAGATAAATTTCAGCTCTAAACGGTGGCAAGTGGGCGCTAAAACATATCGCTTCCATCGGCGATAACGAAGTGAAACCTTTAATGTATTGAAACGTTGTTGTATCAAACCTCTTCAGACTAAACCTTTATTCACTGGCCTCTTGGTCGGGTTAGTGACCCTGATTGCTAAACCTGAGGTTGTGGGTTCGATGTCTATCCAGGACAAATTTTGTAATGAGCATGATTGTTTGTTCTGTATTTGGGTGTAATTTATCTATTACTAGCTGTTGTCTGTGGCTTCCTCTGCATCGATGGCGGTTATCGCGATAAAAAACTTACCTATATGCTATTCCAGACTATAATCTATCTCTGTGGCAAATTTCATCCAGATTCGTTTAGTAGTTTTTGCGTGAAAGAGTAACAAACATACATCCATACATTCTTACAAACTTTCACGTTTATATTGGAACGAAGTTCCTTATCGCACGTTGCGAAAGGGGGAAAAAATTAAGACCAAAAATTGTAACGACACTTTTATATTATTTTTGTATGATTTTAATGGCGAATTTTTTAAACAGCCAATAGTAATATGTCAAATTTGTGTAAGATTTTTGATCTGTTGAATAAAGAATAAATTAAAGGTCAAATAGTAGCTTAAAATTTAATGAATTGTGGTTGAACTTCTACCACGGGCGATTATTAGTATAAAGGAGTCTTAAGAAGTTATTTTAAGTATTCATTTATATGATGTATTTTTATGAATCATTGAGAATACTTAAAATAAAATTGTGGAGATAATTCTGTAAAGTAGTTTTTTATTTTTATCGATAAAAAATCATAATAAAAAATGTATACCTGAATAATTATTTTCTTTATACCTAGAATAGAACTAGGTATCCCACGACACCACTCGGTTTTTTTTAGTAGGATATGTATTAGAAATACTTATTTATATAAAAATGTTTACCAGTCGGTTGGTTGCTATAGTACAGGTTCTGCCTAACAAGGATGGTCGTGTGTCTCATACACACGACCATGACATGTGACCCAGGATATAATTTTACTCATTGAAAAAAAGGATTTGACGACATAGGACTAGTTCTTTTAAAGTCCATTGCTTTATCTGTCTACTTCTAGATAAACAATAGACACACGATATTTGGGCGGTGCGAAAATCGTTTTCCCCTACAACAATAACCATTTTATATACCAGGTTTCGGGGTAAATTTAATTAAAAGTCGTTTTGTAGTTTGCCACGCAATTTCATAATCCAATAGACTAGTAATAGCACCTAAGCAAAAAGTGGGAAATCACTTTTGAACTGTGTAATAGAAAATCTTGTGTTAAACTGTAGTCCATAATGACTATCTAGATTAACACCGAGATGAAGGTTCAGCAACTTTTCGCTAACATTATTTTAGTATTATATATAATAAAAGCGGTAGTGACCGAATGGGAAAAAAACCAACTTGCACGCAAGAGATGCGAGTTCGGTCCTGGGTGGCACCAACGTAAATTACACATTGTAGAACTAATTATTTACCATCTCCTAACGGTAAAGGAAACATCGTAAGGAAACCTACATGTCTTAGAATAAATTTTAAAGACATGTTTGATTTACCAACCCGCATTAGGCCAGCGTCTGTGAATTAAGGCCTAAATCCTCTCTCTCTCTCGTGATAGAGGAGACCCGTGCCCATCATCAGGACAAATATGGGTTGTTATTATTATACATAGAATAAACAGGATGCTATCTCGTTATCACTACTGGGCACGGGTCTCCTCGACTCTATCAAGAAAACTAAGTAAGAACTTATTCCATACACGCTGACTCAATGCTTAGTAGATCAGACATGCCTTATACAAAAAAAATTAAATGCACATTGTCACTGCCAACTGTTTTTTTTTTTTGTAGAGGGGAAATGCTTTACGCATACCGCCCCGCCCGTGGAAGCGAAGCGGATATTTCGGACTCTCCAGCCTTAAGGTGGTAGGCGGCCGGCATACCGACTAAGACCCCCCTGTGCACCTACACCCGCCTTCACGAGTGGACCACCGGAACCTGATATGACGTCAGTGGTCCACCCATCGGCTGCCCGCGATACGCGAGCTCCACTCCAGTGTCTGTCCCTCCGCGGTGCGGTGCGGGTGAGAGGCTCGATGTCCCGACCTCTCACCCACAGCCTCATTGTCACTGCCACCTGGGATCAACCTCGCACCTCCTATGTACAAGTCGGTTACTTTTTCACTTGGCTACTACTTACGACCATTATTCCTCACTTGATTTACATTTCGTACAACAATAGCATCATTTCAAAATGTAAAACAATATTCTCGTTATTTGTTTTATTCGACTGTAGTTACGAACTGTGAGTGTTTGCTTAGTTATTGAAACAAAGTTTGGGTAACATGTAAAACTACTTCATTATAATATAGTTTACCCCATCGAGCATTTGGCCCTCTATTTAATGACTGTATCCCTTCTGATTTCAATTTCTTTGTTGTGCATTTTTTTCTGGAAATTGATGAAATCCCTACAAAAAGTCTAGGTTATGTATGGAAATCTTTTCGCGATAAAACACAAATGACGAGTATAATTTCCTAGGTGGTGTCCAAGGTGTGATGATAAAGCTGGAAGATATTTATAGGAACTTCTCAAATAAACAAGATAGCCCGGGTTGTTAGGTTTTTTTTATTACCATGGAGGCAAACAAGCATACGGTCCACCTGATGGTTGGTAGCAGTTATCATAGCCTATAAACGATTGCCGACCCGTTATTCCTAACAAGTCCAAACACAACAAGTAAAGACGAATAAATTACAAAAAACAACTTTAAAAGCTTGCTAAAAATATTTTTTTTTCAAATTATAAACCTATTTTGTTTACGATAACGGACCTAGCAAACTTTTTAGTATTATAACAATTTCACACGTGTGTTACACACGACATCAACTTCCCGTGTACAAGCGGCACTCACTGTCGTCGGCTACGAAGCAAATTACTTGAACGCGCCAACATATTTTAAGGTATTTTAAAGCTCCCTTGAAACGTGTTGTAGCCGTTTAAAATGACAGCATTACTTTTACTTTATAATTTTCTCGTTCGTCGTACATATGTGTACGTGCTTATGTAATTTCGTACTCCTTTTATAGTCCTTTAACTTTGTGTCGTTTTGTTTATGTTTAGGCGTTATTGTTTTGTTTAAGAGGTATGCCGACGTATTTCTAATGCTTATTGTGATATCATCTAAGTTTATTACAGCTGTGAAAACATAGTCTGATTTTAATCTATGACGTATGTATATAGTATCAAATTTGTCGCATTAAACGTTGCTATAAACTGGTAATGAGTATAAATTGGTGTTTAATTGTAATTATTTCACTAGTTTGGTTTTGTATAGAGCTGAATTAGATTTACATTTGGTTCCCTAGTCAGGTAAATAGGAAACTCAGTGTTTTTCTTTGTTTTATAAACAACTCTTGCACTAAGAAATTAATGATCTTTATATTACGAAGGGTTTTATAAACATTGATAGTAATTAGGTAGGCAACAGTCGATGCTAGAGGAGGTGGTGGCGGAATTTTTAAAATGCCTAGTTCTTTATATACAACAGCAACCTATATGTGTGTACAGTATGTGCCTACTGTGCATGAGGTTGTGGGTTCGATTCCCACACAGGGACAAAACTTTGTGCGACCCACAAAGAGTTGTTCTGAGTCTGGGTGTAATTTGTGTCCGTTAATTGTATGTTTGTAAAGTCCTCCGCAACACAGAGCTTGTTCTCTAGTGCGGGAGTTGTCTTTTTAAAAAGAAAAATATATGTCCCAACGTTGGGCACGGGTCTCCTCCATCAAGGGAGTTAAGAAAGTTTAGGCCTCCAGACACGCTGACCCAATGCAAGTGGATCAGATATTGCCCTCGAATTAAATCATTTGGTTAGTGCGTATAAATTTCACAGAGTGAAAATCACATTGTTACTGTCCACTTCTAGAAATAGGCCTACCCCAAGGTTTTCCAATGGCTATTGGGGCAGAAATGTTCTAGATTCGCCACTTTAGACCCTTTTTGCCCCATTAGTGGTCGCCACCACAATATGGAAAACGCAGCGTGGGCAGGCCTCCAACAAGGTGGACGGACGACCTGGTAAAGGATGCGGGCAACCGATGCATAAGGTCGGCTCAGGCCCGAGTACTTTATATTACCTACTTAAAATTCACATATACATAAATTACCTAAATTAAAATTCTGTACATGTATATTATACTAATTTAAATTAAGTAAAACGAAAGCCAGCATAGAGAGCTGAAATAGAGATTGCATTAATGCAATATACGATTAGGAGTAAAGTCAAGCTATCAGGTTGTTAGAAACGAACTGGCAGTGGAAACGTGAATATGTCTAGTGCCAGGCACACACCGTGATGAGTGACGTCTAATTAACCGCACCGATTACAATAGGAGGTATACGATTAGGGTACGGCTACGATAGTACATCACAAATATGTTTAAACATTTTAAAATATTCATAGCCAATGGTATTTACTTAGAAAAATAAATGTTTGATTATTCTTGTGTTGAAAAGTGACACAAAAATTTAATAACATGAAAAAGAACGTAAGTCAAGTTAAATGGATTTTAAAATTAATGATTAGGCAGAGAACGCTGCTGATACGTCGTGTTGCTATGACGTCATACTCCCGTAATGCCATAGTTCTCAACAGTTTTGTCATACTTACTATAGTTTATTCTGGGGAAAATAGTCATTAATATAAAAAAAAGCTCCACATAACACAATTATTTTTATAGATTCCTAGGGTCAAATATATCTGATACAAGTATACCATATAAAAGAAGAAGATATAGAACATGAATATTATATAACCTGTCCTAAATACACTAGCAAACAATTTACTTTAAATATTCTGTACCTGCAGGGTTGTCGGGGTAAGGCATCCTAAAAATACATTCTTCATTAAAATAACTAAGGTATTAAAATTCAGCAAAAATTCGGATGAAAGCTCAGCTATGAATGAAATAGGATGGGCAAACTGTGTACAAAGGGACCCTTTTAAACGAAAGTGAAGCATGCGAAAATGTAATTAAGAACAGTGGGTTAATTCCCCTTTCACGTGCCTATACGAATTAGCGGAGTTACGTGGCATATTAGAGGATATGTTCGGGATCCGCACCGAATGGACAATTGCAAACTACATGGTAATATGAACGGAAATATCGTAATAATCGCAGTATTAAAATTTTATACAAATTTAATTCAGCTGTGGTACTGTTTTTTAGAGGTAATAGGCTGCAATGTTGTTTGGTAGTGTTTGTAATTGGAAAATTAAAATTTGGCCAATTTGTTTTGCAAAACTAAAATTTATTTGTGTACTAGGCATTGGTTTCTGCATGATGACTTATTTAAAACTAGCTTCTGGCCGCCGCTTTACCCACGCGTTCAACGGGAACGGTGATTTTTTTGCCTGGATAAAGCCAATTTATTATTCTAGACTATAATCTATTTTTCCATATAGATGCATGAATAAGTTTATTTTTATTCTCTTTATAAATATTGTCACCTGCCATGCTTATCTCTGCATCACCCTTATGTTGACTGGCAGAAAATGCTTTAGGCATTAAGTCCGTCTTGTGAAATTTGTTTGCAGGAAGTTTAAATAAATTAGTACCTCCAAATTCGGATCAATATTTTTTATAAATAGAACTAGAATGATCTATCTATATATCTATCTAATGATCGCACGATCGAAGAGAGATCAAGAGTAAAATTTGGCTTTACGTGCTTGCACAAGGGTGAAAAACTCCGGACTTCCACTGTGAATTTCACGACAGAAACCCCAATAACAATTTACCGACCGACCTGGGAATAGAACCCTCGACCTCTTGATTAGAAGTCACACTTATAGACTACTCGACCAATGAGGCAGTTACCATTTCATGTAACATGCCGTCGGAAAATATATTATTAATAGAAAAGTAAAATTCAAAGCAAACTTTTTTTTTACTACTTGGGTGGCTAACAAGCATACGGCCTTACTTACTCTATAGACGCTTGCAGTACCAACCAGTGTTGCCGACTCATTTTTATTTATACCAGGGCTTTATAAATTTTTCTAGAAATCTTCATAAGCACAGCTCTCTTATCAGGAATCTCGGTGCAAGCTAAGGCTTCGTTTTAAACGGCGGCAGAGTATATCTACAGAAGAAACGCATTTTTTTAGCGAGCGACTCACCACTGAAAGATATGACGTTTTCATATTTTTAGTGCAATCATGAGCAAAGACTATATTTGAACTTTCCCAGGCATATTTCCCTTACATAGATCTGATATTTTCTACCTCAGTTAGTTGTCATACTATTCTATGTCTTTGACAATCCACATGATAATCCATAACAATGATAAAAATAAATGAAATAAAAATAAGAGTGATGCAGACAATCACAAAAGTAAAGTTATGAAAACATTAAAATATAAAACGGTTTAGACTGTTGTCCATTATAGTAATAACAAACAAAAGTAGGTAGTAGGTTATGTTCATTTTCCACAACAACAATTGCACAAACTAATAATCTCGACAAAAGCATCAGTTAAAACAAAAACGTTAACGATGTTATTAAAAAGAATAACAGTAAAATCTGTTGCTCGGAATTCTCTCCGCACTCCTTTGTAACGGCTTACAATGAAACACTGGTGTTGGTGAGCATTTGGCTTTAATTGTTCCAAGCTAGAAACGACCCACAATCTGTTGGCAAGGGGTGCTTCGAGATTGTCGAAGGCGGGATAAAGTTTCCTTGTCCACGAAATATCGCCTGTTTACTGCTGGCTCGGGGCCTACGTGATCTGATTGGGAATTACACAATTAGTGACACGTGACTTCAAATGTTTACGAATATCAACGGCTGTACTAGAAACCTATTTCAATGTCAAAGTCATATTTTGGGGATCGATACGGGGACCGGGTGGCAAGCGGAATAACTTAAGATAAATATATTAAAACAAAAATAACTTAACAACTGAGCCGATTTGAATAATGATTGACATGGCAATGAATAATTATTGACATAAGCTTAACATAGGAAAAAAAATGTTTTATATTATACTTAATAAAACTTACATGGAAAGTATATATGAAGACAAATTGACATAACAAGTATATAAGGAAAATGTGGATGGAAGTTAAGAGAAAGATCACGTCGAACGTTTGCAGACGCAAAAAACCAACGCGATGTTTTGGTAAAAGGTCAGGTTAAGAATACATATGTATGAAGAATGTTAAATATATTATTTCATTAAGTCACTTCAATATTTTTAAGATTTACACAAGGCCAATAAGTTGTGGGATTTTTATACCGACAAAAAGATTATGTAGTTGCCACGGGAAATTATTGTACACGAGCCAAATTGCGAGCAATACTATCTTATTAATAAAACTATACTATAAACTGAATACGTATATACCTAGTTCAGATACTTTCATAAATATTTTCTATACCATCCTAATAATTTTAAAAACATATTTACCAAAAATATTTCTAATACAAGGAACCATTAAAAAGGTTACCCCGATCAAATTCAACAAGGAGGAAAAAAAAGTAGGATTCCTAGTTTTTTATTTCTTTTCTTTTTACGCAAGTCAAATTTAACTGACATGTGAATTACGTATTTGATTGGCGAATACATCTCAAACAAATATTAATCAGCTAAAATCAAATTCCTTATAATATGAATGAAGCTTAAATCAGCAATACCTGCTTGGTATTTGTGATAGCGCCGCCGGAAAATGGCATAATCGGATATATTAAATGTTACATACATTTAGTTCAAAATGAAGGCAGTGATTCTCCGACAGGCGCGCCGGGCGTGCCGTTCACGATACATTTTCCTTATAAAAATATTCTTAGCAAAAGCGGCGAGTTTTTTCTTTATTCACGGTGCGCGCACCTGCCTCCGTCGAGATGCAATGAAAATTTGTCGTCTTCTTGCCAAATTTGAACTTATTCTCTGCAAAAGCAACGATGTTTTAGCTACTTCGCTCATATTTTGATTATGAATACTTCAAAAGTGCTATTTCATAAAGTTTCTTATGACCGAAATGAAACTGCGCAAGCAACGTTGAATGACAAAGCAGCTTATAAGGATGCGCTCTGTCTTGAGTAAATACATCTACATAATCTTAAAATTAAAGTTTGTACAAGTTTTGATGGCATGCATCCAGTTCGAAGCAAACATTTTTTCCATTTTACTTAAGTGTACTTCAGCATTTTTAACTGTAATGGTGCTATTTATTTTGTAAATAGAAGCTGCCTGTAACTGGCTGTGTAGCTGTTTTACATTTTGGTTGGCTTTTGTACAATACTACTAATATTTAAACAGGTATTTTTATAGCAATTAAATTTCTTTTAGCGGATTGAGTTGTTATTTTTTTTATTCATCCGTTCCTATTTATTCGTAATAAATATGGTGGCAGATGACTGGAGAGTTACTAGTTTAAAGTAAAGGAAAATTGAAAATGTAAATAAATTGTAAAGGAATATAGTTGATTTTCATCTAGTTTCAGCGTCAGCCCTGAAAATATAGAGGTATTTTTCAGAAAATATTTTCAAGCCAAGCACTTTGTAAAAAATAAACACCTATAAGGATATACACAGAATAAATCTTACACCCAAAGTGTGCTCAATATAAATATTATACGAAGTTATTTATTCACAAACGGTAACGCTAACACAGTCCACAAATCAAGAAATGTGTAAAAAAGAATTTGCCGTTATTGCGATGCGAACACGGCAAAGGCGGCGACGCTCCTGCGTTATTCATGAACGTGGACCCACACCTTGCCTCCTATCCGGAACTAACGCTGGCCATTTCCACCACAAATTTTTCCAACACTTACAAACTCTTAGGAAACTTTAATAGAATTGCGGTCTCGAGGTAACTTTCTTTTTGTTTTAAACATTGCTTACGTTTGAATCTCGAAATTCATATTTGATAACGCCGTTTCTTCGAGTGGAATATTTTCTTCTTTTGGATAAAGAATTCGATTTAGATGAGTGATTCAATTCAACGGCAATATACGGATTCCAATAGATTTTCATCAAGTGAATATAATCTCTTCGTGTTTTAATATAAATAATTCTTACCATTCTAACAGTGTCAGTGTTATTTAGCTTTATTACAAGACAGTTTATGGAAAGCATTTTAATATAGTTTCTATGGATATAACAATTGAAGTTGAAATAAAATAAAGTAAATCTTGATCACGTAGCTCCAATATCAAAGTCTGAGCCAAGAATCTGGATCTTAATGAGAATCCAGCACTAATTGGAATGCTCGTTTCATCTCGACTTGTGATAGGGGATTAAAACTTTATTATTTACTGAACGATCCTTACGTGACACATAACCGCTTTATTAAACGCGTCATTTGTTTAACTAGGTCGTAGACCTTGTTTATACTATCTAAATTTACTTAGGCAAGTAGTGTGTTCCAATTAAATTTTAAACAAAAGTTTTTCCATTAATAATAAACTTAACTTAAACGTTCGAAGTTCATTTGAAATACAACGTTGTTAAGTATATGGTTCTAAATCATTTATAATACTGTCATTGATCTATGAAAACCATTGTTGGTATTAGTTTAATGTACAATAAATTACAGTGAGCGTGTAATGTACAGATCTCTATAATATTTCAGTCTCAACACCCGTGAGTAATAGCTGGATATCGCTTTAAGATTTACAATGCTACTGGTCGTTAATGCAACGACTTGCATTTGCCACTATACACGTCCTTTACAAACCTACAACTTACTAACTTGTTTGACTCTATCTTAGTTAACTAAACTGTATGTATATCGTATGTAAATCGAATCTTACTGTCTAATCCCGCACATTGACAGCTGTCTCCAACTACCTATAACACGTTTATAAACTAAAACAGATAACTTAGTCGCCTTAAAAACTCTCTCCATTCTTAGAATTAGATAGTCTCGTGATCTGCCCTTATTTAATGTATTCGTTGTACAAAGAAACTTTAAATTGTATTTTCCTACTGAGAGCATCCGGTACTCTCATTGTGTTGGCAGACCGGGCGTTAAAAGAGACCTCTTTCTGTGCCACCCAAGTAAAGGGAGCTTAATAAATTGTATGCCGGTTTTCTTTAGAATAAAAAATATAGCTGAAAATAATTTCAATGCTCATTTTATACAAAAAAATTGAGGCTATTATTTTTTTTTTCAAATCAGTTGAATAGCAGTATTAAGTTAGAAAGAACGCTGTTAGATATAATTTGCAAGAAAAAGAATTTATAAGTTTAAAAAAAAGTTAGCTGACGTGTAGGCATAATAAAAAATGTATGTCACATTAAGCCAACCCTGATCGCCAGCAAAGCAGAATGTCAACGGCTTCGGCATCAATCACTTGCGATGGCGGGGATTACTCAAACCAGCGCGTCATCCTCTGGCGAGGAGGCGACGCAAATTTACATAAATAAGCTCATCTGTATTCAACATGCAAGCCGAGAGGAGCCCATGCAACAACATGTGGCATTCAACTTGCAGACCTCTATTATTAATTGTGGACGACTGACGCGGGGGAACAGTTCCACTCGTCCAAGCTCACCACCGAGCTCGTTGTTTTAGTTTAATGGAAGTTCCGTACGCTTTTAGCTTCACATTGTTTATTGATTCATATTTGCACAACTCATCCCACATATTACTTTCATTTACATCGCAACCACTGTTCTCGTTTCAAACATAAAGCGATAAACATAAAAGCTTCCAAATCATTCGCAAACGCCGGAAAACTTTCCTTGTACTGACAATTTATAAGTTGAATACGTCGAGTGTAGCGGTTGGCGCAAGTAAACGTGTAAGAGCATTTCATAATAATACAGTTTAACAACAGAATTAACCCCGAAGGTTGCTATTAAACAAGTTGGTCGTAGATTTAAATTTTGAGCTCGTAAATTAACCCTTCATCCTTTTGAAATAGCAAAGGGATTGGGACCTAATGGTCTATTTGTGAAACGTAATGGGCCGGCCTGGCCGAGCGTATTAGACAATTTGGACATATTCTGACTTCACTCTATTCACGTAAAGGCTTTATACTGGATCTTTATATAAAAGGTCGTGACGTACGAGCGGTATTAAAATAACTATCTAAATAAGTTTTCTTTCTATTTTCATTATTCTGTCATTTAGTTACAGTTTGTTCACAAAGTGTAAATTTCAATTTAAAATGGTAATTTATTACAGTTAGCTTATACTAATTTATTGCTCTTAAACAGATGTAAAGTATATTACTATTTAAAATTAGTGAAAATACGTTTTTGTGACAAGTAAATTTATTTTCAATTTTTAGATAAGTGCTTAATTTATTTAAATTTTCATTTAAGTAAGTAATTAGATACCTAATAAGCTTTACAGACTCATTTTGTATACAACATGTATACCAAATGATTTGTAAGCATAATTTAGTTGATGCTCGCTTTTATGTTATAATTATATTATAATAAAAATAAAGTATGATAAGTGAATATTGCAAAAAAAAATATATATATTAAACATATATCCAATTTATGTACTCGTAAAATTATTTCTCTCATTTACAATTATTGTACTTGTTAAAGGGAGAGCTATTCTCCCTCAAAATATTACTTAAAAGGGGGTTCAATACCAACTAATGTTAAAGAATGTATTTGAAAAAATAAACTTTAAAAAAAAATTAGATTAAGACCTCT
The DNA here is from genome assembly GCA_947095525.1 of Trisateles emortualis. Classification (NCBI taxonomy): domain Eukaryota; kingdom Metazoa; phylum Arthropoda; class Insecta; order Lepidoptera; family Erebidae; genus Trisateles; species Trisateles emortualis. Next base: position 13,797,401 of record OX352735.1, on the reverse strand, counting down.
TTGTTGTGAATCTTATTTAAAAAAAACTTTTAAAATAATCTAGTCTAACCAGCAGCCTACAATTACAGCCCACATCGAAATTTTATCATCAATCAGCCTATCACAGTCCACGGCTGGGCATAGGCCACTTCTAACACGCTGCACAGCACACGGTCCTCCGCCTTCCGCATCCAGTCCTTAGCCCACTCCTCATGCATCCATAATCATTCCTAGCTTCAAAGGTTGGATAACAATCCTAGTTGTCATTGGAAACACACTTTGCTCTTCAAGGACTAAAATCAAATATCTAGTATCTAGGTTACGTAGGTTAGACGTCTGTCACCCGTATAACCGCTGGTAGGTTGACGAACCAAGGTACAAATCCTATTGGGAATTACCCAGAATACGAAGATCACGTAAGAACGTTTGAGATTTATGGTCGGTTGGGAAGATTATTTGTGACACAGTTATTTTTTTATTTTATTTACAAAACTTATCAACTATCATTACACGTTTTAAAATTATATTGTAATAACATGTTGTAAAATTAGTTTAAACATAAATAAAAATATTTATTTATTTTCTCATCTTCATATAGTAGTTTTAATGTAGTATCTACATGTTAAAGAGACTGGTGCCAGTTGTAGGAAATCCTGAAGTACAGATCACTAGCACCCTCCGTCGAAAGTATACAATTGTTTAACAAATAAATAAAATAAAATATATCAAACGGACTATAAAAAATAGCTAAGTAATAATACATTATATACTAAAAATATTTACAAAACAGCGAGGTAGGCAGATACTATGGTAGGCCAATTGTAAAATTACAGCCAGACTCGGAACAAATACTTATAGATCAGACAAAGTTTCATCTCGTGCAGTTATAGAATTCAAACCCAGACAAAGCGTGTAGTCCATACTATAAAGAAAATAAGTGTATTAATTACGAATTAGAAAGAGCCATGATTATAAAGCTGTGTCGTCATTAACCGTTAAAGCATACTAATTATTCGTTATGTGGAAATGAGACAGATATAAAGATTATACCCGAAATATAATGTTAAATATACAAAATTACTCATAACCTCTGTATTTGCTTACTGTAAACTTTGGTTGGTAGACTTAATTACGTTTTGCGTCAGTTCATATTAAACATACAGTTCATATTATTTTGGATAAACATTTTACTAAGTCGTGTTTCTTTGTAAAACTAAATTTTATTAATAGAACCTATATTAATAGTAGGAAATTAAAATTATACAGTACTGAAGGCTAATGGAAAAGCTCATGGAGCCTCAATACTATACTAAGTAAGTATATATCCATCTCAGCCATAAGACGTCCACTGCTGGACATAGGCCTCCCCCAAGGTTTTTCACATCATTCGGTCGTGAGCTGACCTTGTCCATTGGTTGCCCGCGACCTTTACCAGGTCGTCGGTTCACCTTGTTGGAGACCTGCCCACGATGCGTCTTCCAGTATATATAGGTATATACATAAATGTAACGTGTTCTTTACCATCAAATACATTATATTTTATTTTAATTCTGAACAAGAAAGCGGTTTATTTAATAGCCATTTTACAGTTACGATCCAGCAATTACGGTATATAAGAAACTCAGAAATAAACTGAACGTAAGAACTGTGCAATCTAAAAGGCGAGCGAAGCCTTAATAGCTAGTATTACTATGATAAATATCTAGATATAGAACAACTTTCAGTCTAGAGCCATACACGATTTTTCAATCCACTTATTCAGAGGTTCAACTTTTCTTTGACACTCACGTTTTACTAATAGTTGGGACTTTTTTGATTTATGTTAGTGGTAGATACATGTTCTATTTTCAAATCAGTGACGCACTGCATAGAGATCTAGCTATTTTTTTAAAGTGAAAACTTATTTAGGCGCATTGAGCACTTTTTGGGTGAAAAAAATCATGGAACTCGCGTCATCGTCATCGATCTTTCCATGTTTAAAAAATAATAATCTAATAACTCGACGATAACAATTTACAAGTTACTTATTTCATTTTCACTTTTATCGGCAGTCCCACTTTTTTTTTTTGGAATTTGTAATTCACTCAAAATAATCAAATTTTATCTTTAAAGTGACTCTCACACTTACACTCACTCACATTACTAACATTTTTAAACTAAAAACTTTAAAGGGCATTTATGGTAATTAACAAATTATACCGTTTCCAAGACAGCAGAATAATATAATATGTTTACAATTAAAATAAATCAATACTTTTATTCTTTCGCAATAATATAAAAACTTTTGCCATTCTGTAAACAGTGCCGCCATAAACCCAAAGCAAGTTAAATGTCTCTAAGGACTTAAGTTCGATTGAAAGGAAATTCTTAATTAGAGATTGTAACTTGAATTGTACCCTTAGGAGTGATAAGATTGCCCATATTAACAATAATCGGATCGGATCGAATGCTTCGAATGCTGCACTAGTTCAGCTGACAGGTGACCTTGATCACCGATCCGGCCACTCGGAATTATTATCTAATAATAAAAACAATCCATACAAATTATTAAATTACAAAAATAACTCTGCCTGTTACTTTTCCTCGACTAAACGGGTGAACTGATCTTAATGATTCGACAAGGAAGTATAATTATGGTAGGCATCCTAGAAAAATGTACAAAGTACTTTTTTAACAGACTTCAAAAAACGAGGAGGTTCTATGTTCGACTGTATGTACTTTTTTTTATCTATAATATGTTCACCGATTTCTCCCCCATTTGTAGACCGATTCTCTTTTTTTTTTAAGAGTCCGTCGCTTAAGGTGTTCCCATTGGCACTTGGCACCAAGTCAGGATCTGATGATGAAATCTCAGGGAAATCGGAGGCAACCCTCAAATGTTATATTTATTTATTTATTTAACTTCATATACACAAATTCGTATAAAGGCGGACTTAATGCCAGAGGCATTCTCTACCAGTCAACCTATAGGGTGATGCAGAGATAAAACAAAGTAGGTGCACGAATCTAAACTTGGAATATTAAATAAAAAAATCAAACATAATAACACTGTAATACATACTACATACATACGAAGGAAGTACATACATATAATAAATAATAATATAAATATATAAAACATATCTATAAATTAAAGAATACAAATACAATACATATACTTATTAGACACTATTGTTTTGATGATTCTGTCAGTTTATTTAACAGAAGTGCTCGAACTTTTGCCTTAAACACGATACGGCGTGGACATCCTGATTTCAGGGCGTTCCAGAGTAGAATAGATTGCACGGAAAAAGAGGAATGAATGAAATCTGAGGTGTGAGAAGGACACTGAAGGAGAAGATTATATGTATTGACAATGTTTTTGTTTCTTATTTTAGCGGGCAACATCTAGTTAGTTATAAATATAAATATTCTGTTCCATATAAATGAAACTATGTAACAATATTGAAGCACAAAAAATACTTTATCGACTCAATTTCAGTGTCAAAGAAATTCAATAAAATGACCGCAGGCTCTCGGACGGACCACATCTTTTATAAAACACCCATAGGCGGATTACAGAGTTTTTTATAGTGGTAGGTGTAGCCTTTGACACATATGTTCGGTAGATTACCGACCTATTTTTACTCGACCGTTTTGTTACACTGTAAAAAAGCAATTTCAAAAAATTAAGAAGGTTCTCAATTCGGTGTATGTTTTTGTTTCATGTTCGTTGCCAACAAATTCCGTCATTTATTAATCAATTTGAAAGATTTAGACTGTACTGTTGCTATAATGAAAACAAATTGAATTATATCTGACGAAAATGCCATCGAACACACCTGATGATGAGGACAGAATGTAGGAACAATCTATATATATCCTAGCTGTGTTTGGGCCAGTTGGAATAGTCATGGGATGCATATTCTATTAGTTATACTAATTTGAATGTGTTTCAGTGCTTTTCACAATACATACTATGTTTGTTATTAACCGCCCGGCTGATTCTCTAAGAAACAGCGATAGCAAACTGACAGTTCTGATCGCAAACTGACATTTGTGATTGCTCGGTGACGGCACAATCTATTGACTAAATGTCAAAAAAGCTCGGTATTTGCTCTTACGAAATACCCCTGCCGATAACGCAAATGTTAAAACCTTTTAAAAATAAAAGGTACAAACCACATATTACCTGTATGTATATTTAATTTAATTTGGTAAAAATAATTTGTTTTGTAAAACATACGGTGTATTGTGGCCTCTTCCAAACAGATTTCGTAACTTGATCCAAATACGGTAAATTAGGAATGACAAACGCGATTAAATGAACCGCCAGGTTCGGGAAGGCTTAATTAAGGATTATGTTACCCAAAAAGGACACACAAATTATACCTCCGTTATATTTACAAAGGTCAACGGGTCTGTACTTTGTACGCTGTGGGAAGAAAAAATAAAAAATTATGCTTATATTTATTTATCTCAATTAAAATGAACATAATAATAATACAATATAGGTTTTCAGTCTTATTTAAGGGGAACTGTTTTTAAAATAACGTATTCCTTATCTCACAAGAGAGGGAACACCCGAAACAAAACCCTATATCAACCCGTCTGGCCAGCGTGGAATTGAAGGCTAATATCCCTCCCGTCTGGCCAGCGTGGTATAGTAGGAGGAGACCAAATGTATGGAGGGACCCGTGCCCAGCAGTGGGACGTTTCATGGGTTGAGATGATGATGATGATGATGATTACTTATCTCTCTTAATACAAAACTCTGGTGATTCAAGATATAGAGACAAGTGTCACTCGACAAGTGATATAGTTCGATTCGACCAGCGTTCATGCCACTTGTCTAAAGGGGCTGGCATTGTATGCGTAGGCACATACTCTACGAAAAATGCTAACCTAGGGGCCCTAGGGAGATGTATGTATGTTGGTTACCGTATAGTACAAAAACAAAAAAATGATCCATATTCTAGGCAAAAACAAAAAAGGCTCAAATATAACCCATGAACAAATCAACCAAATCTCAAAACTAACCTACCAACAATATCTACGAATCTATGTAAAATGTGAACAAATTTATACAAAGTACATTGAAGTAGACACAAACCCGTTGAGGCGTACCGCGGCGTACGTTGGTAACATTCGACTCGCTTATGTAAATTTTGTTGGTGCGTGCACATATATTCACGCCTTCTGATTTTTATCGTTGAGTATTTGATTCACTGAGGTGTGTGATATATTTACATTATATCTCCTCATATGATATTATTTGAATGAAAAGAACCGGAATAGAGCAACGATTTGCCGTCAAATGCTTCATTGACGTTTTATGTGATTGTGAACTTTCAGGAGGTTGGAAAGGTAACAATAGTTTTATAGTTTATTTACGTACCCGTGTGTGTTTTATAGTCGGTATAAATGCATTTAGGTCTAAAATGCATTGCTCATTTACCTCAAAATCATGCAATTTACAAAACTTATTGGACTTTACTGACATATTGTATTATTAAAAGAAGTTAGCTAAATTGATACCAAAATAGGGTTGTATTTATTAAATAGAGTACCTAACACACAACCCTCTATTAGTCTACAAAAAAGAGACATATTTAAAAGTGGTTATAGTTCATTTAATCTACTTAAAATTAACTTACTTTTTTTTCACTGCTTGCCGACCAATTTTATTTAATACTTTAGTCGAGTCAATTTACCAAGAATTTTACCAGTACAAAAATCGAATCGAAATCGAATAAGAGTCGAATTTCGACCACAGGACGACCTCCAGTTATTTTAAAATGTTCAGTGCCATCGGCTTAAAACCGAGTTTATTGATAAAACGCGTACTGCCATTGATATAAAACGCTCTGATTTCATTCAAAAGTAATGAACCATTTCCACAAATACTTATATGTTTGTTTCATATTTCATTGCAAATTTAAAACGACAAATATTCCAGATTGTTCCATATCTACTTTCAACAGTATCATTTGTTGGTCAATATGAATATTATCATTATGGAAAGCGTAGTTTATTCAACCTAATTATCCATTGAAAACCTGTCTTTATAATTAAAATAATAAGTTAATGTATATTTCAATTTATTTTACGAAAAGGTTAATCTACTTTTGAACGAAACATTATACTGAGAGGAGAAAGTTGAAAGAATAAATAAATTATTTATTGAAAAAGTTCCAGTCAAGGTAGAGGGTATCTAATTTATTAAATTTTCTTTTCATCCTGTCCCCATAAATTGAATTAGAAATGTCGTTTGTAGTCGCCCATAAAAAGGTATAAAATTCTATTGTTATATTCGCTAAGAAAACCACATAAACCCGTCTTTGATAGATAGTAATAAAAATACGTATATCTACCTATGTATTTGTCTACATAACTATATATTTCTATTGAGTATTAAATAATATGTGCACAGACATATAATGTACGCATACATTTGTCATATATTTGGTCATGTGTTTGTTAATATCGATGCTACTATTATAAATGCGGAAGTATCTTTGTGACGTCGAGTTGTCCACCATTAACCACCATCTCACAGCGCGCTCGAAAATCTCCAAGCGAGGCCGCCGCCGGCCGCGGCCTTCTTCTCCTGCGCATCGCCGGCCATCATTTTGCGGACTCTCGATGAATCTTCTGCCTAAAGACGTACACCCTGAGTGTTCTGTCTATTCATATAATTATTTAGTCTATCTTCTACACAACTTTACAACTCTGTTTGTTAGTTTGTTACCTATTCACGACTAAGTGGCTCAACGGATCCTATTAAAGTTTGGCGAGGAGATAGATAGCATCCTGGGAAGAACATAAGATTCTTTTTACCGCGACAATTAACATCAACCCAGGTGGAGCCGGGAACAACAGCTAGTATCTAAGAACTATAAACGGACAATACGGAAAAGGCTTTAACGATTCGGACCTAATTTAGCTTTTAATTTTATCTAGTGAGGTTTTTTTCTGGAAAAACGGTATTATAACTACAATTCCGTGCTGCATTGGACAGCATATCCAGACTCTAATAAATGTATCTGTGGGCCACGATAAGTGATTATTTGACGATTAATCTATCTTGTGTTTTTTTATAAAGAATAGTAATGAAGCAGATAAATTGACTAGCTCCGCACCTTATAATAATGACTGTGAATGAATACCGTGGCCAGGCGGTTGTAAAAGCCAGCAATTTTTTATGGATCACACAAATTTTTGTCCCGTCTGGGGATCGAACCCACGACACGCAGCGCAGAGGTAAAAATCAAGAGAGGTAGAGCACCATACTAGCGAGCGGACTCCACCTTACAGAAGACCACAGCCAAATATCTACACTTAGCGATGTAGTTGTGTTCCTGTGTGTGAGTACAGTTCTCTAGCGCTCATTTAGGGATGCGTTTTGAAAGAAACGTATTCCTATCCCAGGGATACTCTCATCATAAGCCCCTGGTGTAAAACAATGGGTTGGCTACGGTAACTACTTAACATCAGGCGGGCTATATGCTTGTTTGCCGACTAAGTAGTATAAAAAAAAAGAAATTACGAGGTAGCCACTGAACGAACCGTGCAATCAAAGTCTTTGGTCTTTTGTAAGGCCTTATCCTTCCTCAGTCGGGCTTACTCGCTTTTATAATATTCCACTTCTCCTAAATAGGTATATAGAAAAGTAACTCATTGAATTACAAAGTAAAATGTTTCTCACGCGGTAAACTTGTTTCAAAACGAATTTCTTACTTTACAAGGATTAAAGTTACAAGGGTCTTTCATTAACAAACTTGAAATGCGTTAGGAAGAAATATGAGCTAAGTTCGATCATTGAATCGAAGACGCCCGAACGCCTTAAAATAGAATTTATTCTAAAATCTGCCAATTCGAGGTGAGACCTCAGTGATTGTTCTGTATTATAATTTTGATTTATAAAGTGGTTATACTAAAGTTTAGTTTTGATTGATAGATGTTTTATATATTATTAGAGTTTGTCTAGGGTAATCGAAATGGGCCGCCGCGTAATTAATTGAATCAAAGATGGGAATAAGTAACTATGTTTAAGTTTTTTATTGATATCACTATACTTTGTCAATATTAATATCATCGTCGTTTCTTCACCGCTGAGAGCGGTCTTACTAAGTGGGGACTGCACGGTGCATGTTACCACTGACCGACCTCCTAATGACGTCTGACCGTCTCGCTTGATCATCAGCTTGTCAATAGCTACTTAAAGAAAAAAGAAAAATCCTCAAAAACAAAAGAAAAAAAAAAGGGTTATAACCTGCTGAACTGTCAATCTTTAAATACCTATTATATTATTGAAGTATCTACGGCCAATTACAGATTGTGTTTTGTTTCAATGTTCATATCGTATAGGTAATAAATTGTTTTTTTTTAAATAAATAAATAATATAAAAGATACTTAAAGAGCTTATTGAAACAAGCGCGGATGTGACCCTACTCTCCTGACTCTGGCATGCTAGTGAGACTTTTTTGACATAAATCCAACATCTGAATCACATATCGAGGCCAAACTTTACGATGTCTTTAGGTCAAAGAAAAAGTTTTAAAGCATTTATGTTTACATTGATTGATTTCATGTTGTTTAGTGATAACTTGCAAGTGTTTTTTGTTTCTAGGAAACATTTAAATCATTGTACCACTCCAAAACAAAAATTAACCACAATTTATGTAAAGAGGCCAAAAGTCACTCAACTTGCAAATAAATTACAGCAGCTATAAATAATGGCACACTTCTGGCTGTTCAAACATATGTACAAATAAAAAACACAAAATAGTTGAGCGTTAGTGGCTTTACAGCGGCTGTAAACGTCGATAGTCCACGGCATAAACCGGGCACAACGCAACCGCCAGTGCGTGCCGTTAAAAGTAAATCGTAAACTGTCGTAAAGGTAAACACATGTGTGCAGTTTTGGCACCGACCACTGGTTGTAAATCAAACAACATTGACAAACACGACTGCGCTGCAATCGCGGATGTCCCTGTCTACACTTCCGCGTCGCGATGAGTAATATCCCAACTCGTGTTCTCAACATCTATACTTTGATACTCGGTGGATACATACCAAGCTAACTACACAAAATTGTTACCCATAAAAATATAAACGCTGGGAAAATTCACCCGTTAAGTGCCGAATGGGGAGTAAAGTTTATTGATCGCTTAACTTCTGGCACAAATTGTGAACGTTAATTGGAGTGCTTGTTTTACGTGGTATTAATGAGTCTCGGTCGATCAATATTTTATGTGTGTTACAGCGTTTTGGTCTTACATCTGTAGGTTGATTAGAATAGAATTCAGGAGGGTATTTGGGTGCAGATGAACTAACTAAATGCACGGTTGATTCAGTGGCTTAAGTCTCACCATTTACCACTGCGCGGCTTGTTGTGGTTCGATCCCAGGGACAAAAATTTGAGTGACTGATGAGATGATGAGTCTCGGTGTACTTTGTGTACGTTAATAGTATGTGTTTAAATAAAACTAGCTGCCCGTACCGACTGCCACCAGTTTAAACATTTTTACCAGTTGGATTAAATTTTAAAATAAACTTCATTTAAAAATGCTTTGTACAACATTTTAAGTTTGTTGCCTCAGCAGTTTAGGTTCTGCATTGATGAATCAGACAATCAGGACAAGTAATTGCTCGCTTGATGCTATATCAGTCGAAATTCGACCGATATAGCTTTCTGCGGTACTTTTCCGTATGAACTTAAACTGTGAGAAATCTCACTACAAAGTTTTGTCCTCAAGTATTAATATATAGATATGAATAGATTTTGTTCAGGTTTGTCTGTAGGCACATTAAAACAGTACGGCTGGGGTATTTCGTAAGAGAGAAAACCGCGAAGAAGAAGACTGCGAAAACGGAGAAAACCTGGCAGTTAGATTGAAAATCGGTATTCCGTAAGAGCAAAAACCGAGCAACCGCGAAAACGGTGCAAAATCTGGCTGTCAGATTGAAAATCTGTATTCCATAAGAGCGAAAACCGAGCCTTTTTGACGTTTAGCAATCGTGTGAGCCGTCACCGAGCACCTGTTTCTTAGAGAAATAGGCAGCGGATCTGTCCAATTAGCCCACCAATCACTTCTTTAATTGTTGTTGTTTATCTAATACTTGGTTTCTCAAAGGCTGGTCAAAATTTAGTTTAACTAAAGCAAATGTTAATTTAACAACGTGGGCAAATCAGTTTGAATTTCTGAAACGTTGTTTAACCCCACAATTGCCGGCGGATCAGACACAATAGATAAATCAATTGTCTCGCTTAGATCTACTTGCCAGCATTTGAAACTTAAATTTCTAACGTAGTTTATTAAAGGAAATAAAAGCATATTTTTAGCGAAATAATCAAGTGGCTATCCTTATTCCTTCATGCGTACAATTGGACAAGGAAACAAAGATTATTCTGAGATAATAGTCTATGTGCTATTTCAGACTGTAACCTATCTCTGTGCTAAATTTCATCCGGATCTATTCGGCCGATTTGACGCGATTTGATTCGATTACCAACATGCATTTCTCCATAAAGACTTTCGCATTTACAATAAAGATGTAAGTAGGCAACTAATGAATGTATATTTAGAAACTGACTTTGTAATAATTTTTAAGAGCTTTTGTTGGTTTTCATTTTATTGAAGTATTACTCTTTAGACGCGTTGAGCACTTTTTGGGTGAACAAAAGTCATGGAACTCGCGACATGATCACCTAACGCTTTCCATGAGCTATATGTATACTGTGTATACCTATATAAGAACGTGAAACTCGCGTCATCGTCACTGCATGCGCTCAACGATACAATTCACTTACGTAGTTTTCACTTCAATCGCATGTTTTTTTTTATTTACTCTTGCATTTAGTTTTAAGTACCCCGTCAAAAGACTTTTAAAACACGGAAACAATCATGGTATGGCAGGCTGTTTCCGAAACTCTGTGCCTAAGTGCGTATTTAGCTAGATAATTACTTAAAGCGATTAGTAAAAGTTTCGGAAACAATTTATAAACTGTTCTAAAATATTTAATTTTATGTTGCCAGCACTTAAAAGTCTTTTTTTAAAGATTTGTCCAAGCGTTTAGTCAATGCTTCACGTGACCAGAAGGCTGGCTTATATTTGGCTCAAAGAATAAGCATTGCCATTCAGCGTGGCAATGCTGCCAGTCTCCTGGGCACGTTTTCAGTAGACATCGATGCGGAGGAATTTTACGACGCCTACTAAGCAGCCCTCCCCCTCTTTTTTTTGTGTTGTTTTTTTATTGGATTTATAGTTGTAGTTGTAAATTACTTGTAAATAACAATGTAAAAGTCTGTTAACAAAACGTATTCATCTGAATTGTTTGTTTGGCCCATTGAGTTTTGTCCTACGTCAAAAAATCCTGAGTCGTGTAATAATGTGCTTTCTTCGTCCTAAAATATAATTTTAATTATTTTATTCCTACTTCGTCCCATTTTATATTCATATAAAATCACGAATAGAAATTCAAACTGGAGTGTCAATAAGTTAGAAGTTGAATAAATAATAAACGCTAGTACTTTCACATGATATTACGCCAGGCACACAACTACAGTTGTTTAGTCCTCGCTCATTCTTCTGATTTATATTTAACATAAAAGATTTCTATACCGCCATTTTGGTAGGGTATCCCATTACGCATGCCAGGAAGTATGAGAGCACAAAGGGAATGAAGGAACGGTGTGGGATGGCCCTCCATTTATTTATTCAGGACCTCGCGAAGGAGAGTAATTCATGCGTGTTTATTAAAAAGCTGAGTGGTTTTATCGACGGAATAAATTAAAACTCAACGTTACGTATCGTTTAGTATATTAAAACCCATTCCGTTTGTGCTTACAAGACCACCGTTTTGATGTGCAAATTGGTATAATATTAAAGTCATAATTTGGATAGGACCTATGAGGAAAAGCGGCTGCCTTCTTGACCGCTTTTCAGTCAGGTCAAAATGTGTTATAAATAAACGGAGGGTTTTAGTCGCTATAATAATTATTTGTTTTAATTTCTGGACCCTTTTCTTACAATAATAATATGTACACTAAGGCCTGGTAGACATCGAGTGGAAAGTTTATGACGTAATCTGTATTGTTAAATGGCGCAAAAGGCATACTATTTTTATACTACTTAGAGGCAAACAAGTAACTTACGACCCACCTTATGATAAGGAGTTACCGCTTGCAACAAAAAAGGTAACACTTGCACGGTGCCAACCTCCTTTCTTGAAGAACCCTATGCTATCGTATTGACTTGGATGCAGCGTTTTAATGACTCTTTCATATAGAAAATGCATGTTCTTTTTCCGATACCTTCCTGAATTCCAATTCATGCTCATTTTGCGTGCGCTAGATCTGTTGTATTATGATTCTAATCATCTATAGACCGATATCCTGTGTATACGAATGTATAATTACTAGCCTCGTATCTGTGGCTGTTGATAACAAGTTAATAAATCATTATTCCAAACCTATAGAAACTTACATACAACCACAAAACTTGGAATATCCAGTTCTGTGGCGAAGACATAGTATAATGTACTGGCCACTCATTTTGGCAGTTTAACTTTCCTGTGTCTCTTGTACAGCGGCATAAGTATATATGTTACGGTAAGAGTGAATAATTGAAGATTATTAATAATTATCTATTATTATTAATAATTACCGAAAGTCGAGGTTAAACTGATAAATTAATCACATTTGTCGGTTATTATTAATAATTTAACCCCAGTAGTGATAAATGTAATAAGTGGCCAAGGATTGCGGGGCGGGGCGGTGTGTGCGACGTGCGAGAGGCGCGGGGGGTTAGGTTAGGTTAAATAAATAAAAACCTAATCTAACCTAGGTTAGGTTAGGTTAGGTTTTTATTTATTTTATAACTTTTACCAATATGTGTCGTGAATTATTAATAATTACACTTGACTACGGCTCACATAAGGTTAAAAACCTAACCTAACCTAACCTAACCTAGGTTAGGTTAGGTTAGGTTTTTACTAATTTTTTTAACTTTTACCAATATGTGTCGTGAATTATTAATAATTACTACTAAAAGTCATAAAAGTCTAAAAGTCAAGTACACGTCCGGATGGATATACCATCAAAGTGGATGCGCCCCTAGGCACATCGGACCACTGCCTCATCCGGACCTCTGTGCCTTGTGCGCTGCCTGACCCGCCCCGGGCAACGGAATGGCGCCGCGTATGGCGTTATAAGTCAGCAGATTGGGATGGACTGCGTGAATTTTACGCGTCGTACCCGTGGAGACAGCTTTGCTTCACATCAGAAGATGTTGAGTCCTGCACAACCGCTGTAACTGACACGATTCTCATGGGTATGGAATGCTACATTCCAAACCTGGTCGTGCCAGTTGCAGGGGTTAAGAAACGACCGTGGTTTAATCGGCCTTGTAGAGAAGCTAGCTTACTTAAGCAAGCTGCTTACAAGGCTTGGACTGCGGCTCGAGTTCGAAAGGACCCCAGCATCTCTGATGTGAAACGCAAACTTAATGCTGCCTCGAGGTCCAGTAAAAGAGTAATTGCCAGGGCCAAATTCGAATTCGTCGGCAGAATTGGTGAGCGACTAGCAAACCATCCCTCTGGGAGTCGTGCTTTCTGGTCGCTTGCGAAGGCTGCTGAGGGAAACTTTTGTCGGTCGTCCTTGCCCCCACTACGGAAGCCGGACAATAATTTGGTCTATAGTGCAAAGGAGAAAGCCGAGCTTTTGGGTTCTCTTTTTGCCTCTAACTCGACTCTGGACGACAGAGAAGCCGTACCGCCCACGATTCCGTGGTGTGGTATCGCCATGCCGGATATCAGCATATCACAGCGTGAGGTCCGGCGGGAGTTGCTATCTCTTGACGTCCATAAGTCGAGTGGGCCAGACGGCATACCGGTAGCGGTGCTAAAGCAGTGTGCCCCTGAGCTGTGTCCTGTATTAACGCGTCTTTTCGGACTTTCGTACAACAGTAGGCGAGTTCCGTCTTCGTGGAAGACCGCCCATGTGCATCCGGTGCCCAAAAAGGGCGATAGATCAGACCCGTCGAATTACAGGCCTATAGCTATAACGTCCCTTCTCTCGAAGGTGATGGAGCGAATTGTAAACCGGCGGCTCTTGGGATACCTAGAAGATCACGAGTTAATTAGCGACCGACAATACGGCTTTCGCCACAGTCGCTCAACGGGTGATCTTCTAGTGTATCTCACGCACCGCTGGGCTCTAGCCATCGAGAGTCAAGGTGAGGCGTTGGCGGTTAGCCTAGATATAGCTAAGGCGTTCGATCGGGTCTGGCACCGGAGTCTTTTGTCGAAGCTACCATCATACGGACTCCCCGAGGGATTATGCGAATGGATTGCCAGCTTTTTGTCCAGCAGAAGCATACAAACTGTCGTTGACGGTTGTTGCTCGGATCGCCTGGACATCAATGCTGGCGTACCGCAAGGCTCTGTGCTGTCCCCGACGCTGTTTTTGCTGCATATAAATGATATGTTGTCTATCGACGACATTCATTGTTATGCGGACGACAGCACCGGGGATACTTTTTACACAGGCCGCGCAAATATCCCTCGTTCCACTGTGGATGAAAGTCGCGAAAAACTTGTGTCTGAAATCAGTAGCACTCTTTCCAGAGTCTCTGATTGGGGACGACTAAATTTAGTCCAATTTAACCCCACTAAGACACAAGTTTGCGCGTTCACCGCTAAGAAAGCCCCATTTGCTATGGCTCCACGATTCCAAGACACAGCCCTTACAATATCCAAGAGCATTGGGATCCTCGGCGTCGACATCTCCAGTGACGTTCAGTTCCGTCATCACTTGGAAGACAAGGCTAAGCTGGCATCTAGAAAGCTAGGTGTGCTCAACAGGGCAAAGTGGTACTTCACCGCGGGCCAAAGACTGCTGCTCTACAAAGCGCAAGTCCGGCCCCACATGGAGTACTGCTGCCACCTTTGGGCGGGAGCACCTGGGTACCAGCTTGGGCCCTTTGAATCTATCCAAAAACGCGCTGTTAGGATTGTTGACGATCCCAAGCTCACAGGGGTTATTGAACCACTAAGTCTCAGAAGAGACTTCGCCTCCTTGTGTGTGTTCTACCGCCTGTACAATGGGCTGTGTTCTGAGGAATTGTTCGAGATGATGCCCACGGCCACATTTTATCAACGCACCTCTCGCCACCGACAGGGAGTTCATCCTCACATCCTTGCACCTCAAACATGCCGTACCGTAAGATTCCAGAGGAATTTCTTACCACGTACGATAAGGTTGTGGAATGAGCTCCCTGCCCAGGTTTTCCCAAGAGACTATAGCATGGGGTTCTTCAAGAAAGGAGTTATAAGGTTTTTAAAGGGTCGGCAACGCGTGAGTGACACCCCTGGTGTTGCAAACGTCCATAGGCTACGGTAACTGCTTACCATCAGGCGGGCCGTATGCTTGTTTGCCACCTTGGTAGTATAAAAAAAAAAAAAAAAAAAAAAAAAAAAAAAAAGTAATAAATTTCGATCGATTATTCACATTTACCAAAACATGTGGTTATTATTAATAATTTTGTAAAAATATTAATAATTTTCAATTAATCAGATTTACCGTAACATATACATATATATACCGTCATATATATTTATAGCTATCAACATTTTTAAAAGCCGAGCACGTGCTTTATAAATCGATTACGAGGAGTGCATTACTGCCGGTCAGCCCCTGATTAATATAAGCGAAAAACACGGTATTCAGATAATAGCCCGAATTTATAAAAATATAAAAGGAAGCGGACGGTCGGTCGTTGTCTCGTTTAAAACTTTTACATTTTAGGATTGTTAATTGTCATGTTAATATGTATAAAGGAATGTTAAGTATAATGATATTGTGTTTAAATTGTGGAAAAAAGATACTTCGAAAGGGATGACGTTTTTGTTTCACATTCGGTAAAATGATAGAGTAGTTTATATATTACTAGCTTTAGCCCGCGGCTCCGCCCGCGTAGATGTCGGTTATCGCTGTAAAAGTAAAAGTAGCTTATGTGTTATTCCAGATCATAATCTATCTCTGTGCCAAATTTCATCCAGATCCGTTCAGTAGTTTTAACGTGAAAGAGTAACAAATATCCATCCATCCATACTCACAAACTTTCACATTTATAATATTAGTAAGGATTTAGTCAATCAAATATATGAAAAATATAAACCAATTTTTTTTTTAAGCTTTAGCTACTAGACAAAACTTTGTGAGATCCATAAATGTTCATGTTGAGTCTAGAATTACATTGTATCCATGACTTATATGTTTGTAAAGTTCCCCACAGTACTGGACTTGCGTTGTGCAGGAATAATCGTTTCAAATAATAAAATAATTGCGATAGAAAATTTTTCATTCTTTTACTACGAACATCCAAAAACGAATATTAGAAATCCGTCCTAAGTCCGTGGCAAACTTTTCCACGAAGTCATATACAGTGACAATCGTTGTGCCTCGGTCATAAATTGGTTTTGTCGGTGTACCCACTATTCATACGGTACGATGCCGTGGTGTTGGTGTGTTAGAAATCGAACAGCCGGTTCCCGCCACATTTCCATCCAAACGACCGCATCTTATAGTGATCGAAGACAGCTATATTGGAAATACGAATATGACACATGTACAGTGAAATGAGACGCAAGTATATTTTTGTAATATCTACTATTTGGGTGACAAATAAGCATACGGCCCGATGTTAAGTGGTTACCGTAGGCTATGGGAGCTTGCAAGACCAGAGGAATACGTTTCTTTCAAAACGCATCCCTAAATGTACGCTGGAGACCTGAACCCACACAAAGGAACACAACTACACCACTGTGTGTAGTTATTTGGCCGTGGTCTTCTGTAAGGTGCAGGTCCTTCCCCAGTCGGGCTTGTCGCTAGTATGGTGGCCTACCTCTGTATTTGTCTGTGGTCTTCTGTAAGGTGGAGGTCCTTCCCCAGTCGGGCTTGTCGCTAGTACAGTGTCACTTCCCCTCCTCGCCTCTGACGGCTAGCAGTGGGACGTTGTTTGCTCCGCGTTTAAAATTAATAAACCCGGTAAAAAGTCGTTGTCTCGGCTTGTGTATCTGTTTACTCGTATGTGTTATTTGTAGTGTTTAGGATTATTATTCGTAAGTGATTTAACGATTGTAAGTGTTATTATAGTTTTAATTCTGGATTTATTTCGGTAAGTCATTTCATTTATTTTCTTAACAAAGAGGGTAGCAGGTATATTGTTCTGTCTTTTAATTTTTTATCGTTTATATTTTTAAGTTATTCATTGTAATTAGTTTGTTATCGTTAGTAATACATATAAAAATACGTTATATAGGTTTAATAAGATATGTCGAAATTTATAGGCGATCCTCCCGATAGCGGGGGGCCAATTTTTGCAACTCCAACATCTAAGCGATTATTTAGTGACATGTCACCTACTTTTGTGTCGCCTCAGGGAGCTAAACGTATGCAAACTCATAACCTAAGTAATGAGTCAATTATAAGTGATAAGGACTATTGCTCGCTGGTCACTCAGGCGACGGAATACCTCGCGAAAATCAATGAATTAGTGAACGATCAGGGGTCTCGCATTAATGTAGCCAATAAGACGTCTATAATGGACATGACTCAGCGTCTTACTGGCATTGTCTCGTTATTGGCTATTAAATCTTCATGTAATGAAACTAAGTTAGCAAATATGGAAAGGCAGTTAGATAATGTTCAAAATAATCAACAAACATTATCGTGTGGGCATAAAACATGTGGGTCAAAACCAACGTATGCGGACCAGTTGAAACTTCGTATACCACCTAAGTCGGCAGCGCCAGTGCAGTCTCGACCACCTCTGCCGTGCGTTGTCGCTTACCCGACAACTGAACGATCAGCTGATTTTGCGTCATCTTCCGCCACCAAACAAGCTTTAATGAAAGCAATAAAACCTAGTGACGACGGTTTTCAGATCGTCGGCATTAAGAAGACAGCAAAGTCAGGTGTCGTGTTACGTGTCGCTAACGAAAAGCAACTGCAAAAACTCCAGTCCGTAGATGCAATCAAATCAGCGGGTCTACGTTTGGAAAAACCAAAGGGCCGCAGACCACGTATTCTTATTAAAGATGTGCCAATTTCTATGGAGGAGTCTACTTTTATGACTGCCTTGTATCGCCAGAATATTAAGGATGAAATACCTATGAAAGAGGAGGATTTCATTAAGAGCACAAAAGTTATCCGCAGACGTAAGCTAGATAATGGGCGTAAATGGATAGGATTAGAAGTTGAACCTGTAGTTAGGAAACATCTGGCGACTACTAAAGATAAAGTATTTATAGATTGGGCAACTTGTAGGTTCATTGATGACGTTGAGGTAGTACGTTGCCTGAAATGTCAACAATTCGGCCATGTACATAAGTTTTGCACTAGTACAACACCTGCTTGTGCGAACTGCGCTGGGGAACACGAAACTCGGGCTTGCCCTGATAAGCTTACCCCTAATTTCAAACCTACGTGCGTAGCTTGCAAACGCCTAAAGAAACCCAGCGAGCATAGATGTGGCTCTCAACAGTGTCTTTCATACAAGCTTAAGTTAGAACAGCTTATTTTAAACACCTCATATTAACTGATAGGTAGGTCTCTAACTAGGTAGGTAGGGCCACAATGGCTAATTTAGTGTTAGGTCAATTAAATCTCCACAATGATAGGGTTGCTACATCAGAATTAGACCGATTAGTTATAGAACACAAGTTAGATATTATTTTAGTTCAGGAACAGTATCAGAATGCGCACTTTCGTAGGCAGGTAGTACAACACAACAACAGAGCACGAGCTGGGATATACGTCGCGAATTCTAATTTTACAATAACAGCACTTTCCGATCTAATGACGTCACACTGTGCCGTTGCAGAAGTTACATCCTTATCCTGCAGGGTTTATGTCGTGAGCTGTTACTTTCAATATTCCGATCCTGTCACTCCTCATCTTCACCATCTTCGCCACGTCTTGCGGTCTCTCGCAGGCCACAAGATTATCATTGGCGCAGACGTCAATGCTTCTTCAGTTCTTTAGTATGGCAAACATAGGTCCAGTGATAGGGACCGTCGCTGTGCGGTCGAGGATTTCATTGCAGAAATGAACCTCTCTATACATAACACCCCCGATGCACCACCAACTTTTTGCAGCCCAATGGGCGAGTCTTCTATTGACGTCACACTTTCTTGTGGAGGCGTTCGCATTGATAGGTGGCGTGTCCTACCGGATGCGTCGTGTAGTGATCATCGTTTAATCGTTTATGGGTTTTCTTCTGGATTTGCACGGGATCCTTATGGTAATGCCGGCAACTTCAGATATAAGAGTAAAGGTGCTAATTGGGAGTTTTTCGGTTTGCTCTTTGCTGTTCATGTCAGAGACTACACTCGCAACGACTTGACCGCCGAAGAAAGTGCTGTTATTTTGTCAGACACTTTCACTTACTGCGCAGATGTGGCTCTTGGTCGGAGATCTCTTACTAGTACTCGTAGATGTGATTGGTGGAGTGATCACCTAGCTGAACTTCGTAGACGATTTCGTAGAGCGCGTAGGAAATTTAATATTATTAAGAAACGTAATATAATAGGAGAGGCCCATGTTTCGGCCCTTGTTGCTCTTAGGGTTGCCAGATCTCATTACAGAGCTGCTGTTGAGAAATCTAAGGGTAATTTATTGCGTAGAATAGTCGATAAGCTTGATAAAGAGGGTCCATGGTCTCCAGTATATCATGAATTCAAAGCAAACAGGTCAGTCGAACTTGCATACATACATAACATAAAGTTTAACAATTCACATACTGTAGGTTTAGAAGAGACAGCCATTAAGCTACTAGGTTCTCTTGTACCCGATGATCGACAAGATAACAACAGATTAGACAATGGGCAGCACAACCGCCTTTATCTTCGATGTCAGATTTACCATCCACTGACGAATTTATCAATATTGTCAGATCTCTACCCATCAATAAAGCTTCAGGTGATGATAAAATTTCAAACAAAATGATTATAGAGGCTTGTAAAATCTCTGGGGAATCAATCTTAAATGTTTATAGGCGCTGTATTATAGAGGGTATTTTTCCTAGTATTTGGCGTTCCGGTAACATAAGGTTAATACCAAAAGGTGGTGATAAACCACTAGATGACCCTAAGTTGTATCGACCTATAACCCTATTACCATCTTTAGGGAAGTTGCTAGAACGCCTTATCGTTCCTCGACTTTTGCCGGGTGGGGTTAAATTTCATGAAAAACAATTTGGTTTCACAATAGGTAGGTCCACTGTAGACGCAGTTATATCCGTTAGGGAAACAGTTAATAGATCAGATTGTCAATATGTACTAGGTATTTTCTTAGATATATCTGGCGCCTTTGACAATGCATGGTGGCCGATGTTACTTATGAAATTAAAAGCTCGTGGTGTGTGTAGTAATATATACTCACTTATCTATACATATTTTTCACATGGAACAGCTAAGCTTAAACTTGGCCACTATGCAGTGTCGAAGCCGCTAACGATGGGCTGTCCCCAGGGATCAGTATTAGGGCCGTATCTTTGGAATGTAGGTTTTGATGATTTCCTGACACTGCCATTACCATCTGGCTGCACTTTGACCGGTTACGCTGATGACGGTCTTTTATTTATACAATCTAACACCAGGGCTGGACTTGAGAGCTTAGCGGAAAAATGTTTGCGCCTGATCTCTGATTGGGGAGTGCGCAACCGCCTATCGTTCGCGCCTCATAAAACATTTCAGCTACTATTGAAAAGGAATCTAAAAACGCCACCTAGAATTAGATTTAATAATATTACTGTTAGAAATAAGGATTCCGTTTGTTATTTAGGTTTGATTTTAGAAAGGAACTTCACTTTTGTAGATCATATTACAACGATAGGAGAAAAATCTAAGAATAGTTTTTACGCCTTGACAAGGATATCGACGTCGACATGGGGTCTGTCTTATAACACCTTAAAAATTATCTATGCAGCAACTTATTTGGGTTGTATGTGTTACGGTGCACCTGTGTGGGCTGATAGGGCAACCATCGGTGCCGCACGACGCAAGTTGCTTCAGAGTCAACGTCTGGCGTTGATATTTTTGTGCAAGGCGTATAGGACAGTTAGCACTGAAGCTTTACCAGTACTGGCAGGTGTTCTTCCTGTCGATCTAGAGGTACAGAGACGAGCGGCGATTTATTACACCACACGTGACAACATCAATTCCAACTTTTTAATGCCACGTGATCGCCTTAAAATCACCCGATTATTTAAAGAACAAACTGAAGTTTATAGAATCCTCATTAATGAATGGCAACAGCGATGGGATACATCAACCAAGGGACGCCACCTCTACCAGTTTTTTCCTTCCGTTACTGATCGGTTGGCAAAGACATGGCTGGAGGTTGATCACAGTGTCGCTCAGTTCCTTACGGGTCACGGTAACTTTCGGAGCAAGTTATACTCATTTAAGCTAGTTGATTCGCCGAACTGTCAATGCTCAACACCTGGCTCCGATCAGGAGCAGTCTGCTCATCACATACTCTGGGAGTGTAGTCTTTAGCATAATGATCGTACTATTATGTTGAACAGCTTACATGTATCATCTGGAGCGGCCTACTATGGGGATTTAGTCTCATCTAGAGGGAATTTCCGCGCATTTAAACGTTTCTGCCATACATATTATAGCAATCAAACTTAGCTCACTTAGGTCCCGTAGTTTAAGGTCCTCCGTGGTGCTCCTTTTCATAGGTTACAAACCTATACAGATTTATTTTGTCTCCCGCTTTGCTATGGAGGGAAGTGGAAACTTTTCTTTCTAACTCCTCCTATTTACTTCTGATTAAATTCGTTGCGGGGTCCAAGACAGTAGGTTTAGTTGTCCACGGGACGCACGAGTGTCAAAACTCGGTGTATCAGTTGGTTACTCCGCTGTTAATCCTGGCTCACAGGAGTCACAGCGGTGGGCATTGTCCCGATTAGTACAGTGCCCTACCTCTCTTTTGTCTGTGGTCTTCTGTAAGGTGGAGGTCCTTCCCCAGTCGGGCTTGCTCGCTAGTACGGTGCCCTACCTCTCTTATTATTCTCGTAATAGTAAGCAGGTATCGTAGCCTGAAACTTGCAACCATTTGCGCGGTTTCCAGCCTTGTATAAACCTCCTAACTACTTTCTTGAAGAACTTAATACTGATACATAATATGGTATATTTGAAGGCTTAAATATACAAGTGTTGACAAAACTGTCTAAAGTATTATTAAACATTACTGATAACAAGGAGCAAAATGGAATAAGCCTCAATAATAACAATCTTAGGAATGGACCCTATTCTACCCTGATAACGAAGAAGGGTGTAATTACTTGGCATAAAGTTAAAGGAAACACGCTTCTGAAGTTAGATTACTAAGATGAGTTTTTCCGTAGCTTTGATCGTGCTGTTATGCCATTCGTCGTTAGAAAGGCAGTATTACGTAAGTATATCATTACAATATAAACCGCCATGAACATGATGTCAGTACCAATTTCGCATTTCCTATCCGTTAAATAAGTCTCAGCTTCTGCACCAATCAGACAATGATGATGATGTTCTTCTAAGCAAATGTCATTTGTGGCGGCAAATTTTAAAATAGACTAGTCATCTGAGCGGGCGATATTATAGTGCATCAGTGTGTGCGTAAAGTATAAATACAAATGTACTTATAATGCCTTTTGGGCACTTTTCCGGTTGACAGTGATT
This sequence comes from Trisateles emortualis, assembly GCA_947095525.1. NCBI lineage: Eukaryota > Metazoa > Arthropoda > Insecta > Lepidoptera > Erebidae > Trisateles > Trisateles emortualis. Next base: position 13,774,704 of record OX352735.1, on the reverse strand, counting down.
CGGAGGCATATTATGACGCCTAAACTATTGCCTTTTATTTAATTAATTAGTTTTCATATTTATGTTAGTTAGTTTTTAATATTATTCTTGTATATATTAGACTTTTTCCCCAACCTAATATATAGGTTATATATGTATTTTTTTTTTTAAAGAAGACAACTCCCGCACTAGAGAACAAGCTCTGTGTCGCGGGGGACTTTACAAACATACAATTAACGGATACAAATTACACCCAGACTCGGAACAATTCTTCGTGGGTTACACAAAGTTTTGTCCTGTGTGGGAATCGAACCCATAACCTCGTGCACTGCAGGCGCATACTGCGGTCACTGGACCACCGGGGCAGTCATATAGCATTAATTTACCATAGATGTTCAATAAATAAAATGTACCTACTCATTATTACCTACTTCTCATAGACCATTGGGACGGCAATCTAACAGAACCAGACAGAGAGCAGTCGTAGGTCCAACGGCTTTACGAACTCAAAGCGCGGCGTGGAGGCGAAAACATCGCCATTTTTTAAACTTACCTATGCAATTTTCTTAATTTTTAATTTCGTCTATTTTGATCCCGACCCGTTACCTCGTAATCAGCATTCGCTCTTAACGTCTACAAAACAATAAGCAATAAATAAGACTAACATTGATTGTGTGCAATTGTTTTTACAAGCAATAATTTATTAAGCTACTATTTTATTTAAAGAAATAAGCTAAAGTCACAACGCTCCAATCCTAATTGTCTTGGCAACATTCAAGCCACTTTTCGCTGAGTGCAAAATGGTTTTATTATTTTATTTAGTACAGAAAGAATGTGTAAAAGTTCATGACTTAATAACTTTAGGTATTTATCACTTCTTAAACGAAGATTTTGAATTTGAAACATAACATTTCAGTATTTTTGTTTGTACAGTACTTTGTTCGTTTAAGAGCTATTAACGAGCTTTGTCAATTTAAAAAAAAAGAATGGATTTTCCTCACTTTCAATCTGGTAAACAACGGTCGAATTTGGACTACCGGTCTTCTCCACGCATTGCAAGTGTCAAAAGGCTACGGTAACTGCTTGACTGCCACCTAAGAAATAAATTAATTTCCACAAAAAACATACATCGGAAGACCCAATGAAAAGTCCAAATAAGCGTTCCATTTTTATAACTTTGGTTCGAAACAAAAAAGACAGAAAATGCTTGTTTCAATTTAGGTTCACACACACACATCCATAGACCGGGGACGGATAATATAAAAAGTAGATATATTAGGTTTTCCGATATCACGACATAAGTATCCAACGTCGTTACACGGATATCGATAGCCATTTATCATGATTTGCCATAACTCCGATTTGTTAGAAAAATATAATGGTTTCTAATCTATAAGAGTAATTGATTGGGCGGTTTTTGAAGTACGCCTATAATTATACGGCTGGTTAAATTGCAGGACATTGTTTATTCGAGAGAATTGATTGCTGTCGCGTGTCGAAAGTAATAATAGTATGTTATCGATATATCCGTGACTGTTATTATAGGAACAGTGACAATTATGTAGCTTGGTATATTTTAGGGAATCTTCTTTTTTTATAATACTACAGTTACAAACAGGTGTAAGGCTTGCCTGATGGTAAGCAATTACTAGCCTATGTATGGTTTAAATACCTGGAGTAGATACTAGCGCGTTGTCGAGACAACATTTTGTAACAATAGAGTATTGTAGGGACATTTAAATATGAACCTATACTCACACACAGGGTAACAACTACACCACTGTATAATACTATTTTAGCTGCACTCTTCTGTAAGGGTCCTTCCCCAGTCAGGCTTGCCAGCTTGTATTATTCCCACCTCTCTTGTCTATGCATACTTATACCGCATATTTCCCTAAAAGACCTCAGAGCACAGACTCTCAAGAAAACGGGCTCTCTACTGGAAACCAGCGGCCACTTAGGCCGTTTGCTGGTAGTCTGAGGGAATTTGGGTTGTCTGGAATAGCCAAAAAGAACTCACGCACAAAGGCCTACCCGAGCGGACAAATGCGGGAAACGCCCGGCAAAACTAACTTACTAAGACGGGTTAGGCTTTTATTTTCGTTGCGATAAGAAGACTTTTATCCTCCGGCTACAGGTAATTCAATATCCACAAAAAAGAAAAATAAAATTTGTTTTCTTACAAGTCGAAAAGACAAATTATAAGTTCATTCTAAACATAATTTATGCTTTATTTGCTTATAAGAAGAGTCTAAAACCAAATAAAATTTTCTTTGGACCGGTAAAGGAATTTTTAATTAGAGAAAGGAAATAAAATTAATTAGTAGGTAGTTATCGGTGAGCCTTTGATTAAACTCCTTGTCCGACATCCGAAGCACTCCTTTAATTAATATTAAAAATGTTTTTTCACTCGAGTAATTAACGCTTATAATTCGATTTTGTTGGTAATATTAAACCCCTTTTAAAGGGTACAAAGTATTAATTGCCAACTTACAGGTAATTGAATATTTTTCAAAAAATAAAACAAAATTAACCCTTTGCTGGCATGGTTGGGCAAAAACAAAACCAAGCTTTTTAGATACGCTATGAAATTTAAGAGAGGTAGGGTTTCTCAGTCGTGCTTGTTCGCTTGTATTGTGATACAGCCAGATTGAGGAACCGTAGTAGTATAATAACGATTGTGCTTTCATTCTAAATTAGTGTTTGCTTCTATCGACTTCTAAATATTGTACCTGTAATATCAGAGCCACACTACAATATAGTTTTTTAGTAAGGTTTTTTTTTATGGCAGTTAAAGAACAATCAACGACGCCAGCAATGTCTGACGCCAGTCATAATTGCCCACAGGCAACGCTAAATCAAAAGTAAAGTCTGAGAAACGTGCAAGTACACTTTTAATATTTAGATCTTAACCTTCTCTTCATTCTGAAGCTATTTAATTAAAACTGTTTTAATCTTAGTAATTTGAACAGTCTCAGATCTGTCTTGAGTTGAGTGAAGCAACAAAGAGCATGTAATATGAGGATTTGTTCTCTGCATCTATTGCACAAACACTGGTATTTCATTTGTATCTACATAGAGACGAGTTGAATAAGTGTTCAATGTAGCTTAATATTAAGCTCCCCCAAATACATACATACTTTATCTTACTGACTGGCTCATAGCTTGGTGCATTCTTTGTTAGGTAAACGATCAGCGGGTTCAGCTACCAAGGGCGCGGTAGCCTTACAGATGGGTGACTCTATTTGTTACCTACCACAAATTTGTAACTCATACCAAGTTGTAAATATTATACTCTAGGGATCAAAAAGAGTCGCCAGAAATGTTTGCCAATTCTTCTCGAAACTTTGTCAGCGAATTGGCTGTAGGAAAAAAACTTTTAATTTTGTTTATTTTGACGTTCAAAATGAATAAATTACGTTGAGTCAAAGTTTGACCGGATAGTGGTATTTCATCTGAGCAGCTCCTTAGTTTGAACGATCTAGATGACTATGTCACTAGGTTAGCTAAAACCGATAAGGAGAAGAACTAGCTGACTGATTCCTGTGGTCTAGTGGTAAAGTTAATTACCTAGCCACATCTTGGGTTCCATTCTCACGCAAGACCAAACTTTCAGATTTATAAAAGTTTATTCTGAGTCTGGCTGTCCTTAGTCTTTACGGGAATAAAAGATATAATAGTTCCTTTTTGTTCTTTTACATACCTACCCTTTAAATTTATTCTTCTTCGTGTCGATGGTACGATAAATAATTAAATTGTGCAAGCCCACAATTTTGCCACCTCCGGCGTTATCAGTTGCTGCGCAGAGGTCACAAACGTATAAACAGACTGCTGTCTTCCTCTCGATGCTTCCCTTGGCCGTTACCATCATTGTATTAGTACGTATAAATTCCACATGTGTTATTGTTTAACATTATTACTTTGATATAAAAACATACGAATGTGAACTTTCAATCGTTAACCCAATTGGTTCACTGAACTAACGATTGAAAGTTCACAATCAGGCTGAGGGCCCGGTCGGTAAATTTCTCGTAATAATTATTTGAGACTATTAATTTCTAATACGCTCATTAGTTTAATAAGTCTGACGTTTAATTTTAACCTTGTACTCAAACCTTTGTCGTAGAAGGCAAAAGGTTCCACGCTATAATACTTTTTTTATAGTGACGTCAAGTAATTTTGATACTTGTACTTCAGATAAAAAGGAAAATGAGAATTTATTTATACTAATATGCCTATATATGTATATACTTAGGGTACGGTAACTGCTTACCATCTGGAAGGCCGTATGCTTGTTTGCCATCTTGGTAGTATAAAAAAATTGAGAAAAATTAAGGCTGAAAACTTTGTTAGTTTATTTTAAATGTCTAATTTTTCAAACTACTAGTCAGATTCTTTAAATAGTTAGTGCATTTGATAGCCCAATTGTTAAGGCAGTTTATTGGCCTAAACATCACGGCAGTAACAATACACGGACCGACAAAACAAGTAATGTATATATACATGTATTAGCTACACATGTATTCTTCTGGTAAATTCCGATATTATTATCGCTTTAGATTACCTACCTTCTTCACAACCCTCGTCGTGTGAAAGTGACATTTGATTTAAGGATATCTTGAATGAAAATGTTAAGGTGCTAATTTTAAAAAAAATTGCAGTTCTGTCGGCACTCCGGGACTGCCGACCGAAGTGAATATACTAGGCAAAATAGTTGTTATAAATTTTATAGCAATACCTAAATGTTTTTTTACGCGTTTGCGGTCTGCTATATGTACATGCACAAATCGCCTCTTTGCTTTAAATAACTTGACAGTCCAAAAATGATTTTTCGGATATGTCAAGATGCGTATCGTAACGGTGTCGCGAATCCAGAGATTTTATCTCATCTAAAAATATGCGTACCGTGCTAAAATAAGATTTTACTTCAAAAAAATATTGGTACTTAAAAATTGGTGTAAATTAGTAGGTATAATCTGATCATCATCACTATTAAACACAGTTCACCGGTTGGGCAATAGTCTAATGTAAATTCATAATTAAACTTGCGGCTTGTTGTGGGTTCGAACCCCACCCGGGACAAAAAATTGTGCCATCCATAAATGGTTGCTCTGAGTCTGGGTGTGTTCGTTGTATATTTGTAATGTCTCCCGCGACACAGCGCTTGTTCTCTAGTGCGGCAGTTATCTTTTAAAAAGGAAAGAAAAACAAAACGAGCAATATAAAAATATATAAAGTAGCCGGGTGAAGATGAATATAGCTTCTCATAGGAGAAAGAATTTTAAAATCGGATTATAGATTATCAACCTCTTACATCCAATTTTATCTCTTTTTTTCCTACGCGGACCCGACTTCAGTCTGTTTTTCAGTTATGTTTAGTTTTTTTCAAGTGAGTGTTTTATGTTATGTTATTTTATTTTGAAGTCGGCTCAATTTTTTTTTGTTGTTAAAGAGTATGAAAATGTGTGTATTTCATTTTCGACCTCATTTTATCTCTCTACTTCTCTATACAAACCCCCTCCCCCCACCTAGACTAATACAATTGTTTTTAAATAAAATAATTATGTATTTTTTTTTGATAAAGACAACTCCCGCACTAGAGAACAAGCTCTGTGACGCGGGGGACTTTACAAACATAGAATTAACGGACATAAATTACACCCAGACTCAATCGAATCCACAATCTCGTGCACAGCAGGCGCATACTGCGGCCACTGGACCACGAAGGCAGTCTTATGTTACTTCTAACTGGTGGTCACGAAGACTACCCACTGACTCATGGCAAGTATCGATAGATAAACAACGGTCATCCATCGTGAGCTTGACCACAGAAGCGCTTCTCAGTGTAACATCGTACCCGCAATTGTGTTTTACATCTACAGATGTAGAGTACAGTTTGTCTACATATTTATTCTGCTATTTAAAATATTGTAGCTGCTATTCTGTCTGGTCAATGTCCAACATGGAAATGCAAGTCAATTTAATATTACACTATATGTATGTATATAAAATATATTAGTATACCGCTTATCTCAATTTGAACTGAAGTTAAAGAGAAAAAAGCTACGAAAACATAAGAAATATCTTATATATAAAATTCTCATGTCACAATGTTAGTTGCCATACTCCTCTGAAACGGATTCATCATCATCATCTCAATCCATAGACGTCCCACTGTTGGACACGGGTCTCCTCCATACTCATATTAGCCTACTACGAGTATACCACGCTGACCAGACGGGTATAGGATTTTGTTTCGAGTTTTCCCTCTCTTGCAGCGGTTCCATTCTAAAACAGCTTGACCGATGTAAATTCGGTAGGTCTGAGAATCGGTGGTAATATATTTTTAATACTTCTAAGTGATAAGGGTTTATTTTTACCCAAACGTTTTATTTTTTCGTCAATTTATTTTATTGTCATTTATATATTATAGTAAATAAGAGGAAATCGCTTTTAGGTATGATTTGAGAAAGGAGTTAGGTATGTTATTATTGATGCTTGATGACTAATTTGTGCATTTTAAAAAGAAAACCAAAACGGCCAGTCAAAATGCACTTTTAATATACATAGATTACACTAGGTATCTACAATACTCACAATGTAGGATTTGAATTACTTCCAAAATATCGGCCTACATATCTCATGCTTTCGATTTGGCTCTGCAGACCAAAGTGAACGTAACTACAGTCGAAATATTGATTGCAAAGGTCAGACAGTTCATTTGTTATTCCAGTGGATTCTACTCAAATGTAAACGATCTGCCAAAGGGAAAATCGAATTGTAAGTTTGTTACAAAAATATCAAGTAGTTTTAGAATTGTTCGGAGGGAAATGAAACGAATAATAAATTAGCTATTGATATTCTATTAACTGACGAAAATTGAGTGTATTGTTATTTTTTTTTTCCTTTTTTGAAAGGTAACCAGGTAGACCCACCATACAAGCGAGCAACCCCGACTGGAGAAGGACGTCCACCTTACAGAAGACCACAGCCAAATAACTACATAGAGCAGTGTAGTTTTGTGTTTTTGGGTGTGATTACAAGTACCCAGTGCGCATAATATAAAGATGCATTTTTAACGAAACGATTTCCTTTCTTAGGTATACTCTGCAAATTCTTTTGGATGGGCAAGATGCAAGTGACACATCTAGTGTTGCAAGCGTCGATAGGCTACGTACTGATTATCACCATTAAACTACCTATTAATTCAGCATAAAAATATCCACTGCTAGACATAGACCCCTCCTAAACATTTTAACAACATTGAGTTTTACGCTGCCATCATCATCTCTTGCTCAAACTAACCAGGTCATTATACCGCCTATACACTAACACCCTCATTAATAAACGTGGAATAGAATAGATGTAATTTTATAACATAATCTCTCATTCGGTCATCAGCAATTTAACATTCCAAAGAAGAGGACAAAACATTGCGTAACTATTCACTCGCCACCACGCTTATCTATAAAGCGGTAAATGCTTTGCAATAGATTTTAAAAGTAAAGAAAGAGATGATACATATTTATTATGTAGTTATTTTTGGACAAGAGACTTAAAGCTTAGCGTGATGTTAAATTTGTACAATGTCAAAGTATCTATATCATAGTAAATTAGGAAGACGCGTTTGTTAGATTATACGTTAATGGTTAAAGTCTAACCTGTGTATTGGCAAGTTACATTACTATGTATTTATAATTTGTATAAGCAATCTAATATTTCATAAGGTTATAGGTTAATATTCAAAGTCTAATATGTATATTGACAGGTTATATTACTAAGTATTTACAATTATTTCCTTTCAAGTTATTTCAAGCCCGTCTGGGCTTCATGACGTCACATGTTCACTAAAACTGCGGAAAGCCCTATAGGGCTTCTGCTATCCGTTAGACTTCAAAGCTAAGAAAACTATAGTTTAGAGAATACTATTGCTTGATCAAGTTGTGATCATTGACTAGATGAAGACATTTTTAGTCGATTAAAAGCGACATCATTGGGTTAGGCAATATTCTAATAAAATAATACTTTATAGCTATTTAATTCATTTTGGTTACATATACAGGGTTAGATAGGTAAAGAACGAGAAAAGACGAGTTTAAATAACACAATATTTATATAGACACATGTTAGATTAATGGTATGGTTATATATAATAAAGTGTGGTAAAATAAAACTAATTAACCAATTAATGTTAAGACAATTGAATTTAGAGGTTATTAACAATAAATTATGGATATTAATATATACTTTGTTATGTACTATAATCTTTAGCAAATAGCATAAGCAATAGCAAATAGGATTTAAATAAAAGCAAGAACAACTGTTATATATGTATTTTGTTGTTTATATGTAGAAACAATGACTTTCAATTAATTTATCTACTGCTAGTTCGCTAACATCGAGCCATGAGAAGAACTAGCAAGAAACTCATGACCACTCTTTTAAATCGTCAGGTAGTTACAATTATAATAACATCTTTATAAATTACCATTATGGTAACAAACACATACACAATATTATTTATACACAATTACTACAATAGCAGTTAATAAGCAACTTATTATCGGTAGATACTTAACTTATATCCGGTAGACAACGTCTGTTCAGAACTGCAGCTCACAATAGATTTGCCAAACAATATATTACACATTATTTATACATAATTACAATAGCAGTTAATAAGCAACTTATTATCGTTAGATACTTGACTTATATTCTGTAGTCAACGTCTGTTCAGTACTACGGCTCACAATAGAATGACCGATGTTCAAATCGGCACAGTATTTATATCATACTATCTGACAGTTCATTTAAAGTTTAGTCAAATTAAATATTAACTATCTACCTATCAAATTACATATTTAGGTCTAGAATAGTTTCATAAAATCATAGTATACGTTAAAAAGTTATTTATGTCGCCGCAGCTATAATACGGCCCGTCAAATTATGTGCTGATTAATTATAAATAGTATTTACCTAAATTATCTGTACATTTTTATAGGTCGTTTAAGTTTGTAAACAAATATTCCTACAATTAATTATCATTTTTGAATAATATTGATGGTGTATTGATATGCCGCCGCAACATTATTAATCTTCAAACTATTACATTATGATTTACTATGAAACCAATACCTAAATTCATATTAAGAATTATAACATTTGAATAGTAACATTTAAAGAATATTTAAGTAAACAAATTACATTAACTTATTCAACTATTGTATTGATATCTTGATAATATTATTGACATTAATCTGTGGTTTAAACATTTAAAGTTTAATTGAGACTAAACTACTTGTAAAATAACTTAATTAATTTATCATTACTTATTTGATTTTATTACATTGATTTCTAAATAACATTTGATTAAAAACTGTTTAAATATCGAGCGACAACAGCGCCATCTATTATTTTTTTTTTTTTTTTTTCACAAACAATTTATATTGTATTTGAAAACATGATTCACGTAATATAATTAACAAAAACACAATCAAATAACAAAAATAATAGCAATAATATCAATAAATAAATTAAAATAAGCTGTAATGTCCAAAAAAAAAAATAAATAAATTAAAAATGCTTTACACCTCATACGTACCCCATATATTAAGATTCAACAACCAGATCGGCAATAGAATAAAGACATCTGTCCAACAGGAAGGCCTTCAATTGTGATCTAAACAGTTTCGTGTTGTATACAATGTCCTTAAGGTACGTTGGTAATTTATTAAATAATTCAACACCTTGATATTTTGTGCAATGCTTTGTAATGTTTAATTTAGGCACAATTTTATTTGAAATTACTTTTCGCCGTGTTTCTTCTCTAAGTTTTTTTTCACTTTCTGTCTCATATTCATGTATGTACTTGGCAAAATTGGTCAATATGGTGAAAATGTATAGACTAGGAACTGTTAGAATGCCTGCCTGCATATTATCTATTGTATTGGACTGACTACCTAAATAAGGGTAGCAGTCCTGCTGACTTTTTTTAAAACCTTCTTCGACGTCGTTTATCCGACATATATTATTTGTATAATTTAAAGAATATAACGTATTTTGGCACATATACTGACACATAATCTTTCATAATCTATCACGTTCGTGCTGTCTGAAGGGCTTACTAATTGGTCAAGGGGCATGGCTAAGCTAAGTGACAACGTTAAATCATTATTTTCTTAACGCGAATAGACGTATAATCTAGCCGTACGAAATTCAAAATGTGATTGAAAATCGATCTCTTTAATGACGTCAATACGACGCGTAGAATAAATTTATTTTAGTTTCGGCTTTATATTTATAGCGGTAATAATTTGCTTGTGAAGCCTACGTCATCGCTTTCCATGTGTCACAAGGGGCAATTATAGGATTCCCTCATGTATGGTGACCAACCAATCAACCATTCACGGACTCATATTACATTCATCGGTCTTCCAACCATTGATTGTTCGTTAAATCGTTCACAAGGGACGGCTTCAGCATAATAAAATTTTACTGGTTGTTGATGATATGTATGGTTTATTTTAACATTAATAGGTATTCAAAAACAATTTATTTTTTATTTTACTTGGATTTAACTTATGCGTTTTATAATTGTTGTCACAATAAATATATAAGTAGGTATTGCATTTTTCGATTTTCATATTATGGGTTCCACAAATCTTGAAATTGAACAAAGTACACCCATACTCTGGACAATCATTTGTATTACTGTATACGACTATCATCTAGTCGCGTGTGGAGATAGAACTCACACAATGCGTAGAATATGCCAAAGCAACACATGCAGTCTAGTAAATAAGGGTGCAAATTGCAAAAAGTCAAGTTTTTCAGTAGCTGTGTATTTAATTTGATAGTATACCGGTGCTTTTAAAAAAACAAGTAAATAAACATTTTGCGTTTTTCTCAAAATTTTCGCTGCTAAAGTCAATCAAGCACCAGTCTATTACAATCCATTGTTTTAGGTATCCCAAGGGATACACTCCATGATAACAGCAGTGCAAATACGTTGGTAATGACTACAAAAAACGTACAATGGCCATCAATATAGCTGGCGTTGTTGTTTTTAACATATCCCATAGCTAGGCTCCAATCTCAACCGAAAAGAGAGAGTAAGCAATCCAAAGTTTGTTTTTCAGGCTACAGTCAGATCTAATCCTATTAAATACGTTTTTATAGCAGACGAATGCATTTTCATTATCCATAGGCACAATCGTAATGCTATAATATACTTCAACAAAGCTCTAACTATGTGTAACAGCGCGAAAGCCGCAGCTACACTCGAAGGCTTCGCGTAAATACTTCACAAGGATACGGCGCGGATGGTCAGCCTTAGACTAGCTTTACAGCTGTCTGGAAGACCCGTACGGGTCGTCTGTATGAGCTCCAGGAACGGAGACACATGTGAGGCTCTAGAACATCATTCACAGCGACGTGGATTGCTCCGCACGCAATCTTAGCAGTAGCGGCCCACTCCGGCATCCCATGAACGGCCCATTCGGGTCTCCCAAACAGCTGTGAAGCCATAGATTACAATAAACATAGATTTACAATAAAAATTATGAAATAGCTCGCCCTATGTTCCGGAGGACTTTACAAACATACAATTAACAGCGTCCACCACCACTAGTCCTCACGTGCACTCAAGATAAGTATAACAATGTGTATTAAACTTATTCGCAACATAAACTTCCACTTCGACTTTAAAATGCAATTGCCGTAAATGCACATTTCATATTTAATTGCCGGGCCGTAGGTAATATAAACAGTTCGACTTCAATAACACGACCTAGATAAAGTCAGCCAAAGCCAGCTCACTGTAGCTTGCTAATGGAATCGTGTCGTCGAGCGCAACACCATTCCAGATTAACTTTAATTAAGTGGATGTTATTTGAAACTTCAGCCCGGAGGAAATTTATCCTGTTACATAAACCTATATATGGCATAGGTATAGCCTCAGTTCACATTCTTATTTGTGTGTATTGTGGATTAAAACAGTAATTAAATCTGCTGGCTTTGTAAGAAGTTACTGTTGCAAATGTGGTCGGTTGTTTGAATTAATTTGTTCTTCTGAATGGGTATTAATACTTTAAAGTTTAATGTAGTACGAATAAGTATTGTTAAGTTTAGAGAGTGGAATAGGTAATAAACAATATAAAAGAGGTAGAGCACTATACATACGAGCGAACTCAACTGGGGAACGACCTCGTGTAGCGGAGTGTTCATTTAGGGATGCGTTTTAAAAAAATCGTTTTCCGATTTCAAAAATACTTCATCCCAAAAGGTCTCCTATTCCAAGATGTGTCTCGGTTGTTATATACTCGTGTTATTACTTGAAATTTATTTATTTAAACTTTTGCACATAATATACATTGTACAACAGCGGACTTAATGCCTTAAGGCATTTTCTACCAGTCAACCTTAATGACATCTTAATCATATTATGTTAAATATACACTTCCATGTTTTGTTTCAAAGAAGATACTTACTATTGGAAGACAAAACAAAATATACTTTATATCCCGTACACAACACTGTTAAATAACGCACAGTAAGAATCTACCATTTAAGACTATTGTATTTTCTAACTCTTGTGATGTCGTGTACGAGCCCTAAGCAATGCGTAAGTAACGCCTCTGGTATAAGTGGCGCCCGTACTAAGGTAATCGCTTACCATTATCATAGTATAAATAAGTAAGTAGTAAAGAAACTGAGTCAAAATGTCAAACCAAATACCAACCGCTCAGCGTCGATTTAATTGTGGTCTAAGAAGTGCTCTAGGTATTTATTTCTCGCCTTTGAGCAATTATAAAAGTAAATCGCTACTACGTTATATTTATACTACGCCATCCGTATACTTTTTAGCCGACCAAGGAAGTTTAAAAAAATATCACACGGTAAAATCAAGTAAAATTGTACATTGGAATTTAATAAAGTTTTTTTCAGTGAAACGTTTTCATTTTAACGTTTAGTTCAATACTGAAACTGTATTTATACGTTTTGTAAATTTAATTGTCTGTGAGGCGTGCTACACTAAATGGACATTTACAAGTAAATTCGTGCTCCCGTTCAAATTTTGCAATTCCAATAGATACAAGGTAAGTAATTTGAAATGAAAATCAACAGAGTACGGAACTAGACTCCCGAACAGTTTGTTAAGTAATTTAAAATACTTCAGAAACGGCATTCGATAAATAATTGATTTACTGTTAATTGAAGAGGGTAAATAGTTTGGCTCCGAAAGCAGACGAAAAATTTTCTCTCAAGGCATATTATATTCCTTTTACTTTATTTTTGAAACTGAAATTGAATATTTCCATAAATATGCAATACTGGCTTGTTGTCTAGTAGTTAGTAACTATGACTACTAAACCTGAGATCGTGGGTTTCGAACCCCATCCAGGACTAACTTTTGTGTGATGATACATTATTGTTTTTCTGTGACGGGGCATTTGTCTATGTTATGCATCTAAGTCTGTTCACTAGCTAGAGCCAGTTCGGGCTAGTTTCAGTAATCAGAAGGCCATGTGTGAGTTGTTCTAAGTGATAAACGGCGGGTGTATTAACGCAATCGTTAAATACTTAATTATATTGTATTTCATACAATGCGAAAGTTCGAAAGTTAATAATTATATTTACATGTTCTAAAACAAATAAATTACAGGACAGTCAATATAAAATACGCCCTCTATTTGTTGTTGAGTACACGTAGTCAGATTATTTAAGCATTTGGGATCCAACAAAAATAGTTTTTGGGGTTACAAAAAACGTGTATAATAATTTTTCTTTCGTTTTTATGCTATGTTGTGTTATATTTATATAGCTAAGTAAAAGCATCTGTTTAGATACCTACCTAACCTTCTAGGTTAAGCTACCATAGCTAAGTATTTACCTACTTATGCTTTGCATTTTTAAAATTTGGAATCCAATAGAAATAGTAGATATATACATAATATTTTTTAAAGGGATGGGATAGCTAAAATATAAAACTGGGATTCAAAACTGGGGATCCAACGAAACAAAATCGAAAATATACCTGCAAAATTCTAAACATTTTCGGAAAAATCCTACTTCATTTTTTTCACTGGTGAAATATTTCATAGATTGTAGATATCTGAAGTAACGACAGAACCATTACAGTCTTATCTAAAACAATTATCAAAGCCCGATAAGGGATAAAATTAATTGCCCAGCCAAAGCGAAATTTTTGGGGAAAATTGTTACTTCTAAATTACGGTTAGCCACATTAGATGTAAATGACTAACACGTCCAAGTTATCTCGGCCTGCAAATTCACTTTGGCCAGGGCTATAAAAATGATACATGGGTGTACTCTAGGGCGACGTCTCGAGGTTTAGAGGCTTAGGACACCGTCCTGAGGGGACTCGTGTTCCATAAACATAATCGCTCTCATCAGCTGTGCCATATCGATGGTAGATCCCGCCTACATTTTATGGTGTCCCGTTTACGAGCTACGAAAGAATTTGTTTTCATATAAACTTTTATGAGCAGTTGATCGGGTTCTGCAATGAGGAATGTGTTCTAACAGAACGTTAGTAGCAGTAAAATAAATCGTGTTATTCGATTTTCTTGATCTATGTTTTAGTTGGTGACATAATGTTTTATTTGCAGCCGATACATCAAATCATCGTTAAATCTTGATTTTAAGGATCATAGTAAGATGGAGAGAAGGAAATAGAAAGACCGATGGTAATATACATTTTATATACATGTATTTTATTGTATTATTGTTGTATAGAAGATCACGGTCAAATAACTGACTGGCCTGTGAGTCTAGTACCTAGTGGTATTGACTGCCTGATCCATAGAGGAAATATCTTTGTGTGATAAGCACGATTATATATTTGGTGTCGAGTGTTATTTATCTATATAAATATATAGATAAATAACACTCGAAACCAAAACTGCCTTGGTGGTCCAGTGGTTGCAGTATGCGCCTGCTGTGCACGAGGTTGTGGGTTCGATTCCCACACAGGACAAAACTTTGTGTGACCCACGAAGAGTTGTTCTGAGTTTGGGTGTAATTTGTGTCCGTTAATTGTATGTTTGTAAAGTCCCCCGCGACACAGAGCTTGTTCTCTAGTGCGAAAGTTGTCTTTAAAAAAAAAAGAAAAAAGAAAAAAAAAAGAATATATATATAGCATAATATGGACCAAAATTGCTTTATTTTCTCTCCTCGTACTAAAATACTGGTGTTAATATTTGTATTTATAAAATAAATATACGTAAAACGGTTGGTTGTCTGGCGGCTAAAGGAAAAATAGCCGAGGCAGACTTTCGGCGTCGGCTCGCAGAGATTGCACAAACTTTTTTGACGTTCCAACATTCTTTGCTATCTATTTTTCTTAGACAGAAAAAAATCACAGTAAACTCTCTCGGAAATTGAGCTTCTCGTGCCTCCAACATATTATCCCTATAAATTTACCTGACGTCCTCAATATTTCAGACGTTTTCACCGACCTGACCTCTTTTAATAAATCCGTATGTATATATACAAGCGTACGTGAATGAAACGTATGTAGGCTTTCTCGGTTTGCATTGTATGAATAAGGTATAATTTAGTATTATTATATTACCGACAGACTGCCGCTGTGGCCCAGAGGTAGTTCGTGTGACTACTAGAGTGCCTAGGTTGGGTCCTCAAGTTAGTGGTATTGAATTTTTCCGAAACATACTCATACATACATAGTATAGTTTCATATGATGTCTATTAACGTATTAATTATTTTTATCTATCTTCTCTGTACATCTCAAGGATGCCTGAAAGACTGCTAAGCAAAAAGACCGCTCTAGTGCTTTACCTTAAGAGAGGTATAGCACCATACAAGTAAATAAGCCTGACTCTCTGAAGAAAACAGCCAAAAAAAGTTGTGTTCCTGTGTGTAAGTACAGGTCTTTAGCGCTCATTTAGGGATGCGTTTTGAAAAAAACGTGTTCCTCCTAGGGGCGTACATGTTTCTTTTTCTTTCGTTTTTATGCTATGTTGTGTTATATTTATGTACCTAAGTAAAAGCATTTGTTTAGATACCTACCTAACCTTCTAGGTTAAGCTACCATAGCTAAGTATTTACCTACTGTATGCTTTGCATTCTTAGTAGTAGGTTTATAAAAACTAAGACGCAAAATTCTCACTGAAAGTATATAAAAATGAGAGAAAACAATAGCCTATCTACAACGTTGAAAATTGTGGTCGTTACAATATTTTCCTATAGGTACATTAAAACATTACTTTGAAGTGCTATGTTCCGAAAGCAGCGATTAAAAGTTAAAGGGTTTTGAATAGAATCGTAACTTATTTTTTAAAGAACAATTAATGAACAAACCGAACCGTTTTTAATTTATATTTATTGTTTATTTAAATTACTTTTTCAACACTTATAAAGAATGATTCACGTTCTAATGTTTTTTTTTCACTACTTAAGAGGCAAAAAATAAACTGCTTACCATTAGCTCAAGTCCACATGCAATACCCTGGGAATCACCTGAGTATAGGGCCACTAACCAAACTACAAGAAGAAGAAGACTCAAGTATTGTCAACCCAAAAAATTATAACACCAGGATTTTGTTGCCGATGGAAAACCTTTTTTAGAACGCTTTTCGAAATGAGCTCTGGAGATCTAATTTACCCCACATTCAGGAAAGAAAATATTATTTTTCTATATGCTACCAAGTGGAGAAAAATAATACGGAAAGTAGAAAATGAGATCTCCGCTGTTCATTTAAGGAAGCACTTTAATAGTAAAAGTTTTGCTATTCTAACAATATCCTAGGTTGAATAAAGCTGACGTCACTGTAAGACGACAAAAAAGCGGTGGACAAATTTGAGCTAAAGAGTAGGAGTTAGGATAACACATATTATTTTTTTTTAAATATTAAAATAGACAACTCCCGCACTAGAGAACAAGCTCTGTGTCGCGGGGGACTTTACAAACATACAATAAACGGACACAAATTACACCCAGACTCAGAACAACTCCTTGCGGGTCACACAAAGTTTTGTCCTGTGTGGGAATCGAACCCACAACCTCGTGCACAGCAGGCGCATACTGCGGCCACTGGACCACCAAGGCAGTCAAATTAGTTCGAATCCTGCTCCAGATTCGAGTTTTTCCACATTGCTTAAAATGTTACACTAGGGTATATAGTATAGTATAACTATATACCCTATATATTCTTTGAATAGGCGAAATGATTTTCGACCTTACAATCGACCGCAAATATATACACTCATTGTTATGCCGCGGAATTCGCCATTTAGTCCCAACCAAAATGATTGCTTAGTACAGTATTTACCATTTCAATAGTACAACAAAACTATTTGTTAGTACATTTGTATACAGTTTACTAACCACCCAGCGGGAATGATGGACGGTACCGAGAATTAAATCAGCGTATTTGCACAGCCAAACTAATGACTTGTAATTTATTGAACAGTGGTTAGACACACGCTCGTGTAATTACAGCGGTGGTTACTATTAGCATTAATACCTACTTATACATTAATATTGGAAACTATTTTGACTACTGTCAACCGATTTTTGTACTCCCCTTAGTATAAAAAGCACTACTCTAAAAATATAGTCGTTAATATTTCTAAGTATTTCAATAGCCAAAATAGACAACGATACCTATACTATAATAAAACGATGTATAAAAAATAAACTTATCCTTACTAATATTATAAATGTGAAAGTTTGTGAGTATGGATGGATGTTTGTTACTCTTTCACGTAAAAACTACTGAACGGATCTGGATGAAATTTGACACATATATAGATTATGGTCTGAAATAACACATAGGCTACTTTTACAACGATGACTGACATCCACGCGGGCGTAGCCGCGGGCAACAGCTAGCACTATATAATTTTTGTAATGAAATAAACTTAAAAACTACTGGAGTGATTATAAAAATTCTTTCACCTTTATAAATCTACATTATCAGTGAGTAACATATGTTATATTTTATTTAATATCACTGCGGGACCTCTACGAAAAATAAAATAATGTCCAGCCGTGCGAAGCTAGGAAGTACCGCTGGTTAATGTATAAGTAGGGGTTAACTGCTGATATCATACGACCATATGTCTTACAATACTAGAGAACAAGCCCGTTTGAGGATGTATCTTCACCTTACAGAAGACTATAGTCAAAAACACACAGTGGTGTAATTCTGTTTCTGAGCGTGAATAGGTACAAATTTTCAGTGGTTATAAGAAAGCGTTAATGAAGAAACGTTTCCTTATATCCCATGATATATATTTTGTGTTGATCCAGGAATGCAAACGTTCATATGCTACTAGGATATATTATTGGTCTTAATTTGAATTTTATACAATGCCAACCATAAAGCTATAATATGAAATTAATGAATAATATTCATCGTCAGCCTATCGCAATTCACGACTTCTCGAGAGCACACCACCTAGAACGATCCTCAGCGTCTCGCACCCAGCTGTTCCCAGCCTCACAGCCAGTCCAGATGACATTTTACATACATTTTAAACGCTTTAAGGACGTCATGGCCCCTTTACTTCATTTTTATTATCAATTAATTTACCAGTTGGAAGTTTCACAGAGAGTGCAATGGCTGTATTTAACTTCACGTTAACGTCTACCTTCCAAGACAAACAGAAACGTTTGCTTTAATTAGTATATTTGAGAATGAACAAAGAGACAAGCAGCCGTCAAGATGATATTCTAAACTCAGCAAAACAACCATGTTATATGTACACACGGCAACGAAGATATGTAGGACCTCTGTATACAGGACCGCAATATGAAGATTAGTTTTTAGGAAAACCAATGTATGAATTTGTGTGAAATATATTTTTATCTGTATGTTTAGTCTAATTGTACACTGTTACCAAATTCGATAGAAATATATACAATGGTTTTCATTAAAAAATCATGCGGGACAGTCTTTGAAGACTGCCGATAGAAGTGAAAACTAAGTAAGTTGAAAATTGTATCGTCGAGCTATTAGATTATTATTTTGGAATATTGAAAGCGTTCGGTGTCGATGACGCGAGTTCCATGATTTTTGTTTACCCAAAGTGCTCAACGCGTCTTATGAAGTTTTCACTTCAAAAACTTATCTTGATATACCTAACGGCCCTGTATACATATTTTCGTTGCCGTGAGTACCTACTTGTCTTACATGTTACTTAGTGTAACACAAAGTTGCTTCCCACTGTCAGTCCCTATGTGCGCTTAGATCTTCTAAACTACACAAGGGATTGTAATAAGGTTCACACTATCGTATGATATCATATTATAAGGATGTAGAGTTTGTTTGTTTGTGTGTTTGTTTGAACGCGCTAATCTCTAGAACTCTAGTTGGATTTGGAAAAAATCTTTTGCATTCGATAACCCAATTCTCGAGGTATGTTATAGACTATTTAACATTACGCTATAATCCAAGAGGAGCAAGGTAGTAACAATAAACGGGACATGTTGCGACATTCAAATTTAACGCAAGTAAAACCGCACAAAACAGCTAGCATGTTATAATGAAAATATTTTGCTAACAAAACAAAGTAACAAAACAATAAAGGAAAATGTTATAAGTAGATATAAGAAGCTGACTAATATAATATTTATTCTTAACAACAACCGGTAACATTTTATTGCGATATGTTACCCTCAACGATTTTGTTTTGTCGCTTTATACGTTTTATATATATGAGTAGGTATACGAGTTTTAATGGTTTCTACTTTAATGCTCAACAATATGTGAATTTGCCTTTCATTTCTTTATTTTTCATCTATATCTATACTAATATTATAAAGGTGAAGAGTTTGTTTGTTTGTTTGGTTGAACGCGCTAATCTTAGAAAGTACTGGATCGATTAGAAAAAAACTTTTTTGTTGAATAGTGCATTTATCCAGGAAGGCTATAAGCTATATAACATCACGCTATGATCAATAGGAGCGGAGCAGTAGTGAGATATGTTGCAAAATCTGGGAAAAAATTCCAAATTACCACGTCGACGAAGTTGCAGGTGACCCCTAGTATGTATATATTCAGTAGTGACCTGCCCTCGCTTTTTTTATTTTCTGTATATATAACATACTGTATGTATTATATCCACTTTCTTGAGTTGATCTTGTCAATCGGCTGCCTGCAACTTTCACATAGCCATCGGTCTACATTGTTGGAGGCTTCCAGATCTTACAGTTTTTAGTTGCCACACCGGCCGCAGAATCAAAACTTTTAAAACAATTTTTCTTAGTTGGAAATGAGCTCTGTGTCGCGGGAGACTTTTCAAACATACAATTAACGGACAAAATGTACACCCAAACTCAGGACAACCACTTATTGATCACACAATTTTTTTCCGTGTGGTGATCGAACCCACAACACGCCGCGCAGTGGTAAACACATAGTATTACTATACCTATAGTAATACTATGTGTAAGTACCTACTTAGTATACTTTTTAGTATCTGGCCTGTTGGTCTAGTCTAGGGTTCGATTCCCAAACGGGACAAAACTTTGTGTGATCCATCAACGTTTTGTCCGAGTCTAGGTGCAATTTGTGTTCTTGAATTGTTTGTTTGTAAAGTCCCCCGCGACATAGGGGATGTGCCCTAGTGCAGGAGTTGTCTTTTTAAAAAGAAAAAGAAAGAAAGAGAGTACCTATAATATTTTGTTATACTCACGATGTATAGTTGGCTAATTAACGTTGACATTTTCCAATATACTGTGTTATGTACTACTCTGAGGTATAATCAATTAACATTAAAGTAATACTTAGGTAAGTCCTACTTCTTACAACACATTAGTAGTTGCGACTAATTTGTAATAATTATGTATTTACCAAACTCCTGCTAAATTAACACATACTTGTATCGACGTGAATTATCTATAGCAATAAGTACAAACTTTGCGGTTGAAATATGCTATGCTACTAAGTTATTAAACTGTATTTAATATGTTAAATAAAAGATATAGCTCATTCTGAGGCTATGTGTTGTAATGGTCATAAGTCATGTGGGCATTTACTTGCAATATACCTACCATTACCTATAACATAGGTGTCAATGAACACCAGCCCTTTTAGATAAGTGGCATAAACGGTAGCCGAATCGACTAGAATGAAAAGCAAATGTATGGGATTTGATGTAAGTTTACGACATCCATCTCAGCCATAAGGAATGAAAGAGCAAAAACCGAGCCACCGCAAAAACCGAGCAAAATCTATCTGTCAGATTGAAAATCGGTATTCCGTAAGAGCCCTTTTTGACGATTAGTCAATAGATTGTACCGTTACCGAGCAATCACAACTGTCAATTTTGCGATCACAACTGTCAGTTTGCCATCGCTGTTTCTTAGAGAATCAGCCGGCTGGTTTACTGTACTGGTTTTCTCAATATACCATATTGTGAAGTTCATGAAAGGAATTTAAAGGTTTTTACAGAATCGATAACGCGCAAGTGATGTTCTTGGCATCGGCATTATTCATAAGCTACGTTATCTATTTAGCACCAGAATAAAATATAAATCAGCAAACATTTCTGAAAGGTAAATAATAAGTGGTCAATACAAGTCAATTTCAATAGATACATAACAAAAGCAAAGAAATCGTTACGGAGGGCTCGATCGGTTCTTTGATGGATTGTTTCCCTAGGGGCTGAGTATGTCACTCAGTGTCATCGAACCTTCGTCGTCGATTTATTTCGATTACCTACTAACAACATTATATACTTTACTGACGATATATATTAGGTACAAAGATTTCGAATTTTATTTGGTACTAGCTGTTGCCCGCGGCTCCGCCCGCGTGGATGTCGGTTATCGCTGCAAAAATGCTGCCTATGTGTTATTCCAGACCATCATCTATCTGTATGCCAAATTTCATCCAGATCTGTTCAGTAGTGTTTACGTGAAAGAGTAACAAATATCCATCCATCCATTCTTACAAACTTTCACATTTATAATATTAGTAAGGATTTTGGTTGAAAATTACTCAGTACCTAAGTACTTATCTACCCGGACCAAATACTAGTTATATAATTATATAGTCCGGTGTACAGTAATAAGCTCGCCCTCTTTATATAACCATGGGGCCTAGCTGCCGCAACGTGGGTATGTTCTCTCTCTGCCTATTCTTTTACAGAATAAAGCGTAATGTATGTTATTTACATCCTACTAATATTACGAGTGTAAATGTGAAATTTTGTGAGTATGAATGTATGGATGTTTGGTACTCTTTCACGTAAAAACTACTGAACGGATCTAAATGAAATTTGGTACAGAGATAAATTATAGTCTGGTATAGCACATAGCCTACTTTTTATTGCGATAATCGACATCCACGCGGGCGGAGCCGCGGGCAACAACTAGTAACATAATATGTGTAACTTATTTCAATTTATTTTAAGGCGTAGGAAATCGGTTTCCCGTTTATTCCGAAGCATCCAGGAAGGTTCTCGATGCGTAATTTATTTATTATAAAAAATACATAGTGTTTCTTAATATTAACTTAAAGCTAACAGTTGTGCTAAATTGTTTGTGCATGTTTAAGTAACCTTACAGCTTACTGATTCAAGGGGCTGTTTTTTCACCTACAGTACAAGTCCTTATATTTAGTACATTATATACTATTTCAGTGAGTAGGTCCTTACTTTTTACATAGCTCTTAAGCCTGATTTAGCCCGGGTCAATTTTTTTTAAACTTTTTTTTATTGATTGTTATTCGAAAAACCTCCTCTTAGTTAGGGATTTAGAGGAGACACACCTTACTTACATCATTTAAGAAATCTTTGCGGAAACATTTAAATTTGTAGCACCAGTTCTGCTTTGGTGAATCAGTCATTCAGTCAGGACAAGACTAGCTACAGAGTACATATTCATAAGTTCGTAGTAACGTATAGTAGCTGTATGGTGCAGTAAAGGAGCAATTTCACGGTGGACTGCACCTTGTTCAGTGAGTGTACTTTGTCACGTATGGTTAGAAATACCATTGCACCAAGCGCTTCACACTTCACTGACTTCTGTGTATGAACTTTATAAATATTACGATTGTCATTCGTAATAAAAATAGTTGCACACAATAGTGTACAGTTATGGACGAAGAGTGCTTCACTTGGTGACCTTAATTTTATTTACGAGAGGGCAAGCTCGACTGGGGACGGAACTATCTTACAAAAGACCACAGTCAAATAACTGACTAGTTGTAATCCTGACAGGTCTCCAGCGCTCATTTAGGGATGCGTTTTGAAAGAAACGTTTTCCCATCCAAGGGATCCATCTCAGTCATAAGACGTCCACTGCTTGACATAGGTCTCTCCCAAGGTCCTCCACATCGTTCGGTCCTGAGCTGACCTTATCCATCGGTTGCCCGTGGCCTTTACCATTGATTAAAGTATCCCAGGGATACTTTAATTTAATTATTTAATGTACACCAAATAAAATACATAAAATAACAAACATACTTCATTTTAAAGTCCTAGTGCAAAAAAAATACGTTGGCAACGCGCAAGTGCAAGTGTCCATAGGCTACGGTAACTGCTTAACATCAGCCGGGCCGTATGCTTGTTTGCAACCATGGTAAAAAAAAACTACATGCAGTGGTGTTGTTGTGTAGTGTATTTCGACTTTATAGACAAAGATGCGATCAGAATTTTAATAATACTTATGGAAACCTTAATCTAAAGCCCGATAAAGACGCGTCGAATGATACCGTAGCCTATGGACGCTTGCAACGCTAGGGGTGTCACTCGCGCGCTGCCGACTCTTTATAAACCTCATAACTCTATTGTGTAGTTTTGGTTTTCTGTAAGGTCAAAATACTTCTGCAGGTGGTGTAAGCAGTGAGCTGTGAATGGCTTTTCTTTAAGTTTATTTTTACCTTTATATTTTAGTAGGTTACTAAAGTCTAAAATATTATATTTATAAAATGAATGATGCAATCAATCCATTTGTATAATTGGACCGACCGGAACCAAATCAATCACAATAAGGTTATTCAATTAAAACAACGGAAGCACCTCATTCATTATATTTTGACCGAGTTAAGCCTCTGCCATACTTTTGCGCTTCGTCATCATGACCAATTCTAAATTTAATAACTTTCTTAGATTTTTTTTATATGTATACCTTTTTTGTGAGCTTTATAATAAACTACTGAAACTGAAATAGAGGTAGGTATGTTCGTTTGAAAAGCCTAATAACTAGAATATTTATGTTGATTTTTAAACAACTTGGTGGCGCACACACACATTATATGTGTGTTTCGTGCTGAATTTCTAGGTTCGATTCCCATGCTGTGTAAAGTAATAACTGGTTCTACATTCAAGAAATTATCAGTGTCATTTAATAGGCATCCCTTTTATTATAATAATATTGCTCCTAGCCTGGTCAAGTAGCGCGTGCGCATACATAGGTGCACTATTCATAGGATGGTATTTCGACACAGGAGAGATCGATGACAGACGAGACAAACATAGCACATTAAGAATGTAGGCAACTTATAAAATGATCTAATATATGTATTTATTCTATCTATTTACTGTCTACTGCTAGACATAGGCGTCCCCCAAGGATTTCAACAGCATTCGGCCCTGATCTGCCTTTTTTTATCAACTGACTGCAACCTTGATCAAGTCATGGGTCCACCTTGTTGGAGGCTCGGCTTACGCAACGTCCTCCTAAATCCTACTAATATTATGAACGCAAGCTTGAACTGGAAGACGCAGCGTG